>CM056512.1:28603111-29306713 GCA_029783415.1 Anisodus acutangulus
GATTCAACCTCTGATCAAAAAGATATACCTTGGTTATATTTCATACAAGTTATACGTTTCGTCACCACTTTGTGGAAAATCGTTAGGTATGAATATGTTAGATACATGTGACTCGATTGGTGAAATAGTATCTCTCCCCCAAAAAGCATGTTTTTTGTTACCGACGCACAAAGAAGATATTTTGTTGCGAATGAACAAGATATTGAGGAATTGTCCATACGTAAAATCAGAATTATTGATACGGGCCTTTTCCACAGAAAAGGAGAATCTTGTGTTCCAATAGAAGCAGAAGTGATGTGGATTATTCAAGAATCGACTTACCCTCCCCTTGTCCTGCCGGGACCCGCCCCGGCCCATTGGACAGCCTTACTTGAAACCAAAGCAACCATTATCAGCATTTTTCCTGTTTACGAATGAGCGTCGAGCTGCTCTACTTACCGAGAACAAGAACGTGAAGGAGGTACTTAGTTGTTTCTGAGTTAGTACTCTCATTTTATGCCAGAGCAACAAAAAACACCCTATGAAGAGGTAATTTTTACTTGGCTTGGCAAATTTAAACCCCTTTGTTCTCAATATTTAGAACCTTAGAAATGTTTTCGTTCGATATATGCAGATGGCAATGAATAAAAAGGAGCAATATATGCAAGAAATGGAATTTAATAAGAAGAAGAAAGACGAAGAAGCTGCTGAACACTTGAAGGAAGAGGAGGAGTCGATGAAACTTAAGAAGCAAGAAGCACTTCAACTGCTCAAAACGAAAGAAAAGACATAAAATTTAATCAAGGTTTGTTTACTTGATCCAATTTCTGATTAGGCTATGAATGTTGTTGAATTTGGCTGATTGATTGGTTTCTTGTGGTGACAAGCAGAAAATGAAAGAAAATCGCCAAAATAAGAAACAAAAGGAAGACAATGTGGATCCTAACAAACCAAAGAAGCCGGCTTCATCATTCTTCCGTTTCAGCAGAGAGGAAAGAAAGAAGCTAGTCGAAGAGCGTCCTGGAATTAACAATTCTACCATTAATGCTCTTATTTCACTGAAATGGAAGGTATAAAATGCACATTTTTCTGTCTAAAGTAGAATTTTTTTTCTTTAGTGTGTGTTGATTTGAAGGGAAGCCGTTGAGCAACAGTAAAGTTGTCTCCACGTGACCTATAAGTCACAGGTTCGAGCCATGCCGCCTGCCTATGTTACACCCCATGGGGTGGTGACCTTTAACCGACTGCCGATGTTACACCCCATGGGGCGGGGCCCTTTCACAGACTCTGCGTGATCACAGAATGCTTCGTGTATCAAACTGTCTTTTAGTGTGTGTTGATGTATATCTATTGTTTTGATGTGTAGGAATTGATTGAAGAAGAAAAACAAGTTTGGAATAACCAAGCAGCTGAAGCAATGGAAGCCTACAAAAAGGAAATGAAAGAATACAATAAAACTGCAGCTGAAAATCAGAACAACATCAACAAGTAGAAGCAATGAGAAATACTAGCTATTATCAGAGATGTGATTTTTTAGAAGTTCAACTGGTTATGTTTAACAAAAAATTGACTGCTAGGTGTCATTCCAATTTCCTTCAATGTATGACTTTGGCTTTTAATGGATAACTTTGGATTTAGCCATATTGAGTTGTCTGATTACATATTAAATACCTTCATTATGGCTGATTTCATGCCCAAAAGAGAAGGTGTTCCGGCAATTTTTGAACACCATAATTTAATGTGAAATTATTGGTCACTTAGGCCTCTTGTAAAAATGCACAATAAGACTGCGTACGATAGACTCTTCTGGTCCGGCTCTTTCTCGGTTCCACACATAACAGGAGCTTAGTGCACCGGACTGCCCTTTATTGGTCATGAAGATAAAATAAGGAACTGAAGCTTTGCAATCAAGAAGCTTTGCAATCGTCAGTTGTTATTTCTGTGTTGCTTTTGTGTAATATATATATATATATATATATATATATATAATACAAAAGCAACACAGACTAGGAGATCTAATACACTAAACTACGCCAGTTAGACGTCCATAATGCATTTTTACATGGTCACCTTCGGGAACGTGTGTTCCTCTGTCCCAATTTATGTAGCACCATTTACTTTTTAGTCTGTCTCAAAAAGAATGTCACATTTCTATATTTAGAAATAATCTAACTTTATGAGATGATTTATAGCAAGACAAATATCTAAGACTTGTTTTGGACCACAAATTTCAAAAGTCTTTATTTCGGATTATCCATGTTTGGTTGGTGAGATAACTCCTTTGGTGTTCCACCCAATCCCATCTATAAGGAATGACTTATTCCTCCTACCAAACGACCCCTAAATTTAATACTCTTTAGAAATCATGGCTTCGTGATGTATATATGATGTTTTAGTATTTTTTTTTTTACTAAAACAAAATTGCGTAGAATCCGAAAAGCAGCTTCTAAGTGAGATGATCTCGGCTTGTCCATATAAAAATCGGCTGATCACTCCCTCCTATATTGTAAGTGTAAGCAATGTCATCCACGCAGAAGAAGGACAATACATGATGTCGACCCACGCAGGGAAGACTCTGACTATGCGCTGGCACTAGCCCTGGGCATTAATTCTTCTTTGATTGAAAAATATTGATTTTAGTCGAACTCGTTATGTACATACTTGATACCATATCATAAAACTTTAAAACCACAAACTTCAATTACAACTCATGAACATCAAATACTAATAGTAGATCCAATTCTGAATTATATCTCTATCAAAATAAGCATTGAATTGCAAAAAGTAGGAAATATTACATAACCTCACACTATTCAAAATCGTGGCTCCTATTTCTTGATCTTGATAGGACTGTGGATTAGTATTAAGGAAACTGTTGCTCGTTTAATGTTCATCCATATGAAACCGTTGAAAGACCAGCATTGGAATTTTGATGACAAGTTTGAGTTCTAAATCTTAACACATGCATTGTGGTGAGATGGTTAAGTAAGAGGTTCCGGGTGGGATTGAAAAAATCTTGTTGGGAGCACTGCCCTCAAAATGGATCTTGCAATGCGCAACTTAAATTTAATTGGACTTCAATAAAAGTATCAAACACCGAATGAGAAACAAAAAAATAGTTGAAAGATTTACACCAATTCAATTATGGATCAGTAATTGTTAGTAGCAAAAGTATAAAAAGAGGAAGAGAAACGAAATAAATTCGTTTGTGGCCATGTCGGCCTTTGCGTCATTTTTAGATTTTCAGTGCGTGCAAGATTTTGCTACCATTGACATCACCTTTTGGAACATTGCTTGTGGGAAAGCAGATTTATGTTAGACGCAGTTTTATACTGTACTTTTGTTCTTCTAATAGGAACAAAATAATACTCCCTTAGAACAGTTCTGGTGTATATATCAAATTGGTGAAAACAAGACATGTGTTGTTATGCATGCACACTTATGCTTTAATAATGGTTAGTTGATGTATATTTTCAATTTATATTTTAACTATAAAGATTAAATTGATTGATTTGGTGTAAACACAGAGTAGGGGTAAATTTTTACGCTTCGTTCCGTTTATATTATTTGTCTTTTAGGAGTAATATTTTTCTCACCTAATTAAGGTTGATCCAATACTTAAAGAGGATAGATTTGAACAATATATGTATTAATCAATGTAACTTATTATTTTTCTAAAACATCAAAAGGCTATAATTAAAATGATTAGTATTTGAGACTGAACTATTTTCTTTTAATTTAACTAAAAAGGGTTGGTTGGTGGTTACTAGTTAGGATTTAAATAGTTAGCGGTCATTTGGTTGAAGGGATTAGAAAAATAATGTGTGAGTTAAAATACCGTATAAAATATATGATATAAGTTAGAGCAAATGCAATGTTTGATTAGCAATATGAAAAATTATACTTAAAATAGGTAAATTTTACATAACATCTCAAGTATTATGAAAGGGCTATGGAACAATAAAAACAAGAATAAAATAAACTCGAATGTCAATTCTGTTTCAGAATGTCGGAAATTCTGTCGTCCGACACTAAGTAGACATAAACAACCTCTCATTACAATCGCTCCATACAAAACTAATTTAGAATCTAAACAACAATTGTAATGTTGGATAGAATGTTGTCAACACACTCAGGCAACACTGATGATCCAGATTTCTGAGATGAATTCCCGAGAGCTGTCTTGGTATTTTTATTTTCTGTTTCTGGATATCGATTCTCTGCAGTAGCCTCTCTATTTATAGTAGAAAGTCTTCCTTGAATTGTTCATCGATCGGTTGTGGAAGTTGAGAGAAACGTGGACTACTAGTGTGATTGGTTGGAGAAGATCAAGGAGAAATAATCTCAACAGCTTTGGTTTGATCCTCACGACAAGCAACAACTTTTGACTTAGTCCTCACTCATTTTTTACCCGCTCCTTTTTACCTTGCCAAGTCATTTTTACCTCATAAATATTTACACAAAAATTACTGCATCGCGTGAAGTAAGGCAAAATCTGTTCAGAAAATGTTGTTCCGAATGTTGTGCAACATTTGTCCCAACATCCTTACACATTCATATCAATACTTGAGGAGATATGTTGGGTCAAATGTCACAACATCAAATTCAACATTAACATATTATTCTTGTTTTACGTAATAATACATATAATTGTTTGCATAACTAATTAACTGTTGGCCAAGCTTATTTTTTACTAAAAATGCTTTTTTTTTCTTTCAAAAAGTTGCATATTTTAGAAAACTGGGGTGCTTGACCAATTTTTTAGGAGAAAATAGCGCTTTTGACAGTAGTTATTTTTCCTAAGCTAAAAAATAATTTTCTCCGGATGCATTTTTGAAAAAAATACACTTAAACGTTAAAAACACTTTTTAAATGTTTGACCAAACATTAATTGCTGTTCAAAAGTATTTTTTAAATTAATTGATCAAACACAAATTATTTATCATAAAAAATATTTTTATTAAAAGTAATTTTCAAAATAAGCTGTTTTAAAATTTTGACCAAACCGTATAAATGAATTCAAAGTGTCACTGGAGGATTGTGGTGTATGAGTCAGAGTTATCAAATTCAAGTTATAATATTAATCCTCCGTACTCATATTTTAATGTGATTTAGGCACATTTAACGATTTAAATTAATTGTGGGACCTGAAAAGTAAATATATAAGCCTATTGGGTAGGAAACAGAAAAAAGAAAAGATGCCGGTGAGTTATAAATTGCAAAAAACGAGGCATCTCTCAATTCTCATAATTGGTAGACAGCTAGACGTCTCTGTCGTCGTTGCCATCATCGTCCCTTTGCTTCGACGTCTCCAATAAATTTGTGTCTTTCTATACACAAATTAAAGACAAAAAATACATATGAGTTCATACATAGTAACAGAAAAATCGCTAATGGGTCCACCAGAGCCTCTACTCCATGACCCTTTTCCAGAAATTCGCCGTGAACACGATGCTGGTGCTGCTTTTGTTCTTGAATCAAAAGGTCAATTTTTAGTTTAAAATGTCATATTTTTACAGTTTTATACATGATTCTGTTCACGGACTAAAAATAATTCATGTTATATGGACCAAGAAAAAAGAATCAATACCTGTGGTTTGTTGAAAATTTAAATAAATAACTAGAAATATTTGTTGAGTTCTCTCACGTAGGTGGGATAATTGTTCTCTGACTCGGGCAATCCTCCTCCTTTTAAGCCAGTTTTTGGGTTGAGTTAGGCCCAATATCCATTATTTACAATATTTACTTGCTAACAGAATTTTACTGCTAATGCTAAAATGGGTCTTACTTTTTTTTTTGGGGGAACAGGGGAATGGTGGCATGCAGGATTTCATTTGACGACGGCGATAGTAGGACCAACAGTACTGACATTGCCGTATGCTTTCAGAGGGCTAGGATGGGTACTGGGTTTTATTTGTTTAACAGTGATGGGTTTGGTCACTTTTTACTCATATTATCTCATGTCTTTGGTTCTTGATCACTGTGAGAAGTCCGGTCGCCGGCATATCCGATTCCGAGAACTCGCGGCTGACGTTTTAGGTAGATACCCCCAACTAATCTTTGAATAAATTGCTCTACTTCCTCCCACCTGCACAATTTGACATTTTCTGTGTGATGTCATGGTGATACGCTTATTGCTTATTCCAGTTTAACTAGCAGCCTTTTTCTTTTTGATAACTGTGGTGTTCGGGGGCCTGCTAACGTGTACCTCGACTAATTCCACCAGCAGCACAGCAGCGCAACTACCTGGTAATTCTGTCCACCGAGGCCTGGGACAGAAGGAAGAAATCATCTAGTGTTTTTTCTCTGTTGGGGTTTGAACTTGAGACCTCAAGGTTCTCAATCCACCACTGCGTCACATTCTTAGGTGTTCCAGTTTAACTAGTAGCTTTTTCAGTTTGTTTAGATTTCATATGTCACGAAGAACTATAAAGAATACTTTGTTAGAGAACTACAGAGTAGTAAATATTAGAATGGAATGAGCACAAATAGAGTGAAATGGATAATGATGGATCATATGCCGAAATGGTCAATATTTTCCTTTGTAGTTTGATTAAAAATGTGAATGGACTTCCAAAGAGGAAAATGGAAAAGGTGAAAGGTGTTTGTCATTTGGAGGATAGAATTCTAAACTATTATTAAATTAATCAAATGGTGTAGTAACATTTTTTGTGTCTATTTTGGTCACTAAATCACATTTTATTGTGTGATATGTTATGCTTTTCTAAAGGGATTTGCTGACGTGAGTTGTAGATAGTGGTGTTTATTAATTTTTGGACTGAGATCCAAAGATGATTTAGTTGATCTTTCATTTAAAGTTACAACCTTTTGCATTTTAAAATATTTATAAAGTCGTTTTACTGGAAAAAGTTATTTTAGCATGTGTTAAAGGAATTGATTCCACTGAAAAAGCATAGTTTTCCTTTCGTGTTGTAGGTGGCCTTTGATGCTTCAATGTGAGTGCAATGTTTGGTGTGGCCTTGAAAAGGATATTTGGCATGATTATTTTAACTACAGGCACCAGACTTTAATGATTTTATTAGAGTCACACCTGGATAGATGTTTTTTGTACTTCTGTAAATAGTGAATTTAGATAATTGGTGTTTGTTGGAGGAGGCTGAAAAAGATAATTGATGGAATAAATGGCTTAAAGTTCTGAACCTCGTATGAAGAAGTTAAACATTCTGAACCTCGTATGAAGTTAAACATTCTGAACCTCGTATGAAGAAGTTATTCTACAATGCTAGATGAACACAACGTCAATTATTTTAATTCTACTCAACATCTTATCCAATTTAGGCCACTTTTAGAAGTTTTCTGATAATTCAGTTTCTTCAGCCATATATTGATTACATCGTATGGTCTTTTTAGTCATTGAATGGTGAGACATATGAATGATTCCTTATATATAATAGCTCTAACTCGAGCACTTTATAACATATTCTTTAAAAAGAAAGGATTTTGTGTTGCAATATTGTAGGCTCTGGGTGGATGTTTTATTTTGTGATACTCATTCAGACAGCAGTCAACACTGGCATTAGCATAGGAGCAGTTCTGCTTGCCGGAGAATGCCTTCAGGTGCTTGCCTCGGGGACAGTTAAATTTCATTATCCACTTCATTGATGTTAATTGTTAAATAAACTTATCACTTCAACAAGTTCCCATTTCCAAGGTTTACATATATTCGTATTCAGTAACTTTCCTTTCAGTTATCCAGTTATCTTTTTCCTTGTTTAAAATTTGACTTGACTAATATATATGCTTTACACCATAAATACTGCTCCCTCGGTTTCAATTTATGTGTCTTAGTTTGACTGAGCTCGGAGTTTAAGAAAGTAAAGAAGACTTTTGAATCTTGTGGTCTTAAACTAAAGATATGTAGAATGTACCAAAATGCCCTTTAATTTGGTGGTCTTCAATATGCCATGTGGGATTTTGACATTAAAGAGTTGCTAAATTAGGAAAGAGACATTATTTTTTAAACAAACTAAAAATGATAGTAAGACTAACAAATTGAAACAGGGGGAGTAAGAATTTAGCAGTCCATGAAAATCAACTAGCAGAGTAGCATAATTGTACGATAATATTGCATGTATTAGCTGATTACTTGGATTTAGTACATGTCATCACCTATATGTATTAGCTGATTACTTGGATAATGTTAAGAATAACATTTCGTCTCTTTAAACTTCTGAAAGAAAAGAATTTGGTATACCTAATACAATTAACTAATGACGAACGAAGCATCAGTTTTATCATTGGGATTAAAATATTAAGGTTATGTGCAGAATAAGTTCATTATGATGTATATTAAGATCGCCTGTCCTTTCCTGTTGCATGTACAGAATCAAACTGCCAAATGGTCTTGCAGTTTTTCTTATAAAAGATTTCACTTCTACAATATGATACTTTCTCTTTGTAATAGATCTTCATCCAAATTCATATAACGCAGTTAGTTGCGAAGAAAGTTTAATAAGCTAACTTGACTTATTGCATTATAATGGTAGAAGTTAAGTTAACTCTAAATTGTTAAAGGATTTTGTTTCTGTAAAGAAGTAATAGTTGTGTAAAATAGGTTGTTTGTAAAAGCATGCCAAACGTTCAGGGGCATCCCGAAATAAAAGTTGAGATGTATAAGAAGGATAGAAGTGGTGGCACCTGTCTTTTCGTTTGTAATATTGCCTGCTTTGAGTTTAACCTGTTAGATCTTTTAGTGATTTTGGTACTCACTGATAAATTGATGGAAATTATGTTATCAAAAGATAGGCAATACAAAGATTATTCAGTTTGTGATATGCCGCAAGGTCCTTAATACTAAATTTTATATCCGCAGACAGCACATAGTTACTAATTATTGCTACGTTTACATTTTTTTCAAGTTATTGAACATTTTGTTATTTCTTCTTTGCTTGTACAAGATCATGTACTCCGAACTTTCTCCACATGGGCCACTGAAATTGTATCACTTCATTGCAATGGTTACAGTAGTAATGATATTTCTCTCTCAATTTCCGTCCTTCCACTCCCTAAGGCACATCAACTTGGCGTCATTGTTTCTGAGCTTGGGCTACACTTTCCTAGTTGTTGGTGCTTGTATTCGTGCTGGTAAGTTGTTATATATTTGTGGTTCAGGTTCTTTTTCATGTCCACGGAATATTTCTGAACAATTTGGAAATTTTTTACACGCAAGAGTTCTAAGAACACTCTGAAACAAGAGTTCAGAAATCAATATACGATTATACGTACATTAGTGTATACACAAGCCTGAAGCAAAGCAGAAGTATTAGTGGAGAAAGTGGAGCCAATGTTTCTTGTTATTAGCATATCACTTTACTAAATACAGGTTCGGTTTACCTGAATATTTTCAGCATTATGCAGGTACTTCAAAAAATGCACCTCCAAAGGATTACTCCTTAGAAGCCTCACACCTATCACAGTTATTTAGTGCCTTCACGTCTATTTCCATCATTGCAGCCATTTTTGGAAATGGAATACTACCAGAAATACAGGTAAATAAGTAGTTCATTCATATTGGTATTTTCCTTATAATTGATTTTCGCCTTTTATACTTGTTTAGTGAATAATGTTAACATAAATACAGGGTCTGAGCCAAAGCTTTTGGGTTTAGATGAACCCATAACATATACATTAATCCTGCCACGGCGCAACTAAATTTTGTATCATCTGATTAATGCAGGCAACTCTTGCTCCTCCAGCAACAGGAAAGATGTTGAAAGGCCTTATGTTGTGCTACTCTGTAATTTTGGTCACTTTCTACTCTGCTTCTGTTTCTGGATATTGGGCATTTGGAAACAAGGCCAATTCAAACATTCTCAAGAGCTTAATGCCAGATGAAGGACCTTCCTTGGCACCCACATGGGTATTAGGTCTCGCGATTGTCTTTATTCTTCTTCAGCTCTTTGCCATCGGTTTGGTAAGTCATGCATTAGCTGCATAACAATTGCATCAAATACAGTCAAACCTCTCTATAACAACGTCATTTGTCTGGCTATCTTTTGGTTGTTATAGCGATGTACTGTTATAGAGAACATAAAATATAATATAACATGAAAATCGGGTCCAAAGAAAACTTGGCCGTTATAATGAAATGTCGTTATGGAGAGAGACTGTTATAGAGAGGGTCTGACTGTACAGCAAAATAAAAAGTTGTTTCGCCAGCATGTTGTTGTCTACATGGTGGTAACTATTTTAAAAATATGAAACAGGTATATTCTCAAGTTGCTTATGAAATCATGGAAAAGAAGTCGGCTGATGCAAACAAAGCTGTTTTCTCGCCTAGAAACCTAATCCCGAGGATAATCCTCAGAACGCTATACATGACCCTTTGTGGGTTCTTTGCAGCCATGTTGCCATTCTTCGGTGACATTAACGGTGTTGTAGGAGCCATTGGCTTTATTCCTCTTGATTTCGTTCTCCCAATGCTACTTTACAACATGACTTTCAAACCAAAGAAATCATCTATTACCTTTTGGATAAATACTTCTATAATGGTTGTGTTCTCTTGTGCTGGTCTTCTGGGATCCTTTTCTTCTATAAGGAAATTGGTTCTAGATGCCAATAAATTTAAGCTTTTTAGTAGTGACATTGTCGATTAACCTCTTTGTTTAGATGACAAATGTATACTAATGTGCTTAGCCCTGTGTATGAAAGATGTTGATAGTGAGGATTCCTACCGCCGATCCCAACTAGCTTTGAATTGAAGTGTGGTTGTATCTATGGAAGTTGTATATCTATCGAACTGCGGGAGTTTGTACTTCAAGAAGTAGCTTTCAGGTCTTTGCATAAGCATAATTATTCTAAAGCATAAACAAATTTAAAGGTGACTGCTGATTAGAGATTTTCCTTATTTTGGTACATTTGATAAGCTGGTTTTTTCATATTCCTACTTTAACAAATTGAGCAAGTCTTGAGGCTTGTGAAAATTGAGAAGTACCACATTACCAATATGTGGATGTTGAGATTTTGGAGCAGCTTTTTTCCTTGTGAACATTGATGCACTGTTTATTGCCAAGTATATATGGTGTTTTTATTATGTGACATCAAATCATACAAAAAATGCAAAGTAGTCGATCACGTGGTTGTGGAATTTTTCTCTTATGTGGGTGATGAGTCTTTCTTACCTTCCTACTGTAGAAAGAGCAATGTTCTTTGGTTCCCTTTCCTAGAAGGGTATATATTTTGCAAAAATATCTTCATGATGACTAAAAGACCTACAGGTTTTGGACCATCTAAGTAGGAATTAGTTAAAGAGAAAATAGATAAGGGCTTTTCTATCATCCAGCAGAGACAAAAGAAAAACACGGGTGTTTCTTCTTTCATTTGTTTAAGTCTTGATAGATAAAGTTATCGATATGAGTTCTAAATCACAATCTCTTTTGCTGACCGGAAACAACATATATTAAATGAATTATTGTAATGCAAATGCAGGGTTTTAGCCGAGCAAACGAAGTGCCTCGGAACGCTTCCAATCTACGCAAAAAAACGGATTCGGAACAGTTAATTACACTAAACAAATTAGTCAAATATTAGCGTTCCAGACAACTCAAAGTCAATCTGCAAAATGATCAAACCATAAAACCCGACACATGTTTGAAAAGTCAACGACCTATGAAGTTCGAATTTACAATCCAGCTTCAATCTTGCTATCAACTAATGAGTCAAACATTCAATTATCCCAAAATATTAACTTAGGATTAAAATCTCATTACATCTCAAATACTGTGAATTTAAAACCAATACACTTAATATTCAATCATATAAATGCATTATATCAAAATTAAAGTTACTATAGAGTTTAACTGAACCTGTAATTATAATTGTGGCTCCATTCCTAATGATTTAGTTGAAGTGCGAGCAAATACTACTGCTATTTAAAAAAACACTTGTAATAGTTATAATCATTGAAACGCAGGGAGAAGAAATTATCTTTTGATGTCGTCATAGATTTTTATCTAGATTATGAAAGTTTCATTAATCGTGATTTGTCACGATCATATTACCCTGAGGTAATTGTTAACCTAAAGAAGACTATACTTTTTCAAGTTGATTTAGAGTTTCTTATTAATAGTTGTTAACTGCAGCAATGAGTCACGGTAAATTAAATCATTCAAAATTGGGATTCAAATTTTTTTTAATTGATCTTATATAAGGTGGAAAGGAACATCAAATCTATTTTATTTCATTCTACTGTAATAGGATATCGAAGTCAAAATTCATTAGCCTCGCACTCAAAATGGTAGTTATCCATTAAAAGAACAATAAAGTTGAAATACTATATGAGTGTTAAATTTAGGATACTAGTAATATTTTAACTTATATAATTTCATGGCACGAAAATCCTGACCTTTTTCTTTGTACAAATAAAGGACTTGAACCAATTTTCTCCCTTTAGCATTTGTATCTAATAATTTGCTTTTTCCGGGAAGTAGTGGAAAACATGTCTTTATTATTTTATAAATCGTGTATTTGTCTTCAGAAGAAAAAATAATTCAAGGGAACGAAAACAAAGGTGCTGACTTATTGATGCAACTTTAAGGAGTTTGGAGAACTAATCTTTTATTAGGGAAAAGCTGGCGAAAAACATAATATGTGTGCGCTACACTGTCGCCCTCCTCCCATCTGTGAAACTGAGGCGGGAGAAAAAGCGTGATTCCTTGGTGTATAGATTTCCTTTCTATCTTCCTTCCATGTAGTTAGCATGAGTCGGTCGGTCTAGCGAGGGAGTCTTGGGATGTCGACCGGGCTTCGAGAAGAATTATCTTTCCGTTTAACAATTTGTCCACCCTAGAAATACAGCAGCCGAAGGTAGGGTCCAACGGTCGAAAGAGCATCGCATCCCCATGTGCCCCTACAACCCTTGAAAATCTAGAGAGGAAACAAAGAAAGAAAAAATGTGCTAACTTACTTTAGTATCTAAGTTAATGATTAAGGTAACAAATATTTAATGAAATAGTCGAGATGCGCAATAATAATCAGAGCGCGACTGGTTTATGAAAAAGAAAAAATATGCACATTGTCAATTAAAGGAATATGTTTCTTGATTTTATTGATGAATGATTTACAATATATATACGGTTACAAGAATTTTTACTTTGATACAAACTAGGTAACTAGTTAACCTAATTACAAAAGGATTATAATTCTACCTAAAATAGGAGATATACAATTGATGAAAGAATATTGGAAAATATTCTATTACACTCCCGCAGTCGAAGCGAGAGGTTCTCGAACACTGAAACTGGCTCGAAAATCATCAAATAGTATGCGCGAAAGTCCTTTGATGAAAATGTCGGCAATCTGATATCTGGAAGGAACATGAAGGACACGAACTTGACCATGAGCCACTTTTTTCGTGAACGAAATGAATGTCCATCTCAATGTGTTTAGTGCGCTCGTGTTGGACGGAATTGTCGTAAAGATATATCGCACTAATATTATCGCAGTAGACCAGTGTTGCCTTTTGAATCGGGCAGTGAAGCTCAAGTAGAAGGTTACGGATCCAACAAGACTCAGAGACGACGTTGGAAACACCTCTGTATTCTGCTTCTGCACTGGATGTGGATAGTGTAGGTTGCCTTTTGAAAGACCAAGATAATAGGTTATATCCGAGGAAAACGCAATAACCAGACGTGGAGCGTCGGGTGTCAGGACATCCACCCCAGTCAGCATCAGAATAAGCAGTGAGACCAGTGAGCGAAGACCTGTATAGATGTAATCCGAAGTGAAGTGTACATTGGACGTATCGTAAAATACATTTGAGGGCATGCATGTGTGATTCCGTCTGACTGTGCATGTGCAAGCAGATTTGTTGCACGACATAGGATATGTATAGTCTCATGAATGTGAGGTACTGCAGGGCCCCATCCAGGCTACGATAGTGACTCGGGTCTGAATATGAAGGGCCAGAATTAACGTTGAGCTTGAAATTAGTGTCTATAGGCGTGTGGGATGGTTTGCAAGATGACATACATGCACGGTCAAGGATCTCTTCGATGTACTTCTTCTGACATAGAAATAGGCCGTCGGAATGTCGAGTGACAGAGATGCCTAAAAAATAACTCAAAGGGCCCAGATCTTTCATAGCAAACTCAGAGGAAATGAGAGACATAATGGACCGGCGGAGAGCATCAGATGATGTGGTGATGATGATGTCATCAACATATAATAATAGGTAAGTCATGTATGTACCTTTGTTGTAGATGAACAAGGAATGATCGGATCTGATGTGTGAAAAAATGATAGAGAAAACATAATCTGCGAACCGCTGGTACCATGCTCGATGAGCCTGTTTCAGTCCATATCGCAATTTCTGCAATAGACACACATAATCCGGACAAATAGGATCCTTGAAACCCGTAGGTTGATGCATATATACTGTTTCATGAAGATCCTCATGTAAGAAGACATTCTCGACATCAAGCAGATGAATATGCTAAGATTTGGATATGGCAATGTTGAGGACGGTCTGGATGGTTGCGGGCTTGACGACCGGACTGAACGTTTCATCACAGTCCACTCCTACCTATTGAGATATGTCATCACCTACAAGACGAGCCTTGTACCTCTCAAAAGAACTATCAGATTTCTTTTTATGTCTAAAATCCACATAGAATAAATAATGTTAGCATCACGTGGACGGGGTACTAGGTCCCACGTCTTATTATTAATAAGAGCATTATATTCGCTAATCATTGCGGCTTTCCAATTAAGGTCGGACAAGGCATCCTTCGGGTTATGAGGGACAGAGGAAGGGACAACTGAAACGAAAAGGTTAAACAATCGTTTAGGTTTATAAATTTTGTGCATGGCACATATTTCCATGGTTCGAGAGTGTGTCTCGGGATGCGGGACGGGATGGGGTTTTGTCGTTGGACTGTCTGGAAGAGGAGGAAGGGCAGGGGTGATGGTACTGAGGCGGGATGTTCTGGGCCACCATCAGTAGAACCGGGTGGGCAGCTAGTCCCGAACTGGCCGAGATGGTGGCGGGTGTCGAGGTCTGGGATAGCGGACTATGTAAATGGTGAATTAGAGAGGGTTTAGGCCATCATTTAGGAAGTCGTAGGAATGTCGAAGTGGCGAGTGTAGAGAGGAAAAGGGGAATTGAGACTCATCAAATAGGACATGACGTGAAATAATAATTTTACGGCTAGACAAGTCATAGCACGAGTAACCACGATGATTGGCAGGGTAACCCAAAAACACACACAGAGAAGACCGAGGTTGGAGTTTGTGAGTGGTCGAATGGAATGGGTAACAATGACATCTAAAAATACGAAAGTGTTAGTAGGAAGGGTTCCTACGAAACTGAACTTGAGTGGGCGACCGTTGAGCTAGAGACTTATTTGGGATTATGTTTAGGAGATAGGTGGTCATGGAGAGTGTGTAATGCCAGAATTGAGGGGGAATTGAGGTGTGAGCAAGTAGTGCACGAATGAGGTTGTTTATGGTTCAGATTTTCAGTTCGGCTTTACCATTTTGGGAGGATGTGTGAGGGCAGGAAAAATAAAAGGTAAGACCGTTTTTGGAGCAAAACTGTTTGAATTTGTTATTATCGAATTCCTTGCCATTGAAAACATTTAATGTTCTTTTCAAATTGTGTTTTTACGAAAGCACTAAATGAAGAAAAAATGGAGTAGACTTGGGATTTATTTCAAATTGGAAAGTCCATAGAAACACATAATATTGATGGTCAGCCGTACTCAAAATAGGGGATGTCCACAAATCACTATGTATGATATTGAAAGGCATTAAAGTGTAATTTGTGGATGCAGAAAATGATAATTTGACACGTTTCCCAAAAATGCAAGATTCACATATAGGAGTCCTAGAAATACGATTGCAATTAATAAAATTATTTTTCCTAAGGGAGCGTAAAATAGAGTCTCCCAGATGTCCTAATCTAAAATGTCATAAGGAAGACGAAAGAGCAACAAAGGTTGAGGGAACTTAGGTTGGATTGTTGACGGCGTTTGAAATAGGGTAGAGATCTCTGGAGCTGTCACATCTCATTATTCGTCTCCCTGTTGTAAAATCATTTACAGTAAAACTAAAAGGATCAAAGTTAAGGGAAACCCAATTGTCAGATGTGAAATGTCCCACGGAGATTAGATTCTTAATGAGTTTAGGGGCATGGAGGAGATTTTTAAGATTAGTGGTGGATATGGTGGGGATAGAGAGGAATGACCATAACCACATATGGGAATGCCTTGTCCACTATCAACAATAATATTCCAATTTAAATTACTCAAATTGGAATAAGATGAGAGAGTAACTTGTGATGCTGTCATGTGAGATGTGGCGCATGTATCCATATACCAACTTTCGTTTGGAGTGTTGAGTGACATTGTGCTCATAGCTGCCTCAATGTCAGTTGGTGCATAAGTCAATGGTGGGGGTGTTTGTGTTGTGTAGGCCTGTTGTGGACGTGGGCCAAGTATGCCAGGTTGGGCGTGTCGGTTCTGAGGTGGAGTCCACGGAGATGTCGTATATGGGCAAGAAGGGGAGGCATATGACAGTGGGGCCCATGCGGCCCACAGCGGGTAGGCAGTCCACGGCGTAGGCTACTGCCACTACCGCGGTCGCTGTTGGTTATTTTCGGCCGACGAGGACTGCCCCTTCACGCCGCCGTTGTTGCCGGAATTTTTTCCGCCGCGGCCCTTGCCAGACTGCCTGCTCCAGCGGTTGTTACGGGAGGAAGCGGACTGTTGCGAGTCCTCTGGCAGACGGTTCTGGTTGCTGCACTGGGAGGCCCTGCTGTCGACGGAGGGCCCAATAGTGGTGGTAAGGGCGGCGTCGGCTATGCTGGCCCGAGTGGTGCTGCGCTTAATTTTCTGGGTTTCCTTAAGGATGAGCTTCGAACGGGCCTCATTAAATGGAGGTAACGGCGTGCATTGCTGAAGGATGGTGGCAACGCAGTCATATGATTCGTTCAAACCTGCAATAAGTTGCATGACCAATCGTTGATTAGTGACTGGTACGCCGACGTTGGAGAGTTGGTTGGCAAACATCTTGAGTTCTTGACAATAGGTAGACACGTTTGGGAAATCGTCCTGATGAACGTCCTTGAACTGATTTTCAAGGTATAACACTCGTTGAGTTTTGTTGTCGTGGAAAATACTGTCCAAACGTTCCCACGTTTGGCGGGTAGTGGCATCGGTCTCAATAATGGCGTGCAACAGATTATTAGATGTCGGGTTGGATATCCACTAGAGGACGGCGACGTCCAAACGAGACCAAAGTGCATCATCACAAGTCGAAGTCGATGGTACGTCTGTGGACTTCGGCGTAGGAGGGATGATGTGATCGATAACTTCTTAAACACGATAATGGATCTTAAAAAGTTCCGCCCACGAGGAGTATTAACCCTTTTCCATCTCAAGAGTCACATGGATGAAGTTTTTAATGTTATTTACGACAAGTGCCGGATGAAATTTGGTTTTGTCAGCCATAGAAGAGAAAATTTAGGAGGAAGAATGGCCGGAAAAACTTGGGTTCCGTCGTGGGGAAAATGGGGGGGGGGGGGCGAGAGAGGTCGACAACTAGAGTTCCGACGTGGGCTAGGTGCCGACGTGGAAAAAAATGGCAACCGAGAAGGTGTATCGGCGACTAGGGTAGGGTTTGTAGTTTTAGGCTACTGATACCATAAAGGAATATGTTCCTTGATATTATTGATGAATGATTTACAATATATGTAAGGTTACAATAATATTTACTTTAATACAAACTAGGTAACTAATAATCTAATTACAAAAGGATTATAATTTTATCTAAAATATGAGATATATAATTAATAAAAGAATATTGAGAAATATTCTATTATCAATCCAGCGGAGATGTGCCCTTTTGCCATGGTATCTAAATGGATTAATTAATGAGAGACAAATATGCATTATTAACGAGGACAGCCTCCAAAAAAAAAAAAAAAAGACCACGTTTTATATTGTCACGATGTTTGGATTTTATTAATCAGTCAAAGAAAGGGTATTTCCAACTTCCAAAGCAAGCAAAAAAAATTGGTCTGTTCCCCAAGTTTTGCGGATTTTGCAATTAGTTGGGTAATATAAATCCAGTTTGATGCTAACGTCGTGCATTGTTTTATTATTTTTTTGGTCTCATCCTAATTGTCCAATCGCCAGTATTCTATGTACTTTAATGTGAAGTCTGCTACAAGCTTAGTTTAATTATAAGCGATTTGTTTAATTAGATAAATCATAGATTTATTAAATCAATGAGAATGTAATATTTGAATAAGATCAGCGATGACCGAAGAACAGTGGCATAGCTAGAGTTTTCTCAAAGGGAATTAAAACATAACGAAGTAAACCACAAAGAAGCCAAAAGAGGTTGTTTTTTTCTCATCGTGTAGCTAGAGAATTCGAATATCACTACATTCTTCCGTTCTTCGAGAAAGATGATCTACTAGTTCGGACTAAAATGATTATCGAAATCGATATCCTTTAATGTGATTGAAGAAAGAAGTGGGATGATTAGGCCGAAGTGAATCTGAGGTCTACTATATACGCACATAAAAATGATTCTAACTTGACATATACAATTAATTTCAATATGTGTGTCAAAATACTTATATTAGCCCTGCATTTATTCCTTCTTATAATTACAAACGTACTTGTAGAAGGAAATATAATTTAACTGCCAAAAGATTCTTTTGATACGGTTATTGTTAGAATGAATTTGTACCTGATTATTTCATCGATCGAATTTTTGCTATCTCCCACAAATTTAATTATCAAAAGACTAAGAGAAGAAACCAACTATCGAACTATTATCAAGCTGTAATAAAGATGCTTTTAGGATTCTCTTCATAACAGAATGCTCCAATATGTCATCTAGCTTCTCAAAAATATTGGATTTACTTCTGTTTTTATATGACAAACTGGCCTTATTAGTAGATATTAGACAAATTCCATGTCATCATCATTTTATTCTTTTTAATCCTTAGATATTTTATTTCATTAAAGAGAAAAGAACAAGAAAATTTTGGAATTAATCAATTCATTGAATCAGGTATTAATAATCTGAAAGGATAAAGACTAAAATATTTTTTACGTGTATGCATAGACTACATATCCTTGTTTATTGAAATTCTAATTAGGATTGGACCACTTAAAATTAATTTTAAACAGACAAAACTGTGACTCGGCAGTTTTTACGTAACTATCATCAAATCAGATAACATTAATTATGCATTGTTCTACAATTACAAGTGTTGATCTCTCCATTAATTTTCTCCAAGAAAAACCAGTGCTATAAGATGCACAATTCAAAGTAGGGCTGGCCAGTGGGCTGGGACGGCCCGACCCCGTCCCGAGCCCGCCCCGGTCCCGCCACGACCCCGCTAAAAAAAATAAAAATAATAACGGGGGCGGGACTGGAACTCGGGACGGGACGATGTCTCGTCCCGCCAAACCCGAGCCCGCCCCAGGCCCGCTAGACCCGACCCCGCGCAGACCCCGTCTCGACCCCGCCCTTTTCCCCCCTTTGCAAATATGGCCGTTGCACCAACGATCATTTTAGATTATGGCCGTTGGCCAACGGCCATTTTAGGCCCCCCCCCTCCCCCAACCCCCCCTACCCCTTAATATTTATTTTTAACCCATAAGTTATTATATTTACACTTTAACCCAATTTTCCAACTATAAATAACTCA
Organism: Anisodus acutangulus; assembly: GCA_029783415.1. Classification (NCBI taxonomy): domain Eukaryota; kingdom Viridiplantae; phylum Streptophyta; class Magnoliopsida; order Solanales; family Solanaceae; genus Anisodus; species Anisodus acutangulus. Next base: position 28,622,778 of record CM056512.1, read on the forward strand.
TTTTCTCTTCATCTTTCTCACAAATCTTCCTACAATCTCTCTAATTTCTCAATATATCTCTCTACAAGTCTACATTGTTTGCTAAATATTCAATTTTATTTATTCATTTTGGAATTGGGAGTGAAGTTGGCAACTAACGAGGATCTTCCATCGAGCAAAGTTTCAATTTTCAACCTCTCGATTACACGTCGACGTTACGTCGGCGTTTGGTACATTCGTTCCTTCATTAAATTATTATTGTCTGTTTATTTTATTTAGCGCATTTAATTTTATTGTCTTTAATTATTTATTATCATAATTAAAATGGAAGGATTAAAATGTATGTTTAAGGGTAAGGGTAAGGGTGCTTCTTCTAGTAGGGGCAACCAGGGCAAGGGTACTTCTTCTAGTCATCTTATTCCTACACAGGATGATTTTGTTGGTACTCAACATTTTCCTACAATACCATTAGATTTAAACCAGGAGCTATTTTCTGGAACTCAAGAAGACTTTAATTTAGACGATGATCTAGATGATATACCCACTAATGTTGATGACAACACACCCACTAGTGCACCTTCAACTGAAATACCTCATATTCCCCCTAGCATGAGACGAGGTCCAGCAAAACGACCATTAAAATCAGATGCATGGACATTTTTTGATAGGGACGTAGAGAATCAAGTAGCCATATGTAAAATTTATAAAAATGTTTTAAAATTTAAAACTGGAAAAGGTCACGGTGGGACGGGGGGTTTAATTAGACACGTAGTAAGTGCTCATCCAGCTAGGTATGCCCAATACCAGGCTTCAAAATCGGTCTGCATACGCCCAGCTCCATCGGGACAAGGTTCACATATCGACATCATCCCACCAAGTACATGGTCAAATTAACCCTATGACGGGGGGAATTGTAGGCTCTAAATACAATAAACATAGAGATAGGGAAGCAATATCAAAATTAGTTGCTGTGGAGGGTTTTTCTTTTTCATTTCCTTCATCTCCCGATTTTATTCATTACATTAGAGATATATATAATCCTGCTTTTAACGGTTTTCCTAGATCAACTGTTAAGAGAGATGTATTTAAATTCGCGCATGAATATCAACAACATTTACGTTTTTCATTATATCATTTTAATGGCAAAGTATCTATCACGTCTGATATAGGTCGTAGTACTAACGGCCATGATTATTTAACTGTAACTTGTCATTGGATAGATTATAAATGGTCTATGCAAAAACGTATTTTAGCGTATAGATATATAGATGATAGGCACACTGGTACTTTTATTGCAGAAAATATTTATCAAGTGTGCGATTATTACGGAATTACCGATAAAATTATGACTATTACATTAGATAACGCTTCTAATAACAATTACGCAATTATAATTTTAAAAAATAGTTTAACTCCATCTTTTCTAGACCATTTTCATATAAAATGTGCGTGTCATATATATAACTTAATTGTAAAGGATGGTCTATCACTTTTTGAAGACATTCTTAGTAAAATACAATTTGCTATAAACTTTATTTTTAAAAGTAATAAAGTACAACGTAGAAAAGAATATAAAAAAACTTGTCACGATTGTGGACTACCTTATAGAAAAATTCCACAAGAAGTATCCACTAGGTGGAATTCTTTATACGAGCAACTACTTGTTGCTTATGACTATAAATTACCTATAACTTTATTTTTTAACTCTCATAATAAAAAGCAAGCTAATATGATTTTAGATAGTGATTGGAAAAAAAAATTCGAACTTATTGTATTTTTAGAGAAATTTTTTCAAGCAACAAAAGAATTTTCCGGTATATATTATCCTACTATTTCAACTATGTTATTTTATATAACTCTAATATTTTTATTACTTAGTGAATATATGGAAAAATCAGCTTATAAGGCAGCTATTAAAAAAATGTTTGTCAAAATAAAAAAATATTTTATTCCTATTCCCTCTATTTATATTATTGGTTCTGTATTAAATCCTACTATTAAAATAGACGGTACTAAATCACTAATTGAAACTATTTACGATTGTATAGAAGTACTACCACCTCTAAGTCCCAAAAATCTAAATCACCCACCACCTATTGAACAAACTAAAGAAGAAGTGTTGTCTAGCGTAGAACACCAATGCCAAAATATATATAGATTTTATCAACAAGAAAATGCTAGTAACTTACCGGCTTCCATACCATCTTCTTCATCTTCAACACAACCTCACAAAGGACATGCTGTTTCTGCGGCTAGTATTGAAAGCCTCATAAATAGAATGTGCGACCGTACCTCTACTACTAACCAAATTAGCGAGTTGGATATTTTTTGTTTCTGAGGGTTACATGCAGTATCAACAAGTTATCAATGAAGATGGACATGAAGACTTCTTTGAAATCTGGAGGGAATGAGAAGACCTTTCCGACACTTTCATTGATGGCTCGAGATGTTTTGAACATTCAAGCGTCATCAATCAGCTGCGTCAAAGCGCTTTTTCTATGACGGATATCAAATAGGAGACCACATACACTCATTAGCCGGAGACAACTTGGAAATTGCAGTATTATTCAGAGATTGGATACGAGCGGAGCGGAGAAGGTGCGGTCAACCGGAGATCAACGAAGAAGATGATGAAAACTACAACGAAATCTTAACCGAAGGTAGTGGAAGCGACGTGGATCAATTTGACCAACAAATACCAATTCCAACCGAAGAACCACATGAAATCATCAAACAATTAGAACAGGTTTTTTTGAGAATGTAATTTTTTTAATTACAATTTTATAATGTAATTTGCAACTTTTGGACAACACCACAAAGTTGCAATTTAGATTTTAGACAATTGTATTTGTATTACAAAAAAATCATATGTCTATTAAATAATATAAGAGGCACAAAAACAGCTTTGGGATGTTTTTATTACACTATCTTGTTTTATTTATTGAGTTTTTTTTATACATATGTTATTTAAAAAAAAAAGGAAAACCCGTCGTACCCCGCCCCGACCCGATACCGACGGGATCGGGATCGGGACGGGACTGGAGCAAGTCCCGCCAGACCCGACCCCGCCAGACCCCGCCGACCCGGACCCCGACCCCTTCTCCCGTCCCGCCCCGACCCCGCCAGACCCAAGCCCGACCCACTGGCCACCTTTAATTCAAAGTATAATGAAAGGAATTCCGGCAAAGGAGGTTTTATTTTTAATAATGTCTATATGAGCTTTTCTTATATTTTACTTTTTAATCATCTTTCAGTGCGCAATTCATCGTAGCCGATTTTGAAAGTAAAAAAAAATCTACTGTCTCCGACTCTCCGTAATGGGGAGCCTGACTTTGTTGAATACAAAAGTGCTTTCTCCTTTTCAGCTGGCCAGCATGTGGCATCTTAGTAGGTTTTTCACTCTTACTTTGTTACTCTAGACATTGACAGAACTGTGGAATATGTTATAGCTAAACCAATTGTGTTTTATATATGTATTCATCTAAACGAGACAACTTATAACAATTTCCAAAAATATTTTTATTTTATAAGTGAAGCTAACAATTTTTACAAAACGATTGAAATAAAGTTACACAAGTTACGTGTTTAATCTCCGACAATTGTGTAGGTCCTTTAGGATTCCCATCACTAGAGAATAAGATGTTGAATTTACAAAATAGTTGAGCTGACTATAAAAGAACAGGATTGATCCTTAAGTAAGAGTAAAATCAACTATGTTTTGTTGATTTTCATTTTTGGAGAGTGGATAGAAGAGCATAATAGCCTACGTAAAATCAACTATATCACTTTAGTCAGAAAAATAAATAGTTATGTTTAATTTCCGCGATATTTATCAAATTTGGAAGCCTACGTAGGGATGGCAATTGGCCGGGGCGGGTACCCCGCACCCGTACCCGCCAGAAAATTTTATACCGGCCACCTACCCGCCACGGGTGGCGGGTATAATTTTCAACATCCATACCCGCCTGGACGGGTATATTCCTAAATCCACACCCGCTCCACCACCCAAGTGGATATCCGTCACCCGCCAATACCCGCCTGCCATATTTTGTAATCTATTCATTTTTGATCAATTAGTGATCAACATGATCCCAAAAATTCAAATTCCAAAAATTATCCCAAAATTTTGAGTCAAGAATCAATATTGTCACGGTCTCATTTTCTTTGGGAGAGAGGGAGTAGAATTCCAGATTTTTTCACCATCAGAATTCCCCAATCTTTTACCTCTTCCCCCTTGCACAACAAAGAATCAAGAAAACAAAATTTCCAAGAAAACCCAAAAATTATCCATCCAAATAACTATATATTACAAATGTAGACAAAACCCATATATTATTTCAGCTATATAAGCTAAAGTTTTCAACTTTTTCAATTGAACTCCACAAGCCCAATAGGTAAAACTTAACAAATGCACAAAAATTGACCTCACCAAGACAACCCCAAAGCACAAAGTAAAGACAACAATATTTCTCAATATTTTCCGATCAACATCTCCTTTAAAGAAAAAGGCAGAGACGTCGAGGTGGTTCGTGAAAAAAGTTTGTGGTTTTTCCTTTAAAGAAAAAGGCAAAAACGTCGAGAATGAGATAGTGAGGAGAGACGGTGTGAAGGGGAAAGAGAGAGAGGGAGGCATGAAGGACTGAAGAGACGTAGGATTTTGAGTTTTGTTGGAGAATGAGAGACTTGTCGTGACTTATGGGTTGAAGGCACGACTTATGGGTTGCTAATATTTTGGGCTTGGGGTAGGCGAGTAGGCGGGTAGGCGGGCGGGTAGACGGGTATGACTGCAAATCTACCACCTACCCGCCTATCCGTGACGGGTACATTTTCAATACACATACCCGCCTACTACCCGCCAAAGTTATACCCATACCCGTCCCAACTGGAGCGGGTGCGGTGCGGAATCCGCAAAATTATACCCACCTGCCATCCCTAAGCCTACGTGACATTAATTTTTCTTTTCAATTTCATCATTATTACTCCAAGAAGGCATCTAATCATTAATTACTCATTTAAGGAAGACATATGAGTAATTGAGTCAAATACTTCTGCCAAATACTAGCTTTTAAAACGCAAATGGATCAAACAATTTATGTAACGAGATTCAAAAAAGTAAATTGAATGTTACACTTGAGATTTAAACAATTAAACGTGTGACCTCAAGAGTTTTTTGAACCCCTTTGCTACTAACCTAAAATCTTGCCTTACTATTATCAAAGAAATTTGTCCTAGCCGATTTTATTTGCGTAACTATTAAATCCCGTTTGCTCCTACTAAAAAAATAAAAAAAATTGACAAACATTTCCGATGAAATTAGTTGGAAACAATCAACAACGTTATCGACGAGTAAAATTTCAATGAATAGATGTCGGAAATTCCCTTGTTTCAATAGTAGCTTTGCATGTGTCTTAATAAATGCCCCAATATATTAAATGACAAATAAAATAGACGAGAGAGGGAGTATTATATATGATAAAACTATTGTTGTATGAACAATGAAGAGTTGGTAATATTAAGCGCCCTTTTGCAGCCCACGTTAAAGTTAGTCTCAATCATCATCAAATTATAAAGTTATGTTCACATTAAGTTATTATTTCCTTGGTATCTAAGTTCAACCCTATTTATTTATACCTTCCTTCCCTTCTACGTGTGAGATTAGCGTACAGATCTACCAAACCGTAGGAAAAAAAAGACATTAAAAATATTTAATTTCTGTACACACTAGTCAAATAGAAAAAGATAGAAATTAAGACTCAAATGTGCTATATTTATATAAATGGTTGTATAGTTCATTAGAAATACTACGAGTATTAGATACTTTTCTTCTACTTAAATAAGCAAAATAATGCTATAAAATTTATACTGCTTCAAGAGCTAGGGAGGCATGCATGTTTCAAAGTACTACCAGTTTCTTTCTGGAAAATGGATTTCTGGCTCATACATATAACTATTGTATATTTGTATGGAAGATAATCGCCTTACTTTTTTCTTTCTTCTTTTTCCTCTTCTATATTTATCTGGTATATTTATTGGTGGGAGGTAATAGTGTATTCGATAATAACTTAAGTAGGATTCAAAAAATAAATATAAAAGAAATAATTCGAACTCATTAAATTCACAATGTTTTCTTAAAGAAATTATTTCACTCATCTACACGAGATTTTGAAATATATCCTTCGAGGAACGAATTAACTTTATCAGAATAGTGGTACCTCAAACTCCAATAAATATCGAAAGCAACAAGCGGTAGAAAATCACACAAAAAATATTTAAAGTGCAGAAAAAAAGAAAGACAATCAGAATTTTCATAAGACGAAATCTGAGGAAACGGATAAATTTTTATACCCAATAAAGAGGTGTGAAAAGATGTTATTATATCTTATAAAAAAAGTCACAATTATTCATTTCATATTAAACCTGACAATACGTATCACGAACATGTCGTCACGCGCACAAGTTGACTCAAACAACATCGTGAAATATGTATCTGTTTTTTTAAATGGCCAAATCGTTCATCAATCCTCATAAATGCTCATTCAACTGTATCACACCCTTCACACCAACCCCCCCCCCCCACCACCACCACCCCAACACGTTAAAATCTCACTCGCCACAAAATAAAAACTAAATTTACCCTTCATATGACTTACCAGTATATAATGACTTACCAGTATATAAACCCAAACTCTTCTATCAACACAACAATAGCAGTAATGGCAAAAACTATAGAAAAAAACTCACCACAACCAAACAAGCCTTTAATATGGGATTGTGGAAGCTCACTCTACGACTCATTCGAGTTGAAATCGTTCGAACGCCAACTCGACTCAGCCATAGCTTCTAGAAGCTTCTCGATGCCTCATTTACCCGATCGCCGTGTTCTTATTCCACCACCACAACAAAGTACACAACCTATTTCGAAAAAAAGTTCTAGAATCTCTAGATCTTTCCAGAAGCTTCTCAAGTCTGTTTTCAGAGCGAAGCAGAGTAATAGTCCGTTTTTTCAGGGGCAAAATCGAGATGGATTTTATGTCGTTTATGATAAATCTGGTGCACTTACGACGATTCCGGAGGGGCCGGAGTACGACGGACTGTCGCCGGAGATTAAGTCGTTGGTTAGAAGAACGGGTTCGGAGCGATTCGCGGCGACTTCTATTGGTATTTCATGTGCTTGATATATGGATCTTTAGTAGTATTAATTAATTGTAGTAATTAGAAACTGATGACTTAATATGTATAGTTTTGGTCAAGTAATATTCAGCGGTACAATAATTTCTTTATGCTTTTGGATATTGTTGTTGCTAGTATTTGAACTCAAATTTGAAGTTTTCATGGCCTACAATGTAGTACGTGTGTGTCATCATTCCAAAGTATTGGTTCATCATTTTGGTACCAATATTTGTTCCAATTTTCTTCAATTTAAAATTGTGAATATGCGATTTATTTTGGTATTCCCTCCTCCCGTATTACTTGTTAAAACTTTAACCAATATTTTAAAATATATATTTTCATCATATTAATATGAAAATAATTACAACTTATAATATATTTCGTGTAGTTTTTAAATATCTAATTTATAAATGTGTATTGTATTAAGTTCGCTTTCATTTTTGCTAGTAAATAAGTAAAATAGTAGCGCGCGAAGTGCAAAAATATTTTGTATTGGTTTATAATTATGAAATCTACCTCTATAGTCAATGATTTACAGGGACTACCTATTAAAAGATGCTATTATTATTTTCCGTTGCAAATATCCTATTTACTCCCTCCATTTATTCTTACTTGTCATGTTTTACTTTTCAAAAGTCAATTTAATTAATCTTTAGAGATAAGTGAATTAGATTGATTTAATATTTAAAATTAGAATTTATATATTCAAAAACTATATAAAAAATATTATTAGTAATCGAACATGTAATTTACCCTTCATGAGCCTGATAAGTCTACCAATTTCTTTGCTTTAATCGAACATGTAATTTTCAAGTTATGAGATTGATAACTCACGAATTTATCTGCCTGATTTGAACATGTAGTCTTCAGGTCATGAGCTTAATAATACGACCAATTCCTTCTCTTTCTTTTAATGATAATACATTTTTAAAAATTTATGTTTGTTATGAAATAATAATAAAGCTAAAATAAAATATTATTGAGAAAGAGAGAAAAGTTTTTATTTCTCTTGATAAGTAGCTTGATCTCAAATTCACTAACCCTAACTTTCCTTATAGAGATATACATTCATAATAATAAATAATATTTATAACACTCCTCCTTAAATGTCTATTTGGTAGATAATATATCTCATTAAAATCTTATTAGCAATTAAAACGAGACACATTAAACTCAAGAGTTTGTCTATATTTGTGGAGACCGCTAAAAGACTACTAAAGAGAATATTAATGAAATGTACGATTATCTTCAATTCTCATCCATGTTTTTTGTTTTGTTTTATTCAACTTAATAATGGTATGTACTATATGTTGACTTGTTCTTGAAAAAAAAATAGAACCACAAAGCTAATTCGTCTTGATCAAGTTTAATAACCAAACAAAAACTTTATAAGCAAGGTAAGTAGGTCTATATACTAATTAGTGAGCTATTACGTATTCCTAATTAAAGGTGGCTATTTCTAGATAAACCTTCTAATTGTCTTATCACCCCTACCTTCTATATCATTGAACAAACATTTAGGGGTCTAGTTAGCTGGTGATTCGGGTTGTTGCCCTGTCGACCATGAAAATTATATTCATTGTCTCACTAGTCGATCTTGACTTTTTTGCTGAGCAGTTTTTGAATGTCAAACGTACCTCCCCATAAGGTAATTTTAATAAAACCGATTTCTCCGCTTTTCAATCACTTTCGCAATAAATTAGCTAATTGTCCTCTCCAATTCTACAAGTGTGATTTCTATGTTATGTATGGTCGTATCTAAGAAGCATATCGGTTGAAGTATATTCTTCTTTTGATAAAAAATCTATTCCCAAACTATACAGACATCTTCCAAATCATACGGTAACAAGGGGCAGCGATATAGAGTTACATGTAGTGTAGGAAGTTCAACTGAATTTTCTTTGTGGAAAATTATACTCTACAAAATAGAGTAAAAATAAACTTTTAAAATATAAATTAAATTATTGAATTTCATTGACAAAACGAAAGCTTCTCTAATATAGTAGCAAATCCGGTTCCAAAATTACTTTAGGTTAGCAACTTTAAATTTCAAGTGTATCATCCTTATAATATTTTTATTTGAATCACCTTATTGGAATGCCTCGTTTTACTATTATCTATAAGTAGTTGGGTCCAAATTGAACCGAACGAATAATCTTTAATCTGGGATCAAATCTAGTGAGGTGGTAGCTCATATCTGAACCGAATTCTTTCTGGTTAAAAGATCACTTTCTATACAAATTAAAGTTGCTATAAAAATTAAAAGACGTTCACGGATGGAGCATGAAAATAATAAAGAATGGATTAATTAATTAGGAAGAGATTACTATAGTCCTCGTAAGGTTGGGGGCATCATATATACACTTTACAGCACTACATTCATTGTAGAAGGAAGCATTTCATTGGGCAATTGACACTAGAAAGTACAGAGTTTCTTTCAAACTTTATTTCAATCTAGTAGTATTAGTAGTAAAGATTACAAGGATATATCAATGAATTTAATGCAGGCTGTCATACATGTGTGGCCCATATTCAATTTTTGAAATGCCCTAATTCAATCTTTTTGAACTGTTTCGACGTGTTATTGTTTTAAATTACTTACTATTTTTGAGTATATATTATTTGTCTTTTAAGATTTTATATGCACTTTAAAGAAACATTTACTAGTCGAGAGGTATCATGGTCGACTAAGAAAACTAATGTTATTGTCGACGATTATTTTTAACTTAATAAGTAAAAGGAAGACGAAAGAGAGGCTTAATGACTTTTATAAGGCAATCATTACATAAGCTGCTAGCAGAAAAAACTAGAAAAAATTCCCTTTATTCATTACTTAATAAACTAGAAAGTTCAAAGAGTATCTTTCAAATTTCATGTCAATCTAGTGCATTGTAGTAAAGATCAAAAGGACGGACCAATGAATTTAATGCATGTTGTCATACATGTGTGCCCCAAATTCAATTTTTAAAATATTAGGGTTATTATTGTTTTAAATTAGATTTTTATTTTCGATGTATATTATCTGTTTTTTAAGATTTTGTACGCAACTTCATATAGGCATTTAATACTCGGGAAGCATCATGATCGACTAGAAAAGTGCCCTAACGTTACGTTGAATCGGACAATCACTATTGGTTCATAGTATATTTCATAAACTTCTTGTAAATCTAGTAGTACTGGTAGTAAAGATTATATAAAATGATGGATCAACGAACTTAATGCAGGCCTGCCATGCATGTGTGGCCCAGATTCAACTTTCGAAATGCTTACTTTTTTTTTTTTGCCTGGATTTCCCTTCAATTGAGCTGGTCTTTAATTTTTGTCCCTAAATCATTGGTCTTTAAATTTCCCCCTAATTCTCATTTGATGAAAAATTACGGGCTAAAGTACCCTTAATTCGCTGATCTATGAAATCAGAGAGTCTGGGTTCATACCCCAACAGAGTAAAAAAGAAAAATAATTTCGCAAAGCAAGATTTTCATATAAACTATGCATATTCGGCCAATGTTGTATAGAGATTATTCCCATTGGGGCATAGTTTCTATGTAATTAACCAGACAAGGCATAATTTTAATTTTCTATGTAATTATGTCGTAAGGGACATATTTTCTATGTAACTACATATAAACTACGAAATCGGAGAGTCTGGGTTCGAACCTTGACAGAGTAAAAGATTAATAATTTCACAAGGCAAATTTTCATTAGAAACTATGCCAGACAAGGCATAGTTTCTATCAAGGTACATCGAAACTATGATTTGTCCGACATAGTTATATAGTACTAATTCGCAAGACAATTTTTCATAGAAATTATGCTGGACAAGGCATAGTTTCTATGTACCTTTTCACGAATAGACATAATTTCTATCAAAATCTTGCTTTGCGAAATTGTAAATCTTGTCGTGCGGTTTTTTTTAACTCTGCTGGGATTCGAACCCAGAACCTCGAGGATATTTTCGATAATTTTTTTTATGCGAAAAGCAAAAATTAAAGACCATCAATTTGAGAGGCAAAAATTAAAGACCACCCAAAATAGGTGCAATCGTGCTAATTGCCCAAATGCTTATGACGTGGTGTTGTTTTTAAATTAGGTTACTATTTTCGAAAGTATATTATATACGCCTTTAAAATTCCGTCCGCACCTTAAAAAATATTTAATAGTCAGGAGTCATTACGGACCGATCACTAAAAGCAACTTTTTGATATTTCATTGAATCGGACAAGTCCTTATAAAATGTCAACGATTATTTTTCACTTAATAAGTGAAAGAAAGAGGGAAACAAAGCTTAGCGATTTTTTTAATTACAACTGAAATGAAGATTGAGCGTTTCGGGGTTAAAAATGCCAAATTTCATGTGAATCATCATCTGGCAGAACTCTTTGACGTAAGTTCTTTGGCTTGAACAGGACATTTAATTTGTATTGCTATTCTTGCATTTCACCCTACAAAAGTTGTTGGCAGAAAATCATAAATAATTTTTTATTCATTTAAAAGATTGAATATTTAAAAACAAATTCAATTAGCAAAAATAACTAAATATTTATCTGAATTTAATCGGATATCAATATAAGTGTTGAACATCCATTTGAAAAATCAACAATTGAGAGTGAGATGCCCACCCTCTCTTGCACGGATGCACCGTCTAGAAGTACACACGTTGATAACATTTTAAGTCAAAGTTACACTATATATATATATATATATATTGTGATGTTGGACATGCAGATGTGAACTATTCACTAATCTTTAATTAAGACACCCCCTTTGCGAGGGAAACTATATATGGTGTGATAGGTTTGAAAATTTCACTTTCTTCGAAGCCTTTTTAAAATAGATGATGATAATTAAAATAATACTCAAATCATTTAATAAGGTAACTGATTCGGGTGGAATTGAATTACAGGTTCGGCAAAATTCAATAGTTTTGGCCCCAACTTTGTATGTCTTAAGAAATAAAAATTCATTAAATATGTATAACAATTAATTTAGAACGCTATTACTAATACTTGAGGTCACTTGTTCTAACATTCCAAACCTATAAAACTCAAATTCTGAATATATACATAAACCATTTAGTACAGATCAATGACACTTAATTTCCTTCTTTATTGTGTACTGATAAATACCCGTGATATACACGGAATATACAATGTGTATATCACGTTATTCCGTGTATATCACGGACTGAATGCTCAAAATCAAGATGTTAAACCCGTGATATACATGGTTACTCGTGATATACACGGTGTATACATACTGTGTATATCACAGTTTAGTGGTCTTGTTTAGGTAAATATTTTGTTGTAGTTAAATTAGAATTGTACATTTATCATAATTGTATAATTATTGTACAAGTAGAATAAGGTTTTAGGAGTAGAATAGGAATAGGATTTTCCTATTATGGAATTGTAAATAGTATATATACTCTTTCATTAATGAAAATAATCAAGGGATTATTTCTTTCATGATATCAGAAGTCTAGATTTTCAACCACTTCCTCCGAAAATAACCTTCTGATGCCTCGGTTTCCGTTCTTCTCCTCGGATTCCGTGCACTTCTTCCTCATCTCTTCCCAAATTTTCTTCCTAATCCCTAATTCCCCTATTGTTCTTGCATTATGTCTACGTCACATAACATGTTTCATCCTGTCCTTACTGTTTTCAACATCAAGAACCAAATTCCCATTTTTCTTGATATGGAAAACATCCAATATGCGACGTGGGCGGAACTTTTCAAGATTCATGCACGTTCGCATCAAGTTCTTCATCATATCATTCCCTCAGCCGCATGCAAGAAGCCTGCCCCAGAAGTTGACCCGATATTATGGACTACTCTTGATGCTACCGTTCTGTAGTGGATTTATTCCACTATCTCTACGGACCTCTTGCAGACGATTCTTGAACCCGATGTTATGGCGATGGAAACTTGGAATAGGCTGCGTGACATATTCCAAGATAACAAAAATTCTCAGATTGTTACTCTTGAGCAGGAATTTTCTCATGTTAACATGAAGAATTTTCCGAACGTCTCAGCCTATTGCAAAAGGCTGAAAGAGTTGGCGGACCAACTCCGCAACGTTGGTGCGCCCGTTAGCAATAATCGTCTTGTTCTCCGTATAGTTGTTGGCCTATCCGAGGCTTATAGTGGCGTTGGAACTCTCCTTCGTCAAAGTGATCATTTCCCGTAGTTCTATCAAGTCCGGTCCATGCTTACCTTGGAAAAAGTCAGCTTGGCTAAAAAGGTGGTTACTAGTGCAAATCCAGTCGTCATGATGACCACGTCCGATGCTACTCCGTCATTCTCTGAACATTCAAGCCAAAATCGCAACAATGGTGGTGGCAAAAATGGAAAAAATTGGAAAAATAATAGCGGAAACCGAGGTGGATATAATGGGGGTGGGCCTCGGGGTAATGGGCCGCAAAGCCTTTGCCACAGCCCTGGGGTCCGTGTCCCTAGAACTGGGCCGGCAGTTCTTGGCCCACTGCCCCTATTATCCACCTTCCTATTTCCCAAGAAACTGGGCTCAATATCCCAACCGGCCCAGCAGTTCGGTCCCCGATAGGTTTCTGAGTCGGGGCCGCAAGCCGGTGTGCTTGGGCCTCGGCCTCTGCAGGTCCACCATGCAGCGGGCCCCACCCCTACCGATATTGAAGCCGCTATGCACACACTTGGATTAAATTCCGCGGACACAAATTGGTACATGGACACCGACACCATTACTCACATGACGTTCGACCAAGGTACTCTCTCGTCTTATTCCAATTTGAGCAACAATCGTGGCATAATTATTGGTAATGGCAATTCAATTTCAAATCGTGGTTACAGTCATAAAACTTTGCCTCCCCTCATCCACCTCTTGTCTTGAAAAATGCCCTTCATGCCCATAACTTAATTAAAAAATTAGTGTATATTAAAAAATTAGTGTATGTCCGTAAATTCATCACTGATAATTGAGTTTCTGTAGATTTTGATCCTTTTGGATTTTTTGTGAAGGATTTCAAGACGGGAATTCCTCTCGTGAGATGTGATAGTAGGGGAGATCTTTATCCTATCATGGCCACATCCAGTCTCTCGAGTCAAGCCTTGCCATCTACTTTTGCAGCTCTCGCTCCTTCCTTATGACATGCGCGTTTGGGTCATCTTGGGTCGTCTATTGTTTCTTCCTTACATAAAAACAACTTTATTTCTTATAAGGGTACGCGTAGTACTCCAATTTGTCAATCTTGTCCTCTAGAAAAACTTGTTAGATTACCATTTGTAGACTCTACTTCTAGTACCTTAATGCCATTTGATATTATTCATAGCGATTTATGGACATCTCATGTTCTCAGTTCTTTGGACCATCGTTATTATGTTATATTTTTGGATGATTATTCTAATTTTTATGGACTTTTCCGTTAGCGAAAAAATCTCAAATGTTTTTCACCTTTTTAAAATTTAGAGCATTCATCTGTACCCAGTTCGAACGGAAAATAAAAAATATTCAATGTGATAATGGCAAAGAATATGATAATGGGTTGTTTCGGGATTTTTGTGATACTAATGGAATAAATTCGTTTCTCTTGTCCTCATACGTCCTCACAAAATGGAAAAGCCGAACGAAAACTTCATACCATTAATAATATTGTTCGAACTTTATTGGTCCATGCTTCTGTGCCCCCTTCCTTTTGGCATCATGCTCTACAAATGGCTACATATCTTCTTAACATACCCACTACCAAAGATTTGACATATTCATCTCCTCGTCAAATCTTATATAATAAGACTCCTTCATATTCACATCTTAGGGTCTTTGGGTGATTGTGTTATCCACTATTTCCGTCCACCACAATTAACAAACTCCAAGCCCGTTCTACCCCTTGTGTGTTTTTGGGTTATCCGTCTAATCATCGTGGTTACAAATATTTTGATTTATCATCTAATAAAATCATCATTAGTCGTCATGTTATTTTTTATGAAACCCAATTTCCGTTTGATAACGCGAGTAGTCCCGTGCCTAATTCGTATAATTTTTTGGACAACGTCGTCTCTCCATATATTATCTACCATTTTTCGGACTCATCCCGCACCCATAATCCTCCAGCGGGCCCACTGCCCGCTGGGCCTCCTGCCACTGTTTCGGGTTCTCTGCCTAGTTCTTCCGTCGCGGGTCCAGAAACTGGGCCAAATATTCAGCCCAGTTCTACCCCTGCTACTGTTCTCGGTCCAAACCCCAGTTGCAGTATTGGGCCAGCAGGCCCACTGTCTGTTGGCTAGTCCGTCACATGTCCCGATATTTCTCAAAATTCACCCAATTCTCCCACGAGTCACATACCGATCACTCGTAGTCAACTGAGTATTTTTAAACCAAAGAGACATTTTAATTTAAATGCTAATGTTCTTAAATCCCCCTACCCCATAACCCAGTTTTCGCATTAAATGATCCGAATTGGAAATTGGCTATGACTGACGAATATGATGCTCTTATTGCAAATAAGACGTGGGAGTTGGTACCATGTCCTTCTGGTGTTAATATTATTCGGTCTATGTGGATTTTTACTCATAAGGATAATTCTGACGGTTCTTTTGCGAGGCATAATGCTCGTCTTATAGATGATGGTAAGACTCAGCAGGTTGGCGTGGATTGTGGTGAGACGTTTAGTCCGGTAGTCAAACCCGCTACCATTCGCACTATTCTCAGTCTGGTTCGTTCGAAAGCTTGGCCCATCCATCAGTTAGATGTGAATAATGATTTCTTGCAAGGTGATATTAATGAGACCGTTTACATGTATCAACCCTTGGATTTTCGAGACCCCAAATATCCTCATCATGTCTGTTTATTGAAGAAGTCCTTGTATGGGCTTAAGCAGGGCCCACGGGCTTGGTATAAGAGATTTGCAGACTATGTTTCATCTATTGGGTTTTCACACAGCAGGTCTAATAATTCATTGTTCATATATCGGCGTGGTACTTCCCTGGCTTATATACTATTATATGTGGATGATATTATCTTGACTGTCTCTTCTGATGCTTTGCGAGAGTCTATCATGACACTGCTCAGTTCTGAGTTTGCTATGAAAGACTTGGGGTCCTTGAGTTACTTTTTGGGGATTGCTATCACTCGTCATCACAACGGAAGTATGCAGTTGAGATCATTGAGTGAGCTGGTATGTCCTCATGCAAGTCTACTTCCACTCCAGTTGATACTAAAATCAAGCTGGGCGCTGCGGTTAGCTCACCGTATGAGGATCCAACCCACTATCACAGTATTGCAGGGACTCTTCAGTATCTTACTTTCACGAGACTAGATATTACGTATGCCGTACAACATTTGTGTTTGTTTATGCATGATCCCAGGGTTGAGCACATGAATGCGCTCAAACGCAATATTCGATACATCTAGGTAACACTTGACTATGGCTTACATTTATATCCTTCATCGACGTCTACACTTGTCTCGTATGCAGATGCTGATTGAGGTGGTTGTCCGGATACCAGACGTTCCACATTCGGCTATTGTATGTTTCTTGATAATAACTTGGTCTCATGGTCTGTGAAGTGTTAGTCTACATTATCACGCTCTAATGTAGAGGCCGAATATCGAGGGGTGGCCAATTTGATCTCTGAATCATGTTGGTTACGTAGTATTCTTTTAGAGCTTCATTGTCCTATTCAGAAACTACCTTGGTTTATTCACTTTATTGTGATAATATTAGTGTCATCTACCTTTCTGGTAATCCGGTTCAACACCATCGCACTAAACACATCGAGATGGATATTCACTTTGTCCGCGAAAAGGTAGCTCGTGGACAAGTACATGTCTGCCATGTCCCTTCCAGGTATCAAATTACAGATATCTTTACTAAGGGTCTTCCCTCGGTCCTTTTTGAAGATTTTTAGGGACAGTCTCAGCGTACGAAGACCGCCCACTATGACTGCGGGGGTGTGATAAATACCCCTGATATGCACATAATATACACCGTGTATATCACGGGCCGAATGCTCAAAATCAAGTTGTTAAACCCGTGATATACACTGTGTATACATACCATGTACATCACAGTTTAGTGGTCTTGTTTAGGTAAATGTTTTGTTGTAGTTAAATTAGAATTGTACACTTACCATAATTGTATAATTATTGTACAAGTAGAATAAAGTTTTAGGAGTAGAATATGAATAAGATTTTTCTATTATAGAAATTGTAAATTGTATATATATTCTTTCATGAAAATAATGAAGAGATTATTTTTTTCATCTACTACATGAGCTTAAAATTCCTTTAAGGCTTTAAACCCTGCTTATTCTTTTCTTAATTTGGAATTTTGCCATGAATGCCATAATTTAAGGCAGATTTCCTGTTTATTGATGTCACATTCTTTAACAATTTGTACTTTTTCTGTTATAATAATGGAAATAATAAGAATAATATTAACCTTTTAAGCTACCTATTGCTGCTAGTCTACGCAGAGTCTGTGACTGCCAAGTGAGTGTATAAATGCTTAAAAGATGCTAACACTATTGGTCTTTCAAGTAGTAATTAATGTTGATCCTTGTGATATATAATTTAATATATAATTTAATATATTTAATTTTTAGATAATTAAAATATATATTTTTGGTCAATTTATATAAAAAATATGTTATATTTATACTTTCTTAAAAGTATATTACCCTAAATACGAAATAACAATACAAGGTTAACATAAAATATGAATAATTAAATAGTAAAACAGTTAATTATTATGACAATTTCTATATATTTACGAGCAAATGGATTAAAAGTCACATTTCCAATAATTGAAGTAATTGGAGAACTATTTTCCTTTTGAGCTTACTATCGCCTGGGACTGTTATGATCATGATTTGATCAATATAACATTCTAAATACCTCACTTTTATATACATAGAATCGTTTTTATGAGTTATATACCGAGATAAAATGCACTTAAGTCGGGTTAAATATCTTTACACACCTCAAACTTTGAGAAAAAATTGTGATCATAATTCAACAAAATTCTCCAACACATCATATATTTTTTGGTGAAACATGTTGTTATGGTTGCTTATGCATTCTGTGTTCCTCTTATGATTAGTTATGAAGTTTATATATAGGTCTCCTAAGGAATGTTAGCTTGATTATGTTTGTTCTAATGATATAAGTATATTCTATATGTTGGATATGTAAAACACATACGAGAATAGTAAATAACTATTATAATGATCGAAAAGATAAACAACTAAGATTACAACAATAAGTTGTCAATCTCTTGATCTTGAATTGGAACTTCAAATCTGGATCTTGTATTCAGAAATAGAAGAACATGAACTGCTACACTTGTGGCTTGTAGAACCGCTGAAAATTCGAACGGTTAGAGTCCTTTGAGAATCAAGTTCACACCTGAAACACTTAGCAACCAATTAGATAATCACAACACCACCGGCTGAGTTGAGAGATGTCTCTCTGTCTTTAAGACAAGATTTCCCCCATATATAGGCTTTACCGAAGTGTGGACAATAGTCTCTCAAGATAAAACAACAAACTATCAAATGTGCAAAGCCTACACAAATGACCTTAGCGAAGAACACGAACAATGAAGATTGCTAAGAGAATGATTGCTTATCAGGAAAATTGATCTCTTTGTGGTGTTGTATACTTGTATGTATATTGTGTGCATTTCTTTTCATCTATAGAATTGAGCCAAATGCCTCAATTTATAGGTGTGCAAGATGGCCCTTCAAATGCCCCATAATGACATTCAATTGTCATGTAATATATGACATTTAACAGCCAAGTAATGCAGCAACATAATGCTCCAAGTAATGGTTATTATTGGGTGGATTCAATGCCATTGAAACCACCTCAACAGCCAAACCTTTGGGATTCCGTCAAGCAATCACTGCCTGGGAAGCGCCGCGGCGCTGCAGCATTTAGCGTCAGGGCTCCAGAATGCCAAATAAGGAATTAGCGTCGCGGTGCTACAGGGGGGGGGGGGCTTCTCGGCTCCGCGGCCCTTTCCGACCCGTTCCATCTTACACCTCGCACAATCCTTCCTTTGTTTATTAACGTGGAACACTTGTTATTTATCCAATAACCGTCCATCATTCTATATCTCAAACATTTCACTTACGTACCAATATCTCTTTCATTAACGAAATTTACGATACTTGACACTAAGATTGCACGTGTGTGGAAACGACATTTCCGAGGTGTGGGGGCCCGATTGTTCGAGTCATAAATAATGGGATAAACTTAATTCCACATTAGTAAATTTCCAACGCTATATTCGTATACTCCTTATATATCATGTCATATATTGCAATAATATCAGTGTGGCTTTATATTCTATTAACTAAATTGCAGGTGAGTAAGAGCCATTTTAACAGTTCCTGGTATATTGGATGTTCATATTAGTTGTTATGTTTCGCTTCTCGGAAGTCAATTTGACTATTTATTAAATTAAATTAGATTAAATTAATTTAATTTAATATTTTTAAAAGTATAATTTTAAAACTATAAGAGAAGTACTATGAATCACAATTCATCTAATAACAATATGATATATATATATATATATATATATATATATATATATATATATATATATATATATATATATATATATATATAAGTATATATATAAGTACTGGTCAAAATTCATGAGTTTGATTCTCAAAAAAAGAAAATTCGGCAAATAATACAGGACAAAGGGAATAATTGGTTATGGATAATTAATCTGCAAAATAAATTATACTTCCCTTTGATCCTTATAAAGTTATGTGTCCATTATGTCCTTTAAATTTAATCGGACTGAAAAAATATTTAACAGGAATTCATATTTGAAATTATAAATTTTGTAATTTAAGTTATTTTTAATCTATTTCAAGAGTCTGGTTTAATATTTTGAGGTGCTATTTATGTTATTTTTAATTTATTTTTCATATTGCGAGTTTTGAAATTTTAATAGAAAATTCTAGTGTTTCTGGTTAAATTTTATTTTCACAATTCTATTTTGGCTTATTACTTTTCTGTACCTTGTTGGTTGCTCCGTTCTATTTTCGTCTTCAACTAGGGTCTAAATTTGATAATCAGAATTTGATTAATAATATTAAGACTGAAAGTGCTAATTTCTTATAAATTTAAAGGATCAAAACCACTTAGTTGATACTTGGGGGATTATGTTGAACCTACTGACAAAGATAAGGGACCATTTTTGTCATTTTGCTCGAATAGCGTCGAGTGCGAAAACCCCAGAGGAAAAAGGGTTTTAGAACCAGCAAAGCTGCAGATTTGCGCTTGAGATTTGTACGAAGCAAGAATGGATTAAGCGATTATAAATCTGGAGGAAGGTACAACATGCACTGCGTGGAATTATTCGGGTCACAGATTAGCTTCCGGGTCAACTGGTGGAACTTTATCCGTCTTTGATTCTACTGACCCGGCTTCATCTGTTTTCAATTGCTCTTCTAAATTTAAGGTTCGACAAAAACTCAATTTTCACATGAATTTGTTTTTGTTTGACGTTTTACTCTCATTTTGAAGTCATGTGTGTCTGTGTTGTAGTTCTGTGGTAGATTTGAAGTTTCTTTTTGTTTTGGTGGAAAGGGACAATTATTTGGCATAGTATGATATGATAATAACTTTACAATTAATGTTGGAGCAATGTACACCCAAATAATCTGATAAACTATATATACATGTAGAAATTTGCTGCACAACAACTAGAAAAGCAACTACTATGCATCAATCAGAGCTAATTGGGTCGGCTATATGGGATAGTGAGGATCATTGTCCTAGTGATCAATGACGTGGGGATAGAATCATGAGGTCTTAGGTTCAAATCACAACACTAGCTGATTTCTTCCACTTGCCCAAAGCCTTGTCAGGTTTGGTACCTATGCTGATGGAAGGTAGTATGTATCCGGTGGAATTAGTCAGAGCTGCGTAGGTTCAGACACCACCTCATAAAAAATATGGGATAGTGAGGATTATACCCCCAAACGTGAAAAAAGGGAACATTTGATTCTTGATATCAGACTTTGGACCCCGTATAAATTCTCCTATGTCTTAAGCAGCCAATAAAATGCAAAAAGGGTCGTCATTGTATAGGGGATCACCAACTGAATGTTGAAGACTGATGTACTCAATACAACATATCTGAAGCGGAGTAATAATGTAATATGAGATGATCATGTCCTCCCCGTGCTTGTATACTAAGTTGCTCGGACTCTCCAAAATGGTTGCCGCACCCGTGTCGGATCCTCCAAAATGCACGACTTTTGGAGGATACGACACATACCCGTCGACAGTTTTGAAGAGTCCGAGTAACATAGCTTGTATAGGCAACAACCAACAAGTACCATAATTATATGTTAATAAGTTTGCAGCGGAAACAACAAACTGGACAAGTAGTACTATCGAACTATGGTCCAGAAAGTGGCAACTTTTGATGTTAATGGTCTGTGTGGAATAAGGTTGAATTTTTGAGGATAACTATGTAGAAGCAGAAGAAATAACTAATCCAAATCAGTTAAAGTAGATTCCTTATTTATTTATTTGTTGGGCAGCTTTGTTGAGATACACTTTTGTACTGATGTAATATAAAGAATGAGTATGAAATTGAAAAATTGATGAATTATATAAACTATCTTCAGATGGAGGAACTGTAACTGGTTTAGTCCTTTTTGTATTCTCCAACTCCAGCACTAACGTATTTCTGAGCAGCAAGCTTATAAAATATTTCTTTTGCTTACCTATCAAAAAAAGTAATTGTGATCATAAAGCACCCTTAAATGCTTGAACTGAAGTTACTGAACTCTATGCCGTTGCATATCAACTTTTGACATGTTGATTTATGTGCATGAATCCAGCATTGTAAAAATTGTGTGGGTTCCACCAGAATATGGAGATATAGTTGCATGCATTTGTGGTGATGGAAGTTTGTTATTGTGGGAGGAGGTAGTTGAAAGTAAAGACATGTTTCTTCGGTATGTGTTGATGAAATGATTGTTATGAAGCTTAGTTCTAAACTTTGCCTTTTCCCCTTCTTTTTGCATGGGGATATTTAGCTGATGATAGTAGATGGTCAATGTGAAATCTTTGGTTTCTTTCGTGGAATCTGTATAAAGACAGGAAAAAGAAGCAAAAGAAAAATTATTCTTTGTTTTTCCACAAATGTTCACGAAATATTGAAAAACAAATCTAAAAAGAAAACTTGGTATGGAACTGAAGATCATTTTGGTTCTGTGTGGTATTTATTCTTTCTTTTCTATTGTTTTTGGCAAGAGTAAAATGTGAAAAAAACTCTTTTCCCTTAAACTTTTATTAATAATCGTTGTCCCCCTATGATCAGTAAAACTATAATCTTAATCTTATCCTGGATTCAGTTACTTGCTTTCATAGTCCTTTTTTAATCTTTTAATTTTTTTAGCTTTATCTGTAATATACTTTCTCAAATTTTACTTCTGACAATAATTTCACCTGCTTTTGCTTTTGTTTTATTAATACTTAATTAGAGACTTACAATGAGTATCTATTCCTTAGATTCAGAGCTGCTTAATTGGAAGCTGTGCAAATGCTTTGACAAAATCTCATCCCAAGTTCTGGATGTTCAGTTTGGAGTCTCCCATACAAATCTGAAATTGGTGAGTCTGAATTAGATTGGTCATAAGAGTCAAAACTTGATTTGTTAATGTTTTTTTTAAGTTGATTAAAATAAAACCACCTCTAATTATCAGTTTAACTGAACAACAGAGAACTTACAATGCCAAAGTTGCTTATTCTTTATGTATTAATAATTACAGTCATCTCTATCACTGTTGTCAAAAACTGACTCTTTTTGGCAGTTACAACAACATACCCAGTGAAATCCCACAATGTGACTCTTTTTGGCGGTGTGTTGGTGAATTATTCTTTTAATTAACTTCTCTCTAAGTCCTTGTAATTTTTATGGGTTAGTTAATGAATTCATCTGGAAGAAAAGAAGGGGAGCATCTATGAGGTAAGATGTTGCCCGATACAATCTTCCCACAGTAAAACTCTCATAATCTGCTTGAGGTACTTGAGAGAGTTCTTCAAGTTGTTGATCAGGAGGCACATAAAACAACTATAGGTTCATACTTTTGTTGTTTGGCTCTAAGAGGGTGCTTTCTAGAGTACTTTAAAAAGAAAAAAAATGGCTGCCTTGAACAAGATCACATTGTAGTCGCACTTTATTTTACTGGCAAAACACTTAATTTATGGGCCTTTGATCTGATGCTATGTTCCTTTTTTTTCTTTCAATTTCACTGGATAGACAATATTGAGATAAATCTGCTTGATCCAGTGACTTGTTTTCCTGTCAATAACTTTTTGTCAGTATGAATAGACAGAGTCATTTTGATGACACATTTCATTATTTTCTTTCGCATAGGTTGCCGCGTATTCAGATGGCCTAGTGAAAGTGTTTGAGCTCCTAGATCCATTTGAATTGAAGAATTGGCAGCTGCAGGTGTGTATTTACAGTCTTCTCCTTCTTTGACTTTCTGCCCCGTGAGTCATGTTCTTCCTTCTGGTCATCTATGTCGCTTTGTCTTTCCAGAATAGTAGCCAAACTCTGAAAAATACAGCAATCACCTTTCATGTTCATCTTGTGTCATATATATAATACATTCTCTTCCTACTCATGGTTTTGTTCTTGCTATCAAACAAATGATCTTTGTTAAATTTTGGCATGAGAACTCCAACCAAGTCAGAGAATAGTGTCCAGTAAATTTTCCCATTTGGCTTTGCTTTTCTTACTTTTCTGGTATGTGTCTCTTGTTCATTTATAGGTAGCATTTTTAAGCTCTTCGGACTATATTTTGTAGATGACACATTATGAATATTACTGAAAATTGAAGACGCTAACTTTTAGTCCTCATTTTGTAGGCTGAATTTCAGAATGTCATTGAGTCTGTATCTAAATTTGGAAATGTCTCATGCCGATCGGCTTCTATTGCTTGGAATCCCTTCAAAGGAGAAATTCAGCAATCAAGCTTTGTTTTGGGTTTTGATTCCGATGTGCCACAACTGAACTCCTCCAAGGTACGGCAAGTTCCCTTTTTAATGTTACTTTAAGGGTTGATTTACATCATCTTTCTTCATTAGCTAAAACTTGGCAGTGAATTTATTGCATTCTGATTCTTATTGATTATGACTAGGGCTGGCAAAATGGTTAAAAAAAATAAGTAACCATCCAATCCCACCCATTAAATATGGATATCCATATTATCAATACCCATTTGTCTACTTGTTATTTTTCATGAGTTCTTGCTTTCTGGGAGTCTAAGTTTATTTTGGCTTTTAGGTTGTGTTCTCACCTGATTAATCCTGAAACCATGATAATATGGATATCCATATTATCCGTCGGACCTAATTTGTATCTGTGTTAAATATGAGCGGGTCGGATATTTTATCAGTTTTTATTTAACCCGTCTTCGACCTACCCCTATCTGATTCGACCTGCCCGTTTGTTAGTCCTAATTATGACTATAGTTAAGTTAGTTATGCAACTTATATGTATTTATTGAACTGCCATCATGCAGTAGATGGTCTTAAAAGCTGTTAGTGTACTTGGTCTCTGGTGGGGAGATATGTAATGTTATCATATCATAGATTTCCACAGGTTTGGGAGTTCGATGAGGATCATCAGAGATGGCTTCCAGTTGAAGAATTAGCTTTACCTACAGATAAAGGTGATCCAGTCTCTACTGTTGCATGGGCACCAAATATTGGAAGGTTTGCTCTTGATGACATCCTCTTTAATACCATATACCCAGACACTGCCTGAGAAACGTAATCCTATAAAATGCAGACACTATACACTCAATTAAACAGTTGACTGATAGGAAGTTAGAATTGTTTAATGATTATGAGGCTTAGAACTGCTCAGTGCTAGGATTCACGGGTGGATTCTAGAGTCCTGCAAAGCAAGGAGAATCAACATTTCTGTTTAGTTTGTTGAATGTGCTTTCTAATTTAAACCTTCCTTTTTCAGGCCGTACGAGTTAATAGCAATTGCTACTTGCAAGGAAATTGCATTATGGCATGTTGGATCAAATCCTGACCCTGATGGGAGGCTCTCGGTGGAGAAGGTTGTGACACTCTCTACTCATGACAGCGAGGTACCTAGTGCAACACTATTTATTTTAGTTGGTTGCTTGTAAATCAATTAACGTCTAATGGCCTGTTTGGCGAAGCTTCCGAAGTCTGATTATTTTGAAATTGCTTTTTTGTCAGAAATGCTTTTCGAAAAGTACTTTTGAAGAGTAGCCGTTTGTGTTTAGCTAATTAATTTTAAAAACACGTTTGTCAATATTAGAGCAGTACCTTTGTGCTTGGCCGATGTTCCAAAAGTGCTTATGGGGAAAAACTACTTTTTCTAACTTCTGAAAAACAATTGTTACTACTCAAAAGCACTTATGTTTTGTCTAAAAGCTTGGCCAAACACCTCAACTTTCTAAGTGAAGTGACTAATATTATTTGTTTTGTTTTTAGCGCTCAAATTAATTGTGTTGAGTGATCCTACATTCCCTTATCTTTAAGTTTTCTCATCTGCCAATTCTCTAACGCGATTGGTGACAACTTAACACATTGAATTAATACCATATTTGATTGTATCGTGTAGGTATGGCAGATGGAATGGGACATGAGTGGGATGACACTTGCTACTACTGGGAGTGATGGTGTAGTTCGTTTGTGGCAGTGCAACTTAAATGGGGTTTGGCATGAACAATCTATATTAGAGCCCACTAGCTAGGCTGCTTATGTGCTTTTCGCATTTAAGCTTGAACAAGATTGCAAGAACCCAGTGAAACAAGTTTCTGTGGTTATCCCCGTCCTGCTTTGACTGTTTCTGTGGGTGGATAGCCTAGGCTTCAACTCTTGGTTCCTGTAAAGAGATTGTGGTAGTGGGAATATGAAAACTCCAATATGACCATGTTCATCTGACATAATGAAACTTGTTTGATTCCATTGTTTTAGTATGTAGAATTGGGGATACAGAACTTTCATTTAATATGATTATCATTTCCAGTTTGAATTGTTTTGTCCTCTGGTTAAATGCTAAAAATTATATGCAGTTAATCCATCAATCAATGAATCAACGCTGCTTTGATCGCCGATTAAGTTTGACTATCTACTCGAACAATTGTGAATGTGTTCACATAGTTCAAAGAATATGACAATTTGCACTATAACAGGTCTTTGGGCCAGCTAAGTGCATTCTGAATCTTTCTACAAAGGTACAACGGAAAAACTCTGGTTCGTTTTAAAATTATTGAGAAAAAAGGTTGGTCATAATTTGCCCAGAAAATGTCAGTATTTTTGAGTTATCACCTATTCGGTCTTGGTCCAGTGTGAACTAGGGCTGTCCAGTGGGCCAGATCGGCCCAATTCCGGCCCGCCCTGTCCCGATCCCCCAAAATAAAAAAAATAAAAAATTGTCGGGGTCGGGGTTCGAACTTGGGATGGGGCCTGAGTTCGTCTCACCCGTCCCGACCCGACCCATCCCGTCCCGATCCTGACTCGTTCCCCCTCCCCTTTTGCAAAATTCCGTTGCAACAACGGCCAAATTTCAATTTTGGCAGTTGTGCAACGTCTATAACGGTCATTTTTTGCCCCCCCCCATAACCTAACCCCCCCCCCCCCCTTAATATTTATTTTTAACTCCTAAGTTAATATATTTATACTTTAACCCTATTTCTCAACTATAAATAACTCATTTTCCTCTTCATTTTTCTCACAACTCTTCCTACCATCTCTCAATTTATCTCTACAATTCTACAAATCTTCCTACTATTAAATAATAGTTCAAAGTTAAAAAATTGGGAGTGAAGTTGACAACTAACTTGAGGATCATCCATCGAGCAAAATTTCAATTTTCAACCTCGATTACACGTCGACGTTACGCCGGCGTTTGGTACCTTATTATTGTTACTTAATTTTAATTATTGCACTTAATTTTATTTACTTTAATTATATATTTATATAATTAAAATGGAAGGATTGAAACGTATGATTACATGTAAGGGTAAATGTGCTTCTTCTAGTAGGGGTAACAAGGGTAAGTGTACTTCTTCTAGTAATCCTATTCCTAGTCCCGATGATTTGATTGATTTCAGTCATATTGATGAACTGTTTTTTTTAATGATATACCATTAGATGATGAAGTAGATGGACCAGACTATAATTTAGACGATAATATAGATGACACACCCACTAGTGCACCTCAACCTCAGGCTCAGATTGAGTCTCAGCCTGAAACTGCAACTGGAATGTCTCATATTCCCCCTAGTATGAATCGAGGCCCCACAAAATGAAAATTAAAATCAGATGCATGACATTTTTTTGATAGGGACGAAAAGAATCAACTAGCTAGATGTAAAATTTGTAAAAATATTTATTAATTTAAAACCGGAAAAGGTCAAGGTGGGACAGGAGGTTTACTGAGACATGTACAAGACGAGCACACATCTAGGTGGAATCAATACCTGACTAAAAAATTGAGTGTGCCAATGTCATCTGAGTCGGGACAAGGTTCACATAGTGTCCCCGACCTAGTACATGGTCAAATTAACCCGACGGCGGGAGAAATTTTTGGTCCTAAATATGATAAAAACAAATATAGGGAAAATATGGCAAAATTAATTGCGGTGGAGGGTTTGCCTTTTTCATTTCCTTCCTCTCCTGATTTTATTCATTACATTCGAGAAACATATAATCCTGCTTTTAATGGTTTTCCTAGATCAAATGTTAGAAGGGATGTTTTTAAATTTGCAAGTGAATATCAACAATATTTACGTTATGCACTGTATCATTTTAATAGTAAAGTGACTATCACTTCTGACATAGACCGTAGTACTAACGGTAATGATTATTTAACGGTAAAATGTCATTGGATAGATCAAAATTGGTTTATACAAAAACGTATTTTAGCATATATGTATATAGATGATAGGCACACTGGAAGTTTTATTGCAGAAAATATTAATGAAATTTGTGATTACTATGGAATAATTAATAAAATTATTACTATTACATTAGATAGTGTTTCTTCTAATGATTATGCTATAAAACTTTTAAAAGATTAACTCCATCTTTTTCTGATCATTTTCATATAAGATGTGCGTGCCATATTTATAACTTAGTTGTAAAAGATGGCCTAAAACTTTTTGAAAACATTCTTGATAAAATACAATTTGCTATAAACTTTATTTTTAAAGGTAAAAAAATACAAAGACGCAAAGAGTATAAAAACATGTCATGATTGTGGATTACCTTATAGAAAAATTTCAGAAGAAGTTTCGACTAGATGAAATTCTCTATATGAGCAACTACTTGTTGCTTACGATTATAGACAACATATTATTTTATTATTTAATGCCCATAATAAAAATCCAAGGGATATGCTTGTAGATAATGATTGGGAATTTTTTTTTAGAACTTAATGGATTTTTAGAGAAATTTTATTAAGCTACTAAAGAATTTCCGATATTTATTATCCTACTATTTCAAATATGTTATTTTATAGAGTTCTAATATTTTTGTTACTTAATGAATATATCCAAAAACCAACTTATAAGGCATCTATTGAAAAAATGTTTAAAAAATACTTTTTTCCTATTCCCACTATTTATATTGTTGGTGTTGTATTAAATCCAACTATTAAAGTAGACAGTTGTAAAAACATTGGTAGAAACGATTTATAATTGTATAGAAGTACTTCCAACAGACCCAACTGAAGAACCAACTCACCAACCAACTAAAGAAGCAGTTACGTCTAGCATACACACCTAATGCAAACAAGTATATATGTATTAGTATTACCATCAACAAAGTGTAAAAATAATCAACTGACTTCTGTACCATCTTCTACTACTTCGCTGCAACCTTATAAAAAACTTGTGGTTTCTGCTGCTAGTATTTAAGGCCTTAGAAATAAAATGTGTAGTGGTTCAACTTCTTCACAAGTTAGCGAATTTGATGTTTATGTTTTGCAGGGTATTGTACCGTACAAATTAATTGTCAATGATGAAGGACAAGAAGACTTGTTGAATACTGGAGGAAGAATGAGAAGACATTTCCGACGCTAACAAAGATGGTCATAGATGTATTAACCATTCAAGCGTCATCAACACGTTTAAAAGCGCATTTTCTGCGAGAAGATTTCAAATTGGAGAGCACAGACATTCATTGGCGGGAGACACATTGAAGATTGCAGTTCTATTCAGAGACTGGATTCGTGCTGAGCGTAGAAGGTGCGGCCAATCGGATACCAACGAAGAAGAAGAAGACTACAACGAAATCTTGTCCGAGGGAGCATGAAGCGACGTTGAAGAATTTGACAAACAAATTCCAATTCCAACAGAAGATCCTCAGACATTGTGAGGAAATTCGAAAGAGTATGGTTGAATATGTAATTCTTTTAATTGCAATTTTACTATGTCATTTGCAACTTTTGAACAATACCACAAAGTTGCAATTTTGAAATTGTATTACAAAAAAATTATATTTCTATTAAATAATATAAGAGGCACAAAAACAACCTTCGGATGTTTTTATTACACTATCTTGTTCAATTATTGAAGTGTTTGTATTTATTATTTTTAAAATTAAGTGGAAAAAAAAAATAGTCTCGACCCGCCCCAACCCGACCCCGTTCCGGCGGGATGTGGGACGGGACGGGACCTCCCACCGTCCCTCCTATCCCATCCCACTAGGCCCGTCGGAACCCGAGTCTCGACCCTCCCCGTCCCGCCGGGAACCGCCCCGCCCCGTTGGACAACCTTAGTGTGAACTGAATAAATGATTAAACAACTGGAAGCAGTTTATTTGTGATAGAGCATCACGTTGGTTTTGATTTTGAAGCAGTTTCGTGGTACTATCATTTTGTAGACTGGTTCAGTTATACCCATGGAACAGACAACTTAGAAGTTAGAACTACTTTTATGTTAAATAGAGGTAATATACCTGTGATATACACTGAATATACAGCAATATATATCACAGGTATACAAAGCGATGGGACTGGCGGCGAAAGCGATGGGCCTCTTGGGCCTCGGCGATGAGCCTCTCGACGGCGACCCACAGATGCAAAGCGATGGCCTCTTGGGCCTCGGCGGTGGGCCTCTCGACTGACCATAGATTGTTGACAAATACAATCTTGTATATATGGTATATATATTTGTAGTATATTGTAGTGTAAAGGTTACCTTAATTAGTGTTATACACTTACCATAATTGTATAGTTAGAATTATGGTAGAATAATGATTTAGAAATAGAATAGGAATAGGATTCTCCTATTATGGAAATATGTAACTTGTATATATAGCCTTTCAATTAATGAAAATAATCAAGGGGATTATTTCTTTCATGGTATCAAGAGACTGGTTTTACAAAAAAATTTCTCTCCCAAAATTTTTTGACCTCTCTCGGCCGAGAACCCCCCCCCCCCTCGGGTTTCTCTTCCAAATTCCGTCTTCCGCTCTAAAAAACCTTTCTTAAATTTTCCCTCCTTCTTTGTTCTTTCAATATGTCTAAGAACAATTATCATCATGCCCTCATGATTTCCAATATCAAGAATTGTATACCTATTGTCCTTGAGATGGAAAACGTCCAATATGCGACGTGGGTGGAGTTGTTTAAAATTCACGCTATCTCTTATCAAGTTCTTCATCACATCATTCCTTCCGCTAGACCCCTTCCTGCGGAGGATCCTGAGTTATGGATTACTCTTGATGCTACCGTTCTCTGGTGGATCTACGCCACTATTTCGGTAGACCTTCGACAGACGATTATTGAGCCGTATACCACGGCTATGGCTGCATGGAATAGATTGCGTGACATATTCCAAGACAACCAATATTCACGTGTCGTCACACTCGAGCAGGAATTCTCTCTAGTTCGAATGGACGAATTTCCAAACGTTTCTGCATATTGCAAGAAACTCAAGGAGTTGGCATATCAACTCCGTAATGTTGGCGCACCGATAACTAATAATCGTCTCGTTCTACAGTTGGTTGTCGGTCTTTCGGAGGCCTATAATGGTGTTGAAACTCTCCATGTTTACTTTGGAAGAAGCCGATTTGGCTAAAAAGGCGGCTACCGGAGCGAGCCCCGTCGTCATGGTGGCATCCTCTCCTAGTTCTTCGGGTTTTGTTAATAATTTGGGCCAAAACCATAATCATGGTGGCGGCAAGAATAATCGCAAGAATAATAACAAAAACCGCGGGGGCAAACGCGGCGGTTCCGGTGGTCAGCAAGCAGGCGGTGGGCCCCATCCAGGGAACAGTGGCCCACCACCCCCTGGTCCCAATAGTGGGGCCCATGGCAGTGGGGCTGGGGCAGTGGGCCGTGGGCCAGCAGCCCTTCTACACAGGCAGCAAATTCCAGCGGCCAGTGGGCTGGCCAACAGTTCAGGCCCAACACCCAGCAGTGGCGGCCCATTGGCCAGTGGCCCAACAGCAGCAGCTCCAGTAGCTACGGCCCAGCTCCATCACAGACATGAATTCTTGGGCCCCGACTTCTACAAGCCCATCATGCAGTAGGCCCCACTCATACCGATATCGAGGCCGCGATGCACACGTTGGGGTTGACTCAACCGGACCCAAATTGGTACATGGACACCGGGGCCACTACTCACATGACTTTCGAATCAGGTACTCTCTCATCTTATTCCAATTTGAGCACCCCTCGGGGTATAATTGTTGGTAATGGCAACTCTATTCCAATTCAGGGTTATGGTTAGAAAACGTTGTCTCCCCCCTAATCCACCATTTCTCTTGAAAAATACTTTATATGCTCGTAAATTGATTAAAATTTTAGTGTCTGTCCGAAAGTTCACTACTGACAATTCCGTTTCCATTGAATTTGATCCTTTTGGTTTCTCTGTGAAGGATTTCAAGACGGGGAGTCATCTCATGAGGTGTGATAGTAGGGGGGATCTGTATCCTATCATGCCTGGTTTCAGTCCATCGAGTCAAGCTTTGCCTTCAGCATTTGCAGCCATCTCTCCTTCCATGTGGCATGCTCGTCTGGGTCAGCCGGGGTCTTCTATTTTATCAGTTTTAGATAAAAATAGCTTTATTTCATGTAAGGGTACAAGTCGTACTCCAATTTGTCAGTTTTGTTCATTAGGGAAAATTGTTAAGTTGCCATTTGTACACTCCAATTCTCATACTTCAATGCCATTTGATATTATTCATAGCGACTTATGGACGTCTCCTGTTCTTAGTTCATTGGGTCATCGATATTATGTTCTTTTTTTAGATGATTATTCTAGATTTTTGTGGACGTTTCCAATTGTGAATAAATCACAAGTGTTTTCCGTCTTCATCAAATTTAGAGCGTTTATTCGTACTCAATTCGAAAGAGAAATAAAAAATATTCAATGTGATAATGGGAAAGAATATGACAATAGGGAGTTTCGGGAGTTTTGTGCTACTCATGGGATAAATTTTCGTTTTTCATGTCCTCATACATCTTCACAAAATGGGAAAGCCGAACGCAAAATTCGTTCCATAAATAACATTGTCCGAACTCTCCTAATACATGCTTCCATACCTCCATATTTTTGGCATCATGTTCTACAAATGGCCACATATCTTCTTAACATAATTCCGTCTAAAGGTCTGACATATTCTTCCCCCTCAAAATCCTATATAATAAGAACCCTTCTTATTCTCACCTTAGGATTTTTGGATGCTTGTGTTATTCGTTATTCCCATCCACCACAATTAACAAACTTCAGGCTCGGTCTACCCCGTGTGTATTTTTGGGTTATCCGTCAAATCATCGTGGTTATAAATGCTTTGACTTATCCTCCAAGAAAATCATAATTAATCGCCATGTCATTTTTTATGAAACCCAATTTCCGTTTACAAAAGTTCATACTCCCGAGCCTAAGTCGTATAATTTTTTGGATGACCAAATATCCCCGTATATTATTCGAAATTTTTCGGACATCTCCGGCACCCAAAAATCTCCAAATGCCCATCGTCCGCTGGCCCTACAGCCTGCTCAGCCACTGGAACAGTTCCAGCAATTGGGTCAGTCCAGCCCAATTCTGGAACTGGTCCAGACGATGATTCGAGTTACCGATTTGGGCCAGCAGGCCCACTGCCTGTTGGCCAGTCCATTCCGAGCCCAGAAAATTCCCAAAATTCCCTCAATTCTTCCTCGAGTCATAGATCGGTCACTCGTAGTCAGCGGGGTATTTTTACACCTAAAAGATATTTTAATTTACATTCTGATGTCTCTAAATCCCCCTTACCCCGCAATCCTGTGTCCGCATTAAATGACCCTAATTGAAAAATTGCTATGACTGATGAATATAATGCTCTTATTGATAATAAGACGTGGGAGTTGGTGCCCCGTCCATATGGTATTAATGTTATCAGGTCTATGTGGATTTTTGCTCATAAGGAGAATTCAGATGGGTCATTTGCTCGACATAAGGCGCGACTTGTTGGTGATGGTAAGACTCAGCAGGTTGGGATATATTGTGGGGAGATGTTTAGCCCGGTAGTCAAGCCGGCTACTATTCGCACTGTGCTTAGCTTGGCTCTTTCAAAGACTTGGCCTATTCATCAGTTGGATGTCAAGAATGCTTTCCTACATGGTGATCTCAAGGAAACAGTCTATATGCATCAGCAGTTGGGTTTTAGGGATCCCAACCGTCCTCATCATGTCTGTTTGTTGAAGAAGTCATTATATGGACTTAAGCAGTCTCTACGGGCCTGGTATACGAGATTTGCTGACTTTGTTTCGACTATTGGGTTCACTCACAGCAGGTCAGATAATTCCATGTTCATCTACCGCAGTGGTTCGTCCTTGGCCTACATTCTGTTGTATGTGGATGATATCATCTTGACTGCCTCTTCCGATGCCTTGCGCCAGTCTATCATGACCATGCTCAGTTCTGAGTTTGCTATGAAAGACTTAGGACCTTTGATTTATTTTTTGGGGATTGCCGTCAAGCGTCATTCAGGTGGCTTGTTTTTGTCTCAACGAAAGTATGCTGCTGAGATCATAGAGAGGGCTGGGATGTCATCCTGTAAGTCCACTTCCATGTCAGTTGATGCAAACCCCAAGCTAAGTGTCGCAGCAGGTGCACCATACGAGGACCCGACCCGCTATCGCAGTCTTGCAGGGGCCCTCCAGTATCTTACTTTTACCAGACCGGATATTACATATGCGGTTCAACAAGTGTGTTTATTCATGCATGATCCCAGAGTTGAGCACATAAATGCAATCAAACGCATCATTCGGTATATTCAGGGGACACTGGACTATGGGTTGCACTTGTATCCTTCATCTACATCCACACTTGTCTCTTACACGGATGCTGATTGGGGTGGTTGTCCCGACACCAGACGGTCTACTTCTGGCTACTCTATGTTCCTTGGCAACAACTTGGTCTCCTGGTCAGCAAAGCGTCAGGCAACGCTATCACGCTCAAGTGTAGAGGCAGAATATCGAGGGGTAGCGAATGTGGTTTCCGAATCATGTTGGCTACGTAATTTGCTTTTGGAGCTTCATTGTCCCATTCAGAAGGCAACCTTGGTATATTGCGATAACATTAGTTCCATCTACCTTTCCGGTAACCCAGTTCAACACCAACGCACCAAGCATATCGAAATGGACATTCACTTTGTCCGTGAAAAGGTTGCAAAGGGTCACGTTCGTGTATGCCATGTCCTGTCTCTTTATCAAATTGCAGACATCTTTACAAAGGGTCTACCAGCGGTTCTCTTTGAAGATTTTAGGGACAGTTTCAGCGTTCGAAAACCGCCCGCTATGACTGCGGGGGTGTGTTAAACAGAGGTAATATACATGTGATATACAATGAATATACAGCAGTATATATCACAGGTATACAAAGCAGTGGACTGGGCAGCAGCAAAGCAGTGGGCCTCTTGGGCCTCGGCAGTAGGCCTCTCGGCCAGCAGCCACAGATGCAAAACAGTGGGCCTCTTGGGCCTCGGCCAGCAGCCATAGATTGTTGACAAATACAATCTTGTATATATGGTATATATATTTGTAGTATATTGTAGTGTAAAGGTTACCTTAATTAGTGTTATACACTTACCATAATTGTATAGTTAGAATTATGGTAGAATAAGGATTTAGAAATAGAATAGGAATAGGATTCTCCTATTATGGAAATATGTAACTTATATATATAGCCTTTCAATTAATGAAAATAATCAAGGGGATTATTTCTTTCATTTTAGTCACCACTTTTCTCTTGTTTTAAATCTTTCTTTATCCTTTTTGTTGCTTTAAACAATGACATTCTACAGTGTCAAACTCAAAGCTTATTTCATGCTCCCTCCGTCCCAATTTATGTGATGTAGTTTGACCATGCACGGAGTTTAAGAAATAAAAGAAGACTTTTGAATCTTGTGGTCTAAAACAAATCATAGACATTTGTGTAGTTATAGATCATCTCGTTAAGCATAAAAGGTAAAATTTAAAGTTATATTATTGTCAAATAAAGAAATGTGTCATTTTTTTTTGCACTGACTAAAAAGAAAAGTGTGTCGTATAAATTGGGATAGAGGAGTAATAAGTAAACAAAAACCAAGCTTGGCTGTCTCCCTTAGATTAAATTGATGAACATTCAGGCAGTCTTTTGCATGAATGTGCTTAAAATTAAATAATACTAGGTTATTAATACAAATATTATAGCTTGTTAATACCCCCTGGCTAGTTTTCTTGTTAATTTATACAAACACTTATATACTACTTGCAAAGAATCAGTGATCAAATCCAAACTGCTTGTCTTTGTTGTCCTTTTCGACAGTATTAGACGTGGTTCATGTGAAAAATTCTGGATTATCAAATGGGAAATTTGGATCGAACTCCACACGTTCAAGTGGAAACTCCAAGCCTACAATTGGAGAGCTTGTTGATGAAGTATTGGCTGAGAATAAATCCGGGAGGTCTGATTCTGAATGGTGCAAGTTGTGAATTCTTCGCGAACCATTCATCTGGCAGCTTGGTAACGAGAAGTAATTTGATTCGGGGGTTGTAGGAGAGACATATGATGGCGAATAACCCCCAACCAAATTGTCATCAATTTGTGACATCTGGAAATGCAGATTTTCGTCTACGAAACCAGAGAATGTAGGTGAAAATGGGAAAGAACATGTTGTCTCTTTCTTGTCCAAATCATTAGTGTTAACTCTCAAATTTGCTTGTAAGTTCGCGAGCATTTGGTTCGATTGTATTATTCTTGGATTGTTGGCTTGTTTCTTAAGGCGTTTCTCTGGTGATTTTGGTTGTGTTATAGCAGAGTTAAAAGCTTGGTTACAAGTATGTGACCCTTTGTATGTGATCCCAAATAGTGCAGGATCATCATCAGACCTCTGCACTTGCTTTGTTGCCCAACAGTTTTGCATTGCACGATATGTGCATCTGTAGTAACTCCTGCAAACATATGAAATCTCGACGTTAGAACAAAGGACATGTTCTTTTAAATTATGTAATATTAGAAGAGTAAAGCCGTCAAAATGGGCTTGATTCATGAGACTAGCACAGCCCGGCCCGGCCGTTACAGGGTTGGGCTGAGGTCCTTTGAGCTGGCACTTTAAGGCTATTTCATATGAAGGGCCAATCCTAGCCTGTCAAATTCCATG
Organism: Anisodus acutangulus; assembly: GCA_029783415.1. Lineage (NCBI taxonomy): Eukaryota > Viridiplantae > Streptophyta > Magnoliopsida > Solanales > Solanaceae > Anisodus > Anisodus acutangulus. The sequence goes on from CM056512.1 coordinate 28,659,565, forward strand.
ACACCAGGTTGGGTTAACGAGACCGACCTAGTTTAGCTTGCCGGCTCTTAAGGCGAGCCAGGCTGACATTTTAAAGGCCCTTTTAAATGAAGGATTAACCCATCTTAGTCCGTCAAATTCTATAGCCGTGAGAGCTAATTTGGGTTGGACTGAACCAGCCCGTTTTGACAGCTCTACAAGAGAGTTACTAAAAGGGTACAAGACATCTTGAGAAATTTCAGTTAAATTATTTATTTTTTAAAGAAAAGCTGGTACCCTTAAATTCTTGAATTCTATGACTTTGAATAGAGAAATTGACTTATCACCTGGGATATTTAGCACCAAGAATGCCTTTTTGTCCATACTTTCTCCAACTATATCCATCATCAGTAGGTCCTTCAAATCCATTCTCTGCACTGACTCTGACTTGTTCACTCCATGTAGGCATCTGTTTTCTGCAATAAACCATCAAATAACCAAATCAATTTAACTCAAAAAATGAACTACTCATCACATTTTGTAACTAAGCCAGTTTGGTTAAACTTCTAAAATCAATTTATTTTGAAAACTTTTTTGTCGGAAGTGTTTTTAGAAAAAATACTTTTGAAGAGCAACAGTTTGTGTTTGGCTAATCAATTTAAAAAACACTTTTGTCAATATTAATACTTTGTATGTGGCCAATATTTCAAGACTGCTTATTGCATCAAATTTCTTTTAACTTCTGAAAAACTGTTTTGGCTACTCCTCAAAAAACACTTATTATTTTCTAAAAAGCTTGACCGAACACCTGAAATTTTAAAATAAGCAATTTATGAAGAAAAAAACACACTTTTAACTTCCCGAAAGCGTGGCCAAACAGGCTATTTTGAAATAGAAAATCCTCTAACCTCTTCTTTGAAATATATCTGAAGTCTTGATGATCATCAATTTTAGGATTCTCATCAACAGAAACTGATGATTCTAGTGCACCAGTTGATACTGGTGGTGCTATAAGTGATGGAGTTTGTGTTGCTGAACCAGTCCATTTGAGAATTGACAAAGAATTTTCAAAAGAAGAAAGAATCATTTGCATATGAAAATGCAATTCTTGAATTTTATCTGAAAAACAACAAGCTCTTAATTGCTTAGCATGTTCCATCCCTTGTGTTAATTCATTGATCAATGAATTGTATTCCCAATTGAATCCACAGTCCATTTTCTTGATTTTCTTCTAAAAAAAGTAATCTTGAAAATAATGCAGGTGAAAATAAGTGGCTAGTTAAATTTCAGGTGCTTATGCTTTACATAAATAAAATGAACATAGTAGTTTCTGATTTTTTGTTTTTGTTTTTGGGAATTGTAAGAGAATGATGAGGAAATAAGAGTTGAAGTATGACGTATTTAAATGGAAGTGAAAAGAAAATAACATGTGGAGAAAAAAAAAAGAACTAAAAAAGTGAGTGGTGAAGTGGAACTGTGGAAGATAGTTTGAAAGTTGACTGTGGAAAACGAGTTATTTTGAGTAGACTAGTCTTTGGTCATAATTTATTTTTTCAAGTGAAAAAAATATAGTGAACAAGGTCCAAATGCTGACCAATTCAAACATCCAACCAAAAAAAAAAAAAAACTCTATATATTATAAATATATTTCTATAATGTTCTTTGTTTGCTTTCATAATCTCCACGTCCAGTATCTCCAACTTTTCAATAGGGAAAGTGATGGCATGTTGGTCTTTTATGAAAGGTACATCATAAGTTGAATTGTTATTACTAGTAGAATGAATTAGGAGTTGAATTAATGTTATTTCACATAGCCATATTCAAATGGGTCTCTCCTTGTGAGCAGGGCAAATTTATAGGCTAGGGGTACATTAATTCATTTTCTCTCCATAAAATTAGATATTTTATGTATATATTTTTCAAAATTGATATAATATTATCTGCTGACTCACATGCTACACGAAGGTTGAAGGGTGCACTTGGTTGAATGTTAAGTTATTTATCTAGAGGATTAGAGATCAATTCCAGGTTAATATATTTTTTCTTCTTTTTTTAGTGATGCACTCATATTCTAGAAATTCTAGATTCGTCTTTGCTTGTGAATCACAGAAAATGGATATTATTATTAGAGATAGGATTAAAAAAAAATACATTTGAAGTAGTCCATAAGCTAAAATTTCAAAATATGCTTTGTTTTAAAATGCTTTTAGTCATAAGTACTTTTCGAAAAAAGAAAAAAGAAGTATAAGAAAGTAGCAGTTGTATTTGATTAATCAATTTAAGAAGTACTTTCATCAATATTAGAGGAATAATCTGTGCTTGACTAAGGTTTTAAAAGTATTTTATGGGAATAAATATTATCTTCACCTTTTGAAAAAAAAATTCTGCTACTCCTTAAAATCACTAATTTTTTTCCTAAAAATTTGGTCAAGCATCTCAAATCTCTAAAATAAGCAATATATATATATATATATATAAAAGACACTTTTGACTTTGTAAAAGCTTTAGTGAATAAGTTGTAGAAGCTTTAACTACTCGAAATTAATCCGGTTGTTATTGGTATTCCGATCAATATTAACTCAATTCAAATTGGGAATCAGCTCAATGAGAAAAAAAAAAGAGTCAAGAAGAGAGTATGTACGAATTAGGAAATGCAATCTCACATCTGTTTATCTCATGTTTAAGTATTTATTCAAAAAATATATAAAGAACGTAGTGTCATATAAAATAGTCCCTATTTAGCATGACAAATCTCAAAATTAGGAAAACAACCCATAATTGGAGAACATTAATTAACACTAATCTATGCCTTTGACTAAATTACTCATAATTAAATAGGTATTGAGATTTGATCATATAACACTTAATAGAGACAAATCTGAAAAATTAAGTTAATTCTTTCATGTTTTGATAAGTGAACACTCTTTTTTATTCGAGAAAAAAAAATTAAGTGGAAACTCTTTTTAATTCGGAGGGAGTAAAATCATATTTGACCAAATGAGTCGAAATTGAATCTCTAATGATAGTTCATGAAAGAGTAACTGGGAAACTAATTGCGTTTACTAAAACGACTTAATATTTTGTTTGGAATGAGACTCTTTCTCTTTCTCTTTCTCTTTCTCTTTCTCTTTCTCACATCACATCTGCACGAGGCATTGTTGGCTTAACGCTGTAATTCTAGAAATTAGGGAAGTCATCGTATGACCAATTCAAACTTTCAAAATGGGATCCATTTGCTGATTTCGCTATTTTGACGTTAATGATTGAGTTTCCGATAAGGCTGGTCAGTGGGCTGGGTCGGCCCATTCTGGTCCCGCCCCAATCCCCACTTTAAAAGAAATGGTGTCGGGACTTGAAATCGGGACGGGACCTAGGGCCGCCCCAGACCCGCCCCGACCCGTCCCTCGCCTCCCTCTTTGCAAAAATAATCGTTGCACAACTGCCATTTTTGGCCCCACACCCCATAAACCCTACCCCTTAATATTTATTTTTAACCCCTAAGTTATTATATACCCAATTTCTCAACTATAAATACCTCATTTTCTCTTCATTTTATCTCACAAATCTTCCAACAATCTCTCTAGTCTCTCAACTCAATCTATCTCTCTACAAGTCTACAATTACATTGCCTACTAAATATTTTATTTTATTTGCTCATTTGTATAATTGTATCAAAGTTTAAAAATTGGGACTGAAGTTGGCAACTAGCTTGAGGATCATCCATCGAGCAAAGTTTTAATTTTCAACTTCGATTACAAGTCGACGTTACGTCGGCGTTTGGTACTGTCACGCCCCGACTTTTCTCAAGTCTTTCTTTAGGACGTGATGGCACCTGGACAACTATCCCTTTCCAAGCGAACCATTTACTTCATTTTCTTCCTAAATTAGACAGGTATTTGCGGAAATAATATATATAATAATCAATTTGAAGTTTACGAAGAACAATCTCATGTGGGGCATTCCCCGAGATAATAAAACTTAATTCTTTAAACAAAGTTAGTCTAGAGTAACTTTCACCAAATCCGAAATAATGGATTGGTGGTACGATGAGGCTGCGGGACGATTGCTAGCCCTCTTGCGGAGTTTTTCCTCTATCGCGCCTTCCTGAAATATGTTAAATAAAAGAGTCAGCCCTACCATCCGGGGCTGAGTGGGAATCTCACCTTACAGTTCAAAGTAACCTCACAATATTTTTAATTACAATCACATTATAAGAAAATCATAAGCATGTTGAAATAAATAGATTACAACTCTTTTATTAAATAAATCAATAAATATTCACGAGCAAAATTTTCTCCCCACTCGTCTTAAAAAAACAACTTAGTTTAATCAGTACTCCTGCTTTTTTCCATATAACATATTATACATTTGTTGCAGTACGTGCAACCCGGTCCAGTGCATTTATATATTTGTTGCGGTACTGCAACCCGATCCAGTGCACTTATTTGTTGCGGTCCGCGCAACCCGATCCAATGCACTTATTTATTTGTTTAAATATGTCATATATTCAAAAGACTCAAATAATATTTCCTTCCTTCAATATTCCGCCCTTTTCACTTGTAAGGGTTACAACTCTCAAATCGTAAGTTGGATTTATGCCCGTAAAGTCTCAAGTTGTCGAGGACATAGTAATCTAGAACTTTTGTTCATCACACACTTTCAAATTCCTTACTGATTTGTACAGTTTTTTTTTTACATTATACATTCTGCCCTTTCAGATTTTGGTTAATCCGAGGCAAAAACTTTAAACAGTGCTAACTCTCAAACCGTAAGTCGGATTTATCCCCGTAAAGTTTCAAACTGTCGAGGACAGAGTAATCTATAACTTTTATTCAGCACAATCTTTCATATGCTTTACCTAATTGTACAGTTTTTTTACGTTATACATTCTGCCCTTCCAGACTTCGGTTGATCCTAGGCAGAATGTTTAAACAACGATAACTCTCAAACCGTAAGTTGGATTTATCCCCGTAAAGTCTCAAAATGACTGTAACAGAAAGATGTACAACTCTGTAAAATTTCATCCAATTCTAACAAGTATAGCCCAGTATAACAGATTACAATTTCACAATCCAAACTAGTTATTAAACAATCATAAATTTCATGCTCATTCTTTCAATAACCGGATTATATTCTAACATGTATTGTAACTTAAAAATAAAGGATTTTACTAAGAACTTTGAGTGAGAAAACTCACCTTTGTTGCTTCGTAATTGCGAACAAAAACCTCAACTCCAACTTATCTTTCAACCAAACCTTTTTGGGACTCCTTAATTGCTCTCAGTAATTTTTTCCTCTCTGTGTTTTTGTGTATATCAGCTCTCTGTATTTCTTGTGTTTTCTAAGTTCAGTTCCTTCCCTTTTCAAAGTGTGCAGTGCATGGACATATGTTTGTGTTGTGTGTCATGTGTGCCTAAAACTAGGGGATGGGGGAATATTGGTGAGGTTTTTAAGGGGAAGAGGTGTATTATTATAGGTGTATGTACTGAGGGAAAAGGGGAACGTGAGGGAGTGGGTTGGTTTTTAAAAAAAAAATATTTTGGGACTTTACAGGTACCTTCGTTCCTTCTTTAAATTATTATTGTTACTTTATTTTAATTATCACACTTAATTTTTTTATCTTTAATTATTTATTTGCATAATTAAAATAGAAGGATTGAGAGGTATGTTTAAGGGTAAGAATGCGTCTTCTAGTAGGGGTAACAAGGGCATGGGTACTTCTTCTAGTCATCATATTCCTAGACATGATGATTTGATTGATTACACTCATATAGATGAAACTGATTTTTTAATGATATATCATTAGATAATGAGATATATTAGAAGATAATCTAGATAACACACCCACTAGTGCACCTCAAACTGAAACTGAAACGCCTCCTATTTTCCCTAGTATGAGATGAGGCCCCACACAAAGAAAATTAAAGTCAGCTTCATGAAATTTTTTTGATAGGGACCAAGAGAATCAAGTAGTTAGATGTAGACATGTCCAAAGCTCGGATCGGGTGGCTTTTTCTTTCTGCTTACCCAACCCTGACTCTATTTTTTTTTTAGATTTCCGACCCTGGCCCTGACCCTTCGGTGACCCTACGGGTCACGGGTCGGCCCTGACCCGTCGGATTTTTTTAGCGAGCCAGGGCCGGGTCGATGAATTTTTAAAAAAAAAAAAAAATTCCAAAACTGAAATAGACATTCACACCTACACTACCATGAAATTTCGACATTGAAATCTATGTGTATCGTGAGATGTTTACAAAAGAAAAAGGAAAATTGGAAATCGATTTGGGGTAAAACACAAATTGATGGGGAAAACAAACGTTTTCGTAAAAATTGGCTGCGCCAAATTTCCTTGTGGCAGTTTGCCCGGCCCCGTCTAGAAAAATACGCAAAAAAAAATATCGGGTAAAACGGACATCCAAGCGCAAAGTTATGACCATTTAACGTTTCACCGATTTACAACTATTTTCTCTCCCTACATTATGCTTCTGTGATATTAACAGAACGACTAATAATATAAACATATTATTAATAATCAGCTACCATTTTTATATTATTTTATGTCGAGCTCAATGTAGATTAGAGCAATACATATATTATAAAAACATGCATTATATCACCTATTAATGACAAAAATATATATAAGTACAAAATAAATATTAATGAAGGAAAAATAATATACATTATATTAAAAAACATGCGGGTCGGGGTCGGGCTGGGTTAGACGGGTAAAATATTTTGACCCTGGCCCGACCCTTCATAAGATCGGGTCCCCACTTTTTCGGATCGGGTGGCTCGCGGGTCATCTATAAGCCGACCCTCCCTGGATTTTTTGGTTCGGGTCGGGTCGGGCTGGGCGGGTCCCCGACCCGTTGGACAGGTCTAGTTAGATGCAAAATTTGTAAAAAAATTTATAAATTTAAAATGAAAAAAGATCAAGGTGGGACATGAGGTTTATTGAGACACGTACAAAGCTTTCACAAAGCTAGGTGGGATGAATACAAGGCTACAAAGTCGGGTGCGCCAATGCACTCTCAGTCGGGACAAGGTTCACATAGTGTTCCGGACCAAGTACAGGGTCAAATTAACCCGACGACGGGGGAAATTGTAGGTCCTAAATACGATAAACATAGAGATAGTGAAGCAATAGCAAAATTAGTTGCGGTAGATGGTTTGCCATTTTCATTTCCTTCCTTTCCTGATTTTATTCATTACATAAGAGATATGCATAATCCTGCTTTTAACAGTTTTTCTAGATCAACTATTAGGAGGGACGTTTTTAAATTCGCACACGAATATCAACAATATTTACGTTATGCATTATATCATTTTCCTGGCAAAGTATCTATCACTTCTGATATAGGCCGTAGTACTAACAACCATGATTATTTAACCGTAGCATGTCATTGGATAGATCATAATTAGTCTATGCAAAAACATATTTTAGCATATAGATATATTGATGATAGGCACACTGGAAATTTTATTGCAAAAAATATTTATCAAGTTTGCGATTATTATGGTATAACTGACAAAATAATGACTATTACGTTAGATAATGCTTCTTCTAATAATTATGCTATGAGACTTTTAAAAAATCTATTAACTCCATATTTTCCTAATCATTTTCATATAAAATGTGCATGCCATATTTATAACTTAGTTGTAAAGGATGGTCTATCACTTTTTGAAGACATTCTTAATAAAGTACAATTTGCTATAAACTTTATTTTTAAAAGTAATAGAATACAAAGAAAAAAAGAATATAAAAAAACTTGTCACGATTGTGGACTACCTTATAGAAAAATTTCTGAAGAAGTAGTGACTAGGTGGAATTTTCTATATGAACAACTACTTATTGCTTACGATTATACAAGACCTATAACTTTATTTTTTAACGCCCATAATCGAAATTCAACTGATATGCTTATAGATAATGATTGGGAAAAAATTCTAGAACTTATTGTATTATTAGAGAATTTTTTTCAAGCAACTAAATAATTTTCTGGTATATATTATCATACTATTTCAACTATGTTATTTTATATAGTTCTAATATTTTTGTTACTTAATGAATATATGGAAAAACCATCTTATAAGGCACCTATTAAAAATGTCTATCAAATTAATTTTTTTTCTATTTCCACTATTTATATTATTGGTGTTGTATTAAATCCGACTATTAAAATAGACGGTTGTAAAACAATTATTGAAACTATTTATGATTGTATAGCAGTACTTCCACCTCCAACTCCAAAAAATCCAAATGAACAACCACCTAAGGAACCAACTAAAAAAGAAGTTTTGTCTAGCATACACGATGAATGCAAAATAGTATATACGCATTACCAACAAGAAAATGCTAGCAACCAACCGACTTCTATACCATCTTCTTCTTCTTCTTCAGTATAACTTTATAAAAGACATGCTATTTTTGCAGCTAGTATTGAAAGTCTTAGAAATAGAATGTTTAGTGGTACCACTGCTAATCTAGTTAACGAGTTTGATGTTTTTATTTTGCAGGGTGTTGTACCGTACCAAACAGTTCTCAATGAAGAAGGACGTGAAGACTTGCTTAAATACTGTAGGAAAAATGAGAAGACATTTCCAACACTATCAAAGATGACCCGAGATGTGTTGAACATTCAAGCGTCATCAATAGCGTCTGAAAGCGCTTTTTCTGCCGGAAGATTTCAAATAAGAGAGCACAGACACTCATTAGCAGGAGACATCTTGGAGATTGCAGTTTTATTAAGAGATTGGATACGAAGCGGAGTGTAGAAGGTGCGGTCAATCGGAGATCAACGAAGAAGACGACGAAAACTACAACGAAATCTTGTCCGACGGAGGTGGAAGCGACGTCGACCAATTTGATCAATAAATTCCAATTCCAACTTAAGAACCACAAGACATTGTGAACAAATTAGAAAAGGTGTTTATAATTATGTGATATTTTTTCCAATTTTGAAATTGTAATACAAAAAAATTACATTTCTATTAAATAATATAAGAGGCACAAAAACGGCCTTGAGATGTTTTTGTTACACTATCTTGTTCAATTATTGAAGTGTTTATATATATTAAGTGCCAAAAAACCCGATCCCGACCCGACCCTCCCCGCCAATACCGGTCCCCCTTTTTAGCAGGATGAGGGACGGGACAGGACGGCTGCTTGTCCCGCCAGTCCCGGCCCACCGATCCCGCCACAGCCCCGAATCCGACCCAATCCCCAGTCCCGCCGGGACCCGCCCCGCTCCGAACCCGACCCACTAACCATCCTTAGTTTTCGATAAGAAAAACTTGTCTTAAAAGTCAGAGATTGAGTTTAAAAGATTGTGAACACAAATGATTATAGTGAGGGTGACAAGTATCCATCATTTTTAACCAAAAATTTCGGTTTCAAGTTATCATAATAAGTAATCTTTATTAAAAATAATATAACAACCTTTGATAGTGAAAGAGAATAATTCTCTGGTTATTTTTATTAATGAAAAGAATTATATACATGATATACAATATGTAATTACGAAAAATAATTCTATTTTTTTCTAATACAAGACTACTACCATAATTATATATGTACAAGAATTCTAATAATTATGGTAAGTAAATATACATCGTACAAAACCGATATACACCATATCTTTCAGGTAGAACACATTTTATTCCACAAAGTGGATTCTCGAGCGAAAAATAAATTAGTCGGATCCACGAATACTCTAATACCAAGTGCGAAACCACACACCAAAAGAAAAAGAGTTCAACGGATTGTGTGGTTTAGGGGACAAAGAAAATTACAAGAATATATTCAATCATCTGATTCCGCGTCCTTTGTTTCTATTGGGTAGATGAAGTCATGAAGATGAGTGCCACATATATAACTGTTGGTTTAATTGAAGAACAATATTGATAAAAAATAATTAAAACAGTAAAAAACAACTTATCGAATCACAACTATATCGTGATAAGTCACTGTCTTGAAAGTGATTTCGAACCGACTTCGATACAAATTGTTTAGCCCGATCGCTTCCCAAGGTTCCACAGCACTTCCAAATACTTACACTAGTAGCTGAAAGTTTGGAGTTTGCACAAAATAATTTACTCAAAAAACAGAAGGAAGGAAATAACTTTTAAGAAGATGATATATTTTTCTGTGTATCAACAATAGAGATTTCTACCTCTATATATAAGTTGATGCCAAGGTCTCGGTAGTAAATATTGAAATCTGAAACGTCTCTAACGTTCAGAGAATAAATAATGAGATCTGAAACGTCTCCCAACGTTTAGAGAAATAAAGATCGGCATTAAGACATAATGTTTGTGGATAATCTGCAACAATTAATGACGAAGTAATGAGCTTTGACCAGCTCTGAGATATTTTTTTTTCGAAAGAATAAGTCTTGAACGATTCCGGGACTATTGATTTCGGAGGTATAAGAGCTACATCCGGATATGAGAGCTACGTCCGGACTTTAATACGATAAGCATGAACTTGGACAATTTCGGATAAGTTCAAAAATAGCAAAAATAATATTTTGCAAAACCGGAATTGAATTAGGCCTCACGTATACCTCGCGCACAGGGGGAACAAATTGACCCATCCACCACCCCTCTTCTCCTCCACCTTCACGCCACCCCCACCCCAATGCCCCAAATCCTTCTTCATTTTAAATTCACAAACAAAAATTCAAAAAATCTGAAATTTTAAAAAAAATAGTTCTCTTTAATTGCATCATTTTTTATCTATCAATAAATGGATCAAGAACTCATTTCTGATTCACGAATTTGAATCCAAGTGCACAACCAAAGTCCATTCCAAGAAACTTTAATTCCACCATTTTTTATCTTCTCTACTAAGGCAAACCCAACTCGAATTCCCACTACTGGATTCACCATTTGAGGACACATCTAACTTAATGATACCATCAGTCTACCCATTTAAACATTCTTTTAAAAAATTACTGCCAACCTGCTTCCTTATACCTCAGGAACAAAAGAAAATTCACTCTAAATTTAGCTGCTGCACAGTGGCAAGGAAAGAGGTCAAAAAATTCGAGTCCATGGAGAAATAAGCAAAGAGTAGAAGAATGGGTTTGAGCTGAAAATGATGAATAATGCAAGAGAAAAAAAGGAAATTTATTTTCCTTGTTTTCTATGTCAACCTTTTATATCTCCGGCAAAGTTGTCCACATCTTCTTTCTACTTTTAGGTTGATTTTCAAGTGCTTTCTCATCCAGGGAGCCATAACTGGTAAAAGACCAAGATAATTGGGTGGAGGAGAAGATATAATCGAAAGATTTTAATGATTAATTAGTGTAAATATAATTAATAAAAAATTTAAATGAATAAGGAAAAGAAAAAGAAAAGAAAAGGAAAAGAATATAAAGATTAAAATTTAAAAGATTTCTGACATAGCGCCGACATGGTGCTAACGTGACGGGCGAATATGTAATACCTCACCTTGTGCAACTGGTTATATGTGTATCAGGGATAAATAAATTCAATTTTAAGATTGTCAAGAGTGTAATAGATCGTCTTAATAGTTTGAGTGTGATATCAAAATTTCAGATATAGTTCAGGGTCAATCTATGTCTTTTCCCTGTATAATATTCAGAAGTACTCTGGCTATTAGAGAGAAACAACTACTATCTACCTTCCTCGTTTGGCTAATGCCTAATGCCTCTGAAGATTTGTACACATTTCTACACATTATAGATAGTAAATCAAATAGCAAAAAAGAACATAGTTGGTCAAATTATTCAGATTGCAATCTAACATTTTGATGTTTCACATTGTAGCAACAAAATAATTAACTTAAATCTCATTCTGAATGATCTAACAAAGAACCATGCAAATTTTAACAGAGCTACATCTCTTTATCTACTACCTATCTTTTCAACAATCATATTTCAGTCTCAACTAGAATCGACTATATGAATCTTCACTATTCCATTCAAGCTCTAGCTCATGTCACATCACACTAAATGAAAGTAAAAGTGAAAATACCTCACTACTACGTATCTTTTATTTAAAATTTTCATTTGCTTTATTTTGCAAGAGTAAACTTCATCTTAAATCATGTCATATTTTCGGCCAAAAGATCACAATTTTACCAATCAAAAGGAAAAGGATCAGCAAATTTAAACTGCCATATCCCAGGCCACATGATCACTTGTCTAGAGTTTTCTTCCGGCTATTCTTGTTTCATCTATGTAGAATAGTCCAAGTTCAGAAAATAGAATAATAAACAGATAACTCAATTATCACAAGGAATAGAATAAAGGCTCACTCAAAAAGCTTTACCTGACAGAAAGAGATTCAAAAATGATAAGAGCTAGTGATGTGAGGTGTTAAAAGAGAAGACTCTACTCTACCAAAACTAGTATAAATAGATGTCAGATAACTGGTCATGTCAAGTGAGAGCCATAAGAACTAGAACTCAAATACAAGTCATTCTCTGTTCAGTACCAGACATATACAATGGCTTCACTTCAGTGCCAAAAGCCAGTTGCTCAACAAACTGTCTGCCAGAAAACCACCACTGTCACTTGCCACAAGGAGAATGAGCACCACTCTTTGGCTGACAAAATGAAAGAGATGGCAGGCAAAGTGTTTCACCACGAGAACCATGGTCAGCAATCTGTCTGCCATGGTGCAAAAACTCAACAATCAGCATGCCATGGCACCACTGCTATGCATGGAGGTCATGCTAACCACAGCCAACAGGCTGCATGCCATGGCGCCAAACCTCAACATTCAGCAGCCCATGGAACCACTGCTATGCACGGAGGTCATGGTATCCACGGCCAGCAGGCTGCATGCCATGGTGCAAAAACTCACCAATCAGCAGGCCATGGCGCCACTGCTATGCATGGAGGACATAGCAGCCACGCCCAGCACACTGCATGCCACGGCGCCAAAACTCACCAATCAATAGGCCATGGCTCCACTGCTATGCACGGAGGTCATGGTAGCCACAGCCAGCAGGCTGCATGCCACGGTGTGAAAACTCACCAATCAGCAGGCCATGGCTCCACTGCTATGCATGGTGGTCATGGTAGCCACAACCAGCAGACTACATGCCATGGCTCCAAGAAAGAAGGGGGTTTCATGCATAAGATAGGTGATCAGCTGAAGATCATAAGGAAAAAGAAGAACAGAGATGGACGCTGCAGAGATGGCAGTGACAGCAGTAGCAGCAGCAGTGATGAAAGCGACAATGAGAACTGTGGAAGGAAAGGTATAACCTAATAACCTATTGTCTATTTTTGCTTCTGTATAGTCTGCTGGGCACTGACAAATTCTATGTTGCTTGGACTCTCCAAAAATGATGCCGCATCTGTGTTGGATCCTCTAAAAATGCACTACTTTTGGAGGATCCGACACGCACCCGACGGCATTTTTGAAGAATCTGAGCAACATAGCTGACAATAGATAAGAAAAAAATAGTAATTTCATTGTTAATAGTAGGCATATTAAATGTTTCACAAAATTGATCTAACATCTGGGACATCCACAGACTGAAAGGGGACAGATCTAGAATCAGTAGTGCAACTCTTCACAATGCTCAGTTTCATAAAGATAGCAGTTTTACTAGTTACCCAACTTACCTTGAAGCCTAAATTTTTTTGCTTTTGCAGAGAGGGAGCTGCTGAAGAAGTAAGCTGCAATGATCAAGTAAGAGACAGAAGCTATACCACTAATGAACTTCTGTTGCTCAATAATTATGTACTTTAATTAAGGGAGAGAGACGTGTGCTCTGTGTGTGTGTGTCTGCGAGAGAGTGAGGTGTTCTACATTAATAAATGCTTCTACTTCTATGTACCTATCACCTATGGTCTATCCAGTAATGAAATAAGGTTCTGAGATAAATAGTCTCTTCTTCTCTCTTTTTTTTCTGGATATGTAATCAATATGGATGAACAATGAGTAAAGACATATGGAGATCCATGTGCACATAGCCATGGAATGAGTAAGGGTCGATAATAAGAGAGAAAGAATAAAGGAAAGAAAGAGTCAACCAAAATGGACTGGTCATTTTCTCCAGCATTTGGAGAAGGTCTACTTCTATAATTATACGGAGCAGAGCACGTCATGCTTTCAAAGCTGACGAATATAATTTTTGAAGGAGTTGTTAGTAACTAAGCAAGTTTATCTTCTTTCTAACCATTCAAATGAGATAAGAATTAAGAGGAATGCTCAAAACATCCTTGGAACTCCTCATAAGAATTCCAGAAACTAATAAGAAAGTAGTTAAAAGTAAAATGGAAATAAAAGAAAGGCTTACAGGCTACTCATGATTAGCAAAAGAAAAGAGTATATTCTATAAGATAGTTGGAGGTTTTGATCCTACTGCATTTTATAGGAATAAAAGCAGAAACCAGATGATCATAGAGTCCAAAAGAAAAATGCAATGAGACCAAAAAAGAGACATGTATATTGAAACTAATCAAACTCCGGCCGATATATAAGGAACTAGTGGACAATGCATATTTAACAACAAAATAAGGAACGCCTATGTTCATAAAGCCCAAATTAGAAGAGATGGAGAGAAGAGACAGAGAGCACAAAAAATTTAGTCAATTAATACATAAATGCTTTAGTGGAGCCTAGGGGCATAACAAAAACAACTACTACCAAGCCTCAGTAACAAAAAGTTAAGGTCGGCTATCTGAATCCTCACTTACCACATTACTCCTTTTAAATCATCTCATGCCAACATTATGCAAATATACTAAAAAGTAGTACGAGTAACGAGTTCTGTGTATTTTAGAAAGGTATAAACGACTCCTAAAAAGCATAAGACCCTACAATAGAAGTGCAAACGTGTAAAACATATTCCCAATTAATATATATTGTCTATATAGATCTTTTTCTTTCACCGTGTCCTATCTTTTGTTAAGTCTGCATGAATCCCCAAATAGTGTAGGTCTTTTGAGGCGATTTCCTCCCATGTGATTTTAGGTCTACCTCATCCTCTTTTAACACCTTCATCCAATGGTTTCAAGCCTGCGCTTCTGGAGGTCAACACAGGACATGACCAAACCATCTCAAGCGACCTTCTCTCATTTTATCCTCGATGTGTGCTACTTGACCCTTCTTGGGAAGTGTTAGCATGATGGACATGATATTGTGAATATTGAAAACATAAATAGAGATACTCTAGATATATGAAAATATACTTAGAGATATTTATATTTATTGTAGAATATTGTGTAGCATTAACTATAGAATATTACGTAGAATATTTAGTAGAATTTACATTAAGTGTAGGATATTTTTCTGTCTTTTATCTCTTATTCCTCTCGTGTATAAATACCTATGTGATGTATTAGATGAACAAATTGAGATAGTCATTCTTCAATTTCTCTCTTGTGTTTCTCTGTTCTTGACATGGTATCAGAACCATCTTTTCACTGTTGAGTCTTAGTTCTTTCATCTATGATTTTTTTGTCCAGATTTTTTTTGAAAGTCTTTGTTCTCTTGATTGTTCATCAAGAGTCAGTCCTACACATCTAGGGCTTTTGGTCTTGGTCATTCTAGTTATTTTCTTGGATCGTTGTGTTTCTGGTGTTCTTAGCTAGTTAAGAACATGACGTCACATCAGTTTGAATCCTTCAATGTTCGTTTCACTGAAAAAAATTATTCTTCCTGGGAATTTCAATTTCAACTATTTGTCACCGGAAAAGAATTATGGGGCCATATTGATGGAAGTGATCTTGATCCTACAAAGTTAGGTCAATGGAAGGTTAAAAATGCTCGGGTGATGACATGGATTTTAGGGTCAATTGATCATCTGATAGTTCTTAATCTCAGGTCGTACAAGACTACTAAGGACATGTGGGATTATTTACAAAAGGTTTACAACTAAGACAATGCCGCAAGACGCTTTCAGTTAGAACATGAAATTGCTAACTACTCTCAAGGAGATCTCTCTTGTTCAGGATTATTTTTCTGGATTTCAGAACTTATGGGCAGAATTTACTGATATTATTTATGCTAAAATACATGTCGAATCTCTCTCTGTAATTCAGGCAGTTCATGAGCAGAGCAAGCGAGACCAATTTTTTATGAAATTATGATCTGAGTTTGAGAGTGTTCGCTCTAACTTGATGAATCGTGACCCGTCTCCCTCTTTGGATGTTTGTTTTAGGGAATTACTTCGTGAAGAGCAGCGTCTTGTCACACAAAACGCTTGCAAACAAGAAAATGTTGTCACTGTTGCATTTGCTGCTCAAGGAAAAGGAAAGGGTAGAGATATGACTAGAACTCAATGCTACAGTTGCAAGGAATATGATCATATTGCTAGCAATTGTGGCAAGGAGTTCTGTAATTATTGTAAACAACAAGGACACATGATCAAAGAGTGTCCCACGCGCCCTCAAAACCGTAGGTTCAATGCTTTTCAAGATGGGATAAAAGATTTCACTACTGATAACTCATCTTCAACAGGACAAGTTCTTACTCCTGAAATGGTACAACAAATGATCGTGTCAGCCTTTTCAGCTTTGGGGCTACAAGGTAATGATATTACATCTAATTTTTGGCTTGTTGATTCTGGCGCTTCCAATCATATGACCAACTCAACTAGTATGCTAAAAATGTTTGTGAGTATCAAGGTCCCTCACAAATTCAGGTTGCCAATGGTAGTAATTTACCCATTACCAAGGTTAGGGATATTACTCAAACTTTCAAAAATGTTTTTGTATCACCTAAGCTCTCCACTAGTTTTATTTCAGTTGGTCAATTGGTGGATAACAATTGTGATGTGAATTTTTCTCGTAATGGTTGTCATGTGCAGGATCATGTGCCGGGGACGATAATCGCGAAGAGGCCTAAAGTTGGAAGATTTTTTCCTATACACTTTTCCATTCCCCGTGTTCTTTCTTTTGCTTGTTCGTCTACAACTAGTAAGACTGCGGTTTGGCATAAGCGTTTAGGACATCCAAATTCTACTATGTTGTCTCATTTATCGAATTCCGGTTTATTAGGAAATAAAAATCAATTTTCAGTTGCTTCCTTTGATTGTTCTACTTGTAAATTAGGCAAAAGTAAAACTCTTCCTTTTCCTAATATTGGTAGTCGTGCTGCAAAATGTTTTGATGTCATTCATAGTGATGTTTGGGGTATTTCACCAGTTATTTCTCATGCTCATTTCAAGTACTTTGTGATATTCATTGATGATTATAGTCGGTTTACATGGGTGTATTTTCTCCGTTCCAAATCGGAGGTATTTTCCATATTCAAGACATTTTTGGCTTACATTGAGACTCAATTTTCTACTTGTATCAAAATATTAAGATCTGATTTTGGTGAAGAATATATGTCTCATGAATTCAATAATTTTTTTGCTTGAGAAAGGAATCGTCTCGCAACACTCATGCCCATATACGCCACATCAAAATGGGGTTGTTGAGCGTAAAAATCATCATCTTTTAGATGTCACTCGTACTTTATTGATTGAGTCCTCTGTCCCATCTAAATATTGGGTAGAAGCTTTGTCTACTGCTGTCTATTTAATTAATAGACTTCCATGTAAAGGGTTAAATCTTGAGTCTCCATATTATCGTCATTATCACCAAAATCCAAGCTATCATAAGTTTCATACATTTGGTTGTGTTTGTTTTGTGCATCTGCCTCCTTCTGAACGCAATAAACTTTCTACTAAATGTGCTTTTATGGGTTATAGTACTTCGCAGAAAGGTTTTATTTGTTATGATCCAAGTTCTAACAAATTTTGTGTTTCTCGAAATGTCGTTTTCTTTGAGAATCAGTATTTTTTTCCTACTCATGTTGAGTCATCTTCTGTTTCTCCTCTTCTTCCTACTTTTGAGGATTTGTCATCTTCTTCTGAGAGGTTCAAACCTGGATTTGTGTATGAACGACGTCGGCCAACTTTACCCCATCCCGAAACTGATCCGCCACCTGAGATTGCTCCACAACCAGAACTTGAGATTTCTCCTGCTCCTCTTGAGCCCACTCGGCGATCTACCAGATTATCTCGTACTCCTAATTGGTATGGTTTTTCTTCTACTTTAGCCACCATTTATGTTCCAACCCATTACTCACAAGCTTCCAAGCATGAATGTTGGCAGAAAGCAATGGAGGAAGAACTTTTGGCTCTTAAAGAAAATGACACATGGGACATTGTTTCATGTCCTTCAAATGTCCGCCCAATTGGATGTAAATGGGTCTAAAGCTTGATTGGTTGCCCTTGGTAACAGACAGGAGTATGGTGTGGACTATGAGGAGACGTTTGCGTCAGTAGCAAAAATGACTACAGTGCGAACTATTATTGCCATTGCTGTTTCACAAAAGTGGCCTCTTCATCAAATGGATGTGAAAAATTATTTTGTCCATGGCGATCTCAAAGAAGATATTTATATGAAACCTCCACCTGGTTTGTTCTCATCACCTACATCAGATGTATGCAAGTTGAAGCGATTTTGGTATGGATTAAAACAAGCTCCCAAAGCTTGGTTTGACAAGTTTCGGTCTACTTTGCTTCAATTCTCTTTTGAGCAGAGCAAATATGACTCATCTTGGTTTCTTCGTAAAACATCTACGGGTTGTGTTCTTCTTTTGGTATATGTAGATGACATTATTATTACATGAACTGATTCTTCATTAATCACTAGCCTCCAGCAGCAGCTTAAGGATTCTTTTCATATGAAAGATCTTGGTACTCTTACATACTTTTTGGGGTTGGAAGTTCATTATGATTCTTTAGGTGTATTCTTAAACCAGCACAAATATACTCAGGATTTGATTGATTTGGCTGGTCTTCAAAAAATTTCCGTTGTAGATACTCCATTGGAATTGAATGTAAAGTATCAGCGTGAAGAAGGAGATCTTCTTCCTGATCCAACTTTATTTCGGCAATTAGTTGGGAGCCTAAATTATCTTACTATTACTCGGCCTGATATCTCTTTTGCAGTTCAACAAGTGAGTCAATTTATGCAGGCTCCCCGTCATCTACATTTGGTGGTTGTTCGTTGCATCATTCGATAGCTCTTAGGCACGTCTACTCGCGGATTATTCTTTCCTAGTGGTTCTCCAATTCGGCTTGATGCATTTAGTGATTCTGATTGGGCTGGATGTCCTGATACTCGCCGCTCCGTCACAGGTTGGTGCATGTTTCTTGGGGATTCCTTGATATTTTCGAAATCTTCAACAGAGTCTGAATATCAAGCCATGTCTGATGCTTGCTCCGAGATTGTTTGGTTTCGGGGTCTACTTGCAGAGATTGGATTTCCTCAATCTAATCCTACTCCTCTTCACGCTGATAACACAAATGCCATTCAGATTGTCATAAACCCGGTTTATCATGAAAGGACCAAACACATCGAGGCGGACTGTCATTATATCCGGGAAGTTGTAGATAAGGGAGTCATTACTCTTCTACATGTGTCTAGTGATCTTCAGATAGCTGATGTGTTCACAAAATCCATGACATGACAACTTCATCAGTTTCTAGTAGGCAAATTGATGCTTCTTGATTCACCAGCATCAATATGAAGAGGATGTTAGCATGATGGACATGATATTGTGAATATTGGAAACATAAATAGAGATACTCTAGATATATGAAAATATACTTGGAGATATTCTATATTTATTGTAGAATATTGTGTAGCATTAACTATAGAATATTACGTAGAATATGTAGTAGGATTTACATGAAGTGTATGATATTTTTCTGTCTTTTATCTCTTACTCCTCTTGTGTATAAATACCTATGTAGTATGATGTATTAGATGAACAAATTGAGATAGTCATTCTTCAATTTCTCTCGTGTTTCTCTGTTCTTGACAGGAAGGTGATCATTTCTAGCCCTAGTTCAAACCTAAAAGATGTCGACTACCCTCCACAACTCTCAGCTAGTGGCCTCCAATTAAGAACACCAGAAATATGCACTATTTACAAAAGAAGTAACGACTAATAATTTTGCCGTGCTTTCCAATGGAATAGTATTTTAATTCGCCTTCATCTATTAGTCAAGATGAGAATAAGTTTCAGCACTGCTTCTTTCAGAAATTTACACTTCGATCCTTCTAGATAAAATTGTTAAATTGTTAGCGCATCAAATTTTTACAATTTAAATAGCAAACAAATTCCAGCATTTCCTTTTCATTTTTGGGTCTATTTTATTATGCAATTAAGTCTGAACAGAACAATTTCTACTTGTATTTTTTCAAATGAAACAGGAGGAAGAAAAGGTATGGGAAACTCAAAACTCAAAAGGCTGGCAAGCAGTCTTATTCTTTCTGTATTTTTTGTAAAAGCCAAAAGGTCGGTTTATGGGCTACATTACCACTTCTTCGCGAAGTGTAATATATGTGGTGGATGCGGTCAAAAGCTCGGTTGAAGGATTTGAAATATTCTTTTTTTGATAACCAAAACATTTAATATGCAAAGAAGGATTTGGAATATAAGTATAAGGAGAAAAAAGTGGCCTGGAATAGAATTAGATGCTCTTCAAAGTTTAGCCTTTGGCAGAAAAGGAGATTCAAAGATGAAAGGACAACTGATGAGAAATAAGAAAAGAACCCCACCACTAATTAATGTTGCTATTGCATACATGTAGTCATGCATGTATATATTGCAATCATTCTGTGAATTTCAACCAAGAAGAAGACAATAGTCCAGAAGACAACATCTCTAGTTTCAACTCAATCACTCATGGCATCAGTTCAATGTAACAAGCCCACTGAGCAAAATAATCATGTTCAATCCTCCATAATAAGTATCAAGACTAGCACTCCAACTAGCCAAAAGGCTGTTTGCAACAAGACCAACACTCCGACTAGCCAAAAGGCTGTTTCCAACAAGACCAGCACTCCGACTAGCCAAAAAGTTGTGTGCAACAAGACTTGCACCCATACAAGCCAAAAGGCAAATAATGAGCACCACTCTTTCTCTAACAAAATGAAAGAAATGGCACACAAAATGTTTCACCATGAACCTCATACTCAACAGGGCCAGAAGGCACACACCCAACAAGGACGTCAGTCTGTCTGCCATGCGTCCTGTGCAACGCATGGCACTCATACTAACCATTCCCAGCATTCTGCATCCCATGGTTCAACTGCAACTCATACTACAACTAATGGAAAGAAAAAGATGGAAGTCCACTGCATGCCTACGATTATGAGGAAGAAGAACAAAGAAGAAAAATACAAGTTCAGCGACGGTAGCAACAGTGATGACAGCGATGATGAAAAGTGTGGAAGGAAGAAGGTATGATCCACAACCTCTTATGCATCATTCATAAGGAAATTGTGCTAATAACCATTTATCTTCATATAAGCCTAGTAGGACACTTCACTTGCAGAAATGATCGCGACTGCGAAGTTTTGTATGGGAGTAACATGTCTTAAAAATTATAAATAAATGTTTTCCTATTTTTGAGCCCATAACCAGAGCTCGTCAAAACCTTTCTTTACTACAACCTAAATTTCTTGTTTTGTGTGAAGAACTAAGAGAGGAGTCTTGTGAAAGATAAGCTACAAGGAGTGCAAGGATGAAAGCAACTTAAATAAGGTAGATTTCATCAACAATTTTTTATACCTAAATGGAGGGATGATGTGCCATGTCAGTAAATATTTTATCATTTTGGTTCTGTAATGAAAAAGTTCAATCTTGACTTTAAGTGATCAGAAGAAAGAAGATCTGTTCCTTTAACCAATCAATATGGCCATATAATCTAACTACAACTTCACTAGCATTACCTAAACCAGAAAAAGAAAAAGAATTTGGGTGGTAAGAATATACCTCATGAACTGGGTTGCACATACAATAGCCAATGACCGCTTATTTCCTTTCCAAAGCTTATAGAAAACGAAAACCCGATTAGAAGTCCATATATCTTGGCTATAAGCAAAATCACATAATTTCCAGAAACTACTTACAGGAACCTTGCTACTTCCTTAAGTGAGTATATACCGTATTTGTCATACGGAAGCTTAGTCCATTGCACGAAAATATGAAAGTAATGGAATAATAGAAAAATAGACAAAGAGGATACATTGAGGTGGGCAAAGAACCAGATGCTAAAGCTCTAGATACTAATTACTAGTGGTACTTCATAGAGAGCAACATTGACAGATATGCTACAACAATGCCATAAAAAAAAGATACCCCCCACCCTCTCCCCACAAGGGCCTCCTAAAAGGAAAACGAAAAGAAAATCATATACACTACAAGGAAGTATTCATGAACCATCTTTACGCAAACTAGACAAAATTTAAAACTATCACCCATTTCTGACAGTTAAGTACTTAAAGTCCCCCCTCTTTCACATGATTAGAAACAAAAGTTGCAATAGCATGAACAGCAAGCTTTTCAGCTTCCTCTTGGGTGGACTCAGCCAACTGCAAGTGCTTTTTGCCAATTTTGAAGGAGTGATCACCACCATCAATCACATATAATTCATTAGCACACTTCATTTTCTTTCTTACAGCTTCTAACTTCTCCAGTGGACAAAGCCCATCTTTGCTACCCTACATGAAAATAAGTCACAACATTTATACAAAATCTTGAGCATGAAGAAGTTTACACTTACCCCCCCCCCCCCCCAAGGAACTAAATTTATGGTATTTATAGTAATGGCTGAGGAGCTGTGAATAATATAACAAAATTAGCTATATGACCTAGCAAATTAGCAATGAGTGCACAAAATCAGTCAAAAGAAATCATAATGAAACGTATTTATGTATGCATGTATGTCGCTTCTAATGTATATATTAGCCCCACATATAACACGTATGTGTATAGCCCTTCTGTAAACAATTCAGATTTAGCTAATGTGTCCATTCTTGTGCATATCAATAAAAATAATGCCTGTCTAACAAATAAGCCTCCATAAGATGGACCTTTATGTCCATGTGACACGGATCCATCTATAAGCAAGTGCTTTTACCTGCACAAACATAACAGGTACATCAATTTGTAACAGCAACTCATCTCGTGTTGCACCTTTTGCACCCTGAAAGATTTGCAACTAGACTTATAAAGAGACAAACAAAATGACAGCATATATATTCAGTAAAAGATTACTAAAACAATAAAAACAACTACTCCCTCTGTCCCAAAAAGATTGGCCTACTTTCCTTATTAGTTTGTCCCAAAAAGATTGGCTTATTTCTATATTTAGAAACAATTTAACTTTATGAGATCATTTACAGCCACACAAATATCTAAGATTTGTTTTGGACCACACATTTCAAAAGTCTTCCTTTATTTCTTAAACTTTGTGTCAAGTCAAACTAGGCCAATCTTTTTGGGACGGAGGGAGTATAATAACAATGGTAAACTTCGCATGCATTTATATGCAGTATATATTTTCACTGCAATCTACACACATACATGCCTAAACATCTCCACCTTTATAACCAAATAAGTAATGAACACCATGAACGTGAGCAACTAATTCAAAAACTAATGTGATTGCCTTAGTTCTTGATTAAGTTGCTTAGGTACCTGCACTTAGTTTACATGACAAGCATTTTTGTTGATCCTGCCACATCGGTTGTGGGATGGAAATTTGGACTCCTTATATGGACTTGGGCAATCCTCCCCTCATGAGCTAGCTTTTGGGGTTGAGTTAGACACATGATCCATTCTTTACATGGTATCAGAGCCAGGCTCATCTCAATTCATTGTTTGTCCGATGTTGGGCCCCCATCGTACATTGTCCACGCTCCAGATGTCCAGTCCTGGGCGTGCACGGGATGTTGATTCTCCCACATAGGTTGTGGGATGGGAATTTAGACTCTTTATATGAACTTGGGCAATCCTCTCCTCGTGAGCTAGCTTTTGGGGTTGAGTTAGACCCATGATCCATTCTTTACAATTTTAATCTTAATAATCTATTTAGACCACTCAAGATTGGTAGAACAAAGCACTTGATTTTGGAATAAGACTGCAGGACATCACGCAAATAACATGTACATAACTGTTAAACACAAATAGATTCTCGAGAGTAACCAACTGTGCATCTATGAATTCAGTGATGAGAAGTGTGTCTGTAAAGTACATACTCAAACAATTGTAGGCTCCAACGACCAAAAAATAGATTCAAGCATTCAAGAACTTTACATCGCAATAATAATCAAGAAAATTAAAAATAATTTCAAGTGCTAAAAATAGATAAATTAGCAATGGGGAATTTAAGGGATTTTTCTTATAATAACTTAGATTTATTAAAGGTGACCATTATTCTTCTCCGAATTCTAATTAGCAATGGACTTTTGACTTACGGAAAAGATTAAAAAAGATAAATTGTAGAGCAGCTCCTTAGTTTCAAATAGAGGGCATAACAATCCAGCTTTTAACAACTAGAAGGGAAAAAAGATATTTAAGTTGGTGTTCCAGACACAAACCAACTGGTGTCCAATTGTCGTCCATGTGAGGATGCAAGCACAAGCTTAAATTTGTATCCTGTCTTACTAGCTTGTGAAAAAATGAGATGCAAATTTTATAAGCTTTTTAAGATTTTGGTTGAATGCTATGAGTAAATAATTTAATCCAAACATTAAAAAAATCCATGAATTTATGGCGGGATTATATTTTCAGTATGTAAGAAGCGTCATCTTTCCACCAGCTCTGGTTACTCAAATTATTTACACGCAATCTTCCAAAAGGCACCATCATATTAACGTCAGCAAAATACATGGAGGTAGAATCTCAACCGTCTTAGCTTTAAAAAGATTAGACATAAATCTTCCAAATTAATCATTATTAACTCCTCCAGCTTGGGGGAACAAAGAGAAGATTAAAGAAGTAAATAATACAAAAGTGTACATTTTACATGCATCAAAATTGAGCAATTAGAGCTGTAATACAGATTGGTAAGAAGGACAGGAGTACTATCTGGACAATACATAACCTTTAATGGGTATCCCAAGCAAATGATAGCTGAAGCATCGATGCCTTTAGCAGCTACCATGCAGCTAACCCTACACCAAAAGAGGACATTTGTTGCATGTATTGATATGGAACTAAATGGCATTACCTTGCACTTCATCAATTGTCTGGCATTGCACCCAAATAAGCATGGCAATGTGAAATATTTAAAATAAATAAAAACTTCTAAGTAGTAATATTCAGCATAATTTCTAAAAGAAACAATTCAGATACTGAAACTGGCAGGTAGTAGAACATCCATAAAAAACCAAATTTGAGCAAAGGTAATAATCATAAGAAAAAAATAAGAAATTGCTAGAATATATGCAAATATATTCTTTTAGTATAATTAGTGATTTTGTATATCTGTAATTATTGTAGCAATATTTTATATTAGTTAGGTGAATATTTAATTTCCATAATTATAGCCTAGAATTACTATTGTATATCATGTATATAAACCGTTTACATTAATGAAATCAGTAAGGGATTATTCTCTTTCATGGTATCATCAGTCTATGCAAATTTTTTCCTTCTCCATACTACTTCCGCCGCCCTCTCTCGGTCGTCCCTCCCTTCAATTTTTTTTCCGCCACCTAATTCTCCTCTTATTCCTCCATCATGTCTAACACAAAGAATACCTTTCATCCTGCTCTTGCAGTCTCCAACATCAAGAACAACATCTCTATCGTCCTTGAAATGGAGAACGTCCAATACGCGACGTGGGCGGAACTTTTTAAAATTCATGCAAGGTCTCATAGAGTCCTCCATCACATCGTCAAACCGGAAAAAGGCAAGGAGAATGTGTCTTCCACCGATGATGAAATAGAGTTATGGGCAACTCTTGATGCTACGGTCCTCCAATGGATTTATTCCACCATCTCTACGGACCTCTTACAGACAATTATCGAACCCGACGTCACGGCAATCGAAGCTTGGAATAGGTTGTGTGATATATTCCAAGATAACAAAAATTCTCGTGTCGTAACCCTTGAGCAAGAATTCTCACATAACTATGGAGGATTTTTTCGAATGCCAACGCTTATTATCAAAGGCTCAAGGAATTGTCGGATCAACTCAAGAACGTCGGCGCGCCCGTCACAAATGATCGTCTCATTCTTCAGATGGTTGTGGGCCTCTCCGAGGCGTATAATGTGGTTGGAACTCTTCTTCGCCAAAGCAATCCTCTCCCACCGTTCTACAAAGCACGTTCCATGCCCATTCCGCCATGATGGTGGCCACGTCCCAAGAAACCGATGACTCTCAATCATTCTCCGAAAACTATGGTCAAAACCGTAACAACGGGGGTGACAAAACAGGTCAAAATCTTGGCAAAAACCGCGGTGGCGGCCGCGGCGGTGGCAAGGGTGGTGGCCGCAGTGGCAACGGTGGCGGACGTGGTGGCAACAGTGGCGGCCAACAGGGGGCCTGGCCACAACACCCCTGGCAGCAGACCTGGGCCAGTGGGCAGTGGCCCATGCCGCCCTGTCGTTACCCTACACCAAACTGGGCAAGGCCCAGCGGAAAGCAGCAGCAGCAGAATGCCCCAGTTGGGCCTCGACAACATCCGGACTGGCAGCAGCCTGGCCTGCTTGGGCCTTGCCACAACAGGCTTTCGTTGCTGCAGGCCCAACTGCTTCCCCAACCCACACGGATATCGAGACAGCGATGCATACACTTGGGCTAAATCATCCGGATGAAAATTGGTACATGGATACAGGTGCTACTTCTCATATGACATCCGCGCAAGGTAATCTCTCGTCTTATTTCAATTTGAGCAAAAATCATGGCATAATTGTTGGTAATGGTCATTCAATTCCAATTCGTGGTTATGGTCACACAAATTTGTCTCCTCCAAACCCGCCTTTAGCCTTGAAAAATGTCCTTCGTGCTCCTCAATTAATTAAAAATTTGGTGTTTGTACGGAAATTTACAACTGATAACTCGGTTTCTGTTAAATTTGATCTTTTTGGATTTTCTGTGAAGGTTTCTGGACGGGGATACATCTAATGAGATGTGATAGTCGGGACGAGCTCTATCCCATCACCACCACCATCACCACAAAACAAGCCACACCGTCAACGTTTACCGATGTAGCACCTTTCTTATGGCATGCACGTTTGGATCATCCGGAAGCGTCTGTTTTTTCCTCCCTTAAAAACAATAAATTTATTGAGTGTAATAACGTTCGTAGTGCTAATGTTTGTCCTTCTTGTCCGCTTGGAAAACATGTTAAATTTCCGTTTGTTGCCTCAAATTCTAGTACTATGTTGCCATTTGATATTATTCATAGTGATCTTTGGACGTCTCCCGTTTTAAGCTCTTCGGGCCACCGTTATTATGTTTTGTTATTGGATGATTATTCTAATTTTTTGTGGACATTTCCATTAGCTAAAAAGTCTCAGGTTTATTCCACCTTCCTATCATTTAGAGCATTCATATGTACTCAATTTGAAGAGGAAATTAAGAACATTCAATGTGATAATGAAAGGGAATTTGATAATGGGCCATTTAGAGAATTTTGTAGGGTTAATGGTATATCTTTTCGGTTTTCATGTCCACATACGTCATCACAAAATGGAAAAGCCGAGAGAAAAATTTGCACCATTAATAATATTATTCGTACATTACTAGCCCATTCATCATTACCACCTTCATTTAGGCATCATGCATTACAAATGACGACTTACCTTCTTAACATACTCCTTAGCAAAGGATTAGCATACCAATTCTTTATCAAAAAGACCTTTCGTATTCTCATCTTAGGGTGTTTGGGTGTTTATGTTATCATCTATTCCCCTCCACTACCATTAACAAACTTCAAGCCCGCTCTACCGCTTGTATGTTTTTGGATTACCCATCTAATCATCGTGGTTACAAATATTTTGATTTATCCTCTAATAAAATCATCATAGTCGCCATGTCATTTTTTATGAAACCCAATTTCCGTTTGCTAAGTTGCATAATTATGCATCCAAGTCCTATGAATTTTTGGATGATGGGCTATCACCGTATGTGGTCCACCATTTGGCGCAGTCAGCCCCACTGCCTACTGGCCCAATTCCCCCCGATCCACAACTTCTGCCAGCTGGCCCAAATTCTCACTGCCCGCAACCTCTGCCAGCAGGTAGTGCCCAAATACTCCCTGCCAGCAGGCTCACTGCCTGCTGGCCCACGTCCTTCCCATCCACGGCTTCTGCATGCTGGCCCAACAACTTCCGGAAAAAACCCAGCCACCCCTGACCCTCGGCCCACACTGCTTCTCCAACCCGAATCCAACACAACTCAGCCCACTTCGATTTCGGGACCAGGGCCAGTTACTCGCAGCCAACGGGGTATTTTTAAACCAAAGCGACAATTTAATCTCAACTCTATTGGTACTAAATCTCTTCTACCCCGTAACCCTGTGTCTGCCCTTCATGACCCAAATTGAAAAATGGATATGAACGATGAATATAATGCTTTTATTGAAAATAAGACATGAGAGTTAGTACCCCGTCCACCTGATGTTAATGTGATTCGTTCTATGTAGATTTTTACTCATAAAGAAAATCTGATGGTTGTTTTGAGAGACATAAGGCCCGTCTTGTAGGTGATGGCAAAACTCAACAGGTTGGTATGAATTGTGGAGAGACATTTAGTCTGGTGGTCAAACCGACAACTATTCGCACTGTTCTCAGTCTAGCTCTCTTAAAAGCATGGTCCATTCATCAGCTAGATGTGAAAATGCGTTCTTACACGACGAACTCAAGGAAACTGTATACATGCATTAGCCCTTGCGTTTCAGGGACCCGCTCATCTTAATCATGTGTGCTTGCTGAAGAAATCATTGTATGGCCTAAAACAGGCTCCTCAGACCTGGTACAAAAGATTTGCAGATTATGTGTCTACTCTTGGATTTTCTCGTAGCAGGTTTGATCATTCTCTATTCATCTATCGTCACGGTACTTCTATGGCATACATTTTGTTATATGTAGATGATATTATATTGACTGCTTCCTCTGATAAACTACGCAAGTCTATCATATCTCTTCTCAGGTCCGAATTTGCTATGAAAGACTTGGAGCCTTTGAGTTATTTTTTGGTATAGTTGTAACTCGTCATGCATGTGGTCTATTTCTATCTCAGAGGAAGTATGCAGCAAATATTATTGAACGACCTGGCATGTCATTCTGTAAGTCATCTCCTACTCTGATTGACACTAAACCGAAGCTGAGTGCTACTTCTAGCACACCATACGAGGATCCCTCCCACTATCGTAGTCTTGCGGGGGCTCTTCAATATCTCACATTTACGAGGCCCGATATTACTTATGCAGTGCAGCATGTGTGTTTATTCATGCATGATCCGAAGGAATAACACATGCACGCTCTCAAACGCATTGTGCGTTACATTCAAGGCACTCTTGATTATGGTTTACACTTATATCCATCATCGGTATCTACTCTCATGTCTTATACAGATGCTGATTGGGGTGGATGTCCAGATATCAAGCGTTCGACATCTGGTTATTATATGTTTCTTGGTGATAACTTGGTCTCTTGGTCGGCTAAGCGGCAGGCCACTTTGTCGCGCTCTAGCGCGGAGGCCGAATATCGAGGAGTAGCCAATGTAGTGTTTGAGTCTTGTTGGTTGCACAACCTCCTCTTAGAGCTTCATTTTCCTATTCGGAAAGCTACCTTGGTCTACTGCAATAATGTTAGTGCGATATATCTTTCGAGGAATCTTGTCCAACATCAGCGCACTAAACATATCGAGATGGATATTCACTTTGTTCGCGAAAAGGTAGCTCATGGACAAGTATGTGTCTTGCATGTCCCCTCACGTTATCAAATTGTTGACATATTTACTAAGGGTCTTCCCTTAATTATGTTTGAAGATTTTAGGGACAGTCTCAGCGTACGACGACCGTCTGCTACGACTGCAGAAGTGTGATATAATATATGCAAGTATATTCTTTTGGTATAATTAGTGATTTTGTATATCTGTAATTATTGTAGCAATATTTTATATTAGTTAGATGAATATTTAATTTTCGTATTTATAGCCTAGAATTATTATTGTATATCATGTATATAAATCATTTACATTAATGAAATCAGTAAGGGATTATTCTCTTTCAGAAATCTATATATAAGTTACTTGTAACAATGCTACAGGATCAGATCGAACACATACTTTAGTACATCTGCCAAAAGAGGTCTAGAAAGTAAGGAACCAGACATCCTTTCTGACTACCACCCTAATACATTATTTCTGATAGAAACTCAACTCAAGATGATACTACCCCGTTTTTCTTATTAACAAAGGTTAGAATTAAGTTGTGTGGATGACATCAACAGATTTCAAGTAAAACAGGAGAAAGTTCCAAATTGGAAAAACTATGGTCATAAGAATAAAGTAACACTCATAGTTGGTGCTTTCTTTACTCAGAAAAATATTCAGATATTGATGGTGATACATGGTGTTCTAAACACATGCAATGACTATCACCTTGAACCCATTGACTTCCCTGCCAAGATCAGTGGGTGCCCAGGATATTTAGCAGCCACCTCTTTGACAATATTAGAGTGAAAATCAACCAATTTTTCTGCCTTGGGGGGAGCTCTCCTCTTTCCACCAGACATGTCTGCCAGAGTCCATAAAATCTCAGCAAAAAAATTATGCATGATATAGGTGTGTCGATAATACAGGGGAATGACACATAAATCTTACATGGGTAGTCAAAGGTCACAACTTCAGCAGTGTTCAGTGCCTTGGTCAACATCTCCTTCCATCTTCACAAAGCTTGGATAAGTTAGCACAGAAGCTTTATGCTACTTATAAAGCATGTAGCAAAATTCTAATTCTGAAAAGGCCATTTACAAGTAATTAGCATGCTTCCTTGAAATGTCTAGCATGGAAGAAAATACTATACAAAGTCAGATAAGTCGGCTAATAGAGTAGTATAATTTGGTGATATTTTTGTGTATTAAATAACAACAATGTTAATGTGTTGATTGAAGCAAATGATATGGAGTAAAAGCCGGGATAATTGTAAGGCAAAAGATGACATCCCCCCATAAGACATAAGTCATTATTACTCTTCCAAAAAACTTATTTTCCTTCCTCGGTAACCGATTTCCATCACATCCAACACATTAAATCCCAAATTAGCTGATTAGTTATATGAATCCACTATATATCTATATCCACATTTAAAACTTTTTCTTTTTTCATTTCGATATCAGTCGACTGCAACCTTCCACCTTTACCCAAACTTAGAACCTGCTATGTTTTAAGAAACTCACTCAGGTAGGCAAAACTTAGCAACAAGGGTGGATTCAGAGACCTAATTATGAATTCACGTGAGCCTAGAAGCTTTTGCCTAGACTCTATATATATATTGAGAAAATTACTAAACATCTATAAAAATTTGATTGTGAACTCAATTAATATTATAATTTTAACTTGACGTCACTATATGCACTCATAAACTTCAAATTTTAGATTCGTCTCTGCTTAGCTATGTACAAAAACTGTATCACATATTAAAATCAAAATCCCTATAACACTCAAATATCAAAGCATTAAGCTGTTAGGCAATGCTACAATTGTATAGTTATCACAAAATATATTCTTTCCTAGAATAGGACCTAATTATACTCTTTCCTAGAATAGGACTCAATTACTGATTGTGTAGCTATTACAATAAATACTTCTTACAATAGGACTTTAACCCTACAGTTGTAAAGCTATAAATATTCTCATTGTATAATTGAATAAAGGGAGAAAAACCATTCTGAAAATCTCTCGTTTGTCTATCATAAGCATGTAATTAGAAGTAAATTGCATATAAGATAGATGACCTGATCATCCAATCGGAGGTGGAAGGAGCACCAGCACCATGAGAAAATACTACTACTGGTGAGTTTTTTGAACTTTTATTCACCTCTGCTTCTATTTCTTCAACTTGTTGTTTTTTTCTATCTACTGCTTCTTCTTTCTGCTCTATTCGTCTGCGCTTTAACGCTCGTCGAGTCGACATTAGTACGGATACCGTTGAATACAACGCCGGAGCCGGAGGAATTGGCTTTGAGCTACCGGAGAAGTCATGTCCGAACTGGAATTTAGTCACCTAATTTTGCTGACATTGATTCTCGCGCCAATTTTTAGCAAAACGGTGGGAATGTATGGGCTGGGCTGAAAAGAAGATCAAAGAAATTGGCCCATGGGCTAGGATTTTTTTTTATCCTTGTACAAATAGCCAGTCAAATGGACCCTTTGCTTTTTCTAATCAATATACATTTATTATACATGATTACACACATAATGCACATAAATTTATACATTACTGTATAAGATCATACTCAGTTTGAACCTATTGACTCAATTCGGAATTTTTCTATGTTATTGTGCTTTTGATTTAATCTTACATCATGCATGGTTTTAACGCATCTTTGATAGATAATACGTAATAGATAATTTTTCGTATCAAATCTCATATCGCGACCTAATATATATATGTATATATATGTGTGTGTGTGTGTGTGTGACAATGGAAACTACATTGGCTCTTTTCGGTATGTCTAATATGCCAAAGAATTTCTGGCCTGAAGCTGTACATACTTATGTCTATTTGATCAATAGACAAACTTCCCCAATCATTGGCAATGAGACTCCGTACTTCAAATTATCCTCCGCTTGACCCTCTGGAACAGCCTGTGAACTATGATAACAATGATCTCCAGCTCTCCTCTCCTTCCAGTATCGATTCTTCATCCTCATCCTCAACTTCGGAAGAGGGTTCATCCCATTCGGTTACTCTCCCATGCCGGTCTGAAAGGACAAACCGTCATGCTCCTGAATGGCTCGGTTACTCTCGGGGGAAATTTGGTAAGTCCTAAGCCATGCATACCACATTACATTCTGTTGATGTACCTACGTCTTACTCACATGCTTCTACACAAACGTGTTGAAAAGAGGCCATGTCGGAAAAGCTTCATGCACTAAATGAGAATTCTACTTGGGACTTCGTTGATAAACCAACAGATGGAGTTCTCATTGGAAGTAAGTGGACATATTCCATTAAACTTAAGGCGGATGGTACAATTGATTGTTGCAAAGCTCGATTGGTTGCTCAAGGGTACAAACAGGAGTATGGGATGGATTATTAGAAGACTTTTGCACATGTTGTTAACATGACAACGGTACTAACATTATTGGTTGTAGCTTCAATAAAAGGTTGGACCTTACATTAGATGGATGTGAAAAATATGTTTTCTCAACGGCGACCTGTAAGAAGTTGTATTTATGAAACCACCCCTTGGATGTGTTCTGCCAAGACCAAATGCAGTTTGTCGTTTTGAAAATCTCTCTACGACTTAAAACAAGCTCCCCGAGCTTGGTTTGATAAATTCCGATCCACGATTCAAATTGCGGGCTTCTCTCATAGTTCTTCAGCTCATTCCTTGTTTCTTTGTACTTCTCCTACAGGTATTACAATCCTTCTCATTTATGCTGACGCTATAATTGTCACAGGAAATGATCCAGAGAATATTACTAAGTTGAAAGAACTCTTGCATACCTCATTTAAGATGAAGGACTTGGGACGACTGACATATTTTCTTGGGCTTGAGGTTTTATACTTGCCTACTGGGATCATGCTTACACAATAAAAGTATGCTAGTGATCTTGTTGCAACGGTTGGTCTTACTGATGAAAAGGCTGTATACACCCCGATGGAGATTAATACGAAGTACAAGGAGGTTGATGGAGAACCATTAAGTGATCTGACATTGTATCGACAATTGGTGGGATCATTATTTTATCTCACTGTGACAAGGTCGGACATCTCATATGCAGTACAAGTTCTAAGTCAGTTTGTGGCTAATCCTTACCGTGTACATTACAGTGCATTACTTTGTTTCATTCGGTATGTTCGTGGTTCTATGAGTCGAAGTGTTCTCTTCCGTTCTGATTCTCCTATACGCCTTGAAGGTTATGCTGATCTAGATTAGGCTGGTTGTCCCGATTCTCATCGCTCCATTACTGGTTGGTGCATATTTCTTGGCACATCGTTGATATCCTGGCAATGTAAGAAACAATCTCGTACATCTAAATCATCTACAGAGGCTGAGTAGCCGGCTATGTCAACAGCAAGTTCTGAAATTGTTTGGTTGCAACGCCTATTATAGCATTGCCTAACATTCCCCTCATGGGCTAGGATTTATTTTGGGATCCTTATACAAATAGCCAGTCAAATGCACCTTTTACTTTTTCTAACCGGTATACATTTATTATACATGATTACACACATAATGCACATAAATTATACATATATTGTATAAGATCATACTCAGTTTGAATCTATTGACTCGAAATTCAGAATTTTTCTATGTTATTGTGCTTTTGATTTAATCTTACATCATGCATGGTTTTAACGCATCTTTGATATATAATACGTAATAAATAATTTTCCGCATCAAATATGATATCGTGATATATATATAGAGAGAGAGATGGTCAATAAATAACATTTCTTTAATGATAATGTAAGATTTTCTCTTATTATAAATGTATATAGCTTAAACTTAATTAAATTAAAATAAAAAGTGCTATAGAGAAATTGTAATTTGATCCACTTGACTATTGGATATTCATAATCTTATCTTCTAGAAAATTGGCACAGAAAGTAACAAAATAGTCAAAATTTATGGAGAGAGAACCTACTCAAATGGATATTAGTTTTGATCTCCAAGATCTCATCAAATATTGTGTGCGTCTTCCTTTTTTTTGTGTGTGTTCATGGGCTATATTTTTTTTATTATAAAAAGGGCCTTATTATCCAATCATTGTGTATCGATCGAGCAAATTGAAACACCAGTGAGAAAAGGAAAAAGAAACATAATTTCATTCTTCGAGGCATTTTAGAATTTTTATATGTTGACGCATAACATTGCTATTCTAAATTTAAAATTCATAAATTTTAAATTTTAAATTCGCCTCAACTCAATATAAGCCAAGAGTTACGTACATGTTTGCTTCGTTAATTTCCCTGCCGACCACTTCAAATTAGTCTTTCTTTTTTTATTTAATTACAACTTCAAATTACTGATTACAACTAGTACTCCAAGTTTGTTTGTGATCATCCTCTCTTAATTGTATATCTCTTATTTTAGGTAGAATTGTATTCTTATTGTAATTAGATTGATTAATTACCTAGTTTAAATATTCTTGTACTACTATATATATTGTACATTATTGATGAATACAATCAAGGAACATATTCCTTTAAAGAGATATACAATTATGCTAACATTATTCGTTCTATGTGGATTTTTAGAAATAAAAAGAAATCTGATGGTTCTTTTGAGAGGTACAAGGCCCGTCTTGTAGGTGATGGCAGGTCTCGACAGGTGGGAATGAACTGTGATGAAACGTTCAGCCCGGTCGTAAAGCCCGCAACCATCCGGACCATCCTCAACATTGCTCTATCCAAGTCTTGGCTCATTCATCAGTTTGATGTCAAGAATGCATTCTATGTAAGAATCTTCATGAAACGGTATTTATACATCAGCCTATGGGTTTCAGGGATCCTATTCATCCGGATTATGTGTGTCTGTTGCGGAAATCGCTCTATGGACTGAAACATGCTCCTCGAGCATGGTACCAGCGGTTCGCCGATTATGTCTCCTCTATCGGTTTTTCACACAGCAGATCCGATCATTCCCTTGTTCATCTACAACAAGGGTACACACATGGCTTACCTATTACTATATGTTGATGACATCATCTGATGCTCTCCGTCGGTCCATTATATCTCTCATTTCCTTTGAGTTTGCTATGAAGGATTTGGGCCCCGTGAGTTATTTATTGGGCATCTATGTCACTCGACATTCTAGCGTCCTATTTATGTGTCAGAAGAAGTACGCTAAAGAGATCATTGACCGTACATGCATTACATCTTGTAAATCATCACACACGTCAGTAGACACCAATTCCAAGCTCATCGCTGATTCCACCCCCTCCCCCCCCCCCATATTCAGACCTGACTCACTATCGTAGCCTGGCTGGGGCCCTGCAATACCTCACATTCATGAGACCTGACATATTCTATGTCGTGCAA
This sequence comes from Anisodus acutangulus, assembly GCA_029783415.1. Taxonomy (NCBI): domain Eukaryota; kingdom Viridiplantae; phylum Streptophyta; class Magnoliopsida; order Solanales; family Solanaceae; genus Anisodus; species Anisodus acutangulus. The sequence continues at coordinate 28,695,533 of CM056512.1, forward strand.
TAAATTTGCCTAAACATGCATAATCCGACGGAAGCACACGTGCATGCCCTCAAACGTATTTTATGATACGTCCAAGGTACACTTCACTTTGGATTACATCTATACATGTCCTCGCTCATTGGTATCACTGCCTATTCTGATGCTGACTGGGGTGGATGTCCTGACACCCGACGCTCCACGTATGGTTATTGCGTTTTCCTCGGAGATAACCTATTGTCTTGGTCTTCCAAAAGGCAACCTACGCTATCCCGATCCAGTGCCAAAGCAGAGTACATAGGTGTCGACAACGTCGTCTCTGAGTCTTGTTGGATCCGTAACCTTCTACTTGAGCTTCACTGCCCAATTCAAAAGGCAACACTGGTCTACTGCGATAATATTAGTGCGATATATATTTCCGGCAATCCCGTCCAACATCAACGCACTAAACACATTGAGATGGACATTCATTTCGTTCGCGAAAAAGTGGTTCGTGGTCAAGTTCGTGTCCTTCATGTTCCTTCCTGATATCAGATTGCCGACATCTTCACCAAAGGACTTCCGTGCATATTATTTGATGATTTTCGAGCCAGTCTCAGTGTTCGTGAACCTTCCGCTTCGACTGCGGGGGTGTAATAGAATATTTTTCGAATATTCTTTCATTAATTGTATATCTCTTATTTTAGTGAGAATTATATTTCTATTGTAATTAGGTTAATTAGTTACCTAGTTTAAATATTCTTGTACTACTATATATTTATGTACATTATTGATGAATACAATCCAGGAAAATATTTCTTTAATTTTAAGTACTTGCCAAGGTGATTAGGGGAAGATTTATATAATTATAATCAAGCGTGAATATTGCATGCATGTGGTCCACCGTCCAGCGATTTGTTTTTAGAGAAAAACATTATTTTCTTGTTTCTTTCTTAGGGTATTTGTTTCTTGAAGGAGATTGACTTTCTTCATACGTTTCTAAGGTATTTGTTTGTGTTAGATATACATAATATACACAATATATATTTTGTATATTATGTATCCCGAAATTGCCAAAGAACACTGTCCACCTGTGGGCAGTCTCCCCTTCTCCTCTACTTTGTACAATTATGTAATGTAATATTGTAGTGTAATTAGTATTGTACACTTATCATAATTGTATAGTTAGTCTCCAAATAGAATAAGGTTTTAGAAATAGAATAGGAATAGAATTCTCCTATTATGAAAATATGTAACTTGTATATATACTCTTTCAATTAATGAAAATAATCAAGAGATTATTTCTTTCATGACAATTTCGAGATACATAATATACATAGAGTATATTGTGTATATTATGTATATCTAATAGTTTGCAATCATCCAATGAATTTCGAATTTCACAATTTTTTCTCAGAATAATATATTTCAAAATTTGAGATAGGCATTTGGAGAGGAGAAATTTTCTGGAATAAAAAAACGTATTTGAGTTGTTTTTATTTCTAAAAATATTTTGTTCTTCACCCCTAAAGGATTTTGGAAAAACAGTACTCTCGAGGCTCTTTTGCTCTTGGGATATTTCACATTCTTGGATGAAAGACGGAGTTAGAGTTTTAGCTAGTAGTTCGGTTGAATTCAATAATTTTGATCAAAATATTGTATTTGATTAATTTGTCCACTTAACATCTATTTTATCTATACCCCAATAATTAAATTGTTTATTATAGAATTCAAACCCATAAACATAAAATTTTGAATCAGCCTCTACTTAGACCAAATTACGGGCCAACTTACAACGTGCTGAACTTCCACCTTCTTAGGCACATTAACTGTATCGGGTTACGGTTGACTTTTGAGGTGTGACTTGCTAATCAAGGGGATTTCCCAAGGTCAATTGGATCTTACTTCCCTTGCTTTTGTTTATTCCAGCTTTTCCTTTGGCTTCTTAGCATCATTTAAAAATAATTCAAGCTAAGTCACCCTTAAATATGCTAAATTGCAATGAAGAGATAATATTTTCTTATTGTCAGTAGATATAAGTTAAAATCTAATTAAAAGACAAAACAACCGAAGCTATTCGATTCAGTTATGGTACTTAAGATTGTATACAGATGGAACACTATAGCTGATTTTAAGTTGCTTGGATTTTTCAAAAATATTACCTAATGTGAGCTATTTTGTCGAGTTCTTTAGATAGAGTTGTCTCGTGTCCCTAGGTATTCTCTATCTACCCATTTGTGTTGGTTCTGAGTACAGGTACCCTCTTGCTCTCAAAATCAATCGAGCTTTTCTTGGGAGTATGACATGTATTACTTCAGCATCGTAGCTCCTGGTATTTAAATATCCGCTCGAGGCATTTTCTCTACCCTTTTGACCTTGTGGGACACATTACGTTCTTCAATTGATAACCATCTTTCAGCTAACCTAGCCTCCTCTGTTGGGACTAATAAAGGAAAGTAAAAGAATATTCAGATGTTGTCTATTCGCTTTAATTCTCCAACAATACACTAATTCGATATGGAGAATGCGGCACACACTTTAATTGAAGAGTGCTAGGCTCCTAGCAACATAGTGTTTCTTTTGATGACAATATTAGGGCACAATGTACAAGTAGTAGGGGAATTAACAAAAGCATTGATGATCAATTATATTACAAGTAAAAAACTAAAGGAGAAAAAAGGAGAAGCTGTAGCATGTGAAGGGACTAGTACAAATGTACAAGGACGATATATGCACCCCACAATAATGTCAGGCTACAGCAAGTTGCACTTAACCTTTGTCAAAAAATGGAAGTATTGCACGTAAAAATGTTGTCCTTCAATATAACCTTAACTAGATAAAAAAAAGTGCTGAGAATATTAATGCAGCCTATGAAAGGTTTCACATCAGTTGATGAATTCAATTTTTCCCTCTTCAACCAAGGGGCCCTATTGCCACTGTTACACACAATTTCTACTTACCAATGCTGCAGGAATCTGACTTGCCAATATTGTCTATTCACCACATTTGTTTGTGCTTGTGTGTGTGTGTTGTGGACGACAGCTACAAGTGCTGCCTGATTCTTTATCTATCCACCAGGACCACCATAAGGTTGTCTCAAGAAAAAGATATCATGGTTTTCTGGCTCTCTTAACTTTTTGTTTCTTCCCTTTATCTTATTGATCATGTACATGTCCAATAAGTTGTTAATGGTAGAGTATTTGATTATCTATTTTTCATCTCTATGCTCACAGAACGTGTGCCTCCTCTCCTTTACTTTCATGACTCGATAAAGATAGGGTAAGGTCTGCGTACATCCTATTCTCTCTGGATTTCACTTGAGCACTTGTGAAATTATATTGAATATGGTATTGTTGTTGTTGACACCATACCGATTTAAGTGGGATGCTCTAGGAAAATTTCACATGGTAAAATATGGAAAAAGGGCAGCCCGGTGCACTAAGCTCCCGCTATGCGCGGGGTCCGGAGAAGGGCCGGATGCCAAGGGTCTAATAGACATAGTCTTACCTTGCATTTCTGCAAGATGCTGTTTTTGCAGCTTGAACCCGTGACCTTCTGGTCACATGACAACAACTTTACCAGTCACTCCAATGTTCCCTTTCTCATGGTAAAATATGGAAGAGATGTTGAATATATAAGTAAATAAGTCTTGGGCCCTAGTGATGCGTTTGAAGTCGTGCAGGCCTAGATCTAAAGTAGACAATATCACCAGTTGTTGGACGGTTACATATAATATCAGACCAGTCACTTAGTCTGCAACCTTGGGCGATGGTGGCCAAACCTCAGTGTTCAACTGAGTTTAGTTGAATCTCACATCTTTGAGATGATTCCCACATCTTTGTGGTGATGATGCAGCAAACCTCAGCGAGGACATCGAATCCCTAAGGGGCGATATGTATGTGACACCCCTAGGTAAATCTTAAATCAATATATCAGATATATAAGGAAATGAGCTTTAGATCCTAATGACGTATTTTAAAGTCGATAATATCACTGGTGGATTAGATTGTTACATTAAGAGACAATTTTAAACCTTAAGCCGGACTCAATCATGAAAGCTATTTTTGTTTTCGTATCTATTATGCTCACTAAAGTTGCTTTCTTTCTTTTTTCTTCAATGATCACATGTAGTATAATAATTTGATGAAAATTCAATCAGATGCGCTTATTACATTTCAATATTGTTTAATTTCTCAAAAGCATCTTTAATTTTTTGGAATGCATAGTTTTTCAACCATAAATTACAATCAACATTCATGATTCTTCATTTATCAACGGGAAATGTCCCATTTTCGAATTAGCAAGAGGTTGACACGAAAGGGAGCACTACGATATGTTAGCTTAATTAATTAAGAACACGGATGAGTTTACATATATAGTTTAGCTCCAAATTAAAATATGAAGCACTAATAGAACATTATATCTCTTTCCCCCACACTATTTTTCTTTTCTCTTCTCCACAACTTTGATTTTTGTTTGGGAGAAGGGGGATTTTTAAATCTATATATTAAATTGTTCTATAATGAACCATCCACCAGAAAAAAGTCATTGACGGGCGGCATTATGCAAGTTCTTGATTTTTCTCCACAATCCTCACTTCTTTTACAGATCTAAGCACATTGGCCTGCACAAACAATGAAATAAGATCAATTAAGAATAAATTTGAGGAAATTAAAGAAGAAAAAGGGGATAAAAGAAATAAAATTAACCTGATCATCAGTGATTTCAACTGCAAAGCCATCAACAATAACCAAAGACAATCTCTTTATATAGCTGCCTGGCTCAAAGGTATTTGCTAACAGCTCATCATGTTTCTTGCTTATGTACAGATCCAGCTCATAGCTTCCCTTCTTTGTTCTATCATACATATATATCCACCATTTTCAATAAAATGTAAAACCAAGAATACAATTAATTCTACTCTCTTTCAAACTTAGATGTGGATTTCAAGATTTAAATGTAATGGATTCAAGGTTCAGAGTTAATTCTTCGAAAATACGAGATAAAAACTTACTATTTATGTCACTTTATAGGGTTTTCGATTTTTTATATATAGTAATTTTCCGAAAAAGGGGGTTCGGATGAACCTCATTCCGCGCCTATAGCTCCCCCCAATTCACATATATAAGCATTTCATGAATGAAATGTGATCAATTAACCAATCAATAAAATTATTTGTTACAAATAAGATCTTGTTGTTGCATCGAAAGAGATAAATGCTGACTAATCTGGCTAATAGAACTTGATAAAAAGAAATGGTTGAATAATTGAAAAATGAGATTATTCAGAAATACACATTGAATACTGAGATTTACACATTAAATTTTTGATAGTAGATTCATAATAAAAAAAAAGAACGTTAAAATGATGGGTTCTATTGAACTCGCTTCCAACACTTTAGGTCCGCCTCTGCTTTTAATTAAGAAAATCATGTTTATTTTAAAGTAAAGAAAATAAAAAGAACTACTGACCTTTTGGATTGGAGTCTCTCGTATTCAGGATCATAGTTCATGAAAACAAAGTAAAGCTCACTCTCTTCACTTGCCATTATCTCTTTCTCACTCCTGCCTTTAGTGTTTTTTTCTTCTTATTATTTTCAAATGTACACGAGGAAATGCAGCTCAAGGGGGTGCTATTTATACTTAGAGAGTCAACAGACTTTTACAAAATAAAGTATATAATAATAATTGTTGCAAGTAATAAAAGGGGTATGAGGATTATTTACCGAAAGAAAATAATTTGAGTACCTACTGAGAAATATACTTCATTTCACAATGATGATTTTTTTCTTTATAGAGGCTGAGAAATTTGGATATCCCAATACTAGAAAAAAATTAAAAGATTTAAAATTTGAAGTCGATGTGTGTGAACTTTGCTTATTAACTGACTTTATATATATAGTCGTATTGACTTCAAGCTTGGTATATTAACTAATTAATTAATATTAAAAATTGTTGATCAAAACATCAAATAAATGTATAGTAAACAACACTATTTTGCTGCTCAATGGATTTGAACACACGACCTCTTACTAGGAAAGAACTTTTGAAGGGAGATCAAAATCATTCTCAACGAGTCCATACGAAGTGATCCCATTTTTTCATCGGGTCCGGATAAAGACCAAAGATCTTGAGCGATCGATCCGGCAGAACAACTCAAAAGATAAGGAAGTATTGTTAATATCTTCATGCTCGTTCCAAGCTCGAAGTACAATTTATACAAATAAGAATCCCCTTCGTTACAACCGCTAGGCTACAACTCTCACCGATAAGATTTGAGACATTTTTAATACATATCTTAATATTTGAAACCAATAAAAGAAAAAAAAAATCTGGGGCTGAGGCCCCGCCGGTCGGGGGCCCTGTGTGGCGGCGCTGCCTAACCGTCGGGACGGCTCTACCGTCTATAGAGATCTAGAATTTAGTATTGTATGTGTTTGTTGGTACTTACAAAGTACAATCTTTGTATAGACGTATGATTCAATTCTTAAAAATAATTTATAAATTTTTTGTTGGAAATTTACTAATGTGGAATTAAGTTTATCCCATTATTTATGACTCGAACAATTGGGCCCCGCACGTCGGAAACGTCATTTCCACACACGTGCACACGTAGTGCCAAGTATCGCAAATTTCATTAATGAAAGAGATATTGGTACGTAAGAGAAACGTTTGAGACATAGACTGATGGATGTTTATTGGTGAAATGACAAGTATTCCACATTGGTAAACGAAGGAAGAAGTGTACGAAGTGTAAGATGAAATGAGTCAGAAATCGCCGCGAAGCAGCCCCGTCGGAGCAGAGGCACCGGAGCACCGTGATGCCTCCCAAGCAGCGCCGCGACGCTAATTGGGTGTCCAGCCACTGGAGCCGCGACGCTTCGGAGGCAGAATGTTGCGACAGGATGATGGAAAGTTCTGACTTTTGGGCTGGTTTTGGAGCATTGAATCTCCATTATTTGGCACATGAATTCAGTCATTATTTGGCTGAATGTAACCCCTCAATTTTTGTCATTACTTGGCTATTGAAGACCATTAGTTGGCTAGTTGAGGGGTCATCTCATTACACTATAAATTGAGGCATTTGGCTCAATTGTCAACGCACTTACAGAATTTTCAGAAATCTTCTTCTTCCTCTCTAGCAAGTTTCTATATTCAAAGTTTTTCGAGAGTAACACTTGAGTTTTCTTTGCTCATTTGTTAAGTTTTTGTTGTATCTTGGGAGACTATTGCCCGACTACGTAAAATGATAAATACGGGACAATCTTGTTTTAAAGACAGAATGTCATCACTCGATTTAGCAAATCCCAAGGAGTTTGTAACATTCTTGATTTCAGTTTGTCGTAATCTTTAGTTTATCTTTTCTAGCAATTTATAATATTTACTTACTTTCCGTTTTCTGCAATTATTGTAACCCACAATTTTATTTATTTATAATCACTGACTATACCCTTTTTTACATTTGCCAATCTCAAAGGAGTAGTGAAGTTTGTCTCTCTTCACTAATCAATCGTGTAATTAAGTACTAAAAATAATGTTAAAATAATATAATTTGCATGATCGTGCTTAATGATTCCAACACGAAGCTTCTTGATTCCTTGGGTTCTGCTAAAAGAATCTTAAAGTACTGCTAACCACACGCTTTGGCAGAAAGTCAACAGTATATAATTGTTTTTAAAAAGTAAACTACTTGGATCAGTCAAAATGCACGTTGCACCAATTAACAAATTAATTCATGGCTTTTTGTTATTAATATAAAGTCCTAATAACCTTAGGCCTATAAGCCTAATCACCTAGTTCTTAGCCATTAAAGGTCAAAAGAGCTGTATAATATGTAGCAATTGGTCCAAGTGTCTTACATACCGTGACTAAATGAGATTGATTGAATCAAATATCTTAATTGTTACCCTTGAGCTTGAAATGAACTTTATACAACTTTGTAAATAGAGTTTAATGATCGAAGATTAATTCTTGATGAATAGTTTCAGCGGAAATATTTTGAAATCGATATTAACATCATCATATAATTTTATCATGGGCGGTTAAGTCATGAATTAAGGTAAGAACGTATATTAATTAACTACGATTTAGTCATAAGAATATATATGAAAACACGTATCATATATTTATTAAATAGGTATAAACATCTATTGGGGCAACCGATACAATATAAAAGCTAATTGCATGCTATAAGATTTGAAATTAAGTTCAAATTCTATGAAACAATAGCTCATTAGCAGTATAGTGGAATCAGATTTTCACTAAGAGGAGTTAAATAAAGTAGTATATATACGTAATGACAATGTAACTTTTTTCCAATAATATTAAGAAGATTCAAGATATATATCGTATATAGACCTAACAAAAAGTATTGTATTACACAATGTAATTTTATGACGAATGTATATCAATGGACTTCCCTTAAATAAGGATAACTCACCACTTCTCATTTCATTCTGGTCCACAAGCACTGCAGGCCTGGCCAAAACTCCAAAAATGGTAGAACTAGGACTTGGAATGCTATCTTAAAGGGTTGGAATACTTGTAACAAATGAGTGTTCAATGTCATCCACAATGGCAATAATACTAACCTTTGGGGGGATAACTGGATACCAAATGTGGGTAGATTAAGAAATCATCTTCATGCCCTCAGAGAACCTCAAAGTCTCTGACATGATCTCCAATGGTAATTGGAATTTCCACAACCTCCCCTTTGATCTCCTCCCAAATCTGACCAACTCAATAAGAAATGTTTTGTTACCTCACAACTCTAACAGACAAGATAACATCACTTGACTCTTGTCGAACAATGGCAAATTCTCCACAAAGTCAGCCTATTGGATCATTGATAAGGAGAAGAGGAGAACAAATCATAATGCTAGCAACAGGTTCAACTAGATATGGAAAACAACTGCCCCTAACAAGATCAAGTTCTTCTTGTGGACTTTCCTACATGGAAGGCTCCCAACAAATAAGTACCTATCCTCTATAGGTCTTAATGTCCCAAATCAATGTTGCTTCTGCAACAACAACAATGAGGACATTCAGCACATATTCTTCCAGTGCCAAAATGCACAAACTTTCTGGGAGACAATGTGTAATCTCAACCTGCCAGATGCCAAGGGAAATAAAATTGTGTATTCAGGCCAGAATTGGCAAACTAACTGGAGCAACATCAAGGGCAGAAAGTTTGATAATAACATTTACTGCCAGAACATAGTAACCTTCTGCCTATGGCATATCTGCCTCACAAAAAACCACAACCTTTTCAATAAGAAAAAGGATCCTGTGAACCACATGCTCGTCATCTCCCAAACCTTGGAATACTGCCTTCTAATCAGCAAACCAAGGCAAAAGAAACAAACCACCACCATCCAAGTTAGACGGATACATCCTGATATGGGGTACTACCAGGGCTATCTCAAACATTTTGGGGGGCCTGTTCTAATTCATAAAAGTGAGCCCTTAATATAAGTAAATATACGATTTCAATAATTAGATTGGGCTAAGACCTACGAATTATGGGTCTTTACAGTAAATTCTGGCTAATACTACTTAATAAAAAATAAAAAAAGGGGCCCCTAAAATTTTTCGTTTTTCGGAGGCCCTGTGAGGTAGCACAGCTCACACGGGCCCAAAGACGCCACTAGGTACTACAAGCTCAACACAGACGGTGCAAGCAAAGAAAACCCAGGAGCAAGAGGTATTGGAGGAGTCATCAGAAACAACAATGGTGAATGGTTGATTGGCTTCGTCAAAGGGCTGACAATATCCATTAGCACTCAGGCTGAAATCGCAGCTTTATTGGCTGGACTCACGATGGCTGTAGAACGCGACATAAAGTCCATAATAGTCGAATGTGACTCCACTAAAGTAATCCAAATGATTTATCATGGACATGAAATTTATGATGTTATAATTTCTGAATGCAGGTATATGATGACAAAGCTGGGGAACCCGCGAATAAAGCATGTCTTCAGAGAGCAGAACCAAGTGCTGATATTTTGGTGAAGAAAGGGGCAAAGCTTGATGAATCAGTTATTTTGCAGCCACTACTAGTTCCTCCGGTGTATGCCAACAGAAGTTTTTAGACAGACATGGAAGGAACTTCTCTTGAATTAATTTATGTAATGATCTTGATACTCGTTTTGAACAATCACGGAGTCTGACTCCGCAAAACTCATCCTATGTTGTAGACGTTGGTTAACATTAATGAAAATGTCTAGTTCACCAAAAAAATTTAAAATGTTTGTTATGCGCGTGATTAATTGTTTAAATTAGGGGGTGGCCAGTGGGTCGGGCTCGGGACCGGCGGGCCGGGTTTGGCGAGATCGGGGCTGGGCGAGACAGGGAAAAGGCGGGATCAGGTCGGGTCGGGTCAGGCGGGATTTGCTGAAGTCCCGCCCCGATCCTGATCCCGTCGGAATCGGGTCTGGTCGGGATCGGGATCCCGACATTTTTTTTTGCACTTAATTTAAAAAATAACATATATATATAAAAAAACTCAACAATTAAACAAGATAGTGTAATAAAAACATCTCAAGGTTGTTTTTGTGCCTCTTATATTATTTAATAGACATGTGAATTTTTTTGTAATACAAATATAATTGTCAAAATTGCAACTTTGTGGTGTTGTTCAAAAGTTGCAAATTACATAGTAAAATTGCAATTAAAAAAATTACATTCTGAAAAAAATTTGTTCTAGTTTCTTGATAATTTCCTGTGGTTCTTCGGTTGGAATTGGTATTTGTTGGTCAAATTGATCCAGGTCGCTTCCACCACCTTCGGATAAGGTTTTGTTGTAGTTTTCGTCTTCTTCTTCGTTGATCTCCGGTTGACCGCACCTTCTCCGCTCCGCTCGTATCCAATCTCTGAATAATACTACAATCTCCAAGCTGTCTCCGGCTAATGAGTGTATGTGCTCTCCTATTTGATATTTGCCGGCAGAAAAAGTGCTTTCGCCGTTGATGACGCTTGAATGTTCAAAACATCTCGGGCCATCATTGAAAGTGTCGGAAAGATCTTCTCATTGCCCCTCCAGTATTTCAGCAAGTCTTCACGTCCTTCTTCATTGAGAATTGCTTGATACGGTACAGAACCCTACAAAACAAAAATATCAAACTCGCTAATTTGGTTAGTAGCGGTACGGCCGCACATTCTATTTATGAGGCTTTTAATACTAGCCGCAGAAATATCATGTCTTTTGTGAGGTTGTGTTGAAGATGAAAAAGATAGTATGGAAGCCGGTAGGTTACTAGCACTTTCTTGTTGGTAAAACCTATATACTTTTTTGCATTGGTCTTCTACGCTAGACAACACTTCTTCTTTAGTTTGTTCAATAGGTGGTGGGTGATTTGGATTTTTGGGACTTGGAGGTGGTAGTACTTTTATACAATCGTAAATAGTTTCAATAAGTGATTTAGTACCGTCTATTTTAATAGTCGGATTTAATACAACACCAATAATATAAATAGTGGGAATAAGAATAAAATATTTTTTTAATAGCTGCCATATAAGCTGGTTTTTTCATATATTCACTAAGTAATAAAAATATTAGAGCTATATAAAACAACATAGTTGAAATAGTATGATAATATATATCGGAAAATTCTTTTGTTGCTTGAGAAAAATTCTCTAAAAATACATTAAGTTCGGAAATTTTTACCCAATCGCTATCTACAACCATATCAGCTGGATTTTGATTATGAGAGTTAAAAAATAAAGTTATAGGTTTTCTATAGTCATAAGCAACAAGTAGTTGCTCGTATAAAAAATTTCACTTAGTGGTACTTTTTATGAAATTTTTCTATAAGGTAGTTGGCAATCGTGACAAGTTTTTTTATATTCTTTTCTTCGTTATATTCTATTATTTTTAAAAATAAAGTTTATAGCAAATTGTATTTTACTAAGAATGTCTTCAAAAAGTGATAGACCATCCTTTACAATTAAGTTATATGGAAATGATCTGGAAAAGATGGAGTTAAACTATTTTTTAAAATTGTAATAGCGTAATTGTTAGAAGAAGCGTTATCTAATGTAATAGTCATCATTTTATTTGTTATTCCATAATAATCGCACACTTGATAAATTTTTTCTGCAATAAAAGTACCAGTGTGCATATCATCTATATATCTATACGCTAAGATACGTTTTTGCATAGACCGTTTATAATCTATCCAATGACAAGTTACCATTAAATAATCATGGCCGTTAGTACTACGGTTTATATCAGGAGTGATAGCCACTTTCCCTTTAAAATGATATAATGAATAACGTAAATAATGTTGATATTCATGTGCGAATTTAAATACATCTCTCTTAACAGTTGATCTAGGAAAATCATTAAAAGCAGAATTATACATATCTCTAATGTAATGAATAAAATCGGGAGATGAAGAAAATGAAAAAGGCAAACCCTCCACATCAACTAATTTTGATATTGCTTCCCTATCTCTATGTTTATTGTATTTAGGGCCTACAATTCCCCCGTCATAGGGTTAATTTGACCATGTACTTGGTCCGAGACAGTATTAGTATGTGAACCTTGTCCCGATAGAGCGGGTGTTTGCGCACCTGGTTTTGAAGCCTCGTATTGGGCATACCTAGCTGGATGAGCCCTTGCTACATGTCTCATTAAATCCCCCGTCCCACCGTGACCTTTTCCAGTTTTAAATTTTAAAACATCTTTACAAATTTTACATCTAGCTACTTGATTCTCTACGTCCCTATAAAAAAATGTCCATGCATATGATTTTAATGTTCGTTTTGCTGGACCTCGTCTCATACTAGGGGCAATAGGAGGCATTTCAGTTGAAGGTGCACTAGTGGGTGTGTTGTCATCTACATTAGTGGGTGGTGTATCATCTAGATCATCGTCTAAATTAAAGTCTTCTTGAGTTCCAGAAAATAGCTCATCGTCTAAATCTAATGGTATTGTAGGTAAATGTTCAGTATCAACAAAATCATCCTGTGTAGAAATAGAATTCTGTCTAGAAATAGGACTCTTGCCCTTATTGCCCCTACTAGAAAAAGCATGACCCCTACCCATAAGCATACATTTAAATCCTTCCATTATAAATTTATAATTATACTAATAAATAATTAAAGTAAATGAAATTAAGTGCGCTAAATAAAATAAACAGACAATAATAATTTAATGAATGAACGAATGTACCAAACGCCGATGTAACGTCGACGTGTAATCGAGAGGTTGAAAATTGAAACTTTGCTCGATGGAAGATCCTCAAGCTAGTTGACAACTTCACTCCCAATTCCCAAATGAATAAATAAAATTGAATATTTAGTAAACAATGTTGACTTGTAGAGAAATAGATTGAGAGATTAGAGAGATTGTAGAGATTGTAGGAAGATTTGTGAGAAAGATGAAGAGAAAATGAGTTATTTATAGTTGAAAAATTGGATTAAAATGTAAATATAATAACTTATGAGTTAAAAATAAATATTAAGGGGGTAGGGGGAAGGGGGAAGGGGGGAGGCCAAAAATGGCCGTTGCACAACGGCCAAAATGTAACATGGTCGTTGGTGCAACAGTTATTTTTGCAAAAGGGGGGTTTGGGGCCGGATCGGGTCGGGACCGAGGCTTGATCGGGATCGGGTCGGGACGAGACCTTGTCCCATCCCGGTTCGAGTCCCGATACCGCAATTGTTTTTTAAATACTCGGTGTCGGGGCGGGACCGGGCCGATCAGGCCCACTGACCAGCCATAGTTTAAATATCCGAGAAAAAAGACGTTAGAATATCTTTCACGAAATTGCCTTTTTTCATGGCTAAAAACTCAAGTACTCGCATTTTGTCTTAATACCGAATCGAGTAAATTAACCTTAGTAAGTAAAAATACGTATTACTTAATAATGATTAAGCAAGAAATATATATAAACACAGAATACAAGTAAAGTACAGAAAATATTAAAGATCCATATGGAGTGTCCGGAGCTTATGTCTCGCCGAGTATTTAGTAGAACAACCGTCTCTCTCGTTCATCCTGTCTGGTATGAGGAGGGAAGGATAGTAAGAAGAGCACACGTGTGAGATCTGACATGTGTCAGCATTCACAATGTAGGAGTAAAGTGGTCCTCTTGAATCTGTCTGTTTTAGTGATGCAAAATTTAGGAAGAAATCAACGAATCAAAAAGCAGAAAAGGCAATTTGATTGTCTATATTGATACCCTCTTATCTATCTCTGTTCTGTGTAAGAATCACACGTGAGGCTACTCTACATTTCATCAGTATATGTCCCTTCTAAGATCCCTTTATCATGGGGGAAATTGCTCTTCATTACCACAATTAAATAGAACATGAAAAGAAAAGATTTATGCGATAATCATTGGTAAAAAGTAGTAGTATATATATATATTGGTCAATATCAAGCGGGGTGGCTTTTTTAGTCAGGTATCGGAGAACTCTGTCCTCTCTGCTAATTGCACGAAGCCATAGTCGGAAAGACAAGCAGTGAAATCGATGTTGATCATGACGTAGGATGCCTTGACATTGCCATGAACATTTAGTTGTATGTCCTTGTGATCCTTTTGATCTTTTGGAGGATTTTGAGGGTGGATGGATGCAATGCCACGAGCAATGCATAGAATTATTTTCAAACATTGTTTCCATTCTAATACAGTTTGGCCTAGATCCCTCGCTCCTGCAGCCAAGAATCCAATAAGCATATATAATTATAGTATCCGTGTAATTTAATCTGCTAGAATAAGTTGTCCATCTTATTTTTCCAGTAATTAGTTTAACAGCTTGGTAAGGGTACTTGTACACAGCCGCTATACTGAAAGTGACTTGATAGACGTGTAAAAATTCTTTTATGCTATCAATATATATAACTTAAAATTCATAATAAAAATAATGTGATGATCTAACACATATATAGTGACCATGGATACATGTATTACAAAGCGTGTGTTTTATATCCATAATCATTCTTTCTTGCATAGAGAAAAAGCAAACAAGGGAAAGCCGTTCAAACCATGTATTACAAAACTTGTGTTTTACTAATTAATCCTAAACGTATTTTACTGAAAATTTATAAACACAAATTATAATAAGATCCAGTTTAAATTTTGAGTGATTATATTGTATTTTTTTTTAAATTGAAATAAATACACAAATAACCGGATTATAAAATGAGAGATTGAGATAACTAGCCGCCCACTCTAAAATATAGCTGCAGATGTATACATAATCTGTATATGGGATAGAGTCTTAATATTTGCCCGAGTGGCTAATTGTATAACTTCCCCTTATAAAATTGTGATGAAATAACAATAAATCTAACATAAATGAGTTCAATGTAAAAGAATTACACTCAGGTCATGTAAAAGATAATTACATGTGATCTATAATAAGTAAGATTAGTTACCTGAAAAATAAGATAATGTCGTTTTTAGTGACTAATTAAACAAAGCAAACTATTGTTGATCTATGAACATGAAAGCTCACCTGCAAGTAAATCAGCAAGACTACCCATAGGATAGTAATCACAAACTACGAATTTGATCCTCTTTTGAGTATAAATAAGCTGTGATTGGAACAAGTTGTTTGCACTCTCTACTAACCCTAGCAAACTTCTCAATTCTTCTCCCAAACTCATTCTTTTTCACCACTTTTCTAAATCTTTTTAAAGCACAAATTTTCCCTTTTAAAAGCACAACTTTCTCATTCATCCCTAAATGAGTCTCTCCCATGACCCCAGCTGATGCCCTCAACACTTCTTTTAGTGTCAATCTTGGCTCACAAGGACGAGCACGTGCTTTACATGTTGAGATATAATATAATTAAATATATAAAATATTATTCTTGCCAATATAACTTAAATTTTTAGGCGCGATGACTACATTATTCAACATGAGTTTAGTTATAAACACCACCAGTTTAAGGAATTTTACACTATTAAAGTCACATTTACATGTTGTAGCAAGTAACTTATCTTATTTTCAAGATTACAATCTCACGTTTTAAGGAGAACGTTAAGATTCATACACTGTCAGTGTAAGCAATATTTACACCATCAGATCACCTCTATCTGTTGTAGCAGGTTACACAGATTACAAATCTCACATAGTGTAAAAGAATTTTTATACTAACGATGTATATAACTTAAACTCGTTAAGGAGGATTACATGGTTAATTATATCCATTGAGTAACGTGATAATGTAAAACAAGATGTATACTAACGGTACATATTGTTGAATCTCATGTATTGATTCTTAGAATTGCAGGTAAGCTGATGGCTAATCCTCCATCGAAAGAGTAAAGAAGATGGAGAGAAAACAGATGAAGTTTTGATGCTCAAAACTGAGCTTCTCTTGTGTATATTTATGTATATCACTTCACAATGCTTCACATCACTACTATATATATACACATACAACTCATCACAAATATCTACTAACCAATTTAACCAACTAACTAACTCTTCTAACTATCTTAACAAACATAACAACTCTTCTAACTAGCTCAACAAACATAACAAACTCAATCATAATAATAATAATATGTACTCCTCCTCATGGCACCCTTGTGCACTTCTCTAATACTTCCACACACACACACACACACACACCTCTCAAGCTAGGAGATATGAAGATGTTCTTCATTCCTAGCTTGGATAGCAAATAGGCATGATGAACACTGCTAAGGGCCTTGGTGAGTATGTCTGTTGGTTGCTCAGCAGATGTCAAGTAAGCAACATGAATGAGACCTTCTTGAATCCATTCCCTTATAAAATGACAATCTATGTCGATGTGTTTAGTTGCAATCCGAATTGCAGATTTACAATCAGTAAAAACAGAGACTGACAGCTGAACCTGTACACCAAGTTCTATGTACAAACCAGTGAGCCAGACCACTTTTGCAACTGAGGCTGCTATGGCTCTATATTCAGCCTCTGCTGAACTCCTTGAGATAGTTACTTGCTTCTTGGACTTCCAGGATACAAGAGAATGTCCAAACATTACTAGGTACCAAGTGATTGATCTTCTACTATTGACACATGAGCCCCAGTCTGCATCACAAAATACCTGGAGTTGAGAATTTCTAGAACTGGACAAAAGAATCCCTGATCATGGTGCTTGCTTAATATACCTGACCAACCTCATGCCAGCTTTCAGATGTGAACTTTTAGGGCTTGCATAAACTGACTTAAGTATTGTACAACATATGCTATGTCATGCCTTGTATTTGTGAGATATAGTAATCTCCCAATCAGTCTCCTATAAATACTAAGATCTGCTAGTGGTAAGTCAGACACATGTGGAGTGGCTGCAGTGTCTGAAGTGGACTGTGAGACTGCATGTTGATCATATGTCACAGTTGTGAGCCTCAGGTTCATTTCCATAGGGGAGAGAGCACTCTTACCACCTGCTAATCTTATGTCAGATATAAGCTCCAAGGCATACTTTCTTTGATGCATAAGGATGTCTTGGGAACTCATTGCAAATTCTATCCCAAGGAAATACTTGAGCTCTCCTAGATCTTTAATTTTAAAAGTTGACTGAAGTGTTTCCTTAGCAGTTTGAATAAGAGTGGGATCATTCCCAGTGATAAGCAGGTCATCTACATACACAAGCACCACAACTAGCTTATATCATTGTTGCTTGGTAAACAAAGAATAATCTATATGACTCTTGACAAAACCATATGAGACCAATGCTGAAGTGAGTTTGATATTCCATTGCCTTGAGGCCTGTTTCAACCCATATAAGGATTTCAATAACCTACAAACTTGTTTATTACCTCCAGTAGTATTGAAGCCCTCAGGCAGTGTCATATACACTTCTTCATATATGTCTCATTGTAAGAATGTATTGTACACATCCATATGATAGAATATCCATTGTTTAGCTGCTGCAATAGATATAACTGATCTCACAGCAGTCATCTTGACTACTGGTGAGAATGTTTCATGATAGTCAAGACATTCCTTTTGGTTGTATCCTTTGGCCACCAATCTAGCTTTGAATCTCTCCACTTCTCCTGTTGCTTTGTATTTTATTTTGTATACCCATCTGCATCCAATAGTATTCATCCCTTTTGGGAGTTGTGCCAACTCCCATGTTTTGTTATCCTCCAGTGCCTGAATCTTAGCTTTTATTGCTTCAACCCATCTGTGGTCTGCTGCAGCCTCTGAAAGTCCTGTGTAACTTAATCCATATCATGTATTGATTCTTAGAATTGCAGGTAAGCTGATGGCTAATCCTCCATCGAAAGAGTAAAGAAGATGGAGAGAAAACATATGAAGTTTTGGTGCTCAAAACTGAGCTTCTCGCGTGTATATTTCTGTATATCACTTCACAATGCTTCACATCACTACTATATATATACACATACAACTCATCACAAATATCTACTAACCAATTCAATCAACTAACTAACTCAACAAACATAACAAACTCAACCATAATAATAATAATATGTACTCCTCCTCATGGCACCCTTGTGCACTTCTCTAATACTTCCACACATATATAACTTAAGCTCGTTCAACATTACCATGGTTACGGTTAGGATCATTATTTTGATCGAAAAATACGAGGGGAACCTCTTGTTTGAATCCAATGATGAAATCCTCGTACTCATGCATTGACATTGATCTGCAGCTGTTTTCTTCATGATCATTGAAGTTCCTTCTACTTATTTGGTGTTTAGTGACAAAAGCTATTGATAACATCTTTAATTATGTTAGAAAAGAAAGGGTTAAATTAAAGAAACTTTCAGAAAGAGGTTCCTTGGAGAGAATTTATAGAGTTTAGAGGTGTTGTCTCATTGGTTATAGTATCTTAGAAGAATGTATCGAATTCTAGGTGGTAAAAAATGGGAAAATGATTTTATAGTGTTTAGGATTAATTTATGGGATTTAATTAAGAGATAGTGAGTTCGGTTCCTTGTTTTTTCGCCACAAATTTTATTGGTCTGGAATTAAATATCTTGATTTGCTTACGCACTCATGGGATAATACTGTCGTGTGTCCATTTATTTCGTGGTAAATAACTTACCTTGCATGTTTATATCACACCAACATATATAAAAGATTTGCTTTCATATAAACATTTATCATTTAATCAATAATTAGTTGATATGTATTCTTGATATCGCACTTCAATATTTAATATCTTAAGATTAACTTATTTGATTTAGTATAAACACCTAGTACTGATAAATATTTGTACTCGCTCTTTTCCTGATGCCAAAAAAATTGTTATGGATGAATATTTGAGTCCAATAAGGCGGAAAATACATGAAGCGTCATACGTCACCTGCTTTATAAAAAAGTATATATTGAGTAATATAATATAACTACTTCAATTTCAAGAGAAAGTTGATCGTTTTTTTTTTGTTCTTATTTTGTGCTAAACTGCGTCATTAGTAGTTTGTGGTGTAGAGTTTCTAGATGTCTCGATAACATCGATCCAGTGGGTTTTACTTGAATCTTCCATACATTTAGTTTTACTAATAACGCTAACATTTTTATACTAAGGTTTTATTTTGTTTTTAATTCACCTTACCTTGGCCAATGACAAATAGCAAGACTTAAGAAGTGACAATCAAAACATAATCCTCACTGGTTGTTTACGCTAAAAATGTTGGGTGTCTGAACAAATTCTTAGCTTTGCCCGAAGTGCATAATATTCACATCATGATTCATAGCTTTGCCCGAAGTCCATAATATTCACATCATGATTCATCGAAACAAGTATGAAGAATAACGGAGTGATGGCTCGAACTTGATTTAGTAAGGTAGCTTGGACACGCCCACACAACAGAGAAAAACTAGGATGTAGGCTTTGGCAGTCAAAGATACTCGAACTATGTAGGCGACACACAGTGAATACTAGATAAGTTTATAAGGTGATCGACCATGTGAAACTTAGTTCGGAGGGTTTGATGATGGTGAACTTTGATGGAAAAATAGTTAAGTGTGCGAACAAAATCCATTTTCCCCACCACTATATGGTGTAGAGTGACGTGCCTTTCTTGATAGTATCAGTCCAGTGGGCCTTTATCCAATTAATGATGTTTTTTTTTATAGTGGTTTGTGATTTTCCTTAATTCAATAGGGTGTCATTGAATTGAACATTCCAGCAAAAGGAGAGATGAATAAAGGTCAGTAGCGGCTTATGAATTAGCCCTTGATAACTTTTTTTCTCATAATAAAGATAATATTTGCACCTTGATTATTCCATCGAGTATATGTTACGTTTCATCAGCACAGCACAAGTACCACCAAATAACTTTGCCGACCAATACTTATAAATATAGAAAAATTCACTTAAACATTGTTGTGGTTAGGCCACAACCTCAAGTGACTAATGGTTACACAATCATTCTATGCCCTGGTATAAGGTGCGATTAGAGACTCGTTTAAAACTTTGGTAGTTCAACTCCGACTACGTGGACAGTAAAATTAAAATTACAACCTAATGGTTACACTTCAACTGTTCAACAACTATTTCACTTTTTTTTTTTGGAAATCAACTATTTCACTCTTAACACACAAATGTGTGGACCCAAATGTCGCTATGTTTTACCCCCTCTTTTACCTCTCCTTTCCCCATATTCACTGCCCACCCTTGCAAATGAAAAAAAAAACAATTCATCCACGTTGATGGTCAAACGAGTTACTCGTTACTTAATATAAATCCTATATATGTATATCCATATCTTTCTATTTTCTTCAGGCAGAAATAAACATAGTTCCTTTCAAACAAATTCACAATATGGACAAACTCTCTATTGCCATTTTCTTCCTGTTTTTCACCCTCTCATTTGCTCGCACGCCGTTAACTCAAAAAGAAAACGATATCACTGACCTCAAACTTCCCAGTACTCTTCCCGAACCCGATGTCACCCCCAAAAATCAGCTTGACAAAGAGACTCAATATGTTCAAGAGAGTCGAGATCTCCTTCTTCAAGATAACCTTCTTGAACCTAAGGGCAAAAAGATTAAGGCATTACCTTTGACGTTTGTCCGGCTCCGTCCGATCAACCGCCACTTTCGGGTCAGATTTAGGCGTCCTTCTCGACTATGCCACCACCACCATTTTCACCATGCATCACACAACCTGAAGCCAAGAACACAGTCAACACACCTTGATGATCAGATCCCTTATGGTAATAAAGATATGATAGTTTCTTCTGGTGAGAAAAATGACGACTTTGACCATGTAATGTTCACTCATGGAGCCATGCATCAGTTTCCGGACGAGTGGATGAGTTTCCTCCAACACAACAACGAGGACGATGATGAACAAAAGATGTCAAAGTTCATAATCAAGCGGAACAATCATGATAAATTTGGTAAAATGAAACTGAAGGGTCATTTCTATGACCCCCTTGATGATGACGATGATGAGGACGAGGATGATAAGATTTCAGCAATGCAGCATGAAGATCATCATAGCTTTGATAAGAAGAAAATGAAAAAGCATTTGAACCATCACCATGAGGAAGAGGAGCACGGAGCTGAAGAAGAGAATGAAGCACATAAGGAGGAAAAGAAGACAGGTGGTTTCGTGAGGCACATTCGCAAGTTCTTGGATAACTACTTCGATTGAAGCACCGTTTGCTAATGTGCTCTGTGTTTTGCTTTAGTATTTTGTATTAGCGTATGTATTTGTAGAATTGCTTGTTGAGAACTCAACATTGGCGCAAAGGTAGAATTGCTCTTTTTGGTCGAGGCCTGGAGACAATCTCTTTGTAGAAATACGAGAAGGTTGCGTACTATATACACCCTCCCTCTGCCTATCCTGCACTAGCAGTGGAGCACTTTGTGCATAGGATAAGCCTTTAACTTGTTGTGATCTGTGTTTTAGTAGTTGTAAACAAACTTGCATCCATGGGAGATGTAGTAGGAAAGATTCTTGTTGAGAATATAATTCAATAATAAAAATGTGCTTTCTCTAACCGCTTAAGCTTTTAGATGAGATGGTCACACATTTAAACATCGTAGCAGAGCAGGCTGGGATCGAATCTCACTGTTACCCCATTATCAAAAAAAATACACGTGCTTGGACAATGAAAAAAGAATCAAGCCCGCACATGAGGGGGCGTGTTAAGGATATACTCCCTCTGTCCCGATTAATGTGGCACTCATTCCTTTTTGGTTTATCTAAAAAAAATGTCACATTTCTATATTTAGAAACAATTTAACTTTTTGAGATGATTTACAACCACATATTTATATAAGACTTATATTGGACCACACATTTCAAAAGACTTTCTTTCTTTCTTAAACTCCATGTCAAGACAAATGGTGCCACATAAATTGGGACGGAGGGAGTAATTCAATAATAAAAGTGTGCTCTCTCAAATAGCTTAAACTTTTAGATGAGATGGTTACACACTTCAACAACTCTAATACGTATACAATATGATTGTGATACCAAGTTGACATTACAATTATACTTAGAACTAGAACAAAATTTATCATTTCTTCTTTGTGATTTACTGAATTGAATTGGAAGTATAGAATTACAAGATACTCAGAAGTAGGTAGAGCATGCAGCAGTTTGTTGGCTGCTGGTGAGTTCTGCGCAAGGCCAAGGGCTAACTTGAATTGCAGCTCCGCTAACATCTGAGCATTTCCAAGGGGAATTTCGTGGTCCGGGGTTGTTGCCATGAAGGTTGATATTGGAGAGACAAATCCCGGAGAAAGGGGAATTCTTGAGACCACGGATCAAACCGGCCTGCAAAACCTTTACACCCCAAATGTCCTTCATCTTGATACCCTTAACAACTGGAAGAGCATTCGGATTGAATTTTTCATCCGGATGGTCTCCAACATCACCGGCAATCTTAATCCCTGTACGTGTATTTTCCATGTAGACGTTTGAGACCGTAATGTTTCTGATCATCCCTCCTCGACCAATGTTTGTCTTAATGTGAATGCCAACTCCCATGTTGAAAAGGTTTATATGCTCAGCCAAAACGTCCACTACGCCACCAGAGGTTTCACTTCCAACTGCAATTCCAGCAAATGGAGATGATCCAGTTATCCTTCGGATGGTTATGCTATGACTAGGGCGACCATAAGCAATGCCATATTGATCCCAGCCACTCTTTACAGCTACTAGGTCGTCCCCTACTGAAATGTAGGAGTCTTCTATGCAGACATGGGAGCTTGAATCTGCAATGGTAAATAAACATGTTAATGAATTAATCGTAAATAAAAGCAACTGCCATAGATTGCTTAGTTTTTCAGTTTTCTAACAGAGTCTACAGAACCATCCGCACTAAAATGACGAAGACTATCTCAACTCTGAACAGTTGAAGGATTTCTGCCAAAAAGTTTGCACTAATCATTTAACCATGAGTTACTATAACAAAAATGCACCATTGGAAGGGGACTCAGGAGACTTGGCGAAGAGAAACTTAAAGACAGAAAAATGTGTTACCTTTTTAATACACCAAAAAGAGGCTAAAACTCAAACTTCCTAACATAAATCAAAAGGTTTAGTGAATACTGCTTTCTCTACCTGGATCAATGCCATCGGTGTTTGGTGAATCAGCTGGAGCCAATATGGTGACATATCGAATAACAACGTTGCTGCCAAAGGAACAAATAAACAAATTAGACTAGACTGCATCGACTAGCTATATGGTTGCAGATTTTGTGACACGCTTTTCGAAACACAAAATTATGCAAAAGTAATACCTGCAATAAACAGGGTGGATATTCCAAAAGGGAGAGTTCTTGAAAATGACATTAGAAATGATTATGCCTCTGGAGTTCATTAGTTCAATGAGATGAGGTCGTGTATATTGAAGAGTTCTTTGCCTCCACATATTCCACCAAACATCACCCTGGCCGTCAATAGTACCATTCTCACCTAAAAAATCAGTTTAATACTCAGTTGAACCACATTATATCAGGCCTCGAATGTCATTATAATAATTGATATTTACCAGTAATAATCAAATCATGGAGCCCGTTTCCATGGAGTAAGCTCATATACCTTCCACCAGGTCTCTCTCTTCCTCTCCCATATGAAGGCAATGGATCGACTAATGGCCATTGACTGGGATCCTAAATTTTAATTCATTGTCAGGATTACAGAACCAATTGGACAACAAAAAGGAGGACGAGAATAAGTGGTCTTAAGTTCAAACTAAAATGTGCGACCTCATACACAAACACGTGATAAATCGCTCAGTTTACACAGATTTATCTACTTAAATTTGCTGAAAATAGTTCATTTCTTAACACTCTTGTTCTTTTTTTTCCTGTAAATGTAAATTCTTGTTTGATTAACCGCACAGTTCTGTTCAGAGATCTCCTCACAGTTACAAGCATGGGACAAAGGTCAAATTGGCTTTCATTATTTTAATCTTTTATTTGTTTTTGGCTGACAAAGACCATTGAATAGTTCAATAAACCTCATGGTTGCCTCTACTATCCTTGGTATATTCAATACCATCACATGGATCAGGTCCCGTTATGCAAAGGCCCACCAATTACTTAAATGCAATTAACTCATATTGTCCATACTTAAATAATTGCTCATTTTACATAGACTCACTTTAGCCTACTCCAATTTCATGGCTTGCTTAATATAGGGTTAATAGTGTAGGGTTTGTAGGGTACAAAGCATATAAGTAAGGCACAACGGAAGTTTAAAATTTTGTTTCTTACTTACCCCAACAAGTTTTCTGGTATGGTTATACAACAATGGAACTTGTAACATAAAAACATTTACTTACAAGTTGTAAAATCTGGAGTCTTTATCTAATGTAAGGCGCACACGCGATTGCCCTTCCAATTGCAAGCTCCAAGCTTCAATGTACTCCTCCTTCGGAAAGCTAGGAAATCCGGCAGAGGTTCGAGAGTATTTGATTCTAAGTCTCTAAGGCTTAGAATGTTTTCAGAATTTGGCGTGTTAATAATGAAAATGAATGATTCTATTTATAGTTGAAAATTAGGTCAAAAACCGGATTAGGGTTTAACCTTGGGCCTGGCCCAAAATCGACCTTGAGCGCCCGCGGTCCTAGGGTATGGCGTAGCCACGCAGTGAATTTTGCCTTGTGCTGCCCTAGGAGTATGGGTCTTGGCGCTCGGCGTCTTGATTGCATTGCCTCGATTTAATTTCCGTGCATTCTTAATTAAATCCAAAATCCAATTTTGACTTAATTAATGTAATCATTATTCATTTAAATGTCTCGATTCCAAATCGAACATTTTAATTACTCTCTCAATACATCCTTAGATTGAAACGGACAATCGACATAGTGTGACCCTACATGCCTTCTCATATTGACATTAATCAAATTAAGGTCTACGCGGAACTCCTAGAAGGCGCCGGAAGACGAACTCAATATGTGAAGTACGTTTACGCGAATCCAGTAAACTTAACCTTTATGTGGTAAGATAAAATCCTTTCATTCACGACACACCCGATCAAGCTTAGGATTTGTCAAGTGTCTATCCAAATGGCTTAATCATTGTATCTCATCTATATTAGTTGACAACTAGACCATATTATAAATATGTCTATTGCGTTGGCCAACGACTTAGTCAACCTAATATCACTGAGAATCCGAGTGTTCTCTCGAACATACATTCGAGGAATGAATCCTAATCTTGGCTCAACTACCACCTTCAATCCACATCGTAATGTACCCAATACAAGTCATGTCTCAACCTATAAGGCATTTGAGCTTAGGACGGGATCAAAGTACATTACTTTGTAGACAAGACGCGTATTGACCTCAAATCTAAGGACTTCTATCTCCCACACGCTGATCATACTTTAGACAAGTATAACAAACAGTATATCAACAGGGTATACCAATACTTCCAAAGTATCCATGTGTCCATCACGAGTAACCATTACTAGTAGCAGGTGAGACATACTACATCCTCTAAGCATGTGATGCAGACCACATGTCGACTTATCACATATCATCGATATTCCATTCTCGATGATCATTAGTCGAGACTACTTTAAAAGTTACGCTCTATCATCAATATCTCACTCTATTAATGACAATGTAAGCTCAAGGGATGCACATTAATGAATAATTACAAACAATCAAAATAACAATTCAATAATTGTAAATGTCAAAATATTAATCTCCATTAATAATAATATGAATGTGTAAAAAGTACATTTGTCCTAATACAAATTGTCTCTAGGACATAAATATACTTTCAAATAGCACTTTTGGCCCCTCAATTATTGGTAAATTATAATTTAGATCCTTGTGATATCTGACTAAGCACATGTAACCTTCAAGTAATTGAAATGTGCATTTTTCATCCCTTTGCGTATGAATATTAAAAAACTTACAATAATCATTACTCGTTCCACCATTTAATTACACATATGTTATGTTAAGGTTGTATTGTTATTCCATATTTGACGATGATATAGTTTTGAATGTAGTTCAAATACAACATGCTTCTAACATAGTGGAACTAAAAACACACATTTCTATTAATAAAAAGTTAAATGTCTTCGTCAATATCACAAGGATCAAGATCAGAATCTATTTATAATTTAGCGACCAAAAATGCTATTAGCCCCCTAATATATTGAACATCGTGCTATAAGCCCCACCATTCAAAACAAACAACGTCGTGTAAGCACGTGAACCTGAAATCTAGGTCAAGAAAATTATACCACTCACCATTCAGTTGTCTATGCCAGCAAACCCAGCTCATACTTACAAAAAAGGTCTTAAAGAGCTACATTTATAAAAATTCAATTAAATTGTTGCATTCATGGCTGAAATGGATCAATGATAGTCAAAAGAACAAAGTTCAAAGTAAATGATTCTCTCTAAATGCAAATTATCCTAATGTTATTGTGTACATATATGAAGAATATGTTGGAATATACCTGAGTGGCTTTGATAACAGCACCACGAGCAAAATAAAGAGTCATTCGACTAGTAAGATTAAATGGACCAGTCAAATATACACCAGCAGGTACATAAAGCAAAGTTCCACCCCTCCTCTTCAACTGTTGAATTCTAAAAATTGCTTCTGCAAAAGCTTTCGTATTCAATGTCCTCCCATCACCTACACCTCCAAAGTCCAATATTGATATCTTATCATACCGATTTTGCATAGGTACTATCCCCGAGCACGTCTCCCACTCAGCCGCCACCGACCAGTTCATTAGAAGCAATGCGCTACCAAGGCATAGGAATATTGACCTAACCCACCGATTCATTGTCTCTGGGGTTGAAGGAAACTGGAAAAGAAGAAACTGCACACAAACATTAAGTGTGAATATTATGCAAGATTAATCAAATGTGATAAAAACAAGAACTTTTTTATAAACAATCACAACACAACTCCATCTCAATTCTAAATTACTCCCACCGTCCCATTCTAACTGTCGTTTTAGCTCAAAAAATTGTACCAAAGTAATTCTCACTTTAGGAATTCAAAACTAAAGTTGGGTATTGTTTCTAACTATACCCTTAATATTAAAGAAGAATGCACGATATTCAAGAGGAAATAATCAATATACCATTATTAAATAAGGGTAACTTACTAAACTATATCTTGTATTTTAGTATGCAAGATTACTCAAATGTGAGAAAAAACGAACTTCTTTATCAACAATCACAATAACAACTGCATCTCAATCCTATATTACTTCGGGTTGTTGGCTATAAGTACAAGAATCTTCAATACCCGTTTAGTTTAATCAGAACCCGTTTCATTAATTGAAGGACTATATATACAAGTTACATATTTCCATAATAGGAGAATCATATTCCTATTCTATTCCTAAAACCTTATTCTACTTGGATACTAACTTATACATTTATGGTAATACAATTATTATGGTAAGTGTACAATACTAATTACATTACAACATTACCTAAACTAAGATACTAAATATTACCTAAATTATACACTCTATATACGGTAATGTTGAGAAAAACAGAGAGGTCTAAACCGAGAGCACATGTATATTGTGTATATTTAACACACCCCCGCAGTCATATCGGGCGGTCTTCAAACGCTGAGACTGTCCCTAAAATCTTCAAAAAGGACCGAGGGAAGACCCTTTGTAAAGATGTCGGCAATTTGATATCTTGACGGGACATGACAGACGCGAACTTGACCACGAGCAACCTTTTCGCGGACAAAGTGAATGTCCATCTCGATATGCTTAGTGCGTTGGTGCTGAACCGGATTACCAGAAAGGTATATAACACTAATATTATCGCAATAAACCAAGGTTGCTTTCTGAATGGGACAATGAATCTTCAAAAGCAAATTACATAACCAACATGATTCCGAGACCACATTAGTTACCCCTCGATATTCAGCCTCGGCACTTGAGCGGGATAGAGTCGACTGACGTTTTGCCGATCAGGAGACCAAGTTGTTGCCAAGAAACATACAATAGCCCGACATAGACCGGCTGGTGTCGGGACAGCCACCCCAATCAGCATCCGTATACGAGACAAGCGTGGACGTCGAGGATGGATATAAATGCAAATCATAGTCAAGTGTAACTTGAATATACCGAATGATGCGTTTGAGTGCATTCATGTGCTCAATTCTGGGATCATGCATGAACAAACACACCTACTTGACAGCATATGTAATATTCGGTCTCGTAAAGGTAAGATACTGAAGGGGCCCTGCCAGACTGCGATAGCGGGTCGGATCCTCGTAGGGTACGCCGGCCGCGGCACTAAGCTTGGGCTTAGTATCAACTGGAGTGGAAGTGGACTTACAGGATGACATCCCAGCCCTCTCGATGATCTCAGCTACATACTTCCGTTGAGACAAGAACAACCCATCGGAATGACGAGTGACAGCAATCCCCAAAAAGTAACTCAAGGGCCCCAAGTCTTTCATAGCAAACTCAGAGCTGAGCATGGTCATGATAGACTGGCGTAAGGCATTGGAAGAGGCAGTCAAGATAATATCGTCCACATATAACAGAATGTAGGCCAAGGACGAATCACGACGGTAGATGAACAAGGAATTATCCGACCTGTTGTGAGTGAACCCAATAGTCGAAACATAGTCAGCAAACCTTGTATATCAGGCCCGGGGAGACTACTTAAACCCATATAAGGACTTCTTCAATAAACAGACATGCTGAGGATGTTTGGGATCCCTGAATCCCAAAGGCTGATGCATATAGACAGTTTTCTTGAGATCCCCATGTAGAAAAGTATTCTTTACATCTAACTGATGAATAGGTCATGCCTTCGAAAGAGCCAAGCTTAGTACCGTGCGAATGGTAGCCGGCTTGACCACCGGACTAAATGTCTCACCACAATCTACACCAACCTGCTTAGTCTTACCATCACCCACATGTCGCCTTATGTCGAGCAAATGAACCATCTGAATTCTCCTTATGAGCAAAAATCCACATAGACCTGATAATATTAATACCAGATGGACGGGGCACCAACTCCCACGTCTTATTATCAATAAGAGCATTATATTCATCGGTCATAGCAATTTTTCAATTCGGGTCATTTAAGGCAGACACAGGATTACGGGATAAGGGAGATTTAAGGACATTAGAATGTAAATTAAAATGTCTTTTTGGTTTAAAAACAACCCGTTGACTACGAGTGACCGGTCTATGACTCGAGGGAAAATTGAACGGATTTTGGGAATTTGCTGGGTTCGAGACGGGTGGCGTGAGCGATGGGCTCTTGGCCCAACTCGGATATCTTGGGCGATAATCGGACCGTTCGAGTGGGCTGGGTGCCCAATCGCTGGAACTGGTCCAGTGGAGGTATTGGGATACACAGAGGGTGACGGGCCAGTGGGGCCAGCGGGCAATGGGCCCGCTGGAGAATTTTGGGTGCGGTATACGTCCGAAAAATGCTGAATAACATACGGGGATATACTATCATCCAAAAAATTATACGAACTAGGCACGGGAGTACTATCTTTAGAAAATGGAAATTGGGATTCATAAAAAATAACATGGCGATTAATGATGATTTTTTAGAGGATAAATCAAAGCATTTATAGCCACGATGATTAGATGGAAAACCCAAAAACACACACGGAGTACACCGGGCTTGAAGTTTGTTAATTGTGGTGGACGGGAATTACAGATAACATACACACCCAAAATCCTGAAGATGTGAATATGACGGAATTTTATTATATAAAATTTGAAGGGGGAAGAATACGTCAAACATTTAGAAGGATATATGTTAAGGAGATAGGTAGCCATTTGGAGAGCATGATGCCAAAAAGATGGGGGTACGAAAGCATGAATCAATAAAGTTCGGACAATGTTATTTATGGAACGAATTTTTGCGTTCGGCTTTCTCATTTTGTGAAGACGTATGAGGACAAGAAAATGAAAATTGATCTCATTATTAGCACAGAATTCCCGAAACACCCCATTGTCATATTCTTTGCCATTATCACATTGAATATTTTTTATTTTTCGGTCGAGTTGGGTTCTAATGAATGCTCTAAATTTTAAAAAGACTGAAAAAACTTGAGATTTTTTTGCTATCAAAAGCGCCCATAAAAACTTAGAATAATCATCCAAAAAAAAGAACATAATAGCGATGACCCACAGAGCTAAGAACAGGAGACGTTCATAAGTCGCTATGAATAATATCAAATGGCATTAAAGTATGAGAATTGGAGTCTACAAATGGCAACTTAACGTTTTTTCCTAAAGAACAAGACTGACAATTTGAAGTACTACTCGTACCCTTACATGAAATAAAACTATTTTTATTTAAAGACGACAAAATAGATGATCTCGGATGACCAAGACGAACATGCCACAAGGAAGGAGATATGGTTGCAAACGCGGATGGCAGGGCTTGACTCGATGGACAAGAACTGGGTGTGATAGGATAAAGATCTCCCACTCCCCGTCTTGAAATCCTTCACAGAGAAACCAAATGGATCAAATTCAATAGAAACAAAATTGTCAGTAGTGAATTTACGGACAGAGACTAAGTTTTTAATCAATTTGGGGGCGTGTAGGGTATTTTTCAAGATAAGAGGTGGATGAGGGGGAGATAACGTTTTATGACCATAACCACGAATTGAAATAGAATTACCATTACCAACAATTATACCGCGAGGGTTGCTCAAATTGGAATAAGACGAGAGCGTACCTGAATCGGACATGTGGGTAGTGGCACCGGTGTCCATATACCAATTTGGGTCTGGAGGATTTAAATCAAGCGTGTGCATTGCAGCTTCGATGTCGGCAGACATAGGTGCCGCTGCGTGATGGACCTGCGGGGGCTGAAGCCCAAGCACCCCTGCTTGTGGTTTCGGCCCAGATTGCTGACTGTAGTTGGGCTAGGGGGAGCTAGGCCTGGACTACTGCTGGGCAGCCCACTGCCAGTTGGACGAAAATTGGTTGGGCCCAAACTGTGGTTGTGAGGCCCACTGCCATGGCATAGGGGCCCACTGTGGGGCCCAGAACTTCTGCCGATGATGTTGACCACTGCGGGGACCACCACCGCCACCACCATTCTGCTGGCTGCCGCCGTTGTTGCCGCCGCGGTTCTTGCCATTATTTTTCTTATTTCCACCCTTTTTGCCGCCACCGTTGTTGCGGTTTTGGCCCGAGTTGGTGGAACCGGTAGGATAAACCGTGGACTCGGTCATCATGACTACGGGACTAGCACCGGTAGCCGCCCTTTTTGCCATGCCTGCTTCTTCGAGTGTAAGCACAGAACGGGCTTGATAAAATTGCGAAAGCGGATTGCTTTGCTGAAGAAGCGTTCCAACACCATTATAGGCCTCGAAGAGGCCGAAAAGGCGAAAACCATTTGGAGGACCAAACGATCGTTCGAAACTGGCGCGCCAACTTTGCGAAGTTGGTCCGCCAATTCCATTAATCTTTTGCAATAAGCTGAAACATTAAGGAAATCTTCCATATTGACGTGGGAGAAATCCTGCTCAAGGGTAACAGCTCTAAAATTTTGATTATCTTGGAATATATCACGCAGTCTATCCCAAGTCGCCTGTGCCGTAGCGTCAGGCTAAATAATTGTTTGCAAAAGGTCGGTAGAAATTGTGGAATATATCCACTGGAGGACAGTGGCATCAAGAGTCGTCCACAAGTTAGGATCATCCTCGCATTTTGGCACCTCCGTATCCTCAGAAGCAGCGGGGATTATGTGATGGATGACTTGATGCGAGCGTGCATGAATTTTGAACAGTTCGGCCCACGTCGCATATTGGACGTTTTCTTTTTCAAGAACAAGAGGGATGTTATTCTTGATGTTAGAAACTGCTAGGGCAGGATGAAACGTGTTCTTTGATGTAGACATACTGATAGAACAATATGTGATTGAGGGATTTGGAGAAAAAAAATTGGGAGAAGGAAGAATCGTCGGCTCGAATCCCGAGAAGGATGGCTCAGTTTTCGAGGCTTAGGACGAGAATGAGGAAGGAATTTTGGAGAGGATTTTAAGACCTAGACTTATGATACCATGAAAGAAATAATCCCTTGATTATTTTCATTAATTGAAGGACTATATATACAAGTTACATATTTCCATAATAAGAGAATCATATTCCTATTCTATTCCTAAAACCTTATTCTACTTGGATACTAACTTATACATTTATGGTAATACAATTATTATGGTAAGTGTACAATACTAATTACATTACAACATTACCTAAACTAGGATACTAAATACTACCTAAATTATATACTCTATATACGGTAATGTTGAGAAAACCGAGAGGTCTAAACCGAGAGGTCTAACTATGGCGGAATATTTCCGACATGTATATTGTGTGTATATTGTGTATATTTAACAGTAAATGTGTGCAAGAATGCTAAAACCCAACTAAATAAGCGAAAATGCACTGAAAATAACAAAGAGAACTCCAAATACACAGATCTTGTTGAATATGTATTAGAAAAATTGAAAATGCAGTTAAAAGTTCAGAAATTTTATAATGTTAAGCAGAAAGAAAGGTAGGGTCATAGGGGTTCTGCGTACACTCTACTAACAAAATGTAATGGAAACAAGCAGAAACTAACAAAAATGCAGTAGAAATTCCAGGAAGATAACTCCAAATACAGATATCTTGTTCAATATGCATGAATTCCCAAAAAGTCAAGTAATTGTTATATAATTTAGCAGAAAATAACAAAACTAGAAAAAAAGAAGAAGTTGAAATTGGGAATTGTTAGAGGGTTACCTGGAGAATGGAGAAGGGCAAAGCTGGAATTTGTCTACAAGTAAGTGTCTTTTGTATCTATCTAAGAAGAAGAAAAAGGAAGATTTAAGAGTTCACAAGATTTATGAGTATATTTTTTTTTTTTATGTCCAGCTGCAAGACTTAGTTGGATTTTAAGTTCACCTCTTTGACATCCAGCTATATTCGAAACATAAGTATAGTTTTATAGTACGTAATACTTAGCAAGGCAGATAATAAGAAAAGACTAAAACAGAGCCACCGTAAGAGCTGCTTATATTAAAGTTTTCTTTATTATTAACGGATAGATTTCAGGGACACTGTACTAACAATGGTGGATGACTAGTGTTTTTTTTCCTTTATAAACATTTGTGCATTTCAAGGCTCAACTGTTATATGGTATACTCCCTCCGTCCATTTTTTTTTTACTTTTCACATATTAGTTTGACACGAGTAAAAAATAGAATGATAATTTTACTATTTTATCTCTAATTATTGTTAAGTAATCTAATGATTAAAATTAATAAAATATACTTTAAAATTTATGCAATCACTAAAATTTTCTTGAATTTACCAACTAAATAATTAATAATAAGGGTAAAATAAGTATGAAGTGATAAATTATCTCTTGATTTTTTCAAATTTGACAAGTAAAAATGGATAACTATTTTAGTATACCGGACAAGTAAAATGAATGAATGGAGTAATTAATGAACCCTCTTATCTATCAAGAAAAAATAAAAATAATTTTTCTTTTAAATTTCTTATTTTATTTTTAATGAAATAATTTATAATCATAAAAAATGACTATTTAATTTATTTTAAATCATAAGTTTGATAAATATTTTTTCTTCTTTCTTAAATTTCATAGTTAATCAAACACCTTCACATAATCCAAATAGTTGGAATACCTTTTATTAGCAAAATTATCAGATAACTCTATTTACTAGTACTTTTACTAGCGAAGTTACTATAATCTTGACCTTGTCCACGGAGTTAATCCAGTTGCATTGGTATATACATCTCTTTTTTATGTTGATCAAACAATTATTTGACCTAACAAACGTGCAAAATTATATAATTATGTCAAATGTAGTTAAATTCAATTACAAAATGACATTCCAAACATGCCCTATATATTGACCTATCACACAATCTATATTTCAGCATCATGAACAGCAGCAGCAACAACAACAACAAGATATAATTTCACATATGGAATCTGCATACGCATATTTTATCTACCTTATAAAAATAAAGATATTATTTCTGATAGATCCTCGACTTATGTAACACATTTCAAAGTAATATGAAAAATGAAATACAGAAACAAAAATAGTAACACCAACAATAAGATAATACAAAATGAAAAATAATACATATCATTCAAAAGAAAAAAAAACGGTAACAACAAGCGATGCATCATGAGCATAATATAGCTTATAGAGAGCTCAACTTCTAAATTAAATAATACTCCTATATTATTAGGAAGTATATATATTATAGGCAAAAAGTTTAAAATATTGTAATTTACACAGACTAACAGCTTGATAGATGCAACGTATTTAAAATCTTGAGCCAATCTCTGTCACATAGGAGTAGCTGATAGTACTAATAAAACCAAAAAGAAAGACCAAGCTAAAAGAGTCATTTAACTGCATTGAATACCATGTGCCCTGGCCTTTGTAGCATTGAACACAATCCAGCTCACTTTATGCTAAATGGACTCCACCATCTTCTGTTTTTTTCTTTTTTCATTTTGACATTCCTTATCGTGTTTCGTCGAATTCAATAGCTTTAATTCAAATTTGTATTAAGTAATCCATTAAATATGATAAAAATTTCATGGGTACCTTGTCTGAAAATGGCTATTTATCATGTACTTAATTTTTCAAAATTTGAATATTTATCCACTTCGAAACAACTTTAGATATACGCCATATGAAGTTAGGCTTTATTATGGAATCGAAAGTTTTATATAGCTTAAGTTCAGGCAAACATGTGCATGTACTTCAAACAAAAATGGATAAAGTTCAAATAAAATGATTGATTTATTCACATACGGATGAAGTTCAAAAAAAATAACGGAACTTCAGTCATGTCTGTCTGAACTTCAGCCTCATATGAAACTTCATTCGCACAACTATGACTTAAATTGTGATTTCGAAATTGGGTACTTATAAACTTCGGCGTTAAATATGTATAAAAATTAAATAAAAAATTCAGTTACTAATATTTTATGTCCATTATCTTAAACTTTAGAATTCATAAAACCCAAATCTTAATACTTCCACAAGTTCAATATAGTAACTAATTATTTTACCCATTAAAGCATAGATTCACATCTTTACGTGTAAGTTTTTGCAACTAGAAGATATTGATGACATGAAGAATAAAGCTCTCGAGGCACTGGCCACACCCATCAACTAAAGTTAGTTTCCCCACTAAATCACTATAATTTCTCCACTTTAAAAGTTCTTTGAGTCTATTGTACTTGATACCATATTCTCTTTTCCATTAGAAATGGTCTAATATTGGCCAATCTCAGCAAAAATAAAGGGGAAATGGATTTTTTTTGTATATTTTGATGGTGTAAGTTATAACTTACTTATTACTATCTCGGATGATTTAGTTCACAAGACCTCAAAAAAAAAAATTGTAAGTGGCGGGGCCTTTTTTCCATTTATTTTGGGTCCAGAAATTACTAATGATAGGATTAACAAACACATGGGGCCTCTTTGTATTTTTAGAAATTTCAGGGTTAAGTTTTAAATTTTTCAAAAGAGCCTCATTTTATTTCTCTTTCGTCTTTCATGTTCTTCTTCTCCAAAAATTATTTTTTTACTCTCAAATTTTTCATTCCTTCATCTTCTATGTGTGTAATTGTCATTGAAAGCTAAACTTGAAGAATATGTACATGTTAGTTGCAGAAAAACGTGAAGAAAGAGCTGAAAGTCATTGACGACCATTAAGAAAGCTTCGAAACTCTAATTAAAAAATGTGGGTTACCGCAAACGAGCTCCGTTTTGAGTGAGTGATACCTCAAAAATAGAATATAGAGGAGAATTTATATATGAAATTTGAAGAAATTTCGTTGAGATTTGACATGATTTTATATCGATTTTATAGCAACTCTCAAGGTTGAAGAAGATGATTGTTTAAATTTTGAATTACCTCAATCGAGCTCTATTTCATGTAGGTGATATCTCAAAAGAACCGGAACGTGTAGGGGAGCTCATATACGAAATTTGAAGCAGTTTGGTTAAGATTTGACATGGTTTTGGATCAAATTACATTAGTTGTTCGTCCAAAAGGAATAAGAAGATACTGCCAGAAATAGTCTAGCAGAATCCATATTCATGTCTAAAATAGACTAAACTTTATATGAAATATAGCAACTGCCAATGCCTCAAAAAAATCGTAACGTCGAGGAGAATTCATATCTAAAATTTCAAGCAATTTCATTGAGATTTGACATGATTTTCAATCGATTTTATAGCAACTCTCAAGGTTGAAGAAGATGATTGTTCAAATTTTAGATTACCGCAATTGAGCTTTATTCATGTGGGTGATATCTAAAAATCCAGAACATGTAGGGGAGCTCATATCATATATTTAAACCAATTTGGTTAAGATTTGATATGATTTTGGATCAAACACAACAGTTGTTCGTCCAAAAGGAAGAAAACGACACTACCAGAAATAGTCTAATAGAATCTTTATTCATGTCTAAAATAAGTTTATTAGCATCCTATATATAGTTTTTGCTAAGCTTTTGCATTGACTATATATATATAACTTGACAGAATTAGTTCTTATATGGAATGTAGCAGTTATCAATGCCAACATCACGGTTATTAGAAGTGACTACGGTTATTAGTTGTTAATATGCATTGAGGATTGAAAAGGGTCACATTTTAGCCACTAAGAAGCGACTACGGTTATTAGAAGAGACTATGATTATTATAACAGACTACAGTTATTAGAAGCGACTGTGATTATTAGTTGTTAATATGCATTGAGAATTGAAAAGGGTCACATTTTAGCCACTAAGAAGCGACTACGGTTATTAGAAGCGACTACGATTATTAGAACAGACTACAGTTATTAGAAGCAACTATGATTATTAGTTGTTAATATGAATAGAGAACCGAAAATGGTCATATTTTAGCCACTAAAAAGCGACTACGGTTATTAGAAGCGACACGATTATTAGAACAGACTACGGTTATTAGAAGCAACTACGATTTTTGTAAGCAACCTACGGTTTAGATGAAATTATCTTGAAAATTGATGAATTAATTCTTGAAACTTATCGTTATTGTCATTTAAATAAATATTTTAATAAAATTATAACGTCATTATGGATATAAAGACTAATATCAATTAAATAATACAAGTCGTTCGCTATTAATCTAAACATTACAAGTTGATCGCATAATTATTTCACCTATTGCAATAAAAGCAAGAACAATTCACATTGATCACATATAATTATGTCTTCAATTTCAATATAGATCATATGTAGTATAGTAACCAATCGCAACATGACTAACAAAAAATATGTGATGTTCATATATAGTTATGTCACCAATTTCAAGTTGTTACATATGGCTATGCTCATCATAACTTTTCCTTCAACACATTATTAACATTACTCATTAATTATCATTATTTTAGATTATTATAGTGTTGTTTCACTATTTCATGGTGATAACATATTGTTTAGTTATAAATATAAGTTTTATAATCTAAAATTAGTTCACTTCTTATTTTTAAAAATATTTTTTGGTTACAAAAGATTAAATAATACAGCCATTCTCTATTAATCTAAACATTACAAGTTGATCACATAATTATTTCACCTATTGCATTAAAGACAAGAACATTTCACATTAATCACATGTTTATGTCATCAATTTCAAATTTTCAATATAGAGCATATGTAGTATAGTAATCATTTGCATCATGGCTAAAAAATATGTGATTTTCACATTTAGTTATGTCACTAATTTCAAATTGTTACATATATCTATGATCATCACAACATTTTCTTCAACACATTATTAACATTACTCATTAATTATTATTTATTTAGATTATTAAAGTATTGTTTCAGTAATTTCATGGTGATAACATATTGTTTAGTTACAAATATAAGTTTTATAATTTAAAATTAGTTCACTTCTTATTACAAAAAAGTGTTTGTTTTTTTTTTTTGCAAAAGCAAGTGTTACATTATAGATTCTAATGTCTCGTAGCTGGTCTTTAATAACTCAGAGTATGCAAGTATGATATCATAACTCTTTGAGAACTTCATTCTCCTTTCCCAAAGCACCTCAATAATTAGTTTCAACTATTATCAATCCTCAATTCTTGAGAAGGCCAAATGGTATTGCTAGAATTCGATGGTAATGGGCTCTTCGTGGCAAAGATATGAGGTCGACTAAGCGGTACAAGAAATTCATGAAGGAATAATCAGCAGTGAATGTATTTTTGTTGTTGGTCTATGCATAATCGTTATCTCGTCTATACTATTAGTTATAAATCTGAAATGTTCATTTTCAACCTCAAGCTCAAATCTAAAATGTTCATCTTGAAAGAAGGCCAAAAGGTATTGCTCGGATTCGATGGTGCCTCTTGGTAAAGATATGGGGTAGACTAAGCAGTACAAGACATTCATGAAGGCATAATCATCAATAAATGTATTTTTGTTGTTGGTGTATGCATAATCGTTTTCTCGTATATAATAAAGTTGTAAATCTGAAATGTTCATCTTCAACTTCAAGCTCAAATGTTCATCTTCAACTTCAAGCTCAAATGTTCATCTTGTACTTCAAGCTCAAATATGAATTTTTATGCAAAACCACCTTAAATCTTCTCCAAACTCCCTTCAATTTGAGATTTATACTCCTCACCAGCAAAACCCAATAACACTAATAGAATATTTCACGAATATTCTTTCATTAATTGTATATCCCTTATTTTATGTAGAATTGTATTCATGTTGTAATTAGGTCTCCAATTTTAAGTAGAATGGTATTTCCTATTGTAATTAGGTTGATTAGTTACCTAGTTTAGATATTCTTGTACTACCATATATATTGTACATTATTGATGAATAAAATCAAGCAACATATTCCTTCATGGTATCAGAATCCTAACCATAAATATCCCACCATAGCCGCCGACCTCTTTTCTCGACCGACATGTCGGAACCCTAGTCGTCGACTTTGTCTTTCTGCCGCCCTCTTTTCCCCACGACGGAACACTAGTTTTTTCGGCCATTCTCCCTCCATCTTCCTCCTAAATTTCCTCTCCCATGGCTGACAAAATCAAATTCTAACTTGCACTTGTAGTCAACAACATTAAAAATTTCATCCATGTGACTCTTGAGATGGAAAACGGTCAATACTCCTCGTGGGCGGAGCTTTTTAAGATTCATTGTCATGTTTACGAAGTTATCGACCACATCATCCCTCATACACCGAAGTCCACAGATCTACCGTCGACTTCGACTTCTGATGATACACTATGGTCTCTTTTGGACGCAGTCGTCCTGGAGTGGATATACGACACGATCTCTAATAATCAGTTGCACACCATCCTTGAGACCGATGCCACTGCCTGCCAAACGTGGGAATGTTTGGAAAGTATTTTCCACGACAATAAAACTCAACGAGCGTTATACCTTGAAAATCAGTTCAAGGATGTTCATCAGGATGATTTCCCAAACGTGTTTGTATACTGTTAAGAACTCAAGATGTTTGTCGACCAACTCTCCAACGTCGGCGCACCAGTCACTAATCAGTGATTGGTCATGCAACTTATTGCAGACTTGAACAAATTCTATGACGGTGTTGCCACCATCCTTCAGCAATGCACGCCGTTATCTCCATTTTATGAGGGTCGTTCGAAGCTTATTCTTGAGGAAACCCGGAAAATAGAGCGCAACACCACTCAGGCCAGCATTATTGATGTCGCCCTCACCACCACCGTCGGTCCCTCCGTCGACGGTAGGGCCTCCAACTCCGGCAACCAGAACTGCCGGCCCGAGGACCGACAGCAGCCCGCATCCACCCGCAACAACCGCCGGAGCAGGCAGTCCGGCAAGGGCCGTGGTGGACAGAATTTTAGCAATAACGGCGGCGAGAAGGGGTAGTCCCCGTCGGTAAGAAACAACCAGTAGCTACTGCGACAGTGGCAGCAACCTCCTTCGTGGGTTGCCTACCCATCGTGGGCCGCATGGGCCCCACCATTATGGACATCTTCTCCTTGCCCGTATCCGACATCCTCGTGGACTACACCTCAGAACTGACAGCCCCTCCCCCCCCCCCCCGCCCTCAACTTATGCACTGACTGACATTAAGGCAGCTATGAACACAATGTCACTCAACGCTCTAAACGAAAATTGGTATATGGACAGAGGCGCCACATCTCACATGACGGCATCACAAGGTACTCTCTTGTCTTATTCCAATTTGAGTAATTTAAATCAGAATATTATTGTTCGTAGTGGACAAGGCATCCCATTCGCGATTTTTGTCATTCATCCTTATCCCTACCACATCCACCACTAATCTTAAAATATGTCCTTCATGACCCTAAACTAATTAAGAATATAATCTTTGTGCGACGTTTTACAATTGATAATATTGTTTCCATTGACTTTGATCCTTTTGGTTTTTTGTGAAGAATTTTACGACAGGGAGACGAATAATGAGATGTAACAGCACCAGAGATCTCTACCCCTATTTCAAACGCTGTCAACAATCTAGTTTCAGTTCCATCAACCCTTGTTGCTCTTTCGTCCTCCTTATGGCATTCTAGATTAGGAAATTCGGGATATTCTGTTTTACGCTCCCTTAGGAAAAATAGTTTTATCAATTGCAACCGTATTTCTAGGACTCCTATATGTGAATCCTATATTTTTGGGAAACATGTTAAATTACCATTTTCTGCATCCACAAATTGTACTTTACTGCCTTTCGAT
Organism: Anisodus acutangulus; assembly: GCA_029783415.1. Classification (NCBI taxonomy): domain Eukaryota; kingdom Viridiplantae; phylum Streptophyta; class Magnoliopsida; order Solanales; family Solanaceae; genus Anisodus; species Anisodus acutangulus. The sequence goes on from CM056512.1 coordinate 28,736,641, forward strand.
ATCATACACAATCTCCTATTTTAAGTACGGTTGGCCATCGATATTATGTGTTGTTTTTGGACGATTATTCCAACTTTCTATGAATTTTTTCAATTGGCAATAAATCTCAGGTTTACCCTATTTTTTCCTCATTTATGCTTTCGTAAAAGCACAATTTGAAAAGAACATTAAATGTTTTCAATGTGACAATGACATGAAATTCAATAATAATCAATTCAAACAGTTTTGCTCTAAAAACGGTCTTACCTTTCGTTGTTCCTCCCCTCACACCTCCTCCCAAAATGGTAAAGTCGAACGGAAAATCCGAACCATAAACAACCTAATTCGTGTCATACTTGCTCACGCTTCAGTTCTCCCTCAATTATGGTATTACGCACTCCATGGCCACCCATCTCCTAAACATAATCCCAAATAAATTTATAGCTCAACAGTCGCCCACTCAAATTTTGTTTCGTAGGAACCCCTCCTACCAACACTTGCATATTTTTGGATGTCTCTGTTATTCTCTCCATCCGACCACTCACAAACTCCAACCCAGTCTTCCCCGTGTGTGTCTCTGGGTTATCCCACCAATCATTTTGGTTATTCGTGCTATGACTTGTCAAACCATAAAATAATTATTTCACGTAATGTCTTATTTGATAAGTCTCAATTCTCCTTTGCCTCCCTAAACTCGCCACCTCGGCATTCCTACGACTTCCTAGATAATGGCCTGAACCCTTCTCTAATTCATCATTTACATAATCCGATGTCCCAGACCCCCGGCACCCGCCCCCACCTCGGACAGTTTGGGACACACTGCCCACCCGATTCTGCCGACGGTGGCCCAGAACAGCCCGTCTCAGGGCCTCTGCCCTTACTCCTCTTCCCGACAGTCCCACGGCACACCTCAATCACATCCCGTGTCCCGAGACACGCTCTCGGGCCATGGAAACCCATGCCATGCACGGAATTCATAAACCTAAACGGTTGTTTAACCTATCCGCTTCAGTTGTCCCTTCCCCTATCCCTCAAAATCCGAAGGATGCCTTGTCCGATCCTAATTGGAAAGTCGCAATGATTGACGAATATAATGCTCTTATTTATAATAAGACGTGGACCTAGTATCCCGTCCACTTGATGCTAACATTATTCTTTATATGTGGATTTTTAGATATAAAAAGAATTCTGATAGTTCTTTTGAGAGGTACAAGGCTCGTCTTCTAGGTGATGACAAGTCTCAACAGGTGGGAGTGGATTGTGATGAAACGTGCAACTCGGTCGTAAAGCCCGCAACCATCTGGACCGTCCTCAGCATTGACCTATCCAAGTCTTGGCCCATTCATCATCTTGATGTCAAGAATGCCTTCTTACATGAGGATATTCATGAAACGGTATATATGCATCAGCCTATGGATTTCAGGGATTCTATTCATCCGGATTATGTGTGTCTGTTGCGGTATATATAACCTATTGTCTTGGTCTTCCAAAATGCAACCTACAATATCCCGGTCCAGTGTCGAAGCAGAGTACAGAGGTGTCGCCAACGTTGTCTCTGAGTCTTGTTGGATCCATAACCTTCTACTTGAGCTTCACTGCCCGATTTAAAAGGCAACACTGGTCTACTGCGATAATATTAGTGTGATATATATTTCCGGCAATCCCATCCAACATCAGCGCACTAAACATATTGAGATGGACATTCATTTCATTCGCGAAAAAGTGGCTTGTGGTCAAGTTCGTGTCCTTCATGTTCCTTCCAGATATCAAATTACCGACATCTTCACCAAATGACTTATGCACATACTATTTGATGATTTTTGAGCTAGTCTCAGTGTTCGTGAGCCTCCCGCTCCGACTGCGGGGGTGTAATCGAATATTTCCCGAATATTCTTTCATTAATTGTATATCTCTTATTTTAGGTAGAATTATATTCCTATTGTAATTAGGTTGATTAGTTACATCGTTTAGATATTCTTGTACTACTATACATATTGTACATTATTGATGAATAAAATCAAGTAACATATTTCTTCAAACAACCATTTGAAATAAATCACTCATTCATAAAATTCATTTTCAAGTTTAAAGCTCAAGCTTTAATAATGGCTATACTCAAGCTCAAATCCGAAATTTAATCCAAAATCACCTTAAGTCTTCTCAAAATTCTCTAAAATTTTAGATTTAAACTCATCAAAAGATCCCTAACAAAATCCAATAACACTCACTTAAAATGAATTACTCTTTCGAAAATCCATTTTTCAAGCTTTAAGCTCAAGCTCCAACAATGGTTGTCAATGGAGCATATTTCAGATGTAGCAATAAAAATGTGGGAATTAATTGAGAGAGGAGGATATAATTTTATATTTCTTTTTTATAAGGTAAAAGATATATTTTTAAATTTTTATTTTGATTTATTTTATTATTTCTTACCTTGGATCAAAGTGTATTTTTTAAAACTTGGGGGATGGGTTGAAAGCTTGAAATAGTTATAATTTTATTTTATTATTTTTTAAAAATTATTGGACTAAACTATATATTTTTAAACTTGGAGGCTTATTTTAACGCCCCAATAACTTGTCTCCACTTAATTAGCCTTAATTCTAAATGAGGTTCTCCCACCATATAATTAAAATTTATAGCCCAAATTCCTTAAAGAAACTTGCTTGGGCCTTGCCATCAAATTTGCCCTAGTATCTCTTTTTCATATCTTGATTTTACTTTTTTGTGTCCTCTTGGAGGAATCCAGCGAAAGAGAATTTAGTCAAATTAGAACCTTTGAAACTTTTGAATAGCAATGTGCGTCTCTTATCTGGATAAGTTTGCGCTCACATCAACTATTTCACCAAATACATATTACTTTGCATTGGCACATGTGCCAGTTTTTTCAATAAATTCGCATTGGCACATGTGCCAGTTTTTTCAATAAATGCATGTTGTCTCACATCATCACATGTACCAATTATGTAACCCAATACATATCACCTCACATTAGTATATATACCAGCTTTTTTACCAAATACTTATTGTCTTGCATCAACCCATGTACCCGCTATTTCACCGGATACATATCACTAAACCAGCACATGTACCAGCTTTTGCATTGCATCACGTGCATTAGCTATTTCACCGAAAAGGCGAAAACTTATTGTCTCGCATCAACACACGTTTCGAATATCTTTACTCACCAAAGAATAGTCACATTGAAAAAAGTCACCTAATAATAATATTTTATCTTCTGCGATTATCTTGATCACCCGTGATTTTTACCCATCTTCATCGATTGCTATACCACCTTACGGTATTCTGTTTTAAGTTTTTTTTTCTTATTGGGACTCAAGTTCTGCAAAGCTTCTGATTTTCTTCAGAACAAATTATGCTAAAGAGAAGGTACACATTTACAGTGTGATACACAGGAGATAATACAATATTCAGAAAGAATAGGGAGAGTGGATTATACAACAAAAAGTAAGCACTCTATTTTAAAATTTTCAAATACTGTTTCTAGTACTTATTAACAAACCAAACTCAAAGATACACAAGCTTATAGTGTGTCATAACCACACAGTAATTATCCTATAACAAGAAACAGCACCCTTCATGAGCATAGATATTTACAACCCAAGCTCAATTCACACAGCCACAAACAGCATGGCTGGTTCTTCACATTATAAAATAGCCAGTTGCAAGAACAACTGGTTGCATTTTACAAACCGCGATGACCTTACAAACAATGAAAAGGAAGCATGAACATACATATTTATATACTTCTGAGATTGAGAAGGACTGGCATAAGTACCAGTCACTCTACTCGCCTTCTAATCAAATCCATGCGCACACTCAAGCAAAATGATCGATCATATAGTAAACCTAGATTCTGTTGATAGGCTCCATATGGCCCTGCACGGCTAAACGCTCCGACACATCAGCTAGTGATTTGAGGTTACACCGGATGAGGGCCTCGACAAAGTAGCATGTTTCATCCTTAGTGTTCCCATCTGGAACATCCACCACAAATGACTCAACTACCATTGTTCCAGGCCTTCCATCAATGACCTCCGGGTGAACAGTGATAATTGATGAGTAGTTCTGCAAGTTTTTTGAGGAAACATTAAGACATACACCATATCAATGAATTACCATATACAGTAAGTGAGACAGTTCCACTCCCGAGCAAAGTACAACTGAGAATGATACATATACAAACTATAGTATAATTTGCACAGACAGGGTGGAAAGAAAGCAGCAGAAACAGCCCCCTCCCACCACACCACGTCACACGAATGGAAACAGGACTAGACTAATATAGAGGAATTCCCGATGATTCTCATCCCTTGCTCAGATTTGTAATCCATGTGAGGTCAGTTAGATCAGAAAGGATGTTGTGAAATGATAGAAGTAATAAGATGGTAATGTATATAGAATTCCATTTATTCCAAGGCCTCCAACAACTACTTACCATTCTTGTTTTTTACTTTGAGAACATTAGAATAATGGGCTGAAGCATCCAAAGTGAACAGCCAACACACACACAAACATAGAGACAGATAGAAAATAAAATAGAACGAAAAATATGACAAGAAAAAGGTCATGAATGACTAGAGATCTTAAGAATTTGACATAGAAGGTCAGGTCTTGGGAATTCATGAAAGACGAAAAAAGTTACCGTAACATTCTTATGATCTTATTCTAAGCAGCTCTGTTTTGCTTCTCATCATTCCATAGAGTAAATTAGTTTTCTGATTACACATTTTGACTAAAAAGGTCGTGAAATCTTGTTTTTATTCCTTCTTTCACAAAAACAAAACTTCTAATAGAAGCTCAAAGAATGTTATCTCAACAAAGTTTCCCACCCCCCACATATATTTTTCTTTCTTCCTGATAAGGTTGCACACAAAAAATTAAGCACCTAACATGCCAATTAACATATCAAACGAGAGGATAAAAGATTATACCCTAAGCCTGTGATCTCCACCCACAATCTTTACACCAAAGATGTGCTCATCATCATCAAGAAGCTCTAACCTCTCCTTGCTTGTAGTAGCTGGGAGTCCAGACTTAACATTCACTTCTCTAACACTTCCGATTTCAAGGTCCCCTTGAACGATGCACCTGCTAACAAATGGTTTGTACCTTTGTGGTTGATCAAACCTCCTCACTAAGGACCAAACCTATCAAACATACCAAAATCCAGCAAGCACCCCAGTAAAAAAACATACACAGTACACATCCAGTATCCATGTTCAAATAGAATGCAGTCAGGCCTCTCTACAACAACAATTCACTATAACAACCACGTTTTCTCTGGAACCGGTCTTTCATGTTATCGTATTTTATATGTTCTATATAACAACATTTCTCTATAGCGACCAAAAAATATCGGAACAAACGACACAGTTATAGAGAGGTTTGACTGTACATGTAAACCATAGAAACCCAAACAGAATCTTATCCAGTGATCGATTGACACGCCTGAGTAACAGTTTGGATTAACAACATCAATGAGATTAGGCAATAAAATGATCAAACGTCTTTTCAAACTCGATTGTTTCCTTCTACCTGATAAACATCTTAAATTACATCATCTCCAAACAGAAGTTCAAAGGCATCTAATCTATGTTATTAAAAATCACTACAAAGATTCCCCCCCCCCCCCCCCAAATCCACAGTTATTTGTGAAAACTGAAATCAATAATCTATGTTATCGAAAATCACCATAAAGATTTCGATATATTAATTCCAATTTCCATCAATAAAGTTGATTTTTTATTTGTCTAAAGTTAAATCCTAACTACACATACAATTGTAAACAGCAGCAAGTTTCAAATACTACAACAATTGTGTCTAAATTCCAAACTAGTTTAGGTCATCAGTATAAATCATTCAGAATCTAAACTAATACTCACTCTGTCTCTCAATTTATATACACTTTTCTTTTTAGAACCTTTTACCTTAACAAGATGATTTATAAACACACAAATATATTTGACTTGTTTTAGACCGCAAGATTAAAAAATCTTTCATTATTTCTTAAACTCCTCCAGTCAAACTACTACTCAATAATTTCTCCTTCAACACTATCGAACATAAAGCAAGAAAATAAACACATCAGAGACTCAAAAAAACGGTAAATCACATACAGATCTGAGCAATAAAAGTTTAAATAAACATAAAAATTAGTACTTACAAGATGAACAGGAGCTCTGATATGCTTTACAAGTGATGAACTACACTGATTATCCCTAACATCATGTCTGTGATGTCTCCTAATGTAATCATCTTCACTAATACTGCTACTCCGTCTATCGGCGTTCATGATGCTAACCATCGCCGGCGAAAATAAAGGGCACCGACAACGTCGTTAACGGCGAATAAATAAAGCTAAGGAAAAAAAGTCAAATAAAACACGCACAAACACACATTAGAAGGTGAAAAATAAAAGTGTGAAATGGGGAAAATTGTCCGAAGAGTACAAAACACACCGCTATTGGAACCTCAAAATTTTGAGTGGTACAAATTTGATATTGTTTTTTAATACTCTTTCCGTCTCAAATTATTTGGCTGGATAACTAAAATAGTTATCTCGACTTATTTATGATTTTAAAAATTTAAAATATAATTAATTATTTTTTTATATTTTATTCTTTATTATTAGTGAAAATAATATATAAATAAAATAAATATTTAATGAATAGAGATTATAATTTAGATATAAGTTATGTCCTATTGGACCTTATCTCTAACTTTTTCTTGGTGCACTAAAAAGTTCTAGCACAATGTTCTTGTAATGTAAAAAATAGAAGAAAAAAAATTGTCTGCCGTGTGATTGTTGTGTACTGAGAAAATTATCAATTATTCAACTTCATATTCTTAGTCATTTTCCACATAATTATCAAATATTTGCTCCTTCACAGTTTGTTTAACCATTATCTATAATTATTAATCCACTGATAAACCACCATCAAAATCACCGAAAACCACTAAATCACAGCTAAATAATCATTCGCCGGAAATATTAAACCGGGCAAAGAATTTACTTTGTCAAATAAACTACACACACGAAAGACAAAAAAAAGTACAAAAAGAGAAAGAAATAGAATAGAATTAACAAAAGAAAAAGAGACAGATAAGGAGGTGAAGCGTGACTTCTTGTTTTATTCGGTGAAAGTAAAAGATGGAAAAACAAGAAATAAAAGATAATTAAATATGCACATAACAAGCGTGTATATCTATGCTTTAACACAAAATTGGATATAACTTTTTAGGAAGGTATATATTTTAATTCGAAATAATTCAATGGATGTTTTAGAACAAGTATATAATTGAGAATTTCAGAAAATTTAAGTGTTTTTATATGTCTTTTCCTTAAATTCTATATTAAGTGAAATTCAGTCAAAATATATCTACAACACTACTTGTTATTCATTTTCTTGTTACAAGTTCACAACAACATATGTGGAGTTCTAAACAAACATAATTTCTTTGGTATATCAATATATCATGTAATTCTCTTAATCATAAATTTATTAGACTTTACATGTGCTTGTCGAATATATGGAGCAGCTTACACAGCTAGCTGGTGGACTGTGCTATATCGTGACAAATTATTAATGAAACCATAAAAATCGAAAAATGACCTAATTTCAATATCTGAAGTATCAATGTTATGAGGGGGAATACAATCTTATTTTGTCCTCACATATGCTTTAACTCTTTGATTTGTTGCTTAATTTGGAATCTCTATACAAATAGCAAGTACGATATATATATATATATATATATATATATATATATATATATATATATATATTATTGACGTTAATTTTATAGTCGTTATACATAAATTATTTATTGATTATATATAGTTATAAATATATTATGCATGGATCAAAATAAGTAAGTTTCTCTTGATTTACTAAAATTGACAAGTAATTAAGAAAAAAATTACTTTTAATATACCGAGCTAATAAAAGAGGACGGAGGGAGTATCTCATTAGCGTAGAGCAATAAATGGGGAGAAATGATTTTTTGACTCTTTACAAAAAAAAAAATAGTTTTATAATTCTTTTACAAAAAAATATTAATTTTTCACACATAAGAGATATCATTTCCTCGTTAATAAGTGTGTAGCTTATGATTCTAATACCAAAAAGCTATGAAGTATCTTTATATTCCATTCTAGAAAATTACAAATATTGAAAGTGGTATTCCTCAATAAAGAAACAGAACAACTTTATGTCACTTAATATTATCAGTGCGTAGTGAATCTTGAATTCTTTTTGCCATGCATGAGATACAAATTATTCGACAATTGTAGTAAATTTGCCATGCATGGGATATATAATTATCTGGGTTCTTTATGGTTGAATACATATGTGTTCCTTAAATTTGTCCCGTTTTTGCACTTAGACATTTATATTAAAGTTTGTACCCATTAAATACTTATTAAGTATTAGCGAATATTCGCCGTATATTTTGTAATTATGATAAATGTATATTTAAGGTAACTTATGATTCTAATTGTATTAGGAATCAACCTTTGTAAGGTAAGTTAGGATTCGTACCATATTAGGAATCAACCTTGTACAGCTATATATATTGTGAATAATTAAAGAAATTCCTAATGGAAATTATTCTATCTTTCATGGTATCAAGAGCCTAAAACCTAAATCCTCATTCCCGGCCGAAATCAAAATTTTTTTCTGCTTTCACAGAATTTTATTTTTTTCTGGTTTCTTCCTCCATATTTCGGCCAAACCAGAAAATTCCCTTCCCTCGACAAGCGGCAACCATGTCTTCCCCCACAAATTCCGTTTCATCCACTGGCACACTTGAAAACCCCTCTCAACGTTCAGTATCTTCTTTTCATCCGGCATTCGCCGTTAACAACATCAAGAATTTTATCCCTATAATTCTTGACCAAGAAGGCTGTCAATATTCCATGTGGATGGAACTATTCTACATTCATGCATGTGCATACAACGTGCTCGATCACATTGACGAATCTGTTCCTCGTCCCACCGATGTTACAGATTCAATTTGGCGTCGTCTTGACGCCATCGTCAAACAATGGATCTACGACACCATCTCCAATGATCTGTTATGCACTATCATGAAAACAGGTGCTACGGCACGTGAACTTTGGGTCCGGCTAGAAGAAATCTTTCAGACAGGCCCACTAGCAAAGAAGAAGAGCCCACTGATTGCGATCCAAAGAAGAAAGAATGACCCATTGCGATCCAAAGAGCAAGATCACCGCACTGCCCCGACTAATTTGGGCCAGGCATACACCACCGTGAACCTTCAACAACCCGATGACAATTGGTACATGGACACCGGAGCCACATCTCACCTCACTCGGTCGTCAGGTAACCTATCTCAACTACGTCGGCTAAAGTGTCCTCAATTTATTACTGTCGGCAATGGTAATCGCATTTCAATTGAAGGTTACGGTAACACACACACCAAACATCCACACCCACCTTTCTCCCTAAACAACGTCCTATACACACCTAACATCATTAAAAATGTAATCTCTGTTAGAAAATTCACTAGCAATAATTCTGTGTCTGTCGAATTTGACCCTTTTGGTTTTTCTGTGAAGGAACTCAATACGGGGAAAATTCTTACACGCTGCAATAGTGTGGGAGACCTCTACCCATTCACTCAATCTTCCGCTGTCAGACCGCAAGCACCTCTATCACTTGCGGCGATCTCTCCCTCAACTTGGCACAACCGACTCGGACACCCCGGAGACCCAGTTTTTACTTTTCTTAGGACTTTTAAGCGTATTCAATGTAATAATGGGAAAACTGCCCAACACTGTTTTTCTTGTCCACTAGGCAAACATACTCGTCTTCCCTTTATGTCATCAAACAGTGTTACTTTTTCTCCCTTTGATATTGTTCATGCTGATTTGTGGACATCTCCGATTGCTATCTCTTTGGGTCATAAATTCTATCTAGTATTCTTGAATGATTTTTCACATTTTGTCTGGATTTATCCACTAAAATTCAAATCTGAAGTTTTTGCAAAATTCCTCGAGTTTCAAAAATTCATTAAGACACAATTTGAAAAACCTATTAAATTATTCCAATGTGATAATGGACGTGAATTTAATAACTCGGCATTTCACAATTTCTGTTCTAAACAAGGCATGATTTTCCATTTTTCTTGTCCCTATACTTCTTCCCAAAATGGAAAGGCTGAAAGAACTATACGTACCATCAATAACATGGTCCGCACACTTCTGTTTCATGCCTGCCTACCACCGCCTTTTTGGGTCTATGCTGTCAAAATGGTAGAATTCCTTCTAAATATTTTACCAACTAGCACACTCCAAAACAAAACCACTACAGAAATCTTATACCGTAGGCAGCCATCATATGATCACCTACGTATTTTTGGATGCTTATGCTACCCCAACATAGCCTCAACTGCACCCCACAAATTTGCCCCTCGCACTCTTCCATGTGTCTTCCTTGGTCTATTTCCTAATCATTGGGGCTACTTGTGCTATGACATTGCTACTCGCAAAATCATCGTCTCCCGTCACGTTACCTTTAACGAGACAACCTTTTCTTTTTCAAATCTTCAGAAACTTCAGACCACCGATTACATCTTTCTCGATGAACCGAGTTTGTCTTCGGTCATCCAAAATCTGACCAAAGAGCTCTCACCGTTCGACGCCATCGCCGCTTCCAGAGTGTCATTCGACCGCTTCCGCAGCAATGCTGCCACCCAGTCCAGCTCCTACACCACCCATGCTGCACCCTGTTGAGTCTAATGCACCACCCACACTGCCTCCAGTCCAGCAAATCCAACAACCTGTCAAGGCTCCTGCTGCAAAGAACACTGCCGCTAACCGCCCCAGCCTCACCGCTACCACCCAAAGAACCGGGCCCCGACCTCCCACTGCTGCCCCCTCACCACATGGAGACTCATGCACAACACGGGATCTTCAAACCTAAGGTTCAATTCAATCTCTCCACACAAACCTTATCACCCATTCCAAAGAATCCAAAACTAGCTAAACTGGACCCCAATTGGAATGCGGACATGTGCGAGGAGTTTAACGCTTTAACCAAGCAGAACACTTGGGATTTGGTACCTAGACCAGCTGGTGTGAATGTTATCCGGTGTATGTGGCTATTTCGTCACTAGTTCAGAGACAGTGGTGACTTAGAGAGGTATAAGGCAAGACTAGTTGCAAGTGGCACTAATCAGCAGGAGGGTATTGATTGTGGTGAGACAATCAGTCCGATTGTTAAATCGGCCACTATTCAGACTGTTCTCAGTATTGGTATGGGCTTGCATTGGCCGATTCATCAGCTTGATGTCAAGAATGCGTTTCTTCATGGGGATTTGAAAGAGATTGTGTACATGCATCAGCCTTCTGGTTTTGTTCATCCGGCAGCTCCACAGTTTGTGTGTCATCTCAGGAAGTCATTGTATGGATTGAAACAGGTCCCCCGCTCTTGGTATGATCAGTTCGCCAGGTATCTTCTGCAAATTGGTTTTGTATGTAGCAGGTGTGATACCTCTCTCTTCACTTTTCACCGAGGTAGCAGCACTGCATATTTGCTATTATATGTCGACGATATTGTTCTTACTGCCTCATCTGACGGGTTGAAGAATGAAATCATTGCTCTACTCAAAACTGAATTTGCTATGACTGACTTGGGGAAGCTAAGTTATTTTTTGGGTATATCGGTGACTAGATCTGCTGCCAATATGTTCCTGTGTCAGCGAAAGTATGCAGAAGAGATAGTGTACAGGGCCAAGATGGCAAATTGTAAAATTATGCCAACTCCGGTGGACTCAAAATCCAAGCTTAGTGCCAATGACGGTGCGCCGTTTCTGATCCCACTCTATATCTGAGTCTAGCAGTGCTCTTCAAGATCTTACATTCACTAGGCCTCGATATTGCATATGCCGTTCGCCAGTGTGTCTGCTCATGCACGACCCCGAGAGTCCCATTTTGTCGCCCTCAAATGTATTATCGATATGTTAAGGGCACACTTGACTTTGGCTTACATCTATACCCTCTCGCCCAACCAAATTGCTAGCCTACACGGATGCAGTTAGGGCAGATGCCCGACGCACGCCGCTCCACCTCCGGCATCGTATTTTTGGGGATAATCTTATCTCATGGTCCGCCAAGCGGCACCACACCGTCTCCGCTTGAGTGCCGGGCGAATATCGCGGAGTTGCTAATGTCGCCGCCGAGATCCTGTTGGCTCAGAAATCTTCTTTGGAGCTCCGGTGTCCATTACGCAAAGCGCCTATAGTCTATTGTGACAACATATCTGCTATCTATATGTCTCATAATCCACCCAACATCACGACTAAGCATATTGAGATGGATATCCATTTTGTGCGAGAGAAGGTTGCTCGTGGTCAGGTCAAAATTTTACACGTGCCTTCCTCGTATCAGTATGCAGATATTTTCACAAAGGGACTACCGCGATAGCTCTTCACCGACTTTCGATCCAGCATTAGCATTCGGCCTCCTCCCGCTCCGTCTGAGGGGGAGTATTAGCGAATATTCTCAGAATATTCGCCGTATATTTTGTAATTATGATAAATGTATATTTAAGGTAACTTAGGATTCTAATTGTATTAGGAATCAACCTTTGTAAGGTAAGTTAGGATTCGTACCATATTAGGAATCAACCTTGTACAACTATATATATTGTGAATAATGAAAGAAATTCTTAAGGAAAATTATTCTATCTTTCATTAAGTATAAACACGTGACATTATGAGTTTCGACGTGTGGTCTATTGATTCGTCACTTTGCTATGTCGTTACTATAATTAAAATACATGCACTTCATTTTTGTGAGAAATTGTCCATCATGTGTGGCATAGTATCTACCGTAACAAGTGTTCAATAGGTACAAACCATAAAATATGTGTTTAAGTGAAAAAAGATGAACAAATTTAAAGAGCTCCGTATATCTTCTAACTTTTTCCCTTCAAAATTAATGTATTATCAAGCTAATAAAATTCTTCCACGTTGTCATAAAATAATGTACATTGAAATCCTGCACCCATCAAATCAAACCGTTAATCTACCTCCACCAAATTCTATGCCATTCAAATAAAAATTGAACAAGAGATAAGAATATTGCTCTATCATATTCAATCGTATTATCCTTTAAGAATAAGTTCTTTTTGGCCCTTCATTAAATAATGGAGGAAATAAGAGAATCCCACTAAGCTATAACTAGTATAAATACCTAGCGTGCCCTATTCATTTTCCTCAAGCCATCAAATACACCAAACAACACACTCATCTCAAACATCCATAAAAAAAACAACCATCATGGCTTCGATGCAATGCTACAAAGAAGAAGGCAAAGAATTCGATTACTATAGTTACGAGAAATCCTCAGGCACTTACCAAAAACCAACTACTTACTCGAACTCTGGGTACGAACAATCTTACTATGAGAAAGACAAATGTTACGAGACCAAACCTGGAATGATGGGCTACGGCGCTAGCCATGGCCATCAACATGGATTGGGTAATGGATATGGAAACAACCCATGTGGGCCAACGATGGGCCATGGGAAAGTGGGCTATGGTACGGGCCACAACACTCATGGGATGGGCTATGGCAACAACAGTCACTCTCATGAATATGGCAATCACCAGATGCACAAACCTGGGTCCAATGGCCTGTGCCTGGGAACAGACACTGCCTTGGGCCATGTTATGGGCTTTGGAAAGAAACATGAGGGACATGGTGGCTATGGAATGGGCTCTTCGGGTTGCACCACTTACAAGAAACAACACCGTAGGAGAAAGGGCATGGCTGGTTATGGCAGCGGCAGTGGTAGCGACAGCAGCGATGACGAGCAGAAAATAACTACAGGTAAATCCTTAACAAGTGGAACTAATTAATTAGAAAATATAATAGATAACCTATTATAACAAGCTTAGGGTATGTTTGGTATGAACGATGTTTGGTTGGTAAAAATATTTTTTTAAGAAAATAAGATATTTAAAAATTATAAGAATAACTTTTCAAGTAGGGGTAGAGATCTGATTGTCACTCCCCACCATTCTCACTCACAAGTCACACCTACACCCACACCCCATCACAGTAAAAACTAATAACTTGCACTCAATGTTTCCACCACGTTAAGAGATGCATGACAGGTGTTTTCATGCAAACTTTCAACATTTAACTACGTTTAATTAACATGCACTATCTCATTAAATCACTTACCTATAAGAAGTTTACATTGTTTGGTATATAACATCGTATCGGGTGCAAGTAATTAAGCTTTTACGTCCTGCCACCCTCCGAAACCCATTCCTATCCCCGACCCCTACCACCAGCCTTACCTCCATTCTCTCAGTATTTATCTAAATTATATATAAAAGTTCAATAATAGTTTCGCCTTACTTATCAAACACTAGAAGGTAAGTAAAAAACTCACTTATTTTTAGGGGTGGGCATAAAACCCGTTGAATCGAAAAAACAGAACCGAACCGTTGATTTTTATTCGGTTTAAAAAAAATCGAACATACCTGTGTTAAATGATTCGGTTTGGTTCTTTAGTATTGCGGATGAACCGAACCGAAAAACCGGTGGCAAATATGTAATTAACCTTATTTTTAATTTTAGGCTACTACTATCTCTTGAATCATAGTCATTGAAATCAATCTATGAAGCTTTTATGGAAGTCGAATGCGGCATGACATAAAATGTAGGGAGAGAAAGTAGTTGTAAATTGGTGCAACTTTAAATGGTCATAACTCTGCGCCCGTTTTACCCGATCAATTTTTAGAAAAACATCAGTTTTCCCAATCAATTTGTGTTTCCCCCCAAAGCGATTTCTAATTTTCCTTTTTCTTTAGTAATGATCTCACGATATATAATATATTTCAACGTCGAAATTTCGTGGTAATGTAGGTGTGAATGTCAATTTCAGTGTTGGAAATTCAATTTTAAAAAAAATATAAAATCCACTGACCTGTTTATTTTATTTCAGTGTTGATCTTTTATTTTGTGGGAATGTAAACTTTAATTTGGAGTTTTTTTTACATGTTTTAAGTATATATGTGATGCAAACTTTATGTTTTTGGACTTTAAATTATTTTTTTGGACTTTATATTTGAATTGAAAAACCCGATATAAACCGATACGTTCGGCGATATAAACCGATATATCATTTTTTTTTTAAAGTTTGATTCAGTTTTTATTTTAAAAACCCGATTTTTATTCGTTCATACTTTTTTAATACAAAACCGAACCGAACCGATATACGCCCACCCCTACTTATTTTTCATGAAAGCATTTTCTAGAAAAACAGTTTCCTTCGTACAAACACACCCTTAGAGTTTAAGGTTTTAAAAATATAGTATTGTGCTATCTATCTTAAAAAATTTCTCTTATTTGTTTTTCTTTTCTTGTTTGGTTCAGATACTAATAAATTTATGATTTTTTTAAAATTCATTTATGCAGGGTTTTGTTGAGCAGCAGCATGGCTTATGAGAAGGAAGATTAAGCTCCTAATACTAATTAGGGAGTATATGACAATAAATAAGAAGCAAATCAGGCATGGCTACTGAAGTTATGAAACTATTATGGAACTTGAGAATTTATGTTTGTGTGTTGGTGTATTACGTACTAATAATGTAACTACTTATTCCCTATGGAAATAAAGGTCTTCTAGTGTTTACTACGTTTTATGTGTGATATAAAATGCTTGAGTTTATAATATGCCTGTGAATATGAGTGTCAAGCGGGCGGGTTGAACTGAATTTGGGCGAGTCAAAAATGTTATCTGGACTAAAATGAGCTAAAAAACGGTCACAAACCAAGCCACCCAATTTTTACTAAGTTTAATTCTTTATTTATTCTTTTATAATTTTTAAATGCCTAAATAAAATTTCTTTTTATTTATTATGGTTATATATAACATAGTATCAAATTCTCATGAGTCAGTTTGGACTACATATCAACCCAAATTTTTAAATGGATTGAGTCAATAAATTGACCCGTCCAAATTTGAACAGATTTGGCTAATGATAATTTCATGAGTTAATTTTGTCACTGGTACTTATTGCCCACTACTGACTCACTAATTCAAGGAAGAGTTACTAAATAATGATGCTTAAATATTAGACTTAATGATGGTAGAAAAGAGAACGAGACGGGCACACTTAACCAGTTAGTCTGAGTCTTAACTCATGGAATCACAATTTAGAAACACATTGGAGCCTATAGGAGGAATTCTTGGACAAGGTCATAAAAATAGGCGATGGAAGAGAGAAAAAAAATGTTGTTGAACACATTTTAAAAAATTAATAAATGATAGACACTGAAAGGCCGTATTCTCTGTCTTATATGTGCTGCTGGTTATTAGAAGGAAATCACTCGTGCAGAATGCAAGGGAAGGGAATTGAATTCTTGACGAACTTACAAACTTTATACCTATCTCTTCTAACTTTTCCATTGAGAGTGGAATTATATATCCTCAATGGCATGTAAATTAAGCTACTTAAAATTTACAAAACCAAGTGAAAAATTAAACTCAGAAAGAATTCCCAGGAAACATACACGATAACAATTCATAAGCAACAAACTATTAAACAAAAACAACTATAATTTATTACCAATAAGGATTTCAATGGATATGCATAGAAGCCTGGAGCTTCGCCATCTCGGCTTCGATAGGATAGCTCAAGGGTGAGGCTAGTAAAGTCTTTGTTTTAGATTTATTTTTTCTTACACAATATTGAAAAATGTAAAAAGAAGTTCAAAATTTATATAATAAAAGAAAAAAAGAAAAACTATCTACTTTTTAAGAAATATATTTTAGAACTTTGAACTAAACTACTCAAATCTTCATATTATTAGATAAATTTTTACAACAACATCCAATGTAATGTATTTAAAACACATGACTAACATCTTATTAACTTGACTATTATAAATATTAGTGTTTCTATGTGAAGTAACACATAATAACTAAGGAAATGAGAAAAACATATATACCTAGTATTTGATAAATTTCCCAAACTCAGAGAATTGATCTTCGGAGATGTCAAGATCCAAGTTCTTGACGAATAATTTTCCACATACCCTTTATACCTGTGGATGTTGGATGGATGTTGTGACAACATCTGTAAATTCTCAAAACAACATCTTATGAAAATAAGAATGTTGTCTGCGATGTTGTGACGACATTCCTGACAACATCTCTGTAACGATTTTGCCTATTCTTCGGGCCAAAACAGGTTGTGTTACTGTGAGTAAAAAATGACCTAGGCAAGCTTACAATGATGTTGTGTTTAAAACATGGTAAAAGAAACAGTCAAAGCTTAGAGAGGAAGCAGCGTGAAGACCAAGTCCAGAATGTTGAGCTTTTTAAGAAGCAAGAACCGGTCCAAGCTGAAGCCTTCTTTTACTCAACCTCCGCAACCAATCAATGAGGATTTCAAGAAAAGTTCCACACTATAAATAGAGGGGAGCTTCAGAGTATCGATATCCAGAATTAATATGAGAAGAATTACCAAGAGAGCTCTCGGTTATTCACCTTAGAAACTGGAACAACATATTTAGCCTAAAGTAGTTTAACAACATCTAGTCTCACATTACTATTGCTGCTCAGATTCTAGATCAAGCTTATATTTCAAGCAATTGTAATGAAGATGTTGTATTTGTCTTTTTAGATCTTTTAACTTTAGGTTGAAGTCATCTGCGACTTCACTTTTGTTTGTAATTTCTTTTTCGCATTTATTGCTCAATTTTGTAAAAAGAAATTCATTTGTAATTGTATATAATTTATACAATTCTTTGGTCATTGACCATCAAGGGATATATTAATATATACCTTTGAAAATATAAACCTTGTGTCTCTTTATTTTTCCGCTGCATTTACTCTATAAAAGTTTATAACTGTTTTATCACAATGTTGCCTCAGATGTTGACACAACATTGAAGGCAACATCCAGAAACTGTTTTAATTGTTCTAGTTGTTACGGTTTTATTCTTACATACTCTTGCTTATCCGTAGCCCCGGACCCAACAATACCTATCTCTTCTAACCTTTTCATTGAGAGTGGAATGAACTTTACCCTCAATGGCATGTAGAGATGCTTACAATTAACAAAACCAAGTGAAAAATCAATCTTCAATCTGTCTGTTTCCTTGTATAATGGACCCAAGATACTTGAAACTCCCTCTTTTGGGTATTACTTGTGTCTCAATGTTCACTTCCACATATGTTTCTTGCGTCAAGTCACTTAACTTGCATTCCATGTGTTGACACCCAATTTTGTCCCATCTTTTATGATTTTATTCGTAATTTTTAATATTTTGACACTTTTAAAATAATTTTAAAATATAGGCATATATGTGTATATCCTCTTATTATTATTATTATTCGCATTTTTTTTATATCATTTGCATTTTTATCATAATCATAAGTTTTATCCGAAAATTCTATGTTATTTTATTTTTCGCAAAATTGCATCGCGTTCCCATTTTTTTTTTATTTTAAGCATTAAACATTTCGCAAATATTATATTTTATTATTATCACATCGTTACGTTATTTTAAATAATTCACATCTTTTACAAAAAAAAATATATAAATATGTTCTAATATTAAGCCCCTTTTATATTTTTAATCCATAACCCATTTTTTATTTTCCTAACCCAAAACAATTTCTAACCCATTTTTCATTTTTTCCAACCCAATACAAATTCTACCCAAACAAAATTCACCAAGCCCAAAACCAAACTCCCCAATTAAATTCCCTTATTCCCTTCCCCTTTATTCCCACAAGCCCAAAGTCCCCAAAACAATTCAACTCCCTCTTCCCTTATTTCAGCCCACCTGAAAACCCCAAGCCCAAACCCATTCCCTTATTCCCTTCCCCTTTATTTCCCCCAACTCCCATAGCCCACATCCGAGGCCCAATCGGCCAATACCCCAAACCCATTCCCTTTTATTTCCCTTACAACCAAAACCCAAAACAATTAAAACTCAAATCCACCAACCCAAAGCCCAACTCTCACACCCCTTTTATTCTACATCCAACTCCCAAACCCCCAAAACCCAAAAACAAAATAAAAAAAAAATCTAAACCTAATTCTCCCAACCAGCCGCCACCCTACACCCTACCCCCCACGCCGCACCCTACCCCCCTGCCACACCTACGCCCCTACCCCCCACGCCGCCACCCTACACCGCCGCCTGACACCACCAATCTACCCCATCACCTTTCTGCAACACATGCCCCAAGAACACGCCCCAAAAATTCAGATTTTTTTTGCCTTTAATTCAAATTTCAAACTCGTTCTTGGGGGAAATCCACCTATAAATATCCCACTCGTTCTTCATTTTTGAAAAAGAAGAAAAATCTGGATTTGGGGAAGAAAAATCTAGATTTGGAGAAGAAAATCTGGATTTGGAGGAAAAAATCTGAATTTTGGAAGTCCGAAAATCGAATTCAAGTGTTGAAATCCGAAATTTAAAATCTAAGATTCTCCTAAGGTTGGTATTGTTTCTTTTTTGTGTTGTTCATCATCTTAAAGAGTCCGAAAATATAAGTTAAAATTATTGGGATTTTGGTAGTGAATAATCTGAAATTTTGCTATTTTTCACTGTTTTCGGATTCCGGGTCGGGTCGGTACTGTTCCGGGTCGGGTCGACCCGGTTCGGATAATTTCCATTTTTTTTTGTTTTTTTTTTTTTTTTTGCATTCTTATATCTGGTTGTTGGTTATCTGAAATTTGAAAATTCCGGGTCGGGTCCGGGTACTGTTCCGGGTCGGGTCGACCCGGTTCGGATAATTTCCAAAATTTGTATTTTTATATCTTGTTGTTGGTTATCTGAAATTTGAAAAGAAATCAATCCGGTTTGAAAATTCGGATTCCGGGTCGGGTCACTGTTCCGGGTCGGGCGACCCGGTTCGGATAAATTTCCAGATTTTTGTGTTTTTCATATCTGTTGCTGGTTATCAAAAAATCTGAATTTCTGATTTCATTCGGGTCACCGTTCATAATCCGGGTCTGTTTATTTTTTTCATAAATGCTTCTTAGTCCTGTTTTGGTTCTGAAACTTCGGAATTCGGGTCGGATAGTTTAGTCGCTACTGTCTGTTTTTTGGCATTGTTATTATGTTATTGATGGAATTAATACCGCATTCTCTTTGTTGTTTTATTGATTCAAACTAATATTGCGTCCATCTTCCCTTCCTTCCCGATTTCATATTACGGTTTTACTGTTTTTACTATTTTAAAACTAAACACCGCGTCTTTTCGGAATTTGTCTCTCTGTTTTTCTGCTTTCTGATTACTGCTTCCTGCTTACTGTTTGCTGCCTTGTTTTAAAATTTTGCTGATTTGAACACGATACGACACTTGGCCGATGAAAAATATCCGTCGATTTTGAGGCCTCCACAGTTGCAAAGACGGAAATATAACTTCTGGGCAATGATGAAGACTTAAACCTTTTTATCCGAGATCAACATGTTTAGTAGGCGAGGTGACTAAAATAACCAACAAGTTATATATTCGCAGCCACGACGTGATTATAGTGATCTTTTCTATTTCACCCGAGAGACCGACACGTTTAGTAGGCGAGGCAATCAAAATAAACTACATTAGTCATATGTTTGCAGCCACGACGCGATTGGAATGTTCTTTTCAAAATTTAAGTCTGAGCCCTCCGTGATCAAAACATTCACTGTTTTGAATACGGATATGAAGTTATTTATATTTAACTGTTTCTAACCGTTTGTTCTTGACAGCTTGCAGGGATTAAAGTAAATAACGGCGAATTATTCCTCGGAGTTTATTTATTTCATTTCTTTCTTTAATTCAGCTTTTATTCCGCTTTGTATTGTAATATTATTTATCGCACTTATGTAACTATTGAAATGCTTAGAATAGGCAAACTTAGGATTAATTCATAGGGTAATTTAAGATTTGAAACCCGTCGCTAGCTCATTTATTTGTAGGTTCGGTTGAATTCAAACTTAGAAATCCTTCGCTAGTTTATTTATTTTAGGCTCGTCACGCGTATTCAAGATTTTCAAAACGACTTTTGTCATCTTTTATTTGCTTTATTAATCATACCGAATAAGTTTATCTTTTGTCAATTTACAATTCATTGATTCCCAAAATTTTACTTCTTTGGCATTATAAATAAATTGTTTTACTATCAATTGTCAAATACATATTTTTCCAACTCTACATGTATTTCTCTTTAAATATCATACAAATGCATATTTTGAAAAAATCTCTACATTTATCCATCTTTTAAAATGTATCTTTTTCATTAATTATTTGCAAACATCTTTTAACTTCATGCTTCAAACATGCATTTTTTCTAGTAATAATTAACCTGAGTTTGACCGGATAACCGCAAGTTAGCGGATCTTAAAGGATGCCTAACCCCTTCCCTTTAGGATAATAAAGAACCCTTACCTAGAATCTCACTAGTTTCGCAGACCTTAAAATTGGAGTTTACATTGCAGCACTTAGTTTAATATTTAGGTGTCCTAATTCACCGTAAAAATAATTAGGTGGCGACTCCTCAACCCTTTTACCCAGGAATCACCGAACACGTCCGCGCTCCGCTCTCTGACCTGCGAGCGGGTCGAAAATGGGGCGCGACAGCATGGCGACTCCACTGGGGAAATTCAGGTTCTTAACCATAACAAGTTCAGGTTAATCATTATTGTGTTTTATACTGCTCCTTATTTGATCTTTTATTTTTATTTATTTTCTGTTGAAATTTTGTATGCATAACTGCTTCAATTACTATATTCTCTTACTGCTTTCCTTAAATTGGCATTTCGCTCATATTTCTTCCACTCTGGAAAATTGACACTATCACACATTACACGCGAGGTGTGTTTTGCGCACCCGCAAATTTCTTTCAAAAGTTCTAAATTTTTAGGAGAGTTGGTATATGCGCGGAGCGTCCGGACCATCCGGTTGGCCGCGTAGCCTTCTCGCTCGAGCCGTCCGCTCGGGAACCTTGAGTCTAGTCAGCCAAATCTTAGAAAATTTAGGATAGAGCTATACCACCCTTTATTTTTAAGTCATGCATGCATACACCTTAGGTGGGTCGATCCTGGGTATCGACTCCACAATTAAGAAATCTACCAAAATTGTCAACGGGTCTCACAACCCAACGACCAATCAGCATATTACGTGTAGCGTGACAATGATAGACAAATCCAAGCCTAATCATGTCATGCCGAATCGGAAAATGTACATTTATTTTGTCTCATTTCCGACAAAAGCATTACAGTTTAGCAGCTTGGATCAATCTGTCATAATCTCGCATATCTGGCGTTTAGGCCCACCTCCGGCATAAGGGAGGCCCCATGCATTTTAGGATGCGCATTTAATTGTCATACAATCATTTTGTTGTTTTCTCCTGCTTTTTCACTCTGTGAATATTATTTGAAGCAATAATTACTCGCCCT
Source organism: Anisodus acutangulus (assembly GCA_029783415.1). NCBI lineage: Eukaryota > Viridiplantae > Streptophyta > Magnoliopsida > Solanales > Solanaceae > Anisodus > Anisodus acutangulus. Next base: position 28,759,088 of record CM056512.1, read on the forward strand.
ATACTAACTTGGTTTTCTTCATTTTTAAAAAGGTTATTTTGTCTAGATTATTTTTCCCAAGGGTTGATTCGCGTTGACTAAAACTGGCGGAACATCCCTACTTCACGAGATCAAAGGCCCGATAATTCAGCAAAATGACTGATTCAGATGCATCCGAACAGACTGGCCTGGAACTTATTGCTCTTTCGACTGATGAACCAGAAGCTTCGGAAAATAGAAATGCTTCTGTCCAAGAAAATACATCGCCCAACTGTTACAACAAATGACAGCCATGCAGAATGAGATAGCGGCTCCAAAATCTCACCAACTTGTCCATTAGCGCCAATATCCCACTCCCTGAACAAGGGACGAATGCAACTGCACCGCGAACTTTTTCATCTCCTGAATCGCCATTTCCCCAAAACCTCCACGAAAATTCGCCACTAAACAAAACCAATCCACAACACACTAAAACACAAGCTAGTCCACAACAAAGCCCGCCACAGAATGATCCGACATCCTTCACAACTCCACATACCCAAATTACCCCACTCATCCAAAACACCTCTTCCACGCAAAATCACCACACATCCCAACACATATTGATGGCACGCGTCGCCGATCCCAACGAGCAAAGATGTGCCACCAAAGATATGCAATCTAAGCTCAACCTTTTACTACCACAAGATCAAACATGGCTTTTCAGAAATCAGCGAGTGTGAAGAAATGGACAGGCATGTAATGATCAGAACCAATGAAAGTGTGGCGAAAGATATTCATAGCCTAAAAGAAGCATTCAAGAATATCCAAACCATCAAGGGGCATGAAGGACTCGAGTACGAAGATTTGTGCATGCATCCCGACATTGAATTGCCTGTAGGATATAAGGTGCCAAAATTTGGCTTGTTTGATGGGAAAGGAAATCCTCACGCTCATTTAAGATCATACTGTGACAAACTGATTGGGGTAGGTAAAGACCAGGCCATCATAATGAAGTTGTTCGTAAGGAGTTTAACAGGAGAAGCACTCGACTGGTACACGAGCCAAAACCCGCGAAAATGGCGTAATTAGAGCACGATGGCACAAGATTTCGTGGACAGATTTAAATTCAACACTGACACAGTCTTTGACCGATTTTATCTGATGAAGTTGGAAAAGAAGTCCACAGAGACCTTCAGAGAATATGCCATGAAGTGGAGGCGTAAGCGTGAAAGTTCAACCCCCGATAGAAGAAAGTGAGATGACCACTCTTTTTGTACAATCTTTGAAAGATGCAACATACTATGAGAGAATGATAAGCGTCATAGGACGAAGTTTCTCTGAAGTTACAAGGATGGGAGATTTCATAGAAGAGGGAATTAGAACAGGAAGAATTACAAACTTTGTAGCATTGCAAGCAACGAGTGAGACAATCCAGTCGGACTCATTTGAGGGAGCAGTAAAGAGGAAGAGAGACGGAGTGTCCTCTGTGGTGACAGTTCAGAAACATAGGCCAAATCAAATGTCAACCTACCAAATGCCATCACCCCAGCCTCCCTACTACAATCAAAACAACCAAAGTCCTCAACCTTATTATCAATACCCACTTGGTCCCTACCCTGTCTACCATACCCATCCAATATATGGCCTGCCTCGAGCGCCTGTCTATCCGAATCCCCCACAATATCAGCCCGCATACTTACCTCATCCACAAGTCCATGCACCAAATGCACCAAGACCCCGCGCAAAATACGAAAGAAAGCCAGCCAAAACCTATACACCTTTAGCCGAACCTCGAGCCCAGTTATATGAAAGACTGAAAACCGCGAGAATACTCCGACCCGTCCCGAGAAAATGTCCCCAATCCTGTTCCTAAATGGCATGATGAGACTAAGCGTTGTGCATACCACTCGGGAATCCCTGGACACGACACTGAAAATTGCTATGCCCTCAGAGACAGAATCGAGGCATTAATCAAAGAAGGAGTTATCCGACTGAAAGGACCTGCCTCTAATGAAAACAATAACTCTTTGCCAGATCATGACGATGCAAATGTGAATATGATTACTGTTGATAAAGAACACAACTTGGAAGGGACTATTGTGCCAGTCCAGAGAAAGGAAAAGGTTAAATCATCAGCCTTTGTCACCCCTATGATTACAGTCCAATTGAGGGCACCGTTCGGAATAGAAGTACTTCCTCCAAAGTCGCGGGTCATGGCACCATCTTTTCTTGGAAAAGTCTTATCAACCAATCTCCGAAGAAAGAGAGATGTTCCTTTGCCAAAGCCTGTTCCACCTCTGAGTCAGTCATTCGTCAGAGCATGCGCCACTCAGGAATCAAAGGAGGACAATGCAGCCAACCTCGTTGAGGGATTCAAAAGTCTTTTCATTACTGAAGAAGAAGCAGGATGCAGTGTGATTTTCGAGGATTACGCTAAAGACTCAACCATTTGGGATGCAAAGCAAGAAGATGATTTGGGAAATTGGACCTGTGCCCCGGCCTTGTTTCTCCCAGAAACTAGTTAACTGCATTAATATTTAATGAAACAATGCGATTCAGATTGAGGCCTGAATCACATATATGCATTTAATGGATTTTGCCTCTACTTTTTGAAAGCTTAAAAAGACAAATCTGCATTGCTTTTGCTATTTTAAAATCTGTTTTGTTTAATAATTTTCTTTTCTTTTCCATCATGCAAACTAATCTGTCGATAACGTGTGACACATTTGAAACAAGCAAGCAAGGCTTCGAAGAATATAAGGAAGACTCACAACCGGAAGAACTGGGGCATTTTTTGGAATAAGTCAAAGCCAGATTTGGATGAAACATCAGGATGGTTGATAAGTTACAAGCATCGGCACAGACGTTTGCCATTTGTACTCTTAGGCAACTGCACTACAATCTGGACTTCTACTAGGGCAATGCTATATCTTTCGCAGTCAAGTAGATACAGAATCATATACTAAGAGACTGATTGATGAAAAGCAGATGGACGCAGTTGTCCGGGGCAACCTTATCAGAATAGAATGGCCAAAAACCATCTATGCAGATGCAGTGAAGAGATACCATATCTAAGATTAGTTATTCTCTATGTAATACTTTTTCTATGTTGTAAAAGTTGCGCTCCCTTGGCGGGATACGCAAAGAACCCAGGTCAGGTTCCGTTTCCTAGATTGCAAATTTCCCCAAAAACACATTTCTTTGTAAACCTGAACTACGTTATGACCTGATTCCCTCGGCGGGATACGTAGGCGGCCGCATCGGCCTCGGTCCCACTTTTAGAAAAACCCTTACAATCCCATTTGCTTACAATGAACTACGTTATGACCTGATTCCCTTGGGGATACGTAGGCGGCCACAACAGCTTCGGTCCAATTTTTAGAAAATCTTTACAAATCTCAACGACCTGAACTACGTTATGACCTGATTCCCTCGGCGGGATACGTAGGCGGCCACATCGGCTTCGGTCCCATTTAAAAAAAAAAAAAAAACCCTTACAAATCTCCTTTGCTTGTAATGAACTACGTCATGACCTGATTCCCTCATGGGGATACGTAGGCGGCCTAAATCGGCTTCGGTCCCATCATTAGAAAATATTCTCTCCTTTATATCACATATGACAAAATGCACCCATCTGATCACCCTGATAGGACAGGCAAACAATCTACACAAGACTCGGTTGTCCGTTCAAAAGATCGTCATTCTCACATATCGGAAACTGGGGCATTTTTAAGGGATCACTGCCGGAGGACGCCGATAAACATGGAAAGGCATCGGCAAACTAAGTCTTCAGCCTAAGAGGATTTTGGATAAGACGTTTGCTTTGTTTCACCGCATGTCGCTGCTCGACAGACATTTACATATATGCATACTTTCTTATAAGCAATTTATTTTCAACAAATACTTTCATTAGAATTTGACAAGATTTTTATTACTAATATGCATACTTTCTTATAAGCAATTTATTTTCAACAAATACTTTCATTAGAGTTTGACAAGATTTTTTTACTAATATGCATATTTTCTTATAAGTAAATCATTTTCAACAAATATTTTCGTTAGCAGTTAGACAAGAACTTTTTAATGATAAGCATACTTTCTTATAAACAAATTATTTTCAACAAATATTTTCATTAATGGTTGGCCAAGACTGGGAACCAGACAGGGGCTACAGGTCCGAATCAGCAGGACATGCAGCTATCAAGAGCCAAAGCTACAAAGTCAACGCGAATCAACCGCCCCTCCCCAAACTCACAAGTTTTCTTTGAGTACAGGTTCTTCAGGTTGAAAAAGCAGGGAAGCCACATCACTTATGATCAATTCCCCAAGGAATTTCGGCATTACAACTCACCACCAGGATCACGCTCCTGTTTTGCATCCATACAAAGACATCGTCTTGACCTACAAGGGCCCAACCATTGTGTCTGCACAATGATGTTATTTCAAATCACAGGGAGCCTAAACACAAAGAAATAAGTGGAACCATCTATTACAAAGAAACTGATGGCAAGAACGTCACTTACATCAAACGACGACAAGGACGTCACATCATATTTTCGTCTAGGCGACATTTCAATTCACAGGCCACAGGAGTTTGAATCGGCAGAAGATTCAGCACAACGCAGCAACTATCTTTTATCGCATCTTAACGACGTCTACAACATTACAATGACGTCTTCAGCGCATCAACTATCTTTTACGGCAATGCAACAACTATCTTTTGTCGCATCTCAACGACGTCAACAACATTACAGTGACGTCTTCAGCGAAACAACTATCTTTTACGGCAACGCAGCAACTATCTTTTACCGCATCTCAACGATGTCAACGACAACGACGTCTTCAGCAATTCGACTATCTTTATCAGATCTCAACGACGTCAACAACAACGACGTCTTCAAAGACAATTATCTTCTACAAAGAAACAACATTACAATAACGCCATCGACGTTATGGCAAAGACGACAATTATCTTCTACAAAGAAGACAACATTACAATAACGTCCTCGACGTTATGGCAGCACGACAATTATCTTCTACAGCAAAACAACATTACAGCAACGTCATCGACGTTATGGCAGCACGACAATTATCTTCTACAGCAAAACATTATTACAACAACGTCATCGACGTTCGCAAAGACAACAAATATCTTTACAAGATTACAACGACGTCAACAAAGATTACAATGACGTCTTCAACGCAACAACTATCTTTTACAAAGATTACAACAACGTCATTGACGTTCTTCGCAAAGACATCAACTATCTTCAACAAAGATTACAACGACGCTTTCAAAGATAACAAATTATCCGCAATAAAGAAACATCATTACAAAACAACGTCATCGACGTTACTGTAGCGCAACAATTATCTTTTACAGCATTACAACGACATCAACAACATTACAACGATGTCAGCAGCAAACAACATTACACCAACGTCATCAACATTATGACAGCACAACAGCTACATCTTACAGCAGATCGCATTACAGCAACGTCATCAGCATTATGTCTACACAACACGACTATATGACGACGTCTTCAACACAACACGTCCATACAACGACGTCATCAACACCATTACATTCTTACAACAACGACATCACAATGATGTCTTCAATACAACACGTCCATACAACGACGTCATGAACATGATTACAACGACGCCAGCGGCAATATACAATGCGTCTTCAAGCAGAACAACTATCTTTTACAACATTACAACGACATCAACAACATTACAATGATGTCATCAAGAACATCGCCCATACAACGGCGTCATCAACAACACGCCTACGCGAACGGCGTCTTGACACAACAATTATCTTTACAAAGATTACAACGACGTCAACAAAGATTGCAACGACGTCAACAAAGATTACAACGACAAGCTTTCAAAGACAACAATTATCTTTACAAAGAAACGACATTACAACAACGTCCTCGACGTTCTGGCAAAGACAACAATCGCCTTTACATCATTGCAAATGACGTCAACAACATTACAACGACGTCTTCAACACAACACGCCAATCCAACGGCGTCATTCCAAGCACTCCGCCTCATAATGCGGGTATTTTAATTACGATCGGCGCCCACCTCCTAATGCGGGTATTTTAATTTCATCGAGCGCCCACCTCCTAACGCGGGTATTTCCAAGTTATATTCTCTATAATTTTTCTCGTAGCTATACACTAATTTTATTTTAAGTCGTAGTTTGCAGGAGTTTTTAATTTGCGAGGAACTTCATCACAATGTGGAACTATCTCTTGCGCTAACCGAGGCAAATTGGTCGACGACCTACTTGAATATCGTTCCGCTCTTCCCCATTAAGTTTTCACATCCGCAACCAAAGTGTCATCATAACTCGACACCGGGCATATTTCGAATCTGCACCATCTTTTACAACTTCTCTCCCCTCGGGATTTGATTTCTACCAGTGCACCCTACTCGCCGTTCAAAGCCCGAGGGTCAGGACAAAATTGGCTACTGGGTCAACTTCTTTGTCCGAAAACTCTTTCATCGTCTCCAGCCAAAGAGGGGCATCTGTTGACACCCAATTTTGTCCCATCTTTTATGATTTTATTCGTAATTTTTAATATTTTGACACTTTTAAAATAATTTTAAAATATAGGCATATATGTGTATATCCTCTTATTATTATTATTATTCGCATTTTTTTTATATCATTTGCATTTTTATCATAATCATAAGTTTTATCCGAAAATTCTATGTTATTTTATTTTTCGCAAAATTGCATCGCGTTCCCATTTTTTTTATTTTAAGCATTAAACATTTCCCAAATATTATATTTTATTATTATCACATCGTTATGTTATTTTAAATAATTCACATTTTTTACAAAAAAATATATATAAATATGTTCTAATATTAAGCGCCCTTTATCTTTTTAATCCATAACCCATTTTTTATTTTCCTAACCCAAAACAATTTCTAACCCATTTTTCATTTTTTCCAACCCAATACAAATTCTACCCAAACAAAATTCACCAAGCCCAAAACCAAACTCCCCAATTAAATTCCCTTATTCCCTTCCGCTTTATTCCCACAAGCCCAAAGTCCCCAAAACAATTCAACTCCCTCTTCCCTTATTTCGCCCACCCAAAACCCCAAGCCCAAACCCATTCCCTTATTCCCTTCCCCTTTATTTCCCAACTCCCATAGCCCACATCCGAGGCCCAATCGGCCAATACCCCAAACCCATTCCCTTTTATTTCCCTTACAACCAAAACCCAAAACAATTAAAACTCAAATCCACCAACCCAAAGCCCAACTCTCACACCCTTTTATTCTACATCCAACTCCCAAACCCCCAAAACCCAAAAACAAAATAAAAAAATCTAAACCTAATTCTCCCAACCACCGCCACCCTACACCCTACCCCCACGCCGCACCCTACCCCCGCCACACCTACGCCCTACCCCCACGCCGCCACCCTACACCGCCGCCGACACCACCAATCTACCCCATCACCTTCTCGCAACACATGCCCCAAGAACACGCCCCAAAAATTCAGATTTTTTGCCTTTAATTCAAATTTCAAACTCGTTCTTGGGGAAATCCACCTATAAATATCCCACTCGTTCTTCATTTTTGAAAAGAAGAAAAATCTGGATTTGGGAAGAAAAATCTAGATTTGGAGAAGAAAATCTGGATTTGGAGGAAAAATCTGAATTTTGAAGTCCAAAATCGAATTCAAGTGTTGAAATCAAATTTAAAATCTAAGATTCTCCTAAGGTTGGTATTGTTTCTTTTTTGTGTTGTTCATCATCTTAAAGAGTCCAAAATATAAGTTAAAATTATTGGGATTTTGGTAGTGAATAATCTGAAATTTTGCTATTTTTTCACTGTTTTCAGATTCGGTCGGTCAGATCTTCGGTCGGGTCGACCTGCGGATAATTTCCAGTTTTTTTTTTTTTTTTTTTTGCATTCTTATATCTGGTTGTTGGTTATCCTAAATTTGAAAATTCCTGGTCGGTCCGGATCGTTCGGTCAGGTCGACCCGGTTCGGATAATTTCCAAAATTTGTATTTTTATATCTTGTTGTTGGTTATCTGAAATTTGAAAAGAAATCAATCCGGTTTGAAAATTCGGATTCCTGGTCAACATCGTTCGCCCAGGCGACCTTTCGGATAAATTTCAGATTTTTGTGTTTTTCATATCATTCTTTGGTTATCAAAAATCTGAATTTCGATTTCATTCGGTCACCGCTCATAATCCGGTCCATTTATTTTTTCATAAATGCTTCTTAGTCCTGCTTTTGATTCTCAAACTTGAATTCGGGTCGGATAGTTTAGTCGCTATCGCCTGCTTTTGGCATTGTTATTATGTTATTGATGGAATTAATACCGCATTCTCTTTGTTGTTTTATTGATTCAAACTAATATTGCGTCCATCTTCCCTTCCTTCCCGATTTCATATTACGGTTTCTTGCTTTTACTATTTTAAAACTAAACACCGCGTCTTTTGAATTTGTCTCTCTGTTTTTACGCTTTACGATTCTCGCTTCACCTTCTTGTTTCTTTGCCTTGTTTTAAAATTTTGCTGATTTGAACACGATACGACAACTGGCCGATGAAAAATATCCGTCGATTTTGAGGCCTCCACAATTCTGCAAAGACGGAAATATAACTTCGGGCAATGATGAAGACTTAAACCTTTTATCCGAGATCAACATGTTTAGTAGGCGAGGTGACTAAAATAACCAACAAGTTATATATTCGCGACCACGACGTGATTATAGTGATCTTTTCTATTTCACCCGAGAGGCGACACGTTTAGTAGGCGAGGCAATCAAAATAAACTACATTAGTCATATGTTTGCAGCCACGACGCGATTGGAATGTTCTTTTCAAAATTTAAGTTCGAGCCCTCCGTGATCAAAACATTCACTGCTTTGAATACGGATATGAAGTTATTTATATTTAACTGCTTTCTAACCGCTTGTTCTTGACACTTGCGAGGATTAAAGTAAATAACGGCGAATTATTCCTGAGTTTATTTATTTCATTTCTTTCTTTAATTCACTTTTATTCCGCTTTGTATTGTAATATTATTTATCGCACTTATGTAACTATTGAAATGCTTAGAATAGGCAAACTTAGGATTAATTCATAGGGTAATTTAAGATTTGAAACCCGTCGCTAGCTCATTTATTTGTAGGTTCGGTTGAATTCAAACTTAGAAATCCTTCGCTAGTTTATTTATTTTAGGCTCAAATCACGCCGTATTCAAGATTTTCAAAACGACTTTTGTCATCTTTTATTTGCTTTATTAATCATACCGAATAAGTTTATCTTTTGTCAATTTACAATTCATTGATTCCCAAAATTTTACTTCTTTGGCATTATAAATAAATTGTTTTACTATCAATTGTCAAATACATATTTTTCCAACTCTACATGTATTTCTCTTTAAATATCATACAAATGCATATTTTGAAAAAATCTCTACATTTATCCATCTTTTAAAATGTATCTTTTTTTCATTAATTATTTGCAAACATCTTTTAACTTCATGCTTCAAACATGCATTTTTTCTAGTAATAATTAACCTGAGTTTGACCGGATAACCGCAAGTTAGCGGATCTTAAAGGATGCCTAACCCCTTCCCTTTAGGATAATAAAGAACCCTTACCTAGAATCTCACTAGTTTCGCAGACCTTAAAATTGGAGTTTACATTGCAGCACTTAGTTTAATATTTAGGTGTCCTAATTCACCGTAAAAATAATTAGGTGGCGACTCCTCAACCCTTTTACCCAGGAATCACCGAACACGTCCGCGCTCCGCTCTCTGACCTGCGAGCGGGTCGAAAATGGGGCGCGACACCATGTACTCCGTCTTAGTCCTGCTTAACCCAAAACCTTTAGATTCTAAGATCGTTCTCCAAAACTTCTAGCCTATCGTTAACGCCACTACGTGTCTCGTCAATCAAAACTATGTCGTCTGCAAATAATATATATCATGGCACCTCCTCATGCACGAAGTCATAGGCACGTAGGTTCCGGGCTAGACCGACTACTCCAAGAGCACTCATCCATAAATCGGTTACTGGTACAAATAACATAAAGAAATGTAACCAACATTTATTGAAAAAAATAACCCCAAAGATTTGGGACCAAAAGCGGTTAGCGATGGGAAAATCAAACTTCCATCGAAGAGAAGTAAATGAAAGACTTTCATAAAAATTATCGTAGAATCGAGAATGAAGTTTTCATTCTGTACATGCCAGATCATGAATTAGTAACTGCTTCCAATTTCCAAAAAAAAATCTCAATTGTGTCGAACTTTCCATTTTTGGAATAGTTACGAAATCTCCATGAATAGGAGCAAACAGAAACGGGTTAAGGGAGGACCCCTGGTGCAACCTCATCACGATCGGAAAGTGTTCGGAATCACCTCCCACTGTCCTAACCCGAGTCTTGAATCCCTCATACATGTCCTTAATTGCCCTGATGTAGGCCACATGCACACCTCTAGACTCCAAGCATCTCCAAAGGACCTCCCAAGGGACTTTATGAGAATATTATTAATACAAAAATGAAATTATATCCCGTGCTCTGTAATCTTACTTGAAAATGCTGGTACTCTATTGTACTTTATAAAGCAGTAGGGGAAGTAAATAACTATTACAAGTGTTTGAAAGGATAAATAAATGGTCAATCTTCAAAACTACCGCAAGCTTGTTGTGTCTTGAATCTTGATAACCTTACAAGGCCAATGTTGAGAACTGTCGCAAGCTTGTTGTGTCTTGAATCTTGATATCCTGAAATCAAGAAGCAACTAAATCTGGATGGTTACAACCTTGTGTGTTGAGTCGAGGAATTGCCCTCTGTCCTTAAGACAAGATTGCCCCATATATATGCTTTTACGTTAGCGGGCAATAGTCTCCCAAGATTAAACAACACTTTAATCTCAACGCTACAAAGCCAATAGGTTGAGTCTGCCGAATAAAATAAATATGAATTGACTTGCTGAAGAAATGAAAAGGGAAGGAAGAGTTTCTATCTTTTCTTCTGTTTTGTCTCTGTGTATATAGTGTGTCTCTGTTGTGTATATCTTGTGTATATGTGAGTGTATGTTCACTGTTTTTCAACACAGTTTTGCTCACTGTTTTTGTGGTCTGTTTGTGCTATTTTCTGTGTCTGTATCTTTTATTTTCAGTCAAGTATGTGTGTTATATTGCTGTCACGAATTGAGCCAAAGGAGGCATCAATATATAGCATGGAGGAGGGCTGCCCAACAGCCACAAACAAGGCTGTTAGTAGCCATAAGTGACGGCTGTTAATGGCCATTAGTAGGCAGATTAATGGGTAGTTTATGGGTTGTTCATGGCCATTGAAGAAGGGCTGATAATGGAGGAGTTAATCAGCCAAGTAATGGCTGATTAATGCCTCAAAAAACAGTTCCAACGGTAGGCATAAAGTTTCCTGCCTTCCGTCACCCCAAAATCAACTTTCCAGAAACTCTAGGGACAAAACTGTAAATATTAAGCAATTTGGGGTCCAAAAAAATAATATCAGAAAGTCCCCACAGGCCACAGGCCACAGCCCACAGCCCACGACTGGACGGACGGGCGGCGGCGGCGCGCGTGTGGGCTTGGCCTTGAACCCAAGCACATCTAGGTCCTCCCTCCTTTAAACAAATGTGATACCCCTTGGAGTCCCAAACCCTTTACTACATTAGAGAGTTATATAGAGAGCAATTCTTTCTAATCCCACCGATGTGGTAGATTTGTCCCACACCATATTTCCATGCCTCAAACAACTTACTTCGTGGACCAATATCTCTTTCATTTCTCAACGAAATTTGACGATTCTTGGCCTTACGGTCATCTACTCACTTCGTAGATCATGCATGTGCGAAGAGACAAAGTCTCCAACATGCGGAACACTAGTGTTTAATTCATCAAAGATGGGTGGACGCATCTCCCCGCCAAAGGCAAATTTCCAACAGAAAATTATTATAACTTCTAGTTGTTTACAATCGCTTTCCTTAAACCTAGGGTTTACTTTAATAACTAAAATATTTTTTATGTTTCCAGTGCCGTGTGTTTCATTTTGGATAAAGAATTTTTGGAAAATGAGAAGAGAAGAAGTTGAGAATGGGAGAGGCGATATGTTAATAGACGGAGATGAAAATGAGCAAAGGAGGATAGAGAATGCCGTTCCAGATGGATTCAACGCCAATTATCTAAAAGCTTATTATGGTAATGATTCGTTTTGTTGCATTTTAATTTGATAGTCTGTAAATAGACGAGAATCCATGATTTTAACTTTATGAGCTGGAGTTCAGAATTCTAACAATCTCGTTTGATTTACTCGGTTTGAGACTTTTTAACACATACATTGGTTGCGTTCAGATGAACTACATCTAGTCCGCTTGGGCAGCTCAATTGGTTTCAAGGGGGATATTTGGAATAAGAGACCAAGGATCGAATCCCATCAGCGGCAGTGTGGGGGTTTCTTCTTGAAATAAAGGAGGGCCCCTTGTGCGCAGCGTGGTACTGGTCTAACCTTTGAAATCAATTGAGTCACCATGATTTACCCCCTTCACAGACCTGTCGGACCGGGGTGTGGGGGCTCCTGGGGTGGGAGATTCCACCTTTGGAATAAGATGAACTACATCTATTTGTCAGGACTTTTCTTTACTATGATTTGACATATGTACATCTGTTATAGGGATAAGGCAGACATTTGTAAAACATATTGTATTAAATAAGTTTAATTTGCTTCAGACAGACATGTTATTTGATTTTGTAATAAAATCGGTTTGAGAAGAGCTGAAGGGGTATACATGATTCAATCCTGACTATCTTGTAATTGAGGCGCAAGTGACTGATTTCTCATATCCATTTAACAAAATTGTTAAATATACACATAATATACACGAAATACACGTGTATATTGTGTGTGTATTTATGAATATTGATGCTCGGGTTTGTATAGGAAGCCCACGGTAACGGGGCAGCTTTTGTATATAGTTGTTGTAATATTTTAGTGTAAATATTACCTTAGTCTTGTACACTTACTATAATGATAGGAGTCTTGTTCTACTAGAATAAGGTTTTGGGTTTAGAATAGGAATATGTTTCCTATTATGGTAAATTGTAACTTGTATATAAACTCTTTTCATTAATGAGAATAATCAAGTGATTATTTATTTCATGGTATCAGAAGTCTAGGACTCCAATACTTCCGCTCCTCTCCCAAACGAAAATCCCCTCTCAGTTTCTTCCTCAAACCTGAAGCCTCCCTTCAAAATTTTCTTGTCCAAATTTCTTGTTCTATTCACTATGACTGACAGGAACATGTTTCATCATGCCCTAACAGTTTCTAACATCAAGAGCATTCTTCTTATTGTTATTGACATAGAAAATGTCCAATATGGGATGTGGGCAGAGTTGTTCAAAATTCATGCACTTGCACATCAAGTCCTCCACCACATAATTCCTCCCGCTCCTGGCACGCATGATATACCCACCATGGAGGACAATCCTAAATTATGAATTACTCTTGATGCTACGGTTCTCCAGTGGATTTATGCCACTATTTTCGTCGACCTCTTACAAACGATAATTGAATCCAACTCTACGGCTATGGCTGCTTGGGATAGATAGCGTGATATATTCTAGGATAACAGACATTCTCGTATTGTCACCCTTGAACAAGAATTGAACTGTAAATTCCAAGAAAAATACAGTCCTTGTTAATAAGACCATCCTTTCCGCTGGCCGTAGGAGGGTTGTTCTGTTTTCCGCTGCTGCGTTCTTTTAAGCTATTGGTTGAAAACGGAACAACAGGCATATTACATGTTTCACTATATTTTGTTTTCACTTTTTAAACATGAAAAAAAGTGTAAGGGGTGTCATTGTACTTTGAGAAAAATATCAAGGAGGAAAGGGGGGGATTCACATTGTGAAAAGGGTAATTTTGACTAGGCCAAAAGCAATTACCGTGTGGACCTAAAACAAGAGTGGTCACTCTCTCTGCGTACTAGGGGTGAGCGGATCCGGGTATCCTAATATTTTTGAACTACCCGGATCCTATCCGGTAAAAGATCGGTTTCTAAATTTACTACCCGGAACCTACCCGTAGCAATCATTACCCGGAACCTACCCGGACCACAGAGTCCTGTAGGTTCCTGCACTCAGAAATAAAAAAACACAGATTAAACAATAATTTTTTAGCCTATGAGAATAAAAAAGAGTTCTAAAATAATTTCATCCAATAGTTTTTTAGCCTGCAATCGGAGTTTTTAGTACCCTTATAAGAAGTTTTAGAAAACTTATTCATTGTAGAAAAGTTAATTCTGTAACCAAAACCTAAAATTGCAAACCAAATTTGACACTCAATTAATTGAACGTGTTGATTTTAAAATAAATTTGGAAATATCTTAATTAAACTTATATTCGTGTTCATAAGCTCTTCGATACAAAAGAAAAGCTTTATTATACTAGTAAATCTCTAAATTTCATCTTCACAACTACAAAAATATACACAAATTTTAAAAATAGATTTACATTTCAAATCAAAAAGTAATACAAATTGAAGATGAGTATCGCCTGAAATAGAACAGAAGCATAGGTTATTAAAAAAAATTGAAGAGTTAGATATGAACCCATATGCATTTTAGGAACGACGTGAACACAACCAAGGGAGAGAAATAGGCAAAGGTGAAGCTTCAACGACGACAACGATGAAAGTACCTGAGAGAAAGATTCAACAACGACGACGATGAAGCTCGGTGGTGTAGCTAAAACGCCATTGTTATTGAGAGAGTTTTGGGTGTTTTCTCTTAGGGCACAAAGAGCATTCTAGAATAAAGGGGTGAAAAAGCTGAAATATTTGCGTCTTGGGGTGGGGAAAATCAATGTACAGGTGTGCAACAAACAATTTTGGAGAAAGTTAAAAGTGGTCCAAATGTTTCTCAAAAAAGTAAAAATATTTAATATTTTATAGGTTCCGGGTATCGGTTCCGGGTCCGGGTACCCTGTCTCTATTTGCCGGAACCGGAACCGGACCCGACATTGATCGGTTCCTAATTTTACTACCCGGACCCTACCCGTTATTATAATATATCTACCAGGAACCTACTCGTTAATGTCGGTTCCAGTCAGGTATCTGGGTACCCTGTACCCGTGCTCACCCCTACTGCGTACTTAGCTGCTGAGAGATCAAAAAGCAACTTTATGAATTTATGTATAGCATTCAATACAGTTGAGAGAGAGCCTTTTGTTTCTAGTTTCAACTTACAGCTCTTCACTTAATTTCTGTGCCACGCCTTCACTTATTCATTTATTTCTCTCTTCCTGGAGTAGTATTTTTTTCGGCAGGAGAAGTTTGCTTCCACTCCTTTCTTTCTTTCTTTCTTTCTTTCTTTCTTTCTTTCTTTCTTTCATTAAAAAACTCCACACGCTTTGGTTCTCATCTTGGTTGTATATAATGTTGGAAATTTGCCATTGGTGGGGAGGTTGCGTCCACCCATATTTAATGACTTACACACTAGGGTTCTGCATGTTGGAGGCTTTGTCTCATCACACGTGCATAACCTACTAACTGAGTAGATGACCATAGAGCCAAGAATCGTCAAATTTCGTTAAGAAATGAAAGAGATATTGGTCCACGAAATAAGGTGTTTGAGGCATGAAAATATGACGTGGGACAAATCTACCACATCGGTGGAAAAAGGAAAGAATTGTTCTTTGTATAAGCCTAAAAAATGGATAAGGGTTTGGGACCCCAAGGGTAACGCATGTGTTTGAAGGAGGGAGGACCTAGGTGTGCTTGGGTTCGAGACTAGCCCCACACGCGCGCCGCCCGCCCGTCTGGTCCGGGCTCGGATCACAGGCGTGGACTGCTAATGAACAAAACAAACACGAAACGACTTGTTGAAATGTATGAACTACTGCCTCAAATGTAAAATTAACTTATGTATGATATGGAATAAATGTCATATTAGTCGTTCTTGCAAATCACCCGTTTCTACACTCTAGTACTCTTTTTCTTTTTTGAATATGCCTATTGTTTGGCAAATGTATTGATAGAAATAATTTGGCTGTGTATTTCATTACTTTCCCAATCAATATATACAAGATTACAAGCTAATATGATGACTATAATTATGTTGACCAAATCATCAAAATATACACAAAATATATCTATACTATAAATAAAAGATAAATGTTCTAATATATACATTAAATTTCGCAAATAAAAATCCTTGTCCCATAGCCAAAAAAAAATTCCATGTATTTTAACATGACACTAGTATACATCGATATGTAAAAAACTTTTGGTGTATTTTGATTAGTCGACATTTCTCTCTCAATCTTTCTTTTGTTTTCTTTAGAAGTTTATAAATTACACGACTCTCTAATTCTAGCAAGTTGTCTCCATTCGTACAGAGAATTTGACTCGGTAATTTGCCTTTCATTTTCTTTAATTCGATTATTTGAAAGCAATAAATGTTATCCAAATTAGAGGTTGTGGTAATAATAATGACTGCAATTGACACCCAAGGCTGAGGTTGCTTGATTTACTTTAAGAGATTTTTTTTGAATATATATGACTACATTGGAAAAAGGTCAATCATGTAATCATAAGTAATATTTAATGTATTAGTAAAAGTCTTTCGCACTATAAGTATGTGTTAAATTTTCCCTGATTTCCTTCCTCGTTTCATTATCAGCTTTATATAGTTGTTTGCAAAGTCAAACTTATAAATTAAGCTTGATGAGTTTGATTTTAAGATTAAATTTATCATATTTTTAAAATTATGAGTTAATATTTAATACTTTATTAAAATTTTGATAAATTTCTAGATTTATATCTATAACTCTACATTCAAAAATAGCAAATTTAAATGAATTCATTGTCTAAGAGCTATATCTTATGTTGGTTATGTTCCTCACGTTGTCTTCAACCTTTACCTTTTCTCAAACGTTGAGTTGTCACCACCGGCCTTAAAAGTCATATTGTCAACTAAAAAGAAATTAGCACATCCACACGTCTCAAATTATTGATTTTTCAACATAAGAGAAATTAAATTAAATTCAAGAAAAGAAAAGTATGGTACTATACTACAAGCATAATTTTTTGACAAGGGGAAAATTTGATTTTGACATGTGGGGTCTACTTAATTAAATATGCATGACATTTGCAAAAAGTTATTTTATGGCAGTAGACCAACTGCCTGCTGGCCAGTCCGTCCCTGGTCCCGGTATTTCTCAAAATCCGCTCAATTCTTTCCCGAGTCAAAGACCAGTCACTCATAGTCTACGGAGTATTTTTAAACCAAGAAGACATTTTAATTTAAATTCTAATGTTCTTAAATCATCCTTACCCCGTAATCCTGTGTCTGCCTTAAATAACCCGAATTGAAAAATTGCTATGACCGACGAATATAATGCTCTTATTGATAATAAGACGTGGGAGTTGGTGCTCCGTTCATCTAGTGTTAATATTATTCGGTCTATGTGGATTTTTGCTCATAACGACAATTATGACGGTTCTTTTGCGAGGCATAAGGCTCGTCTTGTAGGTGATGGTAAGACTCAACAAGTTGGTGTAGCCCGGTGGTAAATCCGGCTACCATTCACATTGTGCTCAGCTTGGCTCTTTCGAAAGCATGGCTCATTCATCAGTTAGATGTGAAGAATGCTTTCTTACATGGTGATCTCAAGGAGATAGTATATATGCATCAGCCTTTAGGGTTTAGGGATCCCAAATATCCTCACCATGTCTGTTATATTGAAGAAGTCTTTATATGGGCTTAAGCAGTCTCCACGGGCTTGGTATAAGAGGTTTGCAGACTATGTTTCGACTATTGGGTTCTCTCACAGCAGGTATGATAATTCACTGTTCATATATCGTCGTGGTTCTTCATTGGCTTATATATTATTATATGTGGATGATATTATCTTGACTGCCTCTTCTGATGCATTACACCAGTCTATCATGACAATGCTCAGTTTTGAGTTTGTTATGAAAGACTTGGGGCCCTTGAGTTACTTTTTGGGGGTTGTTGTCACTCGTCATGCAGGTGAGTTGTTTTTAACACAGAGGAAGTATGCAGTTGCGATCATTGAGAGGGTTGGGATATCATCCTGTAAGTCCACTTTCACTCCAGTTGATAGTAAACCCAAGTTGGGAGTTGCGACTGGCTCACCTTATGAGGATCCGACCCGCTATCGCAGTCTTGCAAGGGCCCTTCAGTATCTTACATTCACGAGACCAGATATTACGTATGCCGTATAACATGTGTGTTTATTTATGCACGATCCCAGGGTTGAGCACATGAATGCACTCAAACGCATTATTCGGTACATACATGGGACACTTGACTATGGCTTACATTTATATCCGTCGTCGACATATACTCTTGTCTCATATACACATGCTAATTGGGGTGACTGTCTGAACACCAGACGGTCTACGTCTGGTTATTGTATGTTTCTTGATAATAACTTGGTCTCATGGTCTGCAAAGCGTCAATCGACATTGTCCCGCTCTAGTGCAGATGTCGAGTATCGAGGGGTAGCCAATGTGGTCTCTGAATCATGTTTGTTGCGCAATCTTCTTTTAGAGCTTCATTGTCCTATTCAGAAAGCTACCTTAGTTTACTGTGATAATGTTAGTGCCATCTATCTTTCTGGTAATCCGGTTCAGCACCAAACATATCGAGATGAGCATTCATTTTGTTCGCGAAAAGGTAGCTCGTGGACAAGAACGCGTCTGTCACGTCCCTTCCAGATATCAGATTGCAGACATCTCTACAAAGGGTCTTCCCTCGGTCCTTTTTGAAGATTTTAGGGACAGTCTCAACGTTCGAAGACCGCCCGCTGTGACTGCGGCGGTGTGTTAAATATACATCCGATATACACAATATACATGTGTATATCGGATGAACAATGCTCTTGGGTTACTGTAGCAGGCCCACGTTTGGGCTAATTTTGTATACAATGTGTATATTAGTCTTGTACCTTAATTAGTCTTGTACACTTACCATAATTGTATAGTTAGTCTCCAAATATAATAAGATTTTAGGAGTAGAATAAGAAGAGATTATTTCTTTCAGAATTGACCCTTACAATAATTAATACATGCGACTGCACCTCTATTTTTAATGTCGATATAAGTCCAGTTGAGATCACCAGGTCGCCAAAAAGCCAAACGATTAGTTCGTCCATAATAGTCAACCACCAGTACATAATATGATGTAAGAGAAGGACTAACACTTAAGGCAACTCTATCCACGACGTTCCAGATCTGTCCTTGAGGTCCAAGACAGTGAAGTTGTATACTGATGTGAGAGAAAGGATGCAATAAGTTCATCTCACCGGTGGTAGATGTCAAGGTGCAAAGCCATCCCTTTGATGGAAAACACTGGCGCCCTCTAGCTTCAGGGAGAAATCATCATCTTTATCAGTTAGCATTAGCAACGGAACTTGGGGCGAAAGCATGTCGAAATTTTTCTTTGTAGCAGCAATTCGCCAAGAGGTACAAACAACACCAAACGCAATGTAATCTTCAATCACTTTAACATGATTTGCAATCAGACCAAGGAGATCGATGTACAAATCTGCCCAGTCCGCCATAGCTTTGAAAAAATCTGGAATATAGTTGGAGTTTCTATTGTATACTTTTGAATCATGGAACTAGTTGAAACTTGAAACATATAGGCGTGCAAGTATACTCCTATTCCTATATTGACAAGGACTTGGAATAATAGGCCAATGACAGGCCAGGCCCATCATCTTTCAGAACTAGTTGGACTTCTAAATCATGGCCCAAACGTCTAGACATGTGTTGCCACGACCCATCTAATTATCATTCAAATTATATCACACAACCGGTGAAATTTCACTGTTGGTCCCCTTTTTGTGATAATTATTAATATATGATCCTCATTTTATTTTTTTTAATAATTTATGAACTTTTTAGATCACAACCTAAAGATTCATTGTAAGCAAATTAAAAATATTATGAGAAAACGTTAACCATATCTCAAAGTGTAAAAATAAATTTGGCAAACGTTATACAACAGTCTATGTTTTTATCTATAAGGTTAAGCAATATATGAGCACATATTAGACCTGAAAGGATAAATTTCCAAGAGATATACTTGCACTCTCGAAATCAGAAAAGTATTATATTTGCACTTTCGAAATTCGAAAGGTGCCATATAAATAGGGATGAAAAGAATGATGGCTTTTAAAATAATAACTAATATTTGACAGGAAAAATTACATGGTATAGCTGCCTACTAAAATAATAGCCGAGAAATCTATATTTTTTTCATATTAAATAAAAATACAAAAACATGCATATGTTATACATAATATTATATATATTTAACTAGCGAAATGTAATTATTTAACCGTTGGTCAAATTTGTAACTTTTCCTATTCGATAGCAGGAGTTATAAGTACCTATTTACGGACTTCTCGCAATTTCGCAGATATGAATCAGGCCCAAAACTAAATCACCCGGCCCAATAAGCGGTTCAATAAATTCACCTTTTTCCCGCCAAGCCTAACTCCTTCATTATCCTCGAAATCGCTTTCCCGCCATATCCAGTTTCCTCTCCGTGCAACCGTTCTAGATCTCCACCACCGACCGCCTCCCCACCGCCGCCGCCGTCGCAAGCGATTCAAGTACATCGTAAGTTCTATTATCCGTAACATTTGAGCTTACTTGAATATTATTATAACTTCCAGGTGTTTACAATCGCTTCCATTAAACCTAGGGTTACTTATATAGCCTGTTTACTTATATCGTGAGTTCTATTGACCGTAACATTATATCTGCGCTTACTTGAACATTATTATAGATTCCAGGTTTTTAGAATTGCTTTCATTAAACCTAGGGTTTATTTACTCTGTTGACAAAAATCTAAAATATTTTTTTATGTTTCCAGTGCCGCGTGTATATTTTCTGTAAATTTGGACAATTTGTTTTTGAAAATGACGAGAGAAGAAGTTGAGAATATTACGACAACAACATACCCAGTGTAATCCTACAAGTGGAGTCTAGTGAGGGTAGGATGTACGCAAGCCTTACCTCCACCTTTGCGGGGAGAGAGGTTATTTTCGATAGACCCTCGACTCAAAAGAAACGTAATTAATGCTGAGTTGCATGAGAAATAAGGCAGCAAAATATCAAGATACAAAACAAACGGTACAACATAGTAATACACACATTAATAGAATGATCGACGCGATACCAAAACAAAAAAACTTGGGAAAGGAGAAGAGGAGATGGAAAGACTAGCCCCCAACCTCGCTCACACAGCGTGACAAAACACAAATACCTACTATCCTTCTATCATAATCCCCGACCGCCAAATCTTCCTGTCTAAGGTCATGTCTTTAGTCAACTTGAATTGAGCCATATCCTATCTAATCACCTCCTCGGTTTTTCTTCAGCCTACCTCTACCTCTCCTAACTCCTACGACCATCAATCTCTCACACCTTCTCTCCACATGCACAAACCATCTCAATCTCGCTTCCCTTATATTGTCCTTCACAGGGGCCACTCCGACCTTGTCCTGTATATCTTCGTTCCTAATCATATCTCTCCTAGTATGACCACACATCCATATGAGCATCTGCATTTTCGCTACTTTTATTTCTGAACATGGACGTTCTTGATTGACCAATACTTTGCCCCATACTACAGTGCTGGTCTAACCATAACTCTGTAAAACTTACCTTTCAGCCTAGGCGACACTTTCTTATCGCAAAGCACTCCGGAAGCAAGCCTCCATTTCATCCACCTTGCTCCAATACGGTGGGTGACATCATCCTCAATCTCCCCGTTCCCTTGTATAATGGACCCAAGATACTTGAAACTCCCTCTTTTGGGTATAACTTGTGTCTCGATGTTCACTTCCACATCTGTCTCTTGCGTCACGTCACTTAACTTGCATTCTATCCTATCGTTAATGCCACTACGCGTCTCGTCAATCAAAACTATGTCGTCTGCAAATAATATATATCACAACACCTCCTCTGGAATATGTCGCGTCAATTCGTCCATCACTAAGACAAACAGAAACGGTCTAAGGGCGGACCCCTGGTGCAACCTCATCACGATCGGAAAGTGTTCGGAATCACCTCTCATTGTCCTAACCCGAGTCTTGACACCCTCATACATGTCCTTAATTGCCCTGATGTAGGCCACATGCACACCTCTAGACTTCAAGCATCTCCCAAGGGACTTTATGAGAATATTATTAATACGAAAATTAAATTATATCCCATGCTCTGTAAGCTTACTTGAAAATTATTATAACTTCAGCTGTTTACAATCGCTTTCCTAAACCTAGGGTTTACTTTAATATCTAAAATATTTTTTATGTTTCCAGTGCCGCGTATTTAATTTTGGATAAAGAATTTTTGGAAAATGAGAAGAGAAGAAGTTGAGAATGGGAGAGACGATATGTTAATAGACGGAGATGAAAATGAGCAAAGGAGGATAGAGAATGCCGTTCCAGATGGATTCAACGCTGATTATCTAAAAGCTTATTATGGTAATGCTTCGTTTTGTTGCATTTTAATTTGTTCGTTTGTAAATAGACGAGGATCCATGATTTTAACTTTATGAGCCGGAGTTCGGAATTCTAACAATCTCATTTGATTTACTCGGTTTGAGACTTTTTAACACATACAATGGTTTAGCGTTCAGATGAACCCATTAAGACACATATTGTACACACATCTATTTGTCAGTAGTTTTCTTTACTATGATTTGACATATGTACATCTGTTATAGGGATAAGGCTGAAATTTGTAAAACCTATTGTATTAAATAAGTTTAATTTACTTCAGACAGACATGTTATTTGATTTTGTAATAAAATCAGTTTGAGAAGAGCTGAAGGGGTATACATGATTCAATCCTGACTATCTTGTAATTGAGGGGCCCCAGTGACTGATTTCTCAGATATCCATTTAACAGAATATAACTTGGTTGTTATTAACGGGATGTTGATGAAACAAACAGCTGCTACCTGAATGCTTGTTTTAGGATTGTTTATATGCCTGCACCGAGGTCTTGGTCTAGTGGTAAGAGCGCAATGTGGGTTATGCGCGTGTCATGGGTTTGAATCTGCGCCAAACAAAAGCCTTGTATTTAAGTGTAGAAGGGTAGAGAAGCGATTTCATCATCCATAGAGTTTCTAACCGTGTGCTATTGGGCTTTAGGGATTTCTCGATTATCAAGAAAAAAAATTATTGATATGCCTCTTTAAGTTGGAACTTTTGAATTGCATTATGTCAAGTACACTCACATGAGAAGTGTTCTTCTAGTATCAATATAATCCGAAGGATACTGTAGCACTTTCCCTGCTTGAAAGCAATAGGGTTAGGAATTTGAAATTGATGTGATAGAGCTATGTTGTGGCAAGTTTCTACCTTCCTCAATCCATCTTTATATAAGAAGAAATTTTGTCACTTTAGTACATTTCATTTGGTCTTCAGAGCCATTTATGGATTGATATCTCAAGCTAAGTCTTTTCTGTTTGCAGGAAAGGTTTTCCCTTATGTTGATATGTTCAAGTGGCTGTCTTATGGCAATGGTAAAAGCAGTTCTTCGATATGCAATTTCTCATTTCATATTTCTTCTCTAACACTTTACTATTGTGGGTTCTCCAGATGGAAAGCATCCAGGTTGTGATCACTCATACTTTGGTCGAAGGGAGTTCTCTTTCACATTGGATAATGATATTTACCTGCGGTTTCAATCATTTAATACTGCATCTGAGCTGGAAAATGCTATCAAAGAAAAATGTCCTTTCAAAATAGACATTGGACCTGTCTATAGCGTTGATGTAAGATCTCTGCAACTGTCATTCTCCTTGCATTGAAACATAAATTTTGTTGTTATGAACAAGAGGATTCGGGTAAAAGCTACTTATAGAGTTATAGTTAATCTGCTGCATTTGTTGCTTTTATGTGTACGCGAAGTTCTAATAAGAGTTTTTATACTGTAACTGCTTGTTAGTACACTTCAAAAGAAAAAAAGGAGTTTCTTTTTAGCTGAAACACGCATAATGGCAATACATTGAGTTAATAATATGATTAGTCTCATTCTGATGGTTCCCCTTAGCTTAAGGTACCCCAATTTCTCTGTCTTCTTTTTTTCCGGTGTAGACAGGTTTGTGTTTGTGAATCAGTAAGCTGTTTCAGCAGGATAAATATATTTTTACCTTTTAATTAATACTTAGAATTGCTTGTTTTCTGCTGCAGCCTGCAAAAAGGCATGCCTATTCACTAGGCGGTGACAATATTTTCACGCCTGTTGAAAGAGAGCTAGTTTTTGATATTGTAAGTCATTGATACTGAATATATCAATGTTTCCGCAGAAAATTTCCCAATTTATGTTGCAGCTGAAAGTTTGTCGCATACATATTTTTCTGCAGGATATATCGGATTATGATGATGTCAGATACTGCTGTTCAGGAGCTGACGTTTGTTTAGAGTGCTGGCCGCTGATGACAATTGCTATCAAGGTTATTGATACTTCTCTCAGAGGTATAGTCTTTATGACATGAAAAACCCCAGGAATCATTTTTGACTTTTGATTTTTTATCTGGAACTTCTGCAACTGAATGTTGAATACGCTCTCATTTTGGGGTTTAACAGATGACTTTGGGTTCAGCCACATCCTGTGGGTATACAGTGGTAGGCGTGGTGTCCATTGTTGGGTTTGTGATGGAAAAGCGAGAAGGTACTGCTCCAGACGTTTATTCTATGATTACTGTTTATTTTATTTACTGATCTGGCCATTGTTTTATATTTCTACTAATTTCATAATGTTCTTATAACCATCATCATCATCAGGTTGAACAATGAACAGAGGGCTGCAATTGTTGATTATTTTCGTGTCTACAAGGTACTTAGAGATGCTTTACATGCCTGCTAGCGGAATATGATAGCTTGAGGTTCTAACAGAAAAATATTATGTTTACTGCTCAGGGCAATGAGAATAGCAGTAAAAAAGTTTCTCTTGTGGGTCCTGCACTTCATCCTTTCCTCGTGTAAGGTTTTGTCCATTTAATTTCTCTTTGTTTAGGTTTAGGTTGTATTCTTAGTCGAATTCTACCTCTGCAGGAGATCTTATAATGAAGTCTTGAAAGATTACTTTGAGAACAGACTGCTATTAAGTCAAAATTTGTTCTTGAATGAGGAGAGGTTTGAGAAGATTCTGGAAATGATACCTGATGAGTGTATGCAAGTTTACATTTCATTACTTCTTCTAAATATTTTTCAAGTTTACCGTTCATTACTAGATCTAAATCTTTTTCATCTCATTGAGTTTTTAGTGACGATGAGCTGATTTTGCAGCTGTTACATCTGAGCTTCGTGGAAAGTGGTTGTCTAACAAGCGCTCAAAAGAAGAAATTAATGTTGCTCGCTGGGATCAACTTAAACATCTATTACAATCCAGTAAACAGAAGGTAGCAATTTTATATTAACTTGTACTCTGGGAAATTAAAGTTTTAAACTGTCCTTTTAATTGCATGACTTGAGTCTGGCTTAATTATTACTCTTGAACCCATTGAGATTCTTGTATTGTGTGTCATTGCTCCAGAACTCAAGATCTATCATGTTCTTTTGCGAATTGAGTGAACCATGATATATTTAATATATTAGCTCAAATGTGTGAATGTATTTCTTGCTCTTCTTGTAATTTCTTCTAATTTGCTTGTGGCTTTCCATGTGATTGCTTATACGTCAAATTTGAATCAAGTGTTTTGTCAGTTTCCAATACCCATGGTTCCATCTTTCATTTTTCAGGGCCAGGGTCTTCGTAGATGCATTGAAGAAATTGTGTTTTCTTTTACCTATCCAAGGCTCGATATGGAGGTTTGTGCTATTTCCAGTTTTCCACCTTTTTGGAGCCTCAGTTATGCTTATATGGAGTGTAAACATTTTATTCCTTGCATGTTTTAATGCATAACTTCCTACTGAATATTTGCTTCTTTAACATCTCAGGTCTCAAAGCACATGAATCACTTATTAAAGGCTCCTTTCTGTGTGCACCCCAAAACAGGTTTGCTCCTTGTAATGCTTGAACCTCAAAGCACCTGAAAGATAAAGATACTTGAATTGTTACTGCTCCTTATCATGAATATGCTTTCATCTATATCTGTATAATTTTAACAGAATTTACTGTTCTTTTTTCCAGGCCGCGTTTGTGTTCCTATTAATCCCAAGAACTGTGAGGAATTCGATCCTTCTGCTGTTCCAACCCTTTCCCAGGTGAACAATCCTCGAAGAGTTTGCCTTTAGCATTTTCAAGAAATCATTGATTTGATTTCAATTGGTTGAAGACTCTTGTTTTATCTGTTACTTGGGAGAGGTAAAATTAAGTTTTTTAATGTCATTTAGAAGACAATATAGAAAACATATATTTATCATCAGGGATGATCAAACTGAAGTTTGCAAAACCAAAGTAGTTATGCTCGTCTATTCCCAACCCTTCCATTACCAAATATTCAATTCAGAAGCAAATGGGTTCCTCATAATCCAACTGCTGCTTTGCTGCCTATTGGCATTTTTCCAAATGTTCAATAAATCAAGGCTGGTTGTAGTTCTTAGAGAAAAAGGGTGCTGAACCTGATCAAAGGAATTTCTCACGTACTCGAGACCAGACTATTATTGCTTTCCAGTTTCAATAGATACTTCTGAATATGACATAATGCTGTTAACAATCTTATCCATCATTCAGTTACAGCATGATTGGTGCACCTATGTGATATGTTAACCATCATCATTTCAATGCTTTTTTCACTCAATAGTTGTAAGATTTGGCACTATATTATCATATAATCATAAATACGTGGAGACGCTTTTTTATTCTAGCTTCTACCTCTTTTCCCTCTTGTTGACACTGATTTGACTTTATTGCAGCTTCTTGGGGAACTTAATACTGGAGGTTTTAGAGGAGAAGGGGATAATGGTATATGCTGAATTTCTCTTTTTTCCATTTACTTGTATTTTTGGGTAACTTTTTATCCCTTATTTGTCTTTCTATCAAGTGGTGTCAGAAACGGTAATCGTTAATTTACTTGAGGTTCTTAACTGATACTCCATTAAGCTAAAGCTGGGGATCATTCAGCTATCATAACTCATGAACTTCACTCTAGCAGCACTATTAACTATCTGCATTTTGAGCCTCTTTCTAACTGTGTTCCTTTATTTAACTTAGGGTCTCTTGCTACTACAATGTATTTCTTTATAGTTTTCCTAGTCTAACTGATCTTAAATTTATGGTTTTACTTTTTGATGAATCGCTTTATGACAGAATGGGAAGGAACCTCTCTTGGAAGCTGTGTTAGATACTTTAGGGAATCCTTCTTGCAACCTCTGCTAAAGTCTTGCAAGGTACATCTCAACTACTTTAATTAACTCATCCTTGTATTTCTCTTGCCATGCTAGAACTTGAGACTTTTGTATGAGACAAGCTATTTCCAGGAGCCATCCTTGTATTTCTCTTGACATGCCTGTCCTTTTAATAGTAGTTTATCATACTGTACTCATCAGAAATTTGAGCATCTAAAAATATGTTTTAACCATGCATTTACTTTATAATTGGCATCAATGTTTTAAAATTGAAGTCATAGGTTAGGAAACTGACACCAGGGATGGATTCAAATTTTACATGACTAGGTTCATACTTTCGACATGGAGCATAATTTCTGTGTAAAAACTCAATATAATTGCAACAGCTTTAGAAGTACAATGGGTTTAATGCTACGAACCTTAAGGATTCAACATATAGAACTTAAATCTTGAATCCGCCTCTAAGTCTTCTGCAACACATACCCATGCAGGAGGAGATAGAGACTTCTTATAATGCAAAGGTTCAGCAGTCAAGGAACTCAATTAGCTGGTAGTGTTCTTATGAAATCTCCTATTTACATGTGATGTTTGCGACCCTGCCAGGCGTTGTAATTTTGTGTTTAAATACTATATTGTTGTGCTTAGTTTGTTAATTTATTCCTAGTTTGAGTATCAAAGCGTGTAATATGGTCCCAGTACCTGGGGGTTGTACTATGTTTTAATCTTTAGTTGCCTTCTTAAGACGTAGCCTTGGCAACCAAATTTTCCTTGCAGTTGACAAATCTTACTAAAACATAATTAGCTTGGAATACAACGGTGTCTGCCAAGAATCTACACTGATAAGTTTTGTTCATTTAATGAAATATTGAACTTAACTGGTTCAAAACTTCAAACTAACATTATCAAAACTCAGAAGATGTTGACTATTGTGTATTTGTGGTTTGTGAGAATATCAGTGGGCCTTAGTTCTTTGCATTTGATACGGTTCTAAAGGTGTCAGACGAGCGTTACTGAGATCTTACTGTACTATATTGATTCACACCAGTTTCTGGGACCATTTCGTTTTTCTTCAAATTTGTTGACAAACCAAGCCATAGTCAGAGAAATATGCATGGGATTACACAAGTGGGGATGCATGGGATTATCTTTAAGATAAAATATTGTGGTGTTACTGTTCCTTTTTCATGTGGCACTCGTTTCTTATTATTTGAAAACTATTTAATTTTAAACTTTTTATTGTAATGAGATGCTTTTAGTCCTCATTTCTTTTTTGAATTTCATCTCTGCACAAACTATGGAGGGAGGATTTTTAAGAGAAGCCAAACCTCAGGGAGGTGAGGAGGGGTTGAGGTTACAAAAAAGAAAACCCAAGGGTGTAGCCTAGACGGAGGAAAATTACGAGGTCTCACATCAAATCCTAGTGGAACAAAAAGTAGTGCGTGATTTCTTCCTTTTTGTTAGTCTTGATGGACAGAATTATTCATTATCTGTGCTGGTAGAAGGTTATAGAAACTCGATGAAATTGAGGTGTGGATAAGTTAAAACTGGATACTACCGTCAATTATTTTTTTCAAAAAAAGAGAATGTAGATGAGCATTGAAGCATCAAGGCTGGACCACAGTGACTTGGCAGTGAGCTCTGCGGTTCACATGTGGCCTTGTCAAATCTCAAATAGTCAACTAGCTTTGTGCATCACATGGTACACGGTACGGGCAATCTAGTATATGTGGCACTGTTCCTTTTCACACCTATTTTCCTCGAGATTTTGTGTTGTTTCTCAAGTTGATTTGAGAATCTAGATTAAAATCAAATCATCATTTTTTTTATAACAGTAATATCTGATCAATTTGTGTGCATCTCGATTATTTTATCGAATTAGTTACTTTCCATCAGCACATGTATCAAATAATTATACTAGAGGAAAATTACCTCTACTAAAATGTGACCAAATCACCCATCATATTAGAAGTACTGCTCAAGCTTTCTGTGAAATATCTTCCTTTCCTACAAAAGTTTAAACTTAGTACTTATTAGTTGTAACTTGTAACTTTTCATTGCATCACTTGAGTACAGTTTGTGCGTAGGAAGTTCTTTTCCCCTTATTCTCTCCCTATTCACACCATCCCAAAAAGAAAATTTAAAACAAATAGATACCAAACTGCAAACTGGTTTAATATCACTAATATTATTAAAAATAGCAGAACCTGACATAATACAGATATTTGGGAGTAAATAGAGCTCAAATATGTCCATTCATCCCATAAGGAAGCACAAGACAAACTCAAGACATTCATCACTGCTTAAATTTGACAAAAGTAGTCATAAGATAGATAGCTAATCTTCAATATTAACCATTTACCACTAAATCCCAAGAACAACTCCTAATTAACAATGACATTTGTGCTCGTCTTGGACTTGACCTGTGCCTTTTTGGACTAGGCAGGCTCATGCGATGCCAACGTCAACCATAAATGTCAAAAAGGCTCCTAACTAACTTAACATAACCCCCCCCCCCCCCACACACACACAAACCATAGTCCTAACTCCTAATTAGCAAGAATTTCCCATATCAAATCAGGATCAAAAGAAGGCATTCTTGCAAGTGAACAGCTATCAAACTCAGACTCCATTAATGGCCCCTTCAAGCAGTCACCAAAAACAGAGCAATCCGAATTCTCACTTTTCCGCAATCCATCTTCAGAAACACTTGGTGAAATCACATCACCAACCAAAGAAGTAGTACTAGTAGTAGTAGAAGATAATGAATCCACAGTTTGTTTAACTTTACTCTCACTTTCACTCTTTTTCTTGGCACCCTTTTTGGCTTTCTCCCTTTTCACCTTCTGACAAATAGCTTGTATCTTAGCATACACTGCATTCTTCACAGCATTCATTTTCTCTCCATCTCCAAATCCCAACTTGCTCGGATCGCGAAGATTAGGAAAATTCAATCGCGCGTATTCACCTCGAAGCTTATAGGCTGCTCTGTCATAGGCATAAGCAGCAGCCTCAGCAGTGTCATAAGTACCCAACCAAACTCTCATTCTGTTTTGTGGAAGTCTTATTTCAGCAACCCATTTTCCCCAATGCCTCTGTCTCACTCCCCTGTATAATTTTTTCTTCTCCGGGAACTTATAACTCTGTGTATTATAACTTTGTGTATACAAACAGTTTTGAAAAGGGGTAGTTGTTGAAGTTGTTGGTATTGGGATATTTGCTATGTTTTCTTGGCAAAATTGTTTTAGCAAATCTCTTTGTCTGAGGTATACTGAAGAACCTAAGGGTTCAAAAACAGGGCTAGAAATTTGGCTTTTTTCTTGGCAATGGGCAAAAATTGTATCCAATGTGTTTGTACCACTTGTTAAAATTAGTTGAGATAACGAAGATCTAATTTGAGCACCCTCATCAAATATGCAAGACATAGTGTTATTTTCTTGGATTTTGTCCATTTATAGCATCATAAAATTAGAAAAACAGAGGAAAACAGAGTAGAACAAAGGAAGAAACGGGGGTGCTAAAAAATGCCCCTTTTTTCGAGGTTCAGGAAGAACTGTTCCAAGAAAACAACTGATCCAGAGAAAAATATGAGGATTAATGGAGAAACCCGGGCCTCTAGTGAGCTAGAGACAGAGTACGAAAAAGGTCTAATCTTTGATGATTCCGTAATCTATGATTGAGTTGAGAAGTAAAAAAAACAGAGAAATGGTTGGGAGAAAGATTGTAGTTATTGTGTGTTGTTTGTAAGTGAAAAATGGGATAGAAGGGGGCAGTTGAGAAGTAAAGATTTTTGAGTTTGATATGTCACTGGTGTTGTCTAAGTTTTGGTTTCCTCTTTGCTTGTATTTATAGCTGCTGAGAAAAGGATCTATTCCGCTAAATGTTAAGGCCCCATAACTTTTTTTTTCTTTCTATTCAAAAGTTGGCATTTATGATTCAACTTTTTACTCATATCTACCAAGTCCTCTTGGCAATCTCGATATTACCCTTGCAGTAATTGTGACAGGAAAAGTGGTTCCATGTTCTTATTCAAAGGGCACTGACCTTTTTACAAGAACAATTTTATTTTATCTTTTTTTTGTGTGTGTTGGGGTGGGGTGGGGGTGGGGGAGTTGTTGGGAAGGCTTTGAAATGGCAATAAAGTGGAACATAAGAGCTTAATGTAGTATTGATCGCACATTCAATATATTGTTCGGACAATAAGAGCTTAGTGTAGTCTCGACCGGACATTCAATATATTATTCGGACTATAAGAGCTTAGTTTAGTCTCAATCACACATTCAATATATTGTTCGGACTATGTGCCTTCTAGAATCATAAGTACTGAATTCTGCTTCATACGATCAACCAGTCTTGTATCGGCAACCAAAAGAACCTTTCACGACTAGGTTGTCTTGTAGTAGATCGACCAGTAAAGTACCACCGATTTCATGTTTGGGTGCAGGTGCCGGTTGGGGGTGGGGGGGGGGGGGTTGGGAAGGATTTGAGATGGAAAAAAAGTGGAAGGTAAGAGGGCTTAGTACAATGTCGGTTGCATATTCAACGTAGTGTTTAGGCCAGCCTTATACCAGTAACAACAAGAACCTTGCACTACTATAAGGAATAGTAGTAAGTTAATGTGCATATTTGACTCAAGGCATGAGTTTCACATATTAGAGAAGTAACACAACAATACATGTAATGCAATTATTGAATGTACTTTAATGTTCATCTACAACTGAATTGAACTGTAAATTCCAAGAAAAATACAGTCCTTGTTAATAAGACCATCCTTTCCGCTGGCCGTAGGAAATGGGTTGTTCTGTTTTCCGCTGCTGCGTTCTTTTAAGCTATTGGTTGAAAACGGAACAATAGGCGGATTACATGTTTCACTATATTTTGTTTTCACTTTTTAAACATGAAAAAAAGTGTAAGGGGTGTCATTGTACTTTGAGAAAAATATCAAGGAGGAAAGAGGGAGAGGGATTTCTGAAAAGGGTAATTTTTTTGACTAGGCCAAAAGCAATTACCGTGTGGACCTAAAACAAGAGTGGTCACTCTCTCTGCGTACTTAACTGCTGAGAGATCAAAAAGCAACTTTATGAATTTATATATAGCATTCAATACAGTTGAGAGAAAGCCTGTTGTTTCTAGTTTCTAGTTTCAACTTACGGTCAAACATTTTTATAACGTCATTTGTTTTGATTTTTGGCTGTTAACAGCGAAATGTTATTATAAAGAACATATTATATAACATAATATAGTATGAAAGATCGGCTCCACAGAGAATATGATTGTTATATAGAATGATTGTTATAGAAAGATATGACGATATTTTACGTTGAAAAGGAGGGTAGGAGAGGTAAATAATGGGCAGAGGTGAACTTATGATTTTAAATGTGAAATTCAACTATATCCTGTCTAATTTACTGTTGAGTTTTTACACCGTGGGAGATGGATAATTGATCTCTTTATATGATCTTGAGTAATTCTTGCTAAGTGGTGTGTGAAGATGGTAAAAAGAAACCCTTTACAAGGGAGGTATTTGAAATTATTTGCTTCTTACTAATAAAAGGAAAGATCTCAAAAGAAATTAGTAAACAACTAATGATGGTGATTAGCTAAATAGGGTAAAAGGACAAGCCATATGCTAAACACTTAATTTCAAAACTCCACCAAGCTTGGATACCTCGTCACTGCTCATACCTAGTTAAATGAATTGCATCTTTATGAGAAGAAGTCAGAAGTAATATTTGTTCATTTTTCATTAATATTAATTGTCAAGTTAGGTCTTCGAATTGACATATCATAAAGGGATTTGAAACCATTCATACAAAAGTAAAAAAGGGACAAAAAACCATTCAATCACACGCACGAAGTTAGCCAAGCAAATATAAAAAAGACCTTGTTGGATATAATTGTTGGAATCAAAGCAATACGGGAAGTAAATAAATATTACTAGTGTTCGAAGGGATAAACTAATAGCCAAGATTATAATTTTCGCAAGCTTGTTGAGTCTTGAATCTTGATAACATGAAATAAAAAAATATTAAATCTGGATTGTTACAATTGTGGCTGAGTTGAGAGATGACTCTATGTCTTTAAGACAAGATTGCCCCGTATACATGCTTTTACGTTAGCGGGCAATAGTCTCCCAAGATAAAGCAACAACTAATCAACTCTACAAAGCAAATAAGTTGATTCTGACGAAAAAAACAAACATGAAACGACTTGATGAAAAATGAAAAATTTAGAGGAAAAGGAAGAGTTTATGTTCTTTTCTTTTGCTACTGTTTCTGCTGCTCTCTTTTTAATCCTCACTGCCCTCAAAATAAGAGTAAGGTATCAATATATAGTGTTTGGGGGGATGACCTCTCAACTAGCCAATTAATGACTTTTAATAGCCATGTAATGGCACTTAGTGAGGAGTTATATTCAGCCAAGTAATGGCCAAATTCAATCTTTTCTGAAACTCCAGTGACCAAACTGTAAGTACTAAACAGTTTGAGGTCCAAAAGATAATATCAGAAGAAGCCCAAGGCCCGAGCCCGGACGGGCGGCGGAGACGCGCGTGTGGGCTTAGCCTCGAACTCAAGCACACCTAGGTCCTCCTTCCTTCAAACACATGGGTTACCCCTTGGGGTCCCATACTCTTATCCATTTTTTAGGCTTATAAAAAGAATAATTCTTCATTTTCCCACGTATGTGGTAGATTTGTCCCACACCATATTTTCATGCCTCAAACACCTTACTTCATGGACCAATATCTCTTTCATTTCTTAACGAAATTTAACGATCTTTGGTCCTGCGGTCATCTACTCACTTAGTAGATTATGCACGTGTGAAGAGACAAAGCCTCCAACATACGAAACCCTAGTATTTAAATCATTAAATATGGGTGGGCGGAAGAAAATTTCCAACAGACCTAATGCTAAAGATCTATTCTAAAATTGAGCTAAAGATAAACTATTTGTTCTTTAATCGATGTTTCCTTTGAGATTTATGTGTAACTTGTGTCACCATTCTCTTGGTTATGTGACTTTCGTTAAACATATGTGGTTCATCTTTTCATTTGATTAAATGTAGGATCCGTAGCTATTTAATTTGGAAAAAGTACACTCATATCTAGAATCTCCAATAAATACTTCTCTCATTTTAATTTGTTTGACAGTTTTCACTTATAAATATCAATTTGAATAATTTTTTAAAATAAATCCGGTCAATTACTTAATTCATAACGATTTCTAAAAGTTCCATGATTGTCCCCTTAGGGTGTTTAAACTTTAAACAAATATATGTACACTTTTTCTCTTTAATTTTAATCATATGATATTGAAGACTCACTATCCCGATTCATCAAAACTCTGACTCTGTTTGATCCATTTAAGAAAGAAGTGCTTTCTGTTGGAAAATTTTCAATTGCAAAAGTTCGAATTACTCAAAATCTCTAATTACAAATAAAAAAATCTCATTTGTCTCACCCTATCTCTTAATGATTACGTAAACAAGCTCTTTTTTTCTAGAATTGCAAGAATTCGAACTCGTAACCTTTAATTATAGAAAAAAAATCTCATTATCTCACCAAATTTATTAGTGGTTATGTAAGTCAATTCTTCCTCTCTAGACTAGATAGATGGAGTGGAGGAAAAAAGACGTGAGTGGTGTTAATCATAGTAAAAGTTTGTACGATCAAAGAAGTGTGGACCCAAATTACATTAAATACATGAGAAATGATGATGGGGCCTTTGGAAGACAGGACTCGTGTAGTAGTGGGCCCACTCCATCCATCCCTACTACGGCCCAAAAAAGCTTTAGCATGTGATGCAGACCTAACTCCTTCCAAAAGTCAATCCAAAACCGTACTCTTCGTATCTTTCGGTATCTCTAGGCCCACCTTTTCACATTCTTTGATCTCTTTTTTTCACTTTAGGAATCGTTTGGGTAAATATCTTAGTTATGAGGATATTATGGTGAAGAGGTTATTTACGTGATGAGTTATAATTAAATGATATAGATTAAAAATTGTTTTCACCCGGGGTAGTATTCGCTTAGGGGATCTGACTAATTTAGATTCGAGTAGTGTAAGGCTCAGGAGAAACGGTCTCTCATATTTTTTCCTCATTTCTAGAGCTGAAACCCGCAACATCTGATTAAGAGTGAAGAAATTATTTATACAGGGTGGTCTTGAACTTTTTACCTCATTTAACAGAATTTTGTTTTTTAAAAAACCTTTGTTGCCGGATGGCAAGTTCTAGTTGCAGTGCGCACATAAGTTAGTGTTGCCTATGAGGCAAGGGATCAAGTCATTTCAAGAAGTTACAAATAGTGAAGATAGTGTAATGAGTTGTCTATTGTGCAGGAGTTTAAGTTGTATTGACTTGTGAACAATCGAATAACACATGCAATATTTGTCTATGTATGAGACATAACTTGCTGATTTGTTGTCAATTGTGCAAATTCAGTTTCATTTACTTGTTGAAATGTCTGAACTACTGCCTCAAATGTAAAATTAATTTATGTTCATACCTTATGTATGATAGGGAATAAAGGTCATATTAGTCGTTCTTGCAAATCACCCGTTTCTACACTCTAGTACTCTTTTTCTTTTTTGAATATGCCTATTGTTTGGCAAATATACTGATAGATGTATTCCATTGCTTTCTCAATCAATATATACAAGATTGCAAGCTAATATGATGGTTACAATTATGTTGACCAAATCATCAGAACATACACAAAATATACCTATATTATAAATAAAAGATATATGCTATAAATAAAAGATACATATTCTAATACACCCCCGTAGTCAAAACGGGAGGTTGTCGTACGTTGAGACTATCCCGAAAATTATCAAAAAGTTACAGTGAAAGCCCCTTAGTAAAGATGTCGGCAATTTGATAACGCGAAGGGACATGTAGAACACGTACTTGACCACGTGCGACTTTCTCACGTACGAAATGTATATCCATCTCAATGTGCTTAGTGCGTTGATGTTGAACCGGGTTGTCGGAAAGATATACTGCACTAACGTTGTCACAATATACCAAAGTGGCTTTCGTAACAGGAAAATGTAGCTCCAAAAGTAAGTTTTGAATCCAACAAGATTCAGAAATGACATTAGTCACCCCACGGTACTCGGCTTCAGCACTAGATCGAGATAAAGTAGGCTATCTTTTCGCAAACCAAGAGATCAAGTTATCCCCAAGATATACACAATAACCCGAAGTAGACCGTCTGGTGTTTGTACAACCACTCAGTCTGCGTCGGTGTAGGAAATGAGCTTGCTAATCGAAGATCGATAAATGTGAGTACCCTGAATATAATTCGCTTCAAAGCAGACATGTGATGTGTTCTAGGGTCATGCATAAACGAGTACACTTGCTGAACAACATAAGAAATATTCGGTCTAGTAAAAGTCAAATACTGTAAGGCTCCGGCAAGACTACGATACTCAGTCGAATCATGATAGGGATTACCTAAAGATATACTGAGTTTTGCTTTTGTGTCTACCGGTGTAGGAGATGGTTTGCAAGAAGACATACTGGCCCGCTTAATAATTTCTTCTGCATATTTCTTTTGTGAAAGAAAAAGACCCTCTGAATGTCGTGTAACAGACATACCGAGAAAATAACTTAGTGGATCCAAATCCTTCATGGAAAACTCATAACCAAGCTTAGACGTTATGGTCTGTCGAAGAGCATATGAAGAAACAACGAGGATAATGTCATCCACATAAAGAAGGAATGTAAGACATATCGCTCCCCCGATGATAAATAAATAATGAGTGATCTGAAACATTGTGAAAAAAATCCATTTTAGCCATATAATCAGCAAATCTCTGGTATCAAACACAAGGGGCTTGCTTAATCCAGTAGAGAGACTTCTTCAGCAAGCATACATAATTAGGGTGTGCAGGATCTCGGAAGCCGGGAGGTTGAAACATATAGACAGTTTCATCGAAATTTCCATGTAAAAAAGCATTCTTGACATCCAACTGATGAATACACCAGGATTTAGATAATGCAATGCTTAGTACCGTTCGAATAGTTGTCGAGTTTACCACCGGACTGAAGGTCTCTCCACAATCTTCACCATTTCGCTGAACTGCACCATCATCGACAAGGCGGGATTTATGCCTCTCAAAGGATCCGTCAGATTTCTTCTTATGCCTGAAAATCCACAAACTTCGAATGATATTAGCATTGGACGGACGGGGCACCAAGTCTCACGTCTTATTTTCAGTAAGAGCGTCGTATTCATTTTTCATAGCCATTTTCCAATTATGATCGTTTAATGCATGAATAGGGTTTGTGGGCAAATGAGAAATGGAAGTTTTAGCTGTAGTATGAAGATTAAGAAGTTTTCGAGGCTTAAAAATTCCATGTTGTGCTCTTGGTCATTTGAGAAGAGTAAGTAGGATTTTCATATGGGCTGAGCGGGGCAGGTTGTTGTGGTGGTGTTGGACTGTGCGTGCTGGGCTGATTTGGAGAGGAATGAGATATGGATTGTGGCAATGAAGTGGGGTGTGAAGAAGAACTAGGCATCGATGATCCATTACGCATTGGGCTTGTGGGGAAGGCACAATGGTCTGTGTTATCTGAGCAGATGGGGACCGATCAGGAGATGCAGGGGTGGGGGATGTAGTTTGTGGTTGCTGGGCCTGCATATGAAATGTAGTTTGGGCCGGTGGATCATCAATGGGGTGAGGAGGCAAGTTTAAAAGAAATGTCAAACCTGCATCCAAAAACTCATAAGTAGAAGAGGTAGGAGTATGCATTTTAGAAAATGGAAAAATGTTCTCATAAAAAAGTACATGCCTCGCAACAAGTATTTTACGACTCGATAAATCATAACACTTATAACCACTATGATTTGACGGATATCCCAAGAAAACACATGGTGTTGACCGAGCTTGAAATTTATTTCTAGAAGTAGACTGAAGTAAAGGATAACACAAGCACCCAAAAACACGAAGATGAAAGTAGGAAGGGTCTTTTTGATAGAGAATTTTTATGGGTGTTTGAAAAGTAAACTTTTTGTTGGGAAATATGTTGAGGAGATAAGTGGTCATTTGTAGTGCATGATGCCAAAAAAAAGAGGTAGGGAGGCATGAGCAAGGAGAGTTCGGATAATGTTATTTATGGTACGAATTTTCCTTTCAGCTTTTCCATTTTGTGGAGATGTATGAGGGCAAGAAAATCTAAAACTCATTCCATTTAGTTTACAAAAGTTATGAAAAAGTTCATTGTCATATTCCTTTCCATTATCACATTAAAAACATTTAATCTCCCTTTTAAATTATGTTTTAACGTGAGCTCTTAAAGATAGAAAAATAGAATGTACTTGAGATTTATTTGCAACGGGAAAAATCCATAGAAAATGTAACATCCCGTACTTTTGGGTTACGATTTGAATCGCTAGGCGTGTGTAAATAGACCCGAGCGTTGGAAAATTTTTGGATCATATTTACGTATGCTAATAAAGAGTTTAGCATATAAAATGATAAAACCCCGAGATAATTTTGGACGTAACAAGTGTGACGATGGAGATTAATAATAGTTGTATATCCCCAAAGAGGTTATGGACTAGTGTCATATCACAAAATTATGACATTGAGTATAGGCAGGTCTTAAGATATTAAAATTTAAGTGAATTGGGATTAATGAATTAATTATGCGAGTGATTGATTAATTAGGGGATAAGTTTAATTATTGGGGGGACAAAGTTGAGTGGAAGTTTTGACGTGTAGGCTTTTAAAGGAATCACCTAATGACTAGGTGTTATAGCTAAGTGTGGAAGGTTGTGAGTTAATTAACGTGGAGTGAGTTGTGTGTAGTAATAACTCCATATCCACACAAATACGCTTAGCAGTACAAACATTCCACCCTTCAAATCAATCTTTCACTTGCCCTTGACTTCATTTTTTTTAGTTCCTTCTTCACCCCTCCCGCCATTGAAATTTTATCATCACGAATATACATCCAATCCAAGTATTGCAATTGACAAAAGAAAAGAAAAAGAAGATAAAAAGCTGACTGAAAACAAGCATCCGAAGCTTGCTAAATGGTCCAGAATTCAGCCTGTTTCGTGATTCAAATTCCCTGATTTTGCAGAAGTATCATTTAAAGTATGTGTTTGATTTAGTTTAACCATCGTGAAGGGTCGGTTTCAAGGTATGTTAAAACAAATTATTTCTTTCTTTTGGCATGTTCCATGTAACGAAATATAACCGTGATATTGCTCCATAATTTATTCTACTCATACTAGTTAAGAATATTCATATTATTGATTTCTATGTTAAAAGCATGTCTAAATATGTTCCTAAGTCCTTATTAAGGCATACAGAAGAGATGTTAATATTTACGGCGTTAACCGAAGGTACAAGGAAATTATGTCATTCAGGATATTTTATTGTGATTCATGCATTTTCATTTGCATTGCATTCATGTTTTACCCAATACCGTATATTGGGAATGAGAAACGAAAAACGTAGATCACCTGATCAGCTGGGATATGATAATGATAAAGTCTATGTGGCTTAATGAAGGAAGATGCATGATTAAGGGCCAATATATATATATATATATATATATATATTTGTTGTGGGGAGGAAGATGTCCTTGTGTGGCCAATATATATCTATTTACCGCATTATGCATGACATTTAGACATATTATGCCCACAGAGACCGATATGAAATGATGCCCACAGAGGCCGATATGAAATGATGCCCACAGAGGCTGTTATGGTAAGGAAGATGACCGAAGAGGCTGATGTATATGTATACTGCATTGTGCATAACATTTTAGGCATATGTATTAGGACCCTCAGAGGTACTTACTATTGGTCGGTTGTTTCTGTTTCAATTGTTGTTATATCCCTGTTATACTATTGTTCATGCTTGACATACTCAGTACATCAGTCGTACTGACATCCCTTTTGTCGGGGAACACTGCGTTTCATGCCCGCAGGTTCAGTTAAGGAAGGTGACGATTCACGTTAGTTGATTGCGAATCCAACAGATTTTTGGAGCACTCCCCTTGTTCGGAGTGTTGGTCTAATTTTGGTACGGTACATCTTTGCTTGTATATATGGGTATGGCGGGGCCTTGTCCCGACCTTTGATGTTGTTACTCCTAGAGGCTTGTAGACAGATATCATGTGGGTAATAGTCATGTACGGCCTTGTCGGTCTTTGGGTATGTATATATATATATATATATAAGATGGTTATCCGACTTTATATAGTCCTTTTTTGGCTTAGCCCGTGTTTAATTATAATTAGGTGTTGACTGTAAGGTTAGTGGTACCGACGGATGGGATCTGGGTGCCCGTCGCAGCCCTCTGATTTGGGTCGTGACAGAAAATTCGTGAAATCATCAAGAAACAAAGCATAATATCGATGTCCTCCCGAACTAAGAATAGGTGACGATCAAAAATCACTATGCACAATATCAAATGGCAAAGAAGTGTATGATAATGAGTCATAAAATTGTAATTTAACTTGTTTCCATAGAGGACATGAATGACAAAAAAATTTATTCCGAAATTTATTACAATCAATAAAATTGTTTTTACGAAGAATGCTTAAAACAGGAGCTCCCGAATGTCCTAAACGACTATGCCATATTTCGGGAGATAAAACTGCAAAGGTAGATGGTGTTGAAATTTCATTACAGGGTCTTGTGGTGGATATAGGTTACCCAAGATGTTACATCTCATTAAATGCATTCATGTCTGAAAATTCTTCACAGAAAATTCGAATGAATCAAATTCAATGGAAACATCATTGTTAATGGGAAATTTCCTCACAGAGACAAGTTTTTTAATCAATTTGGGGGCATGCAAGACATTATTTAAAATTAAAGGAGGATGGGAATTGGGTAATAATGCATTTCCACAACCAATAATTGGAATAGTATGGCTACTACCAATAGTAATATTATAATTTTTGCTCATATTGAAATAAGACGTAAGATTACCTCTTTTTGCAGTCATGTGAGATGTTGCTCCAGTGTCCATGTATCATTGTTCATCCGGAGGAGCAATCGTGAGAATATGCATAGTAGCATGAATATTGGTTGGAGCATACGAGGATTAATAGGTAAAAGAAATTTCCACCCAAGATTTAATAGTTGGTCCATTCTCAGCCTCGGTAAAGTCCATCTTGTTGCAATAGAAATGAACAAAAACAAATAAGTTTTGGCTAATGTGATAAAGATGCCAATTAGTGTTCCAAAGACTTTACCCCTTTTATTTATGTCAAATAGCTCAGGAACAAATATGTACGGAATAGAATGATTACAACCTCTCAAGTAAAGAACTGTTACAAATAATGAAGAAACTAGTAGATTCAATTGTTGCCGCCATGTAGGCTTGCGTAGGCTTGGGCCCAAGAAGGCTGGGTTGGCGGTGAGATGTGGCCGACCTCTACCAGTGTGCTGCAATTGGGTATGGGCATGGAGGTGTAGCCCAGGGTTTCCAGGTCGGTGGGAAAGCCCACTGGTGTTGCTGTGTTGGTGTCGATTATCACTGCTGTTGTTGGCCTCCGCCTCTGCCCTTCCCTTTGCCACTGCGGCTATCATTTCCTCCGTCTCTGCCACCGCGGTTGGTGGAGCTGCGGTTATTGCGATTTTGGAATGAATTTCCACCCGAATGTCCATCTGAATTATCATCATGAGATACTAAAAGGGCAGAATTATCGATATAATTTATGGCCTATTTTGCCTTTGTCGTTTCCTCCAAAAAGAGCATAGACCGGACTTTGTAAAATAGGGGAAGAGAGTCGTCATGACGAATCTGTGTACCAACAGTAGTATAAGCATCACTTAAACCTAAAACTAATTGAAGTACCAACCTTTCATTTGACACGGGAGCGCCGAGATTGGAAAGTTGATCCGCGGGTGATTTATGATGTTGACAATAAGAGGATGCATTGGCAAAGTCCTCCATTTGTACTTTCATAAATTCTTGTTCTGGATAAAGAGCCCTAGAATTCTTATTGTCAGAGAAAATATCTTGCAACCTATTCCATGCCAATTCGGTAGTGGAATCATGTTCAAGAATGATATTGAGAAGATCTTCAGAAATGGTACCGTATATCCATTGAAGAACAATGGCGTCAACACGGGACCAAAGGTCGGGATCCGTGTCTTTAAGGGATGAACCCGATGTCACCTTTTCCGTTGAAGGAGGAATGATATGGTTTAGAACTTAATAAGGCATAACGTGAATCTTAAAGAGCTCTGACCATGTGATATATTGACCATTTTTTATGTCTAGCGTTATTTTGATAAAGCTATTAATATTTGGAACCGCAAGAGTTAGATGAGGAGGATAATGATAAGGAGGAGGAGGATTAGAGGAGGTTTTTGGGTCAATCACGGTGGCAGAAAATGGAGCAGGAAGAAGTAACGATGAAGGTGACGACATCTAGAGAAAAGGAGAAAAAAAATCTAACCTAAACTCGTGATATCATGATAAAAATATTTTAGCTGTGTATTTCATTGCTTTCCCAATCAATATATACATGATTATAAGCTAATATGATGGCTACAATTATGTTGATCAAATCATCATAATATACACAAAATATATCTATACTATAAATAAAAGATATATGCTATAAATAAAAGATAAATATTCTAATATATGCATTAAATTTTGCAAATAAAAATCCTTGTCCCATAGCCAAAAAAAACACCATGTATTTTAACATGACACTAGTATACATCGATATGTAAAAAACTTTTGGTGTATTTTGATTAGTCGACATTTCTCTCTCAATCTTTCTTTTGTTTTCTTTAGAAGTTTATAAATTACACGACTCTCTAATTCTAGCAAGTTGTCTCCATTCGTACAGAGAATTTGACTCGGTAATTTGCCTTTCATTTTCTTTAATTCGATTATTTGAAAGCAATAAATGTTATCCAAATTAAAGGTTGTGGTAATAATAATGACTGCAATTGACACCCAAGGATAAGGTTGCTTGATTTAATTTAAGAGAATTTTTTTTGAATATATATGACATACATTGGGAAAAGGTCAATAATGTAATCATAAGTAATATTTAATGTATTAGTAAAAGTCTTTCGCACTATAAGTATGTGTTAAATTCTCTCCGATTTCCTTCCTCGTTTCTTTATCAGCTTTATATAGTTGTTTGCAAAGTCAAACTTATAAATTAAGCTTGATGAGTTTGATTTTAAGATTAAATTTATCTTATTTTTAAAATTATGAGTTAATATTTAATACTTTATTAAAATTTTGATAAATTTCTATATTTATATCTATAACTCTACATTAAAAAATAGCAAATTTAAATGAATTCATTGTAGCTATATCTTATGTTGGTTATGTTCCTCACGTTGTCTTCAACCTTTACCTTTTCTCAAACGTTGAGTTGTCACCACCGACCTTAAAAGTCATATTGTCAACTAAAAAGAAATTAGCACATCTACACGTCAAATTATTGATTTTTCAACATAAGAGAAATTAACTTCAAGAAAAGAAAAGTATGGTACTATACTACAAGCATAATTTTTTGATAAGGGGAAAAATTGATTTTGACATGTGGGGTCTACTTAATTAAATATGCCTTACATTTGCAAAAAGTTATTTTTTGGCAGTATTCGATAGCATCTAATTAATCACTGTGATGACGCTGACTATGAAGATGGTAGGTCCCACAATAACCAAAAGTGGCCCCACTACTATTTGGCCCTACATATAAGAGAGACACGTCATCACACTGTATGCTAATCTGAAATCATACGTGTCGATCAGCGTGTAGTTTTAATTTTCATGACTTGTGATATTTTGAAAAAAAATATTGTATGACGCTAATTATGACACCATGATTATTTCATAGAAGATGTTGGTGTTTTTATGAAATAAGACCTCATTTATTTATACTTAATGGAAATCTGAATTTGAATCGTTCGAATTTTAACATATTAAGTACATTTATTTTTATTAATTTTTTTATCACTTATCTTAAAGACCTCTGATTATGTTAGATATGGGAAGTTCTCTTAAATTGTTCAGACATCAAACACACTTCTAATAAAATGCTTTCTTTATCAGACCACATAAACCTTCCACAAATCTCCCACTAAACACTATTAATTCTTATAGTCTGACACCAAAGTATTAGGATAAATATCATGACAGATTTATGATCCTTAACCTTCAATGATTTTGATTTCTTATTCTTTTGATCAATTTATTATCTTATTTCATAAAAAAATTAGAATGTTTTCTATTTTTAATTGAAATTTTGATGGATCTGTGTGAACCCGTCACATAACAGGGGAGATGGTGAAGAAAGGGGAAGGAGGCGAGATGGAGAGACTCCACAGATGCAACCATTTGGTGGAGCTTTTCAATCAAATATTTCTATGTAGTATTTGTACTTCCAACCATTTTATTCATTATCGGACCATCCATAGCAGTAATA
The DNA here is from genome assembly GCA_029783415.1 of Anisodus acutangulus. Taxonomy (NCBI): domain Eukaryota; kingdom Viridiplantae; phylum Streptophyta; class Magnoliopsida; order Solanales; family Solanaceae; genus Anisodus; species Anisodus acutangulus. The sequence goes on from CM056512.1 coordinate 28,803,859, forward strand.
TCTATCATTCTAAGTTATTCAGTAATTCCTTTTGGTGTGTGACTTTTATAATAATCCTCAATAATTGATGGAGAGAAATTTTGAGATGGATTTTGTGTATAACCTATGGAATAGTAGTACACTGAGTATGATTATTGTAGGTTGATATTATTATTAAAAGTATATTTATGTTCTAGAGACAATCTGTATTAGGACAAATGTATTTTATACATATTCAGATTATTATTAATGGAGATTAATATTTTGACATTTGCAATTATTGAATTATTATTTGATTGTTTGTAATTATTCTTTAATGTGCATCCCTTGAGTTTGCGTTGTCATTAATAGAGTGAGATATTGATGATAGAGCGTAACTCTTAAAGTAGCCTCGACTAATGATCATCGAAAATGGGATATCGATGATATGTGATAAGTCGACATGTGGCCTGCATCACATCCTTAGAGGATGTAGTATGTTTCACCTGCTACGAGTAATGGCTACTCGTGATGGACACATGGATACTTTTGAAGTATTGGTATACCCTGCTGATATATTGTTTGTTATACTTGTCTAAAGTATGATCAGCGTGTGGGAGATAGAAGTCCTTAGACTTGAGGTCAATACGCGTCGTGTCTACAAAGTAATGTACTTTGATCCCGTCTCAAGCTCAAATGCATTGTAGGTTGAGATATGACTTGTATTGGATACATTACGATGTGGACTAAAGGGGGTAGTTGAGCCAAGATTAGGATTCATTCCTCGAATGAATATTCGAGAGAACACTCGGATTCTCAGTGATATTAGGTTGACTAAGTCGTTGGCCAACGCAATAGACATATTTAGAATATGGTCTAGTTGTCAACTAATATAGATGAGATACAATGATTAAGCCATTTGGATAGACACTTGACAAATCCTAAGCTTGATCGGGTGTGTCGTGAATGAATGGATTTTATCTTACCACATAAATGTTAAGTTTACTGGATTCGTGTAAACGTACTTCACATATTGAGTTCGTCCTCCGGCACCGTCTAGGAGTTCCGTGTAGACCTTAATTTGATTAATGTCGATATGAAAAGGCCTGTAGGGTCACACTATGTCGATTGTCCGTTTCGTATTGAGAGAGTAATTAAATGTTCGATTTGGAATCGAGATATTTAAATGAATAATGATTATTTTAATTAAGTCAAAATTGGATTTTGGATTTAATTAAGAATGCACGAAAAATAAATCGAGACAGTGCAGGAGCACGTCGAGGGCCGCGACACCCATACCCTAGGGCCGCGACACCTCTGCCTCAAATTTTGGACCAGGCCCAAGGTCAAACCCTAATCTGGTTTTGACCTATTTTTCAACTAAATGGAGGCTTTTACTTCATTATTCACATACTAATTTTCAGAATATCATTCTAAGTCTTAGAGACTTAGAATCAAATACTCTCTCGAATCTCTGTCAGATTTCCTAGCTTTCCGAAAGAGATGTACATTGAAGCTTGGAGCTTGCAATTGAAAGGGCAACCACATGTGCACCTTATAGTAGATAAAGACTCCAGATATTCTAACTTGTAAGTCTATGCTTTATGTTACAAAGTTTAATTGTTGTATAACCATATCAGAAATATTGTTGGGGTAAGTAAGAAACAAAATTTTAAACTTTCAATGTGCCCTACTTATATATTTTGAATCCAACAAAATCCCTACAATTATATATTTCCAACCATGATTATTGTAGGTTGATATTATGTTATATTTCCAACCAATATATTCTTTAACACCTAAGAAGGGGTGAATATTGTTGATTTTACACACCCACTATCTCTTAAGTAAGAAATTGCCATTTACAAGAAATTGTGTAGCCCAAAATCCATACATATACTAAATCCTTGGATCTAATGCCACATTCCAATTTGAATATGATGATAAAATATCTTCAACGTGTCACTGCTTCCCCTTAACTTATAGAATCTCTAAGAAATGAAGTAGAAATGTGATGATTTATCAAATGACTTAGTGGTCTTTATAGAGGTTATACATAGTGTTATCAAATGAATTAATTTTTTGTCTATGACCGTTTCTTTTTTTTAATGCTTGTTTGATTGTGATTATGCTATGTCTTGAGCTGAGGGTCTCCCGAAAATAGTCGTTTTACCTACTAAGGTAGAGATAATGTCTGTGTACACTCTACCCACCCCAGACCCCACGTTATTGGATTTCACTGGGTATGTTATTGTTGTATTTGTACTTTAGATACTTCAATTTTTAATTAATAAAATGTTCATTTATATATTAATTTTTCATATTTTATAAAGTTTGATCTAATTGCTATATGAATATTTTTCAAAATATTTTATTGATATAATATTTAGTAACTTTTTTATTTCGATTTCATATGTAATAATTCTAAAATAAAAATAAATTATAGCAACTTAACACCAACCATCACCATTACAAACTATCTCAATTGTCGGTACCAGACAATGTTCATCTTTAATCAAATAAAAAAATTATTAATTTTTTGATAATATTTAATTATTTTTTATTTAAATTATACTGTATTATAAATAAATTATGCGCATTCAGATGTTGAAAAATAAACAGTTTTAATCATTCAGTATTCAGATTTATATCTATAGAGAACATCTTAATTATTCAGATGTGCATTCAGGTTCAGACGTACTATTTTAGATAAGTTGGTTTTTACATTTTCAAACTTTACATAACAAGTTAAGAGAAATATATTGGTACTTGGTAATATTAATCTAATTAAACATTGCTTTAATTTTTAGAAAGCGAATATTCTTTGATTCTTGAGAGAATAAATAAATTGATATAAATTTGCATGAATAGAATAATTTATATTTCTATGTGCACACCAACATGTTTTAATAACACAACACACCTTGTTTCCGACTGTTGCTGCATGCATTGAATTAAAATTATGTTTTTAATGAAACGAGGACACCTGTAAATATTCCCTCCGTCCAGTTTTACTTGTCCACTATACTAAAAATAGTTGTTTAATTTTACTTGTTCACTTTAGAAAACCAAAAGATAATTTATCATTTTTTTCTATTTTACCCTTATCATTTATTATTGGGCTGATAAGGAAGTTTTAATGGTTGCACAACTTTTAAAGTATATTTTATTTATTTTAATTATTAGGCTACTTAATAATAATTAGGGGTGATATAGTAAAATTATTATTCTATTTCTGACTTCTTAATAGATGTGCCAAAGTAATACGTGACAAGTAAAAATGAACCTAGTAAGTAGAAACTATAGGGGAATTTTCAATGGTTGAAGCAATAATTCAGTTTTATTTATTACGTAGAAGTAATTAATTTTTGAAAAACGTGTCTTAGCTATATTGTTTACAATTGGAATAGGGAGCCTCTAGAGAATTCACTTGTCTTTTGCATTATTTAATTCTTTTTTAAAGAATTGTTAGAAAAAGTCCACTTAACCATAAAATAATATAAGAATTGAATTATCAAGAGTTGGAACAAGAAAATAAGAGCATAAAGGAGAAGGGGTTCAAATATAATTTTATCAAGATATGGTCCCCTCTTATCGAAATCTCAAAGGTTGTTTTCTTGAATATGAAATGCATATGGGCATGCAGCAGCTGCCATGGCCTTGTCTACCCCATGTTTTTCTTGATATTAGAATGGGTACAATATTATTTAATCATATTTAGTCTTATGTAATTATGGTAAATATAAAATCTCTATTGTATAAGAATTTCACACTGTATACCCTATATATATTTTGTATTAACGAGAAAGGCTCTGTTCCCTTTCTTTTTCCGACCTAAAACCTAAAATTTGGCCGCCATCCCTTTCTTTTTCTGACACCAAACCGCCTGTATACCGCCGGTATACATCTGATATACGTTAATATACAACTGTTCAACCCTTATACTCTACAAACAACCCTGTATACACCTGATATATCACTGATATACCGCCCTATTTCCCTCCCTATCTCTTCAACATGTCGTATACCCATACAGCCCATATAAGCCCATATACACCTGTATACGGCTGATATACCTCTCCAGCCTCTATATACTACCCGTATACGACCTCCCTAAGTCGATATACACCTAGTTTACGGATGAAACTGCACGTATACAACCTACCTACGCCTCTATACACCTCGTATATGGCCTCACATACACCTCGTATACGTTCTGAACCCCCCATAAATTTTTTTCTCTCACCCAACCTCCGGCAGTCCGTATGGCAGCACCAAACAGCCACTGCCCTGGCTGGCTGGACACGACCTGGGCCCTCAGCAGGAGCCCAGCAGCCAGAGACAACTCTCCAGCAGCTGCGGCCCATCTCCTGCCGCGGCCCAGTCGCTGGAAACCAACCAGCCCAATTTCAGGCACTCCATCAGCGGTCCAATTGCTGATCCCAACCAAGCCGCTCCAGCACAGCCGACGGGCCACCTAAATCAGGCCCAACTATCTGGAGCCCATCAGTCCGGTACTGGCTATCCCCACTCTATTTTGGTCCAGGCTTTCGGTACTTTGACTCCTCGACAACTCAATAATGCGTGGTATATGGATACGGGCTCCATGTCTCACCTCACCAATAATTCTGGTAATCTTCCTCAACTGCGGAATTTAAATACTCTACAATCTATTATGGTCGGAAATGGTCATCGCATTCCAATTCAAGGGTTTGGCCACACATTAACCCCACTACCACATCCCTATTTTCCCCTGAATAACGTCTTATATGCTCCTAACATCATCAAAAACCTAATATCTGTTAAAAAAATTACCACCGATAATTCCATCTCAATTAATTTTGACTCGTTTGAATTTTCTGTAACGGACCTTCGTACCGAGAAACTCCTTACGAGATGCAATAGTGAGGGTGATCTCTATCCTTTCCTATCCACATCCGTAGCTAGTGTCAACCCTCCCACATCTCTAACGCCCATGTCACTCCTCCCACTACTTTAGCAACAATCTCTTCGTCAACCTGGCACAATAGGCTTGGACACCCAGGAGCCATTGTTTTTAATTTTCTTAGAAACAATAATTTAATTCGTTGTAATAATGACAAATTTGTCCAACAGTGTCTTTCTTGTCCTTTAGGCAAACATGTTCGCCTCCCATTTTAGTCTTCTTCAAGTGTTACATATTCTCCCTTTGACATTGTTCATGTAGATTTATGGACATCCCCAATTACTAGCTCACTGAATCATAAATTTTATCTCGTCTTATTGGATGACTATTCTCACTTTGTCTAGGTCTATCCGCTTAAATTCAAGTCTGAAGTATTTGCCAAGCTTCTTGCATTCCGTGTCTATGTCAAAACACAATTCGAAAAAAGACATAAAATCACTTCAGTGTGATAACGATCGTGATTTCAATAATTCAGCTTTTCATAAATTTTGCTCTACTAACGGCATGGTTTTTCGATTCTCGTGTCCACACACCTCCTCCCAGAATGTCAAGGCCGAACGAATCATTCACACTATCAATAACATGGTTCGTACAGCCCTGTTTCATGCCTCTCCCCCCTCTTTTTGGGTCTATGCTGTTAAAATGATCGAATATATTCTAAATATTTTGTCCACCCAAACCCTTCAAAATAGAACACCCACCGAAATTCTATTTCGTAGGATCCCAACTTATGAGCACATACGAATTTTCGGCTGCCTGTGCTACCCGAATATTGCTTCCACAACCCCACATAAACTTGCACCCCACACCACTCCTTGTGTGTTCTTAGATTTCCCGCATAATCATAAGGGCTATATGTGCTATGACGTGTCTTCCCGCAAAATTATTGTGTCTCGTCATGTCACGTTCAATGAAGCATTCTTCCCGTTTTCGAACATCCAAAAGTTTTGAAAACCAAACTATAATTTCCTTAACGAGTCTAGCATATCTCCTATCACTATCCGTGAACTGTGTCAGTCTTCCATCACCGCCCAGTTTCTGCCACCCACTGCCACTACCACAGAGCCAACTCCGGTGTCTCTGCCTTCGGTCAGATCGCTGTCACCGTCACCGCCGGCAACCGGCCAACCAACTCAGTGCTTTCACCGGTCCCCATCTCTGTCACTGTTTCATCTTCGTTGCACCAACACCAAGTTGCATCCCCACCAACCACCAACAACCACCCTTGCACACATGGACCACCACCAAATAACCCGAATCCAGGTCGCCACCCACCACCGACACCGTACCCACCCTATTATCCTCCTCTAGTCCCAATTTATCGAGATCGACGACAATATCCAACACCACAATTGCTCCCGTACTCGCCCAACCCAGAATGACAACACCCAACACCACCACTGCTCTCGTACTCGCCCAACCCAGAATGATAAAAACCCATACACCAGCCGCTGTAAACAGTCATGAGTCACCCACCCTACCACAATACCAAATTTCGACATCATGCAGCGAACCACACCTGACCCCTAACAAAAATAGTACACCCGACCCGATACCCAGCAACAATACCCAGCCCGCACCCTCACACTGTATTGAAACCCATGCACAATATGAGATTTTCAAATCCAAAGTCTAATTTAACCTGTCTACACAAACCATCTCCCCAATTCCCCAAAATCCAAAATTAGCCAAACTAGACCCAAATTGGAATGCAACCATGTGTGAGGAGTTTAATGCTTTAACAAAATAACATACTTGGGATTTGGTTCCTCGACCGGAGGGGGTAAATATGATCTGGTGCATGTGGCTTTTTCGTCATAAGTACAGAGACAGTGGTGACTTAAAAAGATATAAGGCAAGACTTGTGAAAAATGGTACTAATCAGCGGGAGGGCATTAATTGTGGGGAGACATTCAGTCCGGTTGTTAAACCGGCCACTATTCGTACAGTCCTGAGTATTGCTATGGGTAAGTATTGGCCGATTCATCAGCTCGACGTAAAAAATGCCTTTTTACACGGGGCTTTAAAGGAAACTGTTTACATGCACCAACCTTCCGGTTTTGTCCATCTAGCCGCTCCTCAGTATGTATGTCATCTCCATAAGTCACTTTATGACTTGAAACATGCTCCTAGAGCGTGGTATGATCGCTTTGCACAGTATATCATGCAGATTTGGTTTGTATGCAGCAAGTGTGATAATTCTCTATTCATTTTTCATAGAGGTAGTAGCATTGCATATTTATTATTGTATGTGGATGATATTGTGCTTATTGCCTCATCTGAGTTGTTGAAAAATGAGATCATTGCATTGCTCAAAACAGAATTTGTTATGACTGACTTGGGGAAGTTGAGCTATTTTTTGGGGATTTCAGTGACTAGATCTGCAGTTACTATGTTTCTTTGTCAGCGTAAGTATGCAGAGGAGATTGTGTACATGGTTAAAATGGAAAATTGCAAAATCATGTCTACTACAGTTGACTCTAAATCAAAACTTAGTGCTTTGGATGGTGATCCAGTGTCAGATTCCACTCTCTACCGGAGTCTTGCGAGTGCACTATAGTACCTTACTTTCACCAGGCCTGATATTGCTTATGTTGTTCATAAGGTATGTTTATTCATACATGCCCCCAGAGAGCCTCATTTTACTACCCTTAAATGTATCATTCGATACGTTAAGGGCACACTTGATTATGGACTGCATCTATACCCCTCAACACCAATCAAGTTATTGTCATATACGGATGCTGATTGGGCAGGCTGTCCGGACACATGACGATCCACCTCAGACTATTGTGTATTCTTGGGGGATAATCTCATTTCATGGTCTGCCAAGAGACATACCACGTTATCCCATTCAAGTGCAAAAGCAGAGTACATAGGTGTTGCTAATGCTGTTGCTGAGATCTATTGGCTTTGAAACCTTCTTTTGGAGCTTCACTGTCCGTTGCGTAAGGCGTCTTTGGTTTATTGTGACAACATATTCGCCATCTATCTATCTCATAATCCGGTTCAGCATCAACGAACCAAGCATATTGAGATGGACGTCCACTTTGTTCGTGAGAAGGTTGCACTCGGTCATGTCAAGGTATTGCATGTGCCTTCTTCTTATCAGTATGCAGATATATTCACAAAAGGCCTTCCTAGACAGCTATTCCTTGACTTCAGATCCAGTCTTAGCGTCCGGCCTCCTCCCGCTCAGACCGAGGGGGAGGGGTGTATTAGAATGTGTACAATATTATTTAGCCATATTTAGTCTTATGTAATTATGGTAAATATAGGATCCCTATTGTATAAGGATTCCACATTGTATACCCTATATATATTTTGTATTAATGAGAAAGACTCCTCAAAGGAGATTAATACAATTCTACACTTGCTTATTGTGAATTTTCCTGAGAAGGAACATAAAATCCTATAAGATCACCTGCATTGGCGAGTTGTTTGTGATATGTATATGAAAAATACTTACCCGCGTTCGATATTTTTTGCTCAAATATGTACGTACTTTAAATTATAAGACGCACAAATTGAAATAAAAATACATATTGCTTAACCACCATTAAGTGATAAATACGTACAAGATATGTGTCATGTTTTTGGTATAAACACTAATTAAATGCGACTAATATTTCGTATATAGAATGAGGGCAACAAACGCAATCACGCCCTAATTCTTCAAAGATTTTCTAATAAACTTTAAAGGAGAAACTCATGTAATATTTCTCTGTACTCTTCGCTTTTTTCAAAATGTATTGGATAATAAGAACGTTCCAGCTTATCTTTTCACTGGAAAATAATGGATGGTCATGCAGGGACTTAGGGCCGATCTACATTAGTTATGATTCGGTAGAATCAGGGGCGGATTTACATGGAGCCCAACAGGTTCATCCGAACCCCTTCATCGAAAAGTTAGACTATATATGTAGGGTCAAAATTTTATTTTATATTTATATATATATATATATATATATACTAACCCCTTAATACAAACTAAAAACTTGGCTCAGTGGCAAAGGGGTTATAACTTTCGTGTGGCGCGCGGTTTCCAGTTCTTTTTTAGTCCTGCAGGCAACTACGATTATGATCCATCTAAGCCCATTTCCTGGGGGTGTTTCCCTTGTGGGTATTCACTTTATCCATTCAAGCCATCAAAGGCAGAATTTAAATCTTACAAAATAGTATGTAGAAAGATTTGGTCTTTCATGGATTGTCTCTGTAGAATTTTTCTTGTTCCTATTTGCAACATTCCTTGTCTTACTAATTCTTTTTCTCCATTAACTTACTCTCCAGTAATAAACCTGACCATATATTTGTATGATATATTACTTCTGATTATAACTTACTAGATAGATTAATTTCATTTGGCGAGGTGGTAACTAAGGAGGCTTCATTCATGAACTTTGTTTAGCCCGCTCATATATGATTCGATCCGCTCATTTTTCAACACTATTAGCGTTCTTACTTTTTCTTTGAACCCCCTTGATATAAATCCTGTCTCTGCCACCGGGTAGAATCCAATAGTTTTGATTCAAACTATGTATTTGTGATATTATTTTCATTTATTTATTTAAATTATCTTATCCAGAACCCACTAAATTATCATGTCCCAGAATATAAAAAACTTAAGTCTTGAATCCACCTCCGTGAAGTTTTGAACTATCTTTTGTGAATCAAATGACTAACATTATTCAATTACTTAACTTCAAACTTCAATTATTTTCATATAGAAAGAATCGAATAAGACTCCATGTAGGACATAAATATAACTGAACATGGCTAGGTAGGAACTTCTCATTTGTTAGATATCCATAGTAAGACATCGGATTCGGGTTTGGCCTTTGCTACGTTATAGTAGTAACATGGATTTTTTCTTTAAATTTTCTCCATAATTTTTATTGTCCTAATAGTAGTAATTAGTTCATCATGTAAGAAGTTGTAATAGAAGGCAATAATGTGTAGAATTCGTGATTGAAGCAATCAAAGGGATGAATATAATGTCTAATCAAAGGGGTCGCTATTTTTCATGTAGAAGATGAGCTGTCCATTTTGGAATATTATATAATTAAAAAAGACATAATTTGGAGCAAGGCCATGATGGTCGGTTTGATAAAATTTTATCAGTTTCTATATGGGACTTTTAGATACCGACTTGTTTAGTTTCTCTTATCATTTTCTTGACTTTTTTTGCCTACCAAAATTATTATTGAACCTCATTCAACAATTATTATACAATTTAAATAACTATTTTAAAATGCTTACGATTAACACTCAAAAGTGTTTAGCCGAATCAAGTGACAACCGAAGGTGGAAAAAGATTCTAAATCGGTAACTGAGCGGAATCATAGTCGAATCCGTTAGTCCCTACTCCCGGCTAGAAAAACATCATCGGCTATTACAGTAGTCTGACCGAGTCATAATTCTGAGGAACGGTTGAGACCCACACACACTCGGACGCCTCGAAGACCAAGTCAAAGGACCTTCTAGAAAAGGTAGCAACCAGCAATAGCTTGAAAGGAGTGTCGTCGATCGTGCTAGAGGTCCAGGCGAAAAAATCGGCACCACCTCCTTATAGTTGGCTAGTGGATTTCGTGGGTAGTTCGATGGCTAACATAGGGGGTCACGTTTATTTTTCTTGTACTATAAATATAAAATAACTTGTATAGAATAAAGACAACAGAATCAATAAAAAAATTGATTTTTACATATCTTCATTCTATCTTTATTGCATTTATTGCACTCTAGCTGTATTTATGTTTCTTACCATCTAGTTTACTCAATCATCATCCCAACGCTTTCTGAAGTAGTTGGAGAACCCATTGCTAGAAGTTAGAGTTCCGCTTCCGGTCCAAATCACTTAGTTAAGGAATCAATTTGTCATCCGATAAGACGGCAAACATTTCAGAGGGAAACAAATTTGGCACGCCCAGTGGAACCATAGGTGATCTCATAGCGAAGTTTGATTCTCCAAATCAGGATCACACTTGGCGTATGCGCCTAAGGTCTGGTAAGAAAATGAACCAAGAGTCCAATCCACATCCTAAATAGCATCCTCCCAGAATGAACACCGAGCCGCCATCTTCTTCGGTTATGCCTACATCGGTTGATACCCCTCCACTTCCTCCATCAAACCAAGCTGTGGGTGAACCTAGTCAATCTGAGGGTCCAACTGTTATGACCATGTCATTCATTAGACAACAGATTGACTTGGGCATCCATGACATTATGTACAAGGTTTCCAAACAATTGGCTAACATTGTCAAGTCAATGGTGCATAATGAGGTTCAGCAGGCAAGAGAATTGGAAGCTAATCGACTGCAACCAGGAGAAGGTTCGGCTAGTTCTGCCATCCCTCTGACGAATGGCGTTGTGCAACATACAACTGTGACTCCATGTGTTACTCCTCAGCCGAATGTGTATCAGTCAGTACCTACTCAAGTACAACTGATAGCACACATAGGAGCACAAGCCTAGTTACTTGGTAACCAGCCTACTGTTTGGTTGCCACCAAACACTGGAGGGCAAGTTGTGCCACTTGACCAAGCGAATCTACATTATGGACAGATCAATATGGCCCGGAGACCAGTTCAGACGTTCGAACACCTTGGTTTGCCATCTGTTATGCCGTACGCTTATGCAAATGGCCCTACGATATATGCGACCAATGTTAGCCAGCAGAACTGGTAGCCGATGGTCCCTGGCTATGACCCTGCTAGGCTATCTGGTGACGCTGTCTACAGCGGGACACCATTCTAGCAGTCACAGTCGGTACCCAATACATACCATACAAGAAGCGCAAACTTTCTAAGAACGGCTGATGTCCGAGGAAAGCAGACATGGAACAATGTTCCACCTTATCCTCAAGTTCCGTCGGCTGTTCATGAAGCTCAGGTTGCAGTCTTTGGTGTCTTTGCCCAACAACAGCAATGGGAATATACCCCACCTATTGGTAATAGACATCAAATCACCTACAACTTTCAAAATCATGTTCAACAAGGTGCAGAATGGAGGCCTCCAGTTCAGAACGCCTACCAGCCGATTCTAGTTGAGAATCGACAGGGGACGCCATAGCTGATGAACCCTGAAACCATTGCGAATACCATGAGGAGGTACTTTGACATCCAACTAAAACCCTTGGACATGCCTATTTATAGGAAGCCCTACCCCGATTAGATAGATCGGGTAGCACCACTGCCAAGAGACTTCAAAATGCCTGATTTCACCACATTCTCGGGTGACGATGACAAATCTACCATTGATCACATCGGCATATTTACCACCCAATGTAGCAAAGTTGGCCAGAACGAGTACCACAAGCTGCAGTTATTCCCCGTTTCTCTAACCGGAATGGTATTTGCCTGGTACTCATCCTTGGCCTCCGACTTCGTGCAAAATTGGGCTGACATGGAGCGTTGTTTCCATGATAGATTTTATTGGCCCCAACCTCAGGTCATTGTGATGGATTTGACGAATCTCAAGCAACTGATCGATGAGTCAGCTACCGATTATATCGAGAGATTCAGAAGGAAAGTTGGGAAATGCACTGTACACTTTCCTGAATCAGAATGCTCCCACATGATAATCAACAACATGCATCCACAACTAAATGAGAAATTAGTAGGACAATCTTGCTCTGACTTAAGCCAATTAGCCGAGAAGGCTAGCCAAATAGAGCAGTTTATTCAGGAGAAGGAGAAAATGAGAGCTAACCGAAACAGAGGCTCCCATTTGATATCCATTATTGAGGCAGATGAGTCTGATTCAGAGTCAGCCGATTGCACGGTAGACACCATGGTAGCCGAGATCGTCAGGGGTAAGGTTTACTCTTGCCCAGCCTAGAAAGCCACGAAGGACAAGGAGATGAGTTCGACTGATGACATGGTCGGTTACTCGCTTGACATTACGAAGGCAGATCAGATCTTTGATCATCTGCTTAGAGATAAATAGATTCGGCTGCTTGATGGCCATAGAATTCCGTCTGCCAAAGAACTTAAGGATAAGAAGTACTCTAAGTGGCACAATTCATATAGCCACACTACTTCTAATTGTGTGGTCTTCAGGAAGGCGATTCAAAAGGGCATCAAAGAGGGCATGTTCAAGCTAGCCGATAAAAGCATAGCTGAATTTTCGGTTGATACTGACCCCTTCCCCGCAGTACCGATATATATGGTATCCTTTGCCAAGCCAGATCAATCAAAGGACGTCAAGGGGAAACAACCAATGAAAACCATATGGGTCCCAAAGAAGCCCACTGGTAAGGAGGGGGTCACCAGGACCTCTGTGTTTGATCAGATAGACAGCTCACGTGACATCTATAAAGACTTGGGCAGGTAGCCAACTAGAAGCAGTTTTCATGACCGCCCTTATAAACCAGAGCACATGGCTCGGGAACCTCACATACAATACCCGGTATTCAAAAGGGACCCAACAGACCTCAGGAGCAGGCTTGGGAGACAAGCATATCCGCCAGTCGAAGAAAAGTCGAGCGTGCCCCGGATAGGCGATGAACCATTACCCATGACTAAACAGAGGATGGCGGAGTTCAATGTGAATGAAGATATTTCTTCCCTACGTATCACAGTAAGGGATGACGGTCAACTAAGATCTCGAATGATGATCAAGCCAACCGCCAATATAGAGGAATGAAAGTGGTTCGTCAATCAGGCTTCTGGAAAGAAAGAGGCACCGCCAGGTGTCATGTCCAAGACGCATAAAAGAAGGATGCATCGTACCAAAACCTTGTGCAAGATGAAACTAACATTGCACATGATATCTAGTGCTGAGGCAGCCGATAGACAGGAAATTCCTGAGTCTGCCGTGGCTGAAGCTATATAGTGGGCATTCGACTTAGCCTCTTCAGAGACAGAGCCGCATGAAGGAGAAGCTTTGGACCAGCCAGAGCTGAGCATACATCCGGGTGACGGCCCAACAAAGGGACTTCACTAGGAGACTACAGTCTTGAAGGAATCTCTAGCCGAAACAGTTCCACAAACCGTGCAAAGAATCCAAGCATTGGAACCTCAGTCGGCTCTTGTATCTCTATAGGAGATAGAATGTATTAACTTTCGTCAACCGAATTCGACGAGGTGGGAGATTCCATCCTTGATTTATTTAAGCAGGATTCGATCAATGAGATCTGGGAAGCTATTGAAATGGTCAGTCTGATTTCATGCGAGTTCTGGGTCGGCCGCCCTCAGCTGGACAGCCTAAAAAGCGATGTATGTGTGGAAGACACCGAATGGGCGACATTAGCTGATTCCACGGCTAGGGATGCTTTGAGCACTGTATTTGGTGCACCTATGGAGGAGATGGTTAAACACCTCAAGCCCCTCTATGTTAAGGCTTACATTAACGGTAAAGCTTTTAGCCGAGTTCTTGTCGACAATGGGGTTGTGCTGAATGTGATGCCACTACTTACTCTGAAAAGCCTCAACAAAACCAGGGAGGATCTCATCCTAACTAAAGTGAAGATGGCTAGCTTTATGGGAGAAGCCTCTAAAGCTTTGGGGATCTTAGTAGCAGAAATCACCGTATGTCCTAAGACGGTCAGATCTGCCTTCTTTATGATAGATGGAAAGTCGTCCTACGCCATCCTGTTGGGCAGAGACTGGATTCACACTAGTCGATTCCTTTCTTCCACCATGCATCAAAAGCTCATTTTCTGGGAAGGAGACAAAATAGAAATCGTCCCAGCCGACGATAATCCATTTCAAGCAGGGGTGAAAAACTTGGAGGATGTCTTATATTCACCCTATGTGGCTCCCATAGCTGTTGCGGAGCAGTACGAAGAAGGATCTTGGGAATACTGCAATCTTACTTCATGAGGTTTTAAAATAAAACAATTAGTCGAACCACGGCTTACCTTGGAAGAGTTAAATGATTGAGGAGACCCAAATCATACATGACTTGTGGCATCAACTGACTGCTTTAAAATCGGAAGCAACGATAGCCAAAGCATCATAGGTAGAGGACTACAACAGAGAACCAACACTGGCGACCGATGACATTGAGTTGCCAATGGAACTTGAATCACCCATAATGAGGGTTATGCCTAGTTTTGACTCTCCGAATCCCTTGGAAGATGTCAACTTGGGTACTGAGGAAGTCCTTCGGCTAACGCATATTATTGGCTTGCTGAAGGAGGAGGGCTTCACACCTCATAACGGCGACCGAAGCATAACGACTCTTCTACTTCAGTATAAGGACTGCTTCGTGTGGGATTATCATGAGATGCCTGGGCTGGCATGAACTTTGGTATAGCACAGATTTCCAATTAAAGAGGGTTTCACGCCTCATAAACAATCGCCCAGAAGATATCACCCTCAGTTGATACCTCAAATTAAAGCCGAGATTGAATGACTACTGAAAGTCGGGTTCATCAAAACGGCTAGGTATGTAGAATGGTTGGCAAACATTGTGCATGTCAAGAAGAAGAATGGCAAGGTTCGAGTATGTATTGATTATAGGAACCTAAATCTAGACACTCCCAAAAATAAATATGTCATTCCTATAGCCGATATGCTAGTCGATTCGGCAGCCGCAAATGGAGTGTTGATGTTCATAGATAGAAACTCCGGCTATAATCAAATAGCAGTAGCCGATGATGATATTCACAAGACCACATTTAGGTGTCCATGAGCTTTGGGGATTTACGAGTGGGTAGTTATGTCGTTCGGTCTGAAAAATGCTGGTGCTACTTATCAGAGGGCAATGAACACAATCTTCCATGATTTGATCGGCAAGACAGTGGAGGTCTACACTGATGATGTGGTGGTGAGGTCTAAGGACTTCAAAGATCATTTAGCCGATCTGGAACAAGCACTAAAAAGAATGAGGATTCATAATCTTAAAATGAATCCAGCCAAATGCATGTTCGGGGTATCGGCTGGCAACTTCCTTGGCTTCTTGGTACATAAGAAAGGTATTGAGATAGATCAAAACAAATCCCGGGCAATGATGGAGTCGACATCACCCAGAACAAAGAAGAATTTACAAAGCCTGCTAGGGAAGATCAACTTCCTAAGACGGTTCATATCTAATTCAGCCGGCAAAATGAAGGTTTTCTTACCTTTGCTTAGGCTTAAAGGGTCAGAAGAGCTAGTATGGGCCCCAGAACAGTAAGAGGCATTCGACCAAATTAAAAAAGCCCTAGCAACTCCTCATGTGCTGGTACTTCCCATGCCAGGGAAGCCGTTGAAATTGTACATCTCGGCTGTAAATTTGTCTATCAGCTACCTGTTAGCACATGATGCCGATGATGGAACTGAAAGGGTTGTTTACTATCTCAGCTGAATGCTCAATGAAGCTGAAACTAGATATACTCCTATAAAGAAGCTTTGTTTGTCCTTATTCTACGCTTGTACAAAACTTGAACATTATTTAATATCCACATGTGGTTCATATTTTGTGCAAGATTGACATCGTCCGGTACTTATTGAATAGACCTATTTTGCAAGGACGATTAATGAAATGGGAAATCAAGCTCACTGCGTTATCCCTCGAGTACAGGCCATTCAGGGTGTTCAAAGGTCAGGCGGTAGCCGATTTCTTGGCAGACCACCCTTGTGTAGATGTGGAGGACCCATGTGCCCCTCTACTGCATGTATGGACGTCGTCCATTGGACGCTGACTTTTGATGGGTCAAGAATCCAGAAGGGAATTAGAGCCGGGATAATAGTAACCGATCCTAGAGATGAAACGTGGAGGTTCTCTTATCGATTAGATTCTGACCTGACAAATAACCAAGCTGAATACGATGCTCTCATCATAGGACTCAAACTCTCAGCCTCTATGAAAGCAAAATACATCAAGATTCACGGAGACTTTCAGTTGGCTATCAAGCAGCTGGTTGGGGAATATGACTGCAAGGATCCAAATTTGTTGGCCCATTACAAAACGGCTAGTAGGTTACTTAGTAGGTTCGCATCATCTACGTTAAGTCATGTTCCCAGGGGCATGAATGTTGAGGCTAACGATTTGGCACAATAAGCTTCTGGATTTAGGAAGTCTCTACTCACTCTAGAGTATGAGTGTTAGCCATGGACCAGATCGACTCTTGGAAACATGCATTAATCGGCTACTTAAAAGATCCTTCCACGTGCAAGGACCTTAAGGTTAAGAGGAGGGCCTTGAAGTAAGTGCTCATTGATGATGATCTTTGCAAAATGAGTGTAAATGGGATGCTTCTCAAGTGCATTGATAAAGCAGAGGCCTTAAGAGTCATGGGAGAAGTTCATGAAGGAATCTGCGGATCACACAGAGCCGGGCCAATGATGAAATGGTTGATTTATAGCATGGCTATTATTTGCCTACCATCACGGTCGATTGCGTTCAATACGCAAAAGGCTGTGAAGAGTGTCAAAGACATGGACCAATCCAACGGGTACCAGCTGAGGTATTGCACCCGATCATGAAGCCTAGGCCTTTCAGAGGATGGGTTATAGACCTCATCGGCAAGATTCACCCACAATCGGTTAAAGGACATAATATTATTATTGTGGCTACCGATTACTTCAATAAATGGGTAGAGTCACAACCGATGAAGAGGGTTCATTAGACAAATGTCATTCAACTTATCCAGCACCAAATCATATATAGATATGGTATTCCTAAGACGATTACAACTTATCAAGGGACGACATTCACTTGTTCTAAGGTAGCAGCCTTTGTTGAGAAGTTTGGGATCAAGATGATCACATCTTTGCCTTACTTATTACGCACAGGCGAATGGACAAGCCGAGGCAGCTAACAAGCTTATTGTGGACATAATCAGTAAAAACATGGAGGATAAACCGGCAGTATGGCATCTCACTCTGGATGAAACTATTTGGACAATCAGAAACTCTAAGTCTACCGCTACGGGGACAACACCTTATCGGCTAACCCATGGTCAAGATGCAGTGTTACCCCTGGAGATTAATGTTAAGTCATTACGGGTGGCCAAACAGAATTTTTTAAACTTGGAAGAATATCAGCAGGCCATGCTAATGGAGTTAGATCAGCTAGATGAAGATCGACTGATGGCCCTAAAGAGAATCAAAGTCGGCAAATGAGAAATGGCTAAAGCATACAACAAACATGTTAAATCCAAGAGGTTCGCCGAAGGAGACTTGGTTTGGAAAATCGTATTGCCGCTCGGAATGAAAGATCGTAAATTCGGCAAATGGTCGCCAAATTGGGAAGAACCCTTCGTAGTAAGCCAACGGATTGCTGACAATGTGTATCGACTAATAGACATGCATGATGAAGAGCTTGACAAAAATGTAAACGGCAAGTATCTAAAAAAGTATTACCCTTCAATTTGGGGTATGTATGAGTAAATAACAGCCATAGATCGGCTGCCTGGTCACAAAAATAGACCCTTCGATTTGGGGTCAATAAAACTAGAAAGCCAAGTTGTTTGGCATTTCACTAGCCGGGGGTTGCTCTACGTTATCAGGATTAGCCGAATCCACGACTGCCTAGTCACAAAAAATAGACCCTTCGATTTGGGGTAAAAAAATGGCATGGTCACAGTCACATGAAAAAGTACTTCCCTTCGATTTGGGGAAGGCAAAAGTAAACAACAGCCATAAACCGGCTGCTTAATCACAGGAACATACCCTTCGATTTAGGGTCGATAAAGCTAGGGAGCCGAGTTGGTCGGCATTCCACCAGCTATAGGTTGCAATATATCAACAATAACGGAAGTCTCAGGATTAGCCGAGTCCACGGTTGCTTGGGCATCTTGGGTACCTGCAATCTCCCTTTTCTGTCTCAGCTGCAACAACGGCTACTACAGTCGATGGGGCATCGATAAAAGCCTGAGTATCAGCCGATACCTGTTGAACAACATAAGCAACGATGGCTTCGGATTGCAAGTCCATAAGGGTATCGGCTGACAACTCAGCAACATGATCAGCTGGCAAGGGAGTAGTGATTTTTGGCATTGCTTGAACTAGACGACTTTTCCACTCAGTCCATTCATTCTCCAGTTTGGCTAGTCGTTCGCTACCAGCTCTCTGATCCAGTTCCCAAACCACCTGCTGGTTATCGAGTTCCCGGATTTTGCTATCCAATTGAAGGCTCTGTCGAAACAAAGAAGAACGGGAGGAGTCGTGGGCACCAATAGGCAAGTCTAAGGCACCTATAGCAGAATAATAGCCCCAATATCGGCCTGGATCCGCTCCAACTCAACTCACAGTTTGGACAGTTGTTCCTGCAAGTCATTTCTTCGGCTGACATTTTTTTGCCTTTCTGCATTCACCTCGTTGAAAGAAGTCTGAATGCAGTTCTTCTCTTACTGAAGAGACCCCAAGTGTTGCAGAGCAGCGACAGCCTCATCATGGCTATATTTGGTCGTTCTATGTAAAACAAATAAATTATTCAGAGCCAAAGCCATGTCACTGTAAGTGGTGGCCAGAATCGGGGAATCCGTTGTTTCTTTTGATAATCAGAGCAAAGAGGCCTCAGAGCATGTAACTCTTCTTTGTTGGTTGGAATTCCCCTGGCGAGAAACTCATCGACTCGGTATCGATGGATGCCAACATACGAAGCTAGTGAAGATGCAGTATCGACTAAGCTAAAGTAACGCAAAAAACACATCTTCTGGGATGATTTCGACTGGTACCTCTGAGTCGTCAGTTGGGTGGGCTTCAGCCGAATGATTATCTCCAACGGTCTCCTGTACAGAAAGGACAAGTTCAGTATAGAGGAAAGAGCCCGGAGGTAGTGAAAGACCAAGCATAAGAGAAATGGTATACATCTACGACTGCCTCAGCATAGAAAGCCTCGGCTGCCTTGGCAGAAGAAACTGTGGCTTTGAGGGCAACCGATGATGGGCCCTGCGAATGCACGGGAGCATGAGCCAGGGAAGACGATCCGCCAATATGAAGGAAAGCATCAGGTGTTTTATGCAGCCGTCTGTGCCTTATCAGTTGTGGTCCCTGGAGAGCAAACAGAAAACATAAATATTAGTAGCTGAAGCGAAGGTGTTTTAGCCAGCCGAGTAGTATATCTCAATTTCTTCCTCTTCCTCAGCAGGAACATGAAAGTCGGGTCTGTGGGGGCATTCCTCACTATAATCTCAAATGACAACCCCTCTACTTCATCGGGGTTGCTTGGGCACTGGTTTCCTGGGTGATGGGGACTCGGTATCAAAAGTGGTCTCTAGATCAACAAACACTAGAGGAGATGGGGTTGCTAAAAGATACATAAGAGATGTTAGCCAAAATTTACAAGAATAATCTGGCCGACACATATGTAGAATACAATTTACATTTTCTCTTCATCTACCGCAACCGGACGGAAGACCTTGAGCCAACAGGCCTAGCCGATTTAGAAGAAGCATCTTTCAAAGTGGCTTCTTTTGGCCACGGTTTAGAGGTTTCTGGGTTTTTTTTTTCTCGACAGAATTAGCCGATCACAATAGACATCTAAAAGAGATTGAAAAAACTTCTTCTTAGCCGTATACCAACAATCATCAAAAGCGACGGTAGTATTCGCTCTCATGGGAAACGACTGCCAGTCAAACAGGGCGAGCCTGTCAAGATTATGACCGACTAACTTCTTGGCTTGTTCTGCATCCAGAAGGCAGCGTTGGGTTGAACTGACAATACTACGGTGGGGCCACGACACGTGCTGAGTAAGGTCGAATTGCCTTGCTACAAAGTTTGGCCGATATGGCTCCGCGGTCAATTTATTATTCCTAGAAGTGGGCTTCAAACAACCCAACAAGTCCCTGGCCGTGAGAATCCGCCCCTATACGAGACCATAGTCCTCCGTTGGGAGAAAGTAAGGTCCTCATCAGCTACTTGACGGACCCAGTTAGGGGTGGCCCATCTCTCTAGGACCGGTTGTCAATTTGTATAATGGTCTCTAGACAGACCATGAAAGGTGGAGACTGCGGCAAAATCCTCCTGGGGCACAAGGGGTGTTCTCCGAAGAGCATCGGCTAATACTGGTGGGTTTAACGGAAAACGGTTGTCATCAAATATATCGGGGATAAATTTAGGAAAATAGAGGGTGATCCATAACTGAAGAAACCACAGGGGACCGGCTAAGGTATCCAGGTTTTTGGAATCCCTTAACCTCGCCTGGGCATCACCCAGAGCCATGTAAAGATAGGTCAAGAAGAGAGATGCCCAGCTGACATCCTTCCCCGAAATGGCTTACGCCGCATAAATTTCCAGCTCTTTCACAACTGCACAAGAGCCCGTACATACAAAATGTCGGCTAAACCAAAAAAGCAAAAAAGCATGATGCTCGGCATCATCGATTGGAAGAGGTGATATTCAGCGGTTGTTAGTTATAAACTGATTGTAGCTTAAAGAAGTCTTTGAGACTTTGATGCCTAATTGGCAACATCTATATCGCTTAGGACAGGCGCCTCGGCTCCCGGAATTGAAAGGCCAAGTATCGCTGCCACATCAAGCAGTGTGGGGGTTATCATTCCCCAAGGGAAAACAAAAGCATTGGTAGCGGTCAACCAGTATCCAAGAAAGGCATATATAAGACCGATATTGCAGGGGGAGTCAAACTCCGACAGCGCAATAGCGGTGTAGAGACACGTGCGCCTCCATTCGGCTTTTTTGGCCGACTTCACTCGGTTCAACCAAACAAAATAGTTGGCAATCTTGGTCGGCTAGGTGCGCAGACTAGACGGACAACGGTCGCTGGTGAACCAGTCACAGGTAATCGGAAGGTCGTAGTTCGCTGGGCTTAAATACTGAGAAAGAATGAGATCACCTTGTTCAGATGTACCAAAAGGGGCGAGAACCAGTTGGTCATCTACGAAGGAAAAAGTGGGGATTAGGTCATCAGCAGCCAAATCGATGCTATCCGATCCTAGAGATAGAGAAGAAGATGAAGACATGTTTTTTTTTTGATGAAGAAATAGCGTTTTCTGAAGAAGGCAAGAAATTTGGGAATGACCGAGAAGATTGAATGAGAAACCATTTTGGTGGGGGGATGTCTCTCCTAAATATTTCCTTTTTCTTGGAGATATGATTGACATTGTTGGGAGTCTTGTCGTCCAAAACGTGAGGCTAAAAATCCGTCAGAAACTAATTGTGGAAGCCGAAACGTTTCCGTGGAAGGAAAAAGAACATTTTTAATAAGACCATCATTGCATGCATTTAAGGCAAAAGTGATTGTATACAATGTGAGTGAAAATTTTAATACAGTTTTCATACATAAAATTGTGAGCGATGTTTTTAAGTCTTGAATATTATATAAAAATTGTGTACAATGTTGTTGTAATTGTATTAATTTTGAAAAACTTAAAATGAACTTTATACACGGGAAATGTGAGCGAAATTCTAACTCGTGAGCGATGTTTACTTATTTCATATCGTTTTCATACGTACATTTATAAATATTGTGATATGCACAATCTAATAAATATTGTGATATGCACAATCTAAATCGAAGTGTCATTATCCATTAGTAGTATTAAAGCCTAACCATATTCTTTAAACTAAGAACCCTAAGACTAGGGTAAGCTGAATTCAACTTTATACACTGGAGAATTAATTAAGTCCTAAAACCGGAGAATGTGACACGATATCTACAACATTTGTCAAAAATAAAATAAAAATTAGGTTAGGAAGGGCAATTAGTATAGAACAGTCCAATAGCCAACCAATAACAAATTACAATCTCCTTTTTTGTGTTGATTATTGACAATATTCTCTTTTTAGTCAAACATAGGAATTGTTTGTTGAATTCAGAATTAAAAAGTAACTAAAATTTTGAATGTTTTTGATGCCTAACCTACTAATATCAATATACTTTATCACAATTGGCTAAAAGCCTAAAACTAACTAAGCATTCAGTAATTTTTATCTGTCAATAAGTGACTATTTGTCTTATAAGCTACAATTTAAATCACAGTATCACGATTTTGAATTCTAGTAACATATTGTCTATTGCAATTTAGTTGTGGGGAAAAACGAAAACAAAAATGTAGAACTAGTGTTTAGCTAACTTGAACATCATATCGGCTTTTCCTTTAAAGTGAACTTTTTCCACACAAATATCAATTAATCGATTCAACACGTGTAATGAACGCCGAGTAATTTTTTTCTTTTTAACAAAAAAAATCGTGTTGTAATTGGATTGTGAATTTTTCTGGGCAATTCGCCGGATACCCTTATTTCGGGGTGGTATTTAATTTTTACTCATTAAATTAAAAAAAATTAATTTTTTCTTTTGATTGAGTGGGGGTCGAACTCGAAACTTCGAGATATTTTTATCACTTTTTTAAGGAGAAAGATAAAAATTAAAAACCAGTGACTTTGAAGGAAAATCCGCACAAAAAATGAATTTATCTTAAGTTGATGATCAGGTATAGAGCCGAAAACAGCCCGTCCAATGTGTAATTCTGATTGGGCTTTAACAGACGACCAATTCGTAACACATTCATATTTAGATACCCTTTAATTCCCATTTACATAGCGTATTGATCCAAAATCATTTTTAAATTACGAACATTCAATCATAATAGCAGACATAATTTATCCTTTTCCATAAAAATGTAATGCACTGGGAGAAAGGGAAGAAGGGGGTGGGGGGGTGAGTTAAAGGAGCGCAATTTTTGAGTTTAAGTTGAAAAAATAAATATTTGAAGTTAAGTTGAAAAAAAGTTGTTGTGATAGCCAACAACAACAACATACCCAATGAAGTCCACAACGTGGGGTCTGGGGAGGGTAGAGTGTACGCAGACCTTACCTCTATCTTGGTAAGTAGAGAAGTTGTTTCCGAAAGACCATCGACTCAAGACAAAGCATAAGCACAAGCAAAGCAAGAGAAACGGTCAGACCCAGACAAGAAATTTAAAGCAATATGAAAATGAGAGTAACAAAAACGAATAAGTCATGATAAAGCATTCTGAAAAAAGAAACAGTAACTAAAGCATGTAAATAAGATAAACAAAGTACACAAAAGAACACACAACAACAGAAATCAAAGGACATATGACTATAAAATAATATTGCGCCTACTAGTATGATAAGCTAAGTAGAGCTACAATAATAACACCACAACTACCAGTATGTAAGCGTAAGTAGGACTCTACTCAACTACCTACTACCCTAATCTGTGTCCTCCACAACCCCCTATCTAAGGTCATGTCCTCAGTAAGTTTCACCTGTACCATATCCCGTCTAATCACATCTCCCCAATACTTCTTCGGCCTACCTCTACCCCTCCTGAACCCGTCCATAGTCAACCTCTCACACCTCCGCACTGGGGCATTTATGTCTCTCCTCTACACATGCCCGAACCATCTCAACCTCGCTTCCCACATCTTATCCTCCATCGAGGTCACTCTCACTCTGTCCCGGATATCATCATTTCTAATCATATCCCTCCTTGTATTCCCACACATCCATCTCAGCATCCTCATCTCCGCAACTTTCATCTTTTGGATATGAAAAGTCTTGATTGGCCAACACTCCGCCCCATACAATATATTCGGTCTAAACACCACCCTAAAGAACTTGCCTTTAAGTTTTAGTGACATTTTTTTATTGCACAAGACTCCAGATGCGAGCCTCCATTTCATCCACCCTGCACCAATACAATGTGTGACATCATCATCAATCTTACCATTCCCTTGGATAATAGACCCGAGATACTTGAAGCTTCCTTTATTTAGAATGACCTGAGTACCAAGCCTCACCTTCACGCATGTCTCATGGTCACTCCCCTTACTGAACTTGCACTCCAAGTATTTTGTCTTGGTCCTACTCAGCCTTAACCCTTTAGATTCTAGAGTCTGTCTCCAAACCTCCAGCTTAGCATTCACTCCGTTGCGAGTCTCATCAATCAGGACTGTGTCATCTGCGAATAACATACACCATGACACCTTTCCGTGAATTTATCGCGTCAGTCCATCCATCACCAAAACAAATAAGAATAGGCTAAAAGCTAATCCCTAGTGCATCCCCATCATCACCGAAAAATGCTTTCAGTCTCCTCCTACTGTTCGTACACTGGTCTTGGCACCATCATCCATATCCTTGATCGTCCTAGTGTACGCCACATGTACACCTCTAACATCTAAACATCTCCATAGAAACTCCCTAGGGACTTTGTCGTATGCCTTCTCAAGGTCGATGAAAACCATATGTAAGTCTTTTTTCCTCTCCATATAATGCTCCAACAACCTCATAATAAGATGAATGGCTTATGTAGTCGAATTCCCCGACATGAATCCAAACTGGTTCTCAAAAACAGGCACGCCTCTTCTCACCCTCATCTCCACGACCCTTTCTCAAACTTTCATACTGTGGCTTAGCAGCTTGATACCGATATAGTTGTTGCAACTCTGGATGTCACCTTTTTATTGTACAAATAAATCATTGTACTCCACCTCCATTCTTCGGCCATTCTTGCCGTCTTAAAAATGACATTAAACAACTCAGTCAGCCACTCCAAACTTGTCCTGCCTGCGCTCTTCCAAAATTCAACTGGGATCTCATCATGCCCGGTCATTCGTCCCATGCGCATCTTGCGAACAACATCATTAAACTCCTCAACCTCAATACTTCTACAATATCCAAAATCCCGGTACCTTCCGGATTGCTCCAGATCTTCCAGCACAATGTCTTTATCTTCTTCTTCGTTCAAGAGTTTATGAAAGTAATGCCCCCACCTCCATCTAATACACGTGTCCTCCACCATTACTTTGTTGTCCTCATCCTTGATGCACCTCACGTGATCCAAGTCACAGGTCCTCCTTTCCATAGCCTTGGCTAGTCTATACAACTTCTTATCCCTGTAATTTTTCTCTAATTTCACATACATGCATTCAAAAGTCGTTGTTTTCGCCGCCGTAACCGCTAGCTTTTCCTCATTCCTCGCCATCTTACATAATTCCCTATTTGTCCACTTCTCCACCGCATCCTTGCTTTCTACCAATTTCGCATACGCCACTTTCTTTGATTTCACCTTCTCTTGAACTTTACCATTCCACCATCAGTCCCCTCGATGCCCACCACGGCTACTCTGCGAGACCCCTAGCACTTATCTAGCTACCTCTCGAATGCAACTAGCCGTTCTATCCCACATGCCGGTCGCATCTTCACTACCCCCCCAATCCCTCCGGCCATCAACCTCTCCCCATCTCCTTTACACTAACCATGGTCAAACTCTCCCATTTGATTCTTAGCCTGTCATCCACAACCCTCCTCTTCTTCTCCATCTTGGTCTCCAAATTCATCACCAAAAGCTTATGTCGGGTTGTAAGATACTCACTCAGAATAACATTGCAGTCTTTACAAAGACCGTTGTCAACCTTCCTAAGGAGCAAAACGTCTATCTAAGTCTTAGCCACCAAACTACGGAAAGTCACCAAGTGCTCCTCCTTCTTCAGGAACTTCGAATTGGCTATCACCATCCCAAAAGCTTTAGCAAACTCCAAAAGTGAGATGCCTCCCCCGTTCATGTCCCCGAGGCCAAAGCCTCCATGCACGTCGTCATAACCCCCGAAAGTGACCCGATATGTTCATTGAAATTCCCTCTTACAAATAATAACTTCTCAATGGGTGGTATACCTCTCACCACCTTGTCCAAATCCGCCCAAAAATGCATCTTCTTCTCCTCGTCCAAGCCCGCCTG
The DNA here is from genome assembly GCA_029783415.1 of Anisodus acutangulus. NCBI lineage: Eukaryota > Viridiplantae > Streptophyta > Magnoliopsida > Solanales > Solanaceae > Anisodus > Anisodus acutangulus. The sequence continues at coordinate 28,830,359 of CM056512.1, forward strand.
CGACACGTAAGCACTAATAATGTTCATAGTAAACCCTCCACTATGATAGTTTATGGCTATCATAATGTTGTTATGATAGCCATAAACTAAAATTAATATTTTGATATTTTACTTAAAGTTCAATTTTCAAAATTCAATATTTGCATATCATCACATAGAGGCAAATATTGCGAGTTGTTGCATACCATAAATGTAGCGGACAAGGCCAATTGTCAAACTTGTATCCCAAGGCTGAAAATTGCAAATATTGAGGAAAGAACCCAAGTTGATCTCATCTCTTATTGAGACAATATAACTGGGCTTCATGTAGAGGCCTTTTGCACATAGCATGGCCCAGTTACACTTGGTTGTGCAAATGCTGAGATCAAATGTTCAAGGGTCGTTTGCACTTTTGTTCCTATTTTGTGATGGTCTTTACCCCTCAATGCAAATCACTGTTTTCGCGAGACATACGTTTAAATTTTCACATTATAACATCCAACAAGCTACGTCCAGCATCCTTAAATAATTTAGCCTCGTTAGACATAATTTTAACTTTTAAGGGGAAAAATTAAAGACCAACCCATTTGAAGAATAAACCGTGCAATTTCTTCAGCGTTCAAGGCACAATCCACAAACACATATTAGAAATTTAGAGCAGAAAAAGTGATTTCCTCCAAAAATGTACAATTTTGATTGATTTTTTTTACTACTTAGTAATTTTTGTGATAACTTTAAAAATATGCAATGTAAAATGTGATTTGCATGTGTCCTAATTTAACGGATACATATCGAATAAAAGATGATGTTAGCTTGTTATAAGGGAGATGGTAGGCCTCTTTAACAAGTTAAGCATATTCTAAGCTTGATGTTCAAGTTAAAATAAAGCTCCAAAATCTTGGTGGCTTGTTTGTGCTGCACATGTCAGCTCCTTAATGGTCATTTTTTGTTTATTGTGTTAGTATAATTAAACATAAAATTTCACATGAAATAATACAAAATTTGATTCAACACATTAAAAGAAATAATCGACCCATAATTAATGCAACGTCTGATTGGCTACCGAAGAAAAATAATAATTTATGCATAATTAATGGAGCGTTAAGTCACAATATTAATGCAAATATCTATATGTTTTTCTATGCGAAATAAATTATAAAATAAGATTACTTATATTAGCAATAGAATTTATCAATTATTCTCCCGTCCTATTTAGTTTAAAAATTAAATTGTAATGAATTTTTTTTTTTTGTAATTATTAAGCCTACCAATTATTTCTCTTAATTTTCTCCTTTAGCCGTCCAAATATAATTCTTAAATTTTCAAATGAACCAAATTTGTACCCCCAAAATCCATAATCAATTGACCTTAATTGGACTTTTCTTCCAAATAAACCAAAGTTTTGTCAAAAATATTAAAAAGTCAAAAATAGTAGTAAGTGCAAACAATTCAAAAATTTCAAGCAAGTGTACCTGCTCCACTTGCAACTTGCATTTTTTTTATCCACAGTCACTTTCTAGAAAATCTTAAATATGTTTCTATTACTTGAATTAAAACCCTAGATTTCTCTCTTTCTCATAATTAAGGATGCACAATATAGTTGCTAATCATATAAGTAAGTCCTTTCGATTCTGCTAATTTTTTCCGATTTTCTAATATACAAATCTGTAGATTTTTCGCTCTTTTTGTAGTTCGAAGGAGCTTACTGTTCGCTAATAAGATGCATATAACTTATACTCGTCGATTGATTATAGCTTTACTCATTGCCTACGTTGCTGCTACTGATTTACAGGTAATAGTTTTTTTTTTTAAGTTTCAAATTTCCAAATTGATGCAACTTAACTGTGAGTAAGTAAGTGTTTTATTGATTATTAATTTGAATGTTTAGATCAATGGAGCTGAAAAAGCAGGTGAAGATGCAGTGATTTTGAGGAGTAATAATAGCAGTGTGATTGAGTAATTAGATCCGATAATTACGAATTAGAAAAAAAAAAGAAGGGAAAATCACGCTCTATGTCTATTTCTGAAAATATTTACGCCACGTAGCTCATACTTTGTGTATAAACTCCCGATTTAGCTCATATTTATGTATAAACACCTTTTATACACTATTATACACTTTATACAAGGTTGATACATTATGTATAATGCTTTCCCCACAGGAATGATGTTGTATAATACTGTATATTGGTCTACATGGCGTAAATATTTTCAGAAGTTGTATAATTTTGAAAATTTCCCCAAAAAATAATGGTGTTCCTTTTGTTTTTTTGCTTTCTTTTAAGTTTCAAATTTCCAAATTGATGCTACTTAACAGTGAATAAATGTGACTTATTATGAATTAAGTGTATTATTGATTGTTAATTTGGATGTTAGATCAATGGAGCTGAAAAAGCAGGGGAAGATGCAGCAATTTTGAGTAGTAATACTAATAGCAGTGTGAATGATAAATTAGATCCGATAACTACGAATAGGAAAAAAGATGTTCATTTGGATAATGATAGTTCGAGTAATGAAAAGAAGTCGATGGAAAGTGTGGATCGAAGGAAAACGAATAATAATAGTAGTGGCAGTGTAGGTGAGTTGACAAATATTGGCAATCAGAACAAGTTAAACGAAGCTGAGGTGGAAAAGAAAAGAAATGATAATAGTTCCGAGAGAGATGACAGGAAAAAGGAGATAAAAGAAGGTGAACAGAAAGAAAAAGCAAATAATAGTAGTACCAAGGAGCAAGGGGAGAAGGGTAAGGTTATGGCTGATGAAATTCACTCTACAGAGGAGATGTTGTCTACAAGAAAGGAGAATTTTCATGGAGAAGAATGTGATTCATCTTATAGCTGCACAATAGAGGAAAAGGCGTTGGTTGCATGTCTAAGAGTTCCGGGCAATGGTACGTTTGTGAGGTCCTTCATATTTCCATCTATAGATATGGTTGCATCCGTTCATATTTTTATCAACAAAGAAGTTGCAGATTTTCTGTACATTATGGCAATAAATACTTTTGCAATATTTTCCTGTATCTGATTAATTGATTCAAATTTATCCTTTTACATGTCATTAAACATGCATATGAAGCTACTTTGAAATGCTCCATAAATGACTCAAAATGAGAAAGTGCTCATATGCTGGAGATAGCCTTTAAGTTCTTTTGTTGAATCAGCATTGGACATTTCATTTACACCTTCAAGTGTATTTTGAGATTTCTTTCTTATTCTTAGGCTGCCTGCATATCTTTGTGTCTTTAAAACTCATTCTTGTGCAATAATCTTCAGATGGAAATTATAATACTATTTTCTCCCTATAACTATAGTTATATAATTTGTTCCCTCCTTCCTTTTTTAAAAGAAAATGATCTTGTTTTGCTCCTGTTATTCAGTGCGATCAGTTGTTGTAGAAGTCCTGTTTCAGTATCTGAATTTAGAGATTGTAATGATAGACAAATCCCATGGATGGTTACTTCACATAGACTGTGCCAGATTATATATTCCTATAGCAGTTTTGGAGAGGGAAATGGAACATTATCCTCCTCTGAATTCACAGCTTCATATCTTGCTTGAGAACATTCTGTGATGTTCTGGAGTTATTACGAAAGTAAAAAACTAAGTGGAATTTTATCAATTTGTCAACTTTGCCTCAAAGGGAAAGCTCATCCTAGGCGCTGCTCTTCCCCTATCTCTAAACAAATACTCTCTCCATCCCAATTTATGGGATATAGTTTGACTAGGCACGAAGTTTAAGAAAGAAAGGAAGACTTTTGAAACTTGTGGTCTAAAATTAGTCATAGATATTTGTGTGGTGTAAATCATTTCATTAAGGGTAAAAGAGGAAGTTTCAAGCTAAATTATTTCTAAATATAGAAATGTATCATTCTTTTTGAGACAGTCTAAAAAGGAAAGTGCATCATATAAATTGGGACAGAGGGAGTAGTTAGAATAATGACTAGTCTCCGTCCTAATTACTCCTCCGTGTTTCAATTCCAACAAAAGTTGGGGTTGGCCATGGGAATCCTCTGTCAGAGTAGGTAGAGTTAATTGACTTGCATGCATCGGCATTTATGATGCTGTGGAAATCATAAGCATCAGCTCATGTATGATATTAAACGTTTAACTGGGCCCCTCCAAAATAAATATAGGTGCTGTTTCATCTGTATGATGTGTGCTCGCAATACATGTCTCTAACGAATGGCTCAAAGTAGCCCTGTTAGTATATTGCATTGTAGAGGAAAACAACACCATAAGTAGGATATTCTCCAGGTGGAAGTGTTTATCTTGTAATCCGATGGATTATCCAATTTTCTCCTTAACTCATGCCATTCCAGTTGGAGTAAATGAAGTATAACCTGTTGCTTTCTCTTGCAGAATCTCCAGACCTTTCACTTTTGGTTCAGAACAAGGGAAAAGACACTGCCAGGATTTCTATTATGGCTCCTAAGTTTGTAAAACTGGAGCAAAACCAGATTGAACTCCAAGGAAAGGAAAACAATAAGGTGACAGTATTTTCCTAGCAGTATCTTAGAGCATTCTGAATTAAATCTGATGAATCGATGGCCACCTCGAAAGTTAACCCTCCCTACTTAGATGTCCCAAAAGCAGAGAGATTTCAGGAAATATCTCTTTCCCTAGTGTAGATGTTCTCAAGATGGATTTGCTCATAGTATAATCATGATTTGTCTCATCTCATTTTAGAACTTCAATCAATTCTTTACTTTTTCCACCCACTTCTGGAAGGCATGTAGACCTAAGTGAGGAAATGGAAGTTCTGGTTATCTCTATAAATGGAGAAAAATTACCAGTCTCTTTAAATGGTTATTTCTGATGAATAGGTGGCCACCTTGAATGTAAACCTTCCTTTTTTAAAACCCCATTAAGCTTAAATGCCCCAAAAGCAGAGCGATTTCGGGAAATAATTTTTTCTACAGTGTTGATGTCCTCAAGATGATTTGCCCTTAGTATAATCATGATTTGTCATAGTGAAAAGAATATGATTGGTTATTTGCCTCTTTCCTCAAAATGATAGTGGCAGCAATTGTCTAGCTATGGCTTACCACTTCCATCAAGTTCCATCTTTCGTTTCAGTAGAATAAGATGGTGGAGTTTAACTACAGCTGCAGTGGAGGACCCCGCGACCGATCTGGAAAATTGAGCACCTCGGTCAATTCAACTATGTTAAGATGTTAATTATGCATAACCAATATGAACTTTATGGAGCTCTGAGAATGTATTTCTGATGATGGTTCAAAATTAGTCAATATGATGATATCTTGGTAGTATGTTAGCAATTTTAAGTTGAAGTATATCTTGGATAATTTAGAGACCTTTGACGTTTAATCTACGTTTTAGCCTTTGGGTAGCTACAGCTTATGGGTTTGGTGCACTGCCCTTTAACTTACTTGCTGTGCTATCAATCTTTGTCTTGTTTGCATGGAGGGGATTCATTGAAGACAGATATATCATTTTACAGCGATAAGCTGTAACAAAAACATTTTGTTCCAGTGATTATTTCTCTGGTGTATCAATTTTTGATATGATATAGAAGTCTAGAAGTGGTTATGGGTTCTTGTTTCATGTAAAGGTAATTAAGAGGTAAAGGAGCTGTTTTATTGGAAAACTTGCTGATATCTGCGCAACCCTGGTGCTGAACAGTGATGTGATTGTGATTAGATACCTTTTATTTCCAAAAAGGCCAGGACTATGAAGACTGATTCACTGATCTGCATAATGAGAAGAGTGACTAAATCAGTGTATTATTCATCTGCAGGAGGAAGACTAGATCGGCACCTTGTAATAGGGAATATTGATGCATGTGAGCCAAAATTTAAAATACATGAAAATCACAATCAGTCGAGCAGGAAAAAAAAGTGAATCTTAAGCCGAAATGTCAAGACTTTCTGTTAGTTTGTACTTCTTATTCATGAATTACGTAGTAAGAGATAATTGGCTGAATCTCCTTAGTTACTACGAGATGAAACATTTCGTGACATTACTTCTGTTTTGCATTCCTTTCAAAGTTGTCAAGATGAAGTTCTTGCATATTGGTCTAACCATGTCACATGGATTTATCCTGTTTGTGTGAAACTGTGAATCACCACCCTGCATTGATGCCTGATAAGAGCTTAGGCATTTAAAAATACATACATATCCCAGTAGGAGAATTAATCGCTAAAAGAAGAATTGTTTGAATGCTGATAGATGCCTGCAGCATTTTGTCTCGTTTCCTCCTGATCAAGTGGTATTACTGCGTTTATTATTTTTTAAAATAGTCCCAAGGAAACAGAATGGTGATTTTTGAAGTATTCTGGCAAAGCTTATGTTTTGAGTTTTGACACTTTCATTTTGCAAGTGTTTTACTAAATTTGACCTGTAGTTGTGACGCTTCCTCCTGATGCAGATGAAGGTTTCTTTAAGGAATGGAGGAAATGGCAACTTCATCATTCTTAAGGCAGGAGACAGTCAATGTTCTCTTGATTTCACGGGTCTGATTGACAATGCTGATAAAACATCTCAGTTCAATTATTTCTTCCCGTCCTTTGGAATAATGTGTATGGTTGCAATTGCGTTAGTGGCCACAGTCTTGATGTACATCAAGCGGAGGCTTCTAGTAAGCAATGGCAGCCACAAGTATCAAAAACTTGACACGGGGTTACCAGTTTCCAGTGGCGGAAAGGTAGAGACGCTCTCAACTGATGGATGGGACAATAACTGGGATGACAATTGGGATGACGAGGAGGCGCCCAAAGCACCAGTAACTCCTTCCCTCTCTTCTAAAAGTATTTCCTCACGACGGTCTAGTAAGGAAGGCTGGAAAGATTAGTTTTGATGAGTGTATCTGGAACACTTTCTTTTCGTCAACCTTTTTTTCTTCCACTTGGTAAGTAGATAATAGATATGACTTAATTGCACAGTAGTCGTGGCATTACGGTTCCAATTGTAACATCTGGGGTTGTCCCTTCGGGCTTCTATTTCATTATATTTGGAAAGAGATGGAAGTCTCTTTTGTGGTTACATTAATCATACTTGGGCTTTGATGAGAAACACCCTTTAAGCTTGCATTTCTTTTTGCTTTTGTCCTTCTAACTCGGGGTTTTTTCTTTTATGGGTCCATAGAGAGTCCAAGGCATTGGTATAATAGAATGTAAGAACATTTTATATAGGCCTGGGCCGATGCTCTTAGGCTTTTGGATAGCAGATATGAAACCATTGTTGGGTCATGAATGTTGAATACAAGACAATTGGACATCAATAGATGTCAATATGAGCCTACTTTCTTGAGGATTCTTGGATTGGACAATCTAGTTTTATGCTATACCTGTTTTTTTTTTTTTTTTAGCTTTTTTCCTTTTGCTTGTGCACAGAGCAAAACCATGTCGTAAGTGTATGATTATGTAATACATCAAGAGGCGGATTCAAGATTTAAAGTTAAGAAGTAAGACGTAAAATACCACCAAACAGAGCACCCCTTTCTTGAGGGAGTACCCTTGTAGCAATGGGTACCGAAAAGAGCATAAAATACAGTTGCTAGAACACCAAAACTACTAGTCCCTTGTAGCAATGGGTACCAAAAAGAGCATAAGATAAAGTTTTCATGAGAGAAACAGGTCACATGTTATTTATAAGCAGTGTCAAAAAATTTAGGTCATGCTCACTCAAAACATCTTTCTTGAAGAGCTATCATAATAATTAGAGCAAATTAAGAATGTCATGGGAATAAACAATCATGATTTTTTCTATCCCTGTTCATAACATGATCTATAGATGATGGACATATCACACATTGTGTATATGACTTTAATATGTACCTAACGTGTGTCATATTATTAATTATAAAAAACAAATGCTCTATCGTCTATTCACGAATGGTTAGATCACCATTTGTAGTATTCTTTTTTTGTTTTACAAATGTGCGATCTTTTCTTTCAAAAGTTGAAATATCAAATATCTAAAATTACTCAAAAATTTATATAAGATGACTTATTCGCTTCAGTTATTATTTTTTTCATATTATTTTGAATTACTTGTCCTTGTGTCGAGGATCTATAAGAAAATATTCCTCTATCTCTCAAGTTATAAAATCTTCGTACACTCCATCTTTCCAGATCCACTCGTGAGATTTTACTTGGGAATATAAGGTCTAATCTAGCCATTCTTGTGTAAAATTGTAAAGAGTATAATTAAATTCCTTATGATCTTCATAATTCATACTTGTGAGTTGTGTACATGCTCTCTTGTTCTTCTTCCTTGTCTTATTTCCCCCAAAAAAATTCAATAACTTAATTTTTATACGATACATGTTGAAGCTTTCATGTTTCGACACGTATCTCTCTTGTCTTGCTGAGGATGGACAAAAACACGTGCTATTGATGTGAGTCTGGCACGTGGTGGGGTCCACGATAAAGAACATGCACGAGAGCTCACATGTTGCCACACGTGTCCCCTGATCTCACAACGTAATCACCGTTGATTGCGATAGGTGCATGAGATGGAGTTGTCCTTTGGGACCCACTCACATGAACTATGTGTTCCGAATTTTTACGGCTCCGGTTCGGTTTTTATGAGACATTTATGTTATCCTACTGAGGTCTGTCAACTCGTGTTGTTAATTTATCTATTTTTCTATGGTAAAAATTACTCACCCCGTATTTACCTCCATTTGTATGATATATTTTGAATATATATAACTATCGCTTAATTATAATTAATAAATATATATATTTATTTTATTAAATTATGTAATTATGATAAATTGAATTAATTTAGTATAAACATCGAGTGCCGATAAATATTTACCTTTTGTACCTTTTCTCCACCAGAAAATTCACCGTTTAAGGCATGTGGTAGAACACATGAAATTCTTTCCTTCTTAATCAAAGTTATTTTTGTTTTAATGATGACTTTATCTCCCTCAATTTTATTCTGATCTTACTTTAGATTTTCTTTCAATTACGAAAACAAGCTCCTCTTCCGATCCGTTGTAATGGAGGTCGGATTCAAGTCATCGAAATAAAAATAATACTTGATAGGAAGTGTTTTTCATTCTAACAAATTTTATGTGATGCATAGTTGAATTATTTGGACTAGTAAATATCGTATATTAAGTAGTTAAAGAAAAAGACGATCACAATTCTCTACCTATTCCTAATAAGGGTGGGCATAAAATCGAAAAGTCGAACCTAAAATTCTTGACAATTTTCGATTTCGATTTTTGATTTTTTAGTATCGTATTTCAATACGTGCAAAATTTGTAGAAATGTTGACATCGTTTTATTGAAGATGTTCATTAAGAGAGAATTGCCATTGCAAAATATTGGTTCTGATGCTAATTTCGTTACTGGTCAATTACACATAATTAACTTACAAAGCAATCCTCAAACAATAATTCACTGCCTATCTTCAATATAGAGACTTGTGTACTCTTGGCAAAGAGAAAGTAAGGGGTCGTATAAGTTAACTATTGAAACATCTTTTGAGTTAGTAGAACGGCCATGCGATTCCAAATTATAATTTCATAATTTGGTTTCAATCCCCGATTGATTATGCAATTTGTAATAATTTCAACTTCAACTTCATGTCCTGATTTGAAATCCCAAATCATTCAAAAAGGCGTGTCACAATTTTTTTTTTTAAAACATGACCCATAAATTTATATTTTGTTAAAAAAAGATCCATAAGTTAGTAGATATATACCAATGATCGACTTTATATTGTATTGAATAAAATTCTCCAAGATGAAATTCTTATTTCCATTGGGACCATTGTCATAGCTTGTGCAGTGTTACAAAAACTTTTGCAGGAATACCAAAGGAGTGATGAAATATTCACGGAATATGAACATGATGATACGGTTGCTAATGATATTGACCAACAACCTGCTCAAAGTAACAATGTAGCTTCGCCTTCTCGGTCATTTGATCGGGAAATGCATGCTCGACGTGAAGAGATTGTCCACATCATGTGGGAAGATTATATTAAAGAGTAGTTACACTACTATTCATGTTCAATTTTCATTTTTATTGAACTAAAGTTCGATCAATTGATGTTGTATCTTTTATAAAGGTCTTCTAGCCGCGTATTAATTTTGTTATGAACTATGACTTGCTCATTTGGTAAGATTGCACAAGAATTAGGAAAGTTTTGATGGTTTTCATAACTTCTGGGGGTTTTATGTCAATGAGAAAAAATATAACTTAAGAAATTCAAATTGCATGTCCAAACAAAACTTCAACTTCAAATTATCATGATTTCAAATCATGTCCAAACAACTCCTTAGAATTTGAGGGGATAAAATCATGAGACCCAAATTTATTGTGGTGAGGCCTGGTCAAGGCGGACAATATCTTGAAAGTTGAACATGCATCGTGATAGAATATCCGTTTTGGCCTAACAAATTTCACGAATATATCCTTGAGTTACACTATCATTAAGTTAAAAAATGTGTATACAATATGAACTTAATTACGTTATATCTGAAATAAATCCCCACTATCCTCTTTTGAGTTAGAAGTATAAAAGAACAAAATCATAAGACCGAAAAGCCTTGACGCGGCTTAGAGAAGTTATGTTTGGACCGTCATAAAATATTCATTTTGGGCCAACATAGTTCACGTAACTTGTGTTCTATCTTATACTCTTACAGTTAAATATGACAATATACACACAATATACAAGTGTATATTGTCATATTAAGTACCACGATTTATGGCCATTATTCTCTCGGTTTTTAGGCTGTTTTGGTAGTCAAGAATATTGTATATTTGGAAAATATATGTGTAGTATATTGTAATGTATTTGTTATCATAATTAGGAATATACACTACCATAATTGTAGAGTTAGAATTATGGTAGAAGAAGGTTTTAGAAATAGAATAGGAATAGGATTCTCCTATTTTGTATCTTGTATATATACCTATTCAATTAATGAAAATAATCAAGGGGATTATTTCTTTCATGGTATCAAGAGACTAGGTCTAAACAAAAGTTTTTTCTCTCCCAACTTTTGCCTCTCTCGGCCGAGACACCCCCCCTCGGGTTTCTCTTCCAAAATTCGTCTTCCGCTCTCAAAAACACCTCTCCTAAAATTCCCTTCCTTCTTTGTTCTTCCAATATGTCTAAGAACAATTATCACCCTGCCCTCACGGTGTCCAATATCAAGAGTAGTATCCCTATTGTCCTTGAGATGGAAAACGTCCAATATGCGACGTGGGCGGAGTTGTTTAAAATTCACGCTATCTCTTATCAAGTTCTTCATCACATCATTCCTCCCGCTAGACCCCTTCATGCGGAGGATCCTGAGTTATGGATCACACTTGATGCTACCGTTCTCCGGTGGATATACGCCACTATTTCGGTGGACCTTCTACAGACGATTATTGAGCCGGATACCACGGCTATGGCTGCATGGAATAGATTGCGTGACATATTCCAAGACAACCAACATTCACGCGTCGTCACACTCGAGCAGGAATTCTCTCTCGTTCGAATGGACGAATTTCCAAACGTTTCTGCATATTGCAAGAAACTAAAGGAGTTGGCAGATCAACTCCGTAATGTTGGCGCACCGATAATAAATAATCGTCTAGTTCTACAGTTGGTTGCCGGTCTTTCGGAGGCCTATAATGGTGTGGGAACTCTCCTTCGCCAAAGCAACCCTCTTCCCGACTTCTATCAAGCCCGCTCCATGCTTACGTTGGAAGAAGCCGGTTTGGTTAAAAAGGCAGCTACCGGAGCAAGCCCAGTCGTCATGGTGGCCTCCTCTCCTAGTTCTTCGGGTTTGGTGAATAATTCGGGCCAAAACCATAATAATGGTGGCGGCAAGAATAATCGCAAAAATAATAACAAAAACCGCGGGGGCAAACACGGCGGTTCTGGTGGCGGTTCCGGTGGTCAACAAACAGGCGGTGGGTCCCAGCCAGTCTGATGGCCCACCCACTGGGTCCAACAGTGGGGCCCGTGGCGATGGTACCGTACCGGGGCCGGCGTGTTCCGGCCGGCTGGCGGCCAGCGATCGAACCCAACACCCAGATGGTGACCCAGCGGCGATGGCCCAACAGCGGCAGCAACAGCAGTTATGGCCCAACTCCACCACGGCTAGGAGTTCTTGGGCCCCGACCTCCGCAAGCCCATCATGCAGCAGGCCCCACTCAAACCGACATCGAGGCCGCAATGCACACACTGGGGTTATCTCAACCGGACCCAAATTGGTATATGGACACCGGTGCTACTACTCACATGACTTCCGAATCAGGTACTCTCTCATCTTATTCCAATTTGAGCACCCCTCGGGGGATAATTGTTGGTAATGGCAGTTCTATTCCAATTCTAGGGTATGGTCAGAAAACGTTGTCTCCCCCCAATCCACCACTCCTCTTGAAAAATACTTTGCATGCTCTTAAATTGATTAAAATTTTAGTGTCTGTCCGCTGTACGCGCCCATTTTTCGACCCGGCTCGGGTCAAAGCGGAGCGCGGACGTATCCGAGGTGATTCCTGGGTAAAAAGGGTTGAGGAGTCGCCACCTAATTATTTTTTACGGTGAATTAGGACACCTAAATATTTAAACTAAGTGCTGCAATGTAAACTCCAAATTTATGGTCTGCGAAACTAGTGAGATTCTAGGTAAGGGTTCTTTATTATCCTAAAGGGAAGGGGTTAGGCATCCTTTAAGATCCGCTAACTTGCGGTTATCCGGTAAAACTCAGTTTAATTATTGCTAGAAAAATACATGTTTTATAATAGATAAAAGATGTTTGCAAATATGATGCATTTTATACAAGTAAATATGATGCATTTTATACAAATACGTATTCGGATGACATAAAAGAAAGATACATGTAAAGTTTTTAGAAAACATGCATTTGTGACAATAAATTCTTTATAATGCCAAAGAAGCAAAATTTTGGGAATCATGAAATTGTAAATTGACAAAAGATAAACTTATTCAGTATGATTAATAAAGTAAAATAAAAGATGACACAAGTTATTTTGAAAATCTTGAATTCGCGTGACGAGCCTAAAATAAATAAACTAGCGAATGATTTCTAAGTTTGCGAGCCTACAAATAAGCTAGCGACGGGTTTCAAATCTTAAACTAACCTATGAATAAATCCTAAGTTTGCCTATTCTAAGCATTTCAATAATTACATAAGTGCGATAAATAATATTACAATACAAAGCGGAATAAAAACTGAATTAAAGAAAGAAATAACAATAAATAAACTCCGAGGATTAATTGCCTTTATTTACTTTAGTCCCTGCAAGCTGTCAAGAACAAACGGTTAGAAACATATAAATACAAATAACTTCATATCCGTATTCAAAACAGTGAATGTTTTGATCATGAGAGGCTCGAACTTAAATTTTGAAAAGAACATTCCAATCACGTCGTGGCTGCAAACATATGACTAATGTAGTTTATTTTGATTGCCTCGCCTACTAAACGTGTCGGTCTCTCGGGTGAAATAGAAAAGATCACTTATAATCACGTCGTGGCTGCGAATATATCATTCACCTCGCCTACTAAACATGTTGATCTCGGATAAAAGTTTTAAGTCTTCATCCTTGCCCAGAAGTTATTTCCGTCTTTGCAACTGTGTAGGCCTCAAAATCGACGGATATTTTTCATCGGCCAGTGTAGTATCGTGTTCAAATCAGTAAAAAATGAAACAAGAATAAGATGGCGGTAGCGATAATGTAAGAAGAAAAAGCAGTTTCCAAAAAATGACGCGGTGTCTAGTTTAAAACAAGAAACAAGAGAACAAATATTTGAATGTCAAACAGTGAATCGAAATAGAAAGCAATGTTTGAAAAATGCGGTGTTCAGTTTAAAACAAGAAATGATAAAGCAAGAAATGATGTCTGAAATGGGAGCAAACCAAACCGAAAACAATGAAAGATATAACAAGCAGATGGCAGCCGATGCGGCCGGTAGCGATGCGATAGCGATGGCGATAGCGATAGCGATAGCGGTAGCGATAGCGATGTGATGCGCGATGCGATAGCGATGCGCGATGCGATGGCGATGGCGGGAAGCGATGAAGTAGAAAATAGTTTCCGAGATGACGCGGTGTTTTAGTTTAAAAATAGTAAAAGCGATAAAACAGACGCAGATTTATTCGAAACAAGAAAAACAGATATCTGAAACCGGAAGCGTCTCCGAAGATGGGACGCAATATTGGTTTGAATCAATAAAACAACAAAGAGAATGCGTATTAATTCAATCAATAACATAATAATAATGCCAAAGAAATGACAAGAGCGATTTTAAATACCCGACCCGAGTTCAAATTATGGAAATATTCAAATCGGTCGCCTGACCCGGTCGATGATTCAAACCCGAAATCGATTTGACCAATTTCAGATAACCAAGAACAAGAATATGAAATGCAAGGATTCTGAAAAATATTACCCAAACCGGTCGACCCGACCGGATCGATGACTGACCGGATCGGTGTTTCAACCCGGATCGATTTCAACACCAAATTCAGATAACCAATAACAAGAATATGAAATGCAAGAGTTAAAATAATGATCAAATCGGTCGACCACGGTCAAGGATCTGACCGGATCAATGATCCAAACTTGAAATCGATTTCGACCAATTTGGATAACCAAGAACAAGAATATGAAATGCAAGAATTCAAAATGTTGCCCAAACCGGTCGACTGACCGTCGATGACCGACCAATTGGAGTTTCAACCCGGAATCAAACAATTTCGTCAATTTCAGATAACCAAAGATAACAACAGCAGCAATGTAGGAAAATAGGAAAAATCTAAACCGGGTCGACCCGACCCGAAATCAGTGATCCAAATCCAAATCAAATTTTAACACCAAATTCAGATAACCAACATACATAAATACGAAATGCAAGAATTCTGAAAATGTTACGAGCAAGATCGACCGGTCGGGTCGACCGACCAAATCGATGAAAAAATCAGAGAAATCAAAGGGGATGACAAACCTTTTCGGACTTGATTCTTGGAACAACAACGAAGCCAAATACTTTAAACTCAAGAACACAACAAAATAACTATGTATATATTGAATAATCTTTCGAAAATCCTTTTTTTTTCTTCTTCGAAAAATCCCCTCTTTTTATGAAGAACAACATGGGGGTATTTATAGGTGGATTCCCCCCTAAAAACGAGTTTGAATTCGAATTAAAGGTAAAGAAAAATCCGGATTTGAGGGGCATGGGTCGCGGGTTTTAGGGGTATGGGTCGTGGCGGGAGTTGGTGGTGGCGGGGTTGGTGTTGGTGTCGGGTGAGGTGACCGACGACGTGGGGTCGCCGGTATGGGGGTGTGGGGTCGTGGCGATTTGGTTGGGTAGGGTTCGCTTCCACTTTTTTTTTTGGTTTTTGTTTTTCCCGTTTTTGTTGGGTTTGGGGGTTTAAAATGGGGAATGGGAATCATTTGGGTCGGTTCGGGTTTGGGGCCGACGGGTGGGCTTTGGTGGATTGTGGGAATTGGGCTTGGGAAAGGGGAGAATGATGTGGTGAGGCTGGTCAGGTTGGGTGGCGATTGGGGATTTAATTGGGGGAGTTTGGGCTTGTTTTGTTGGGTTTAATTGTTTTGGGTTTGGGTATAAGGGAATTTAATTGGGGAGTTTTGGGTTTGGACGAAAAAATGGGTTTTAATTTAGGTTGGGTAGAAATTGTTTTGGGTTGAAAAATATATAAGAGGGGTTTAATATTAAAATATTTTTTTTTTCTTATTTTGTAAAAGATGTGAATTATTTAAAATAACATAACGACGTAATAATAATAAAATATAATATTTGCAAAATGTTTAATGCTTAATAAAAGGGAAATGCGATGCAATTTTGCGAGAATAAAATAACATAGAATTTTCGGATAAAACTTATGATTATTATAAAATGCAAATGATATAAAATGCGAATAATAATAATAATAAGAGAATAATATGCATATATATATATATTTTAAAATTGTTTTAAAAGTGTCAAAAATGTTAAAAATTACGAATAAAATCATAAAAGATGGGACAAAATTGGGTGTCAACAGATGCCCCTCTTTGGACGGAGACGATGAAAGAGTTTTCGGCCAAAGAAGTTGACTGAGTAGCCAATTTTGTCCCGATCATCGGAACTGCATGGTAAGAAACAGAATCCCCGGGGGGAAGAAGTTGAAAAAAGATGGTGCATATTCAAACAACAATGCCCCAGTGTCGACTTAGGATGACACTGGTCGTTGATGCGAGAAACTAATGGGAAATGCGGATCGACGTTCGAAGTAGGTCGTTGACCAATTTGCCTCGGTTCGCCGTAAGAGATAGTCCCACGCTGTGATGAAGTTCCTGCAAATTAAAAACTCCTGCAAACTAAAGCTTAAGATATAATTAGTGTATAACTGCTGAGAAAAAATTGTAGAGAAAATAACTTAAAATTCCCTTGTTATAAGGTGGGCGCCTGACTGAAATTAAAATTCCCTTGTTATAAGGTGGGCGCCTGACTGAAATTAAAATACCCTCATTATAAGGTGGGAGCCTGAAATGACGTCGTTGGATCGACGTGTTGTGTTGAAGACGTCGTTGTAATGTTGTTGACGTCGTTGTAATGCTGTAAAAATAAATGTTGTGCAGAAGACGCCGTTGCGTAGGCGTGTTGTTGATGACGCCGTTGTATGGGCGTGTTGCTGACGACATCATTGTAATGTTGTTGATGTCGTTGTTGTAAGAATGTAACGCTGGGGTCGTCGTTGTATCGACGTGTTGTGTTGAAGACGTCGTTGTAATGTTGTTGACGTCGATGTTGTATAGACTTTGCTGATGTCGTCGTTGTATAGACGTTGATGATGTCGTCGTTGTATAGACTTTGCTGATGTCGTTGTTGTTGTAAAAATAGTTGTCGTGCTGCCGTAACGTCGTGGACGTTGTTGTAATCTTTGTTGAAGATAGTTGATGTCTTTGCGATTACGTCAATGACGCGTTGTTGTAATCTTTGTAAAAGATAGCTGATGCGTTGAAGACGTCATTGTAATGCTGTTGACGTCGTTGAGACGCGGTAAAAGATATTTGTTGCATTGCCGTAAAAGATAGTTGCTGCGTTTGAAGACGTCATTTTGACGTCGTCGAGATGCGGTAAAAGATAATTGTCGTGCTGCGTTGCTGTAAAAGATAGTGCGCTGAAGACGTCATTGTAGTGCTGTTGACGTCGCTGAGATGCGGTAAAAGATAGTTGCTGCATTGCCGTAAAAGATAGTTGCTGCGTTTGAAGACGTCATTTGACGTCGTCGAGATGCGATAAAGATAGTTCTTTGCATTGCCGTAAAGATAGTCTTGAAGACGTCATTGTAGTCTTTGTTGGCGTCGAGATCTTTGTAGAAGATGATTGTGTGCTGCCATAACGTCGATGACGTTTTTGTAATGTTGTCCTGTTGTAAGAGATGTAAGTGACGTCCTTGCCGTCAGTTTGCTGTAATAGGACTCCACGTTGTGCTGAATCTTCTGCCGATCCAAACTCATGTGAATTGAAATGTCGTCCTGGCACGGGCGAAAATGTGATGCGACGTCTTTGCCGTCGGGTTTGCCTTGTTGTCGTTCTTTGTGATCCGAAATAACATCTTTGTGCAGACATAATAGTCGGGACCCTGTAGGTCAAGTTGATGTCTTCGTATAAATGCAGAACAAGAACGTAATCGTTGTAGTGAGTTGTAGTGCTGAAATTCTTTGGGGAATTGATCATAACTGATGTGGCTTCCCTGCTTTTTCAACCTGAAGAACCTGTACTCAAAGAAAATTTGTGAGTTTGGGGAGGGGCGGTTGATTCGCGTTGACTTGATAGCTTTGGCTCTTGATAGCTGATTTGGACCTGTAGCTCCTGTCTGGTTCCCAGTCTTGGCTAACCGTTAAATGAAAACATTTGCTGAAAATAAGTTGTTTATAAGAAAGTATGCTTATCATTAAAAGTTCTTGTCGAACTCTAATGAAAATATTTGTTGAAAATGATTTGCTTATACGAAAGTAGGCATATATGTAAAATATCTTGTCAAACTCTAATGAAAATATTTGGTGAAAATAAATCGCTTATAATAAAGTAGGCATA
Source organism: Anisodus acutangulus (assembly GCA_029783415.1). Classification (NCBI taxonomy): domain Eukaryota; kingdom Viridiplantae; phylum Streptophyta; class Magnoliopsida; order Solanales; family Solanaceae; genus Anisodus; species Anisodus acutangulus. Next base: position 28,848,391 of record CM056512.1, read on the forward strand.
TATGTAAAAAGTTCTGTCGAATTCTAATGGAAAATATTTGTAAAAAAATAAATTGCTTATAAGAGAGTATGCATGTATGTAAATATCTGTCGAGCAGTGACATGCGGTGAAACAGAGCAAACGTCTTATCCAAAATCCTTTTAGGCTGAAGACTTAGTTTGCCGATGCTTTTCCCTCGCTTATCGGCGTCCTCTGGCGGTGATCCCTTAAAAATGCCCCGCTTCCGATATGTGAGGATGATGATCTTTTAAACGGACAACCGAGTCTTGTCCGGGTTGCTTGCCCATCTATCAGGGTGATCGGATGGGTGCATTTTGTCTTTTGTGAGATAAAGGAGAAAATATTTCCTAATGGTGGGACCGGCCGATTTAGGCCGCCACGTATCCCCATGAGGGAATCAGTCATGACGTAGTTCATTACAAAGAAAATGTGATTTGTAAGGATTTTCTAAAGGTGGGACCGAAGCCGATGTGGCCGCCTACGTATCCCGCCGAGGGAATCAGGTCATGACGTAGTTCAGGTGGGCAAAGGAGATTGTACGGATTTTTCTAAAGATGGGACCGAAGCCGATGTGGCCGCCTACGTATCCCGCCGAGGGAATCAGGTCATAACGTAGTTCAGGTAAGCAAAGGAGATTGTACGGATTTTTCTAAAGATGGGACCGAAGCCGATGTGGCCGCCTACGTATCCCGCCGAGGGAATCAGGTCATAACGTAGTTCAGGTAAGCAAAGGAGATTGTACGGATTTTTCTAAAGATGGGACCGAAGCCGATGTGGCCGCCTACGTATCCCGCCGAGGGAATCAGGTCATAACGTAGTTCAGGTTACAAAGAAAAGAGACTGGGGAAATTTGTGATCTAAAGGAACGGAACCCTACATGGGTTCCTTTGCGTATCCCGCCTGGGAGCGCAATTTTTACAACATAAGAAATGCATTACATAGAGAATAACTAATCTTAGATATGGTATCTCTTCACTGCCTCTGCATTGATGGTTTTTGGCCATTCTATTCTGATAAAGTTGCCCCGGACAACTGCGTCCATCTGCTTTCATCAATCAGTCTCTTAGTAAATGATTCTGTATTCACTTGGTTGCGAAAGAAATAGCATTGCCCCAGTAGAAATCCTGATCGTAATGTGGTAGCCCAAGAGTACCAATGGCAAACGTCCGTGCCAATGCTTTTAACTATCAACCATATTGATGTTTCATCCAAATCTGGCTTTGACTTATTCCAAAAAACGCCTCAATTCTTCCGGTTGTGATTCTCCCTTATATTCTACGAAGCCTTGCTTGTTTGGGACCTTGTTTGCTTGTTTCATTATATGTCACATACCGCCGACAAATTAGTTTGCATGATGAAAAAGAAAAGAGAATTATTTAACAAAACATATTTTATAATAGCAAAATCAATGCAGATTTGTCATTTTAAGCTTTCAAAAGGTGGAGGCAAAAATACATTAAAATGCATAAAATGTGGTTCAGGCCTCAATTTAAATCGCATTTTCCATTAAGTACTAATACAGTTTGGATAGGCATGATTGGGAAATAACAGATGGGGTGCTCCGCCAGTTTTAGTCAACACGAATCAACTTTTGGGGAAATAAATAAGGCAAAATGAATCTCCTGAAAAATGAAGAAAACCAAATTAGTATAAGGTGAGTAATTATTGATTCAAATAATATATACAGAGTGGAAAGCAGTAAAAAATAGCAAGCAAATTGTATATGCGCGTCCTAATATACAAGGGGCCTCTCTTATGCCAGGTGGGCCTAACGCCAGATATGCGGGATTACGATGCATTTGATCCAAGTCGCTAACTGCAATGCTTTGTCGGAAATGAGACAAAATGAATGTACATTTCCAATTTCAGCATGTCATGATTAGTCTTGGATTAGTCTATCCTTATCACGCTACACATAATATGATGATTGGTCGTTGGGTTGTGAGACCCGTAGACATCTTTGGCGGATTTCTTAATTGTGGAGTCGATACCAAGGATCGACCCAACTAAGGTGTATGCATGCATGACTTAAAATAAAGGGTGGTATAGCTCTATCTTAAATTTTCTAAGATTTGGCTGACTAGACACAAGGTTCCCGAGCGGACTACTCGAGTGAGAAGGCTACGCGGCCACCAGATGGTCCGGTCACTCCGCGCATACGCCAACTCTCCTAAAATTTGGTAGATTGAAAGAAATTTGCGGGTGCGCAAAACACACCTCGCGTGTAGTGGGTGACAGTGTCAATTTTCCAGAGTGGAAGAAATATGAACGAAATGCCAATTTATGATAAGCAAAAAATATAGAAATTAAAGCAGTTATGCATGCAAAAAATTTCATCAAGGAAACAAATCAAAGCATTACATCAAACAAAGAGTGAAAGTAAAGCACAATTATAATTAACCTGAATTTGCTATGGTTAGGAACCTGAAAATTTCCCAGCGGAGTCGCCATGCAGTACGCGCCCATTTTTCGACCCGGCTCGGGTCAAAGCGGAGCGCGGACGTATCCGAGGTGATTCCTGGGTAAAAAGGGTTGAGGAGTCGCCACCTAATTATTTTTTACGGTGAATTAGGACACCTAAATATTTAAACTAAGTGCTGCAATGTAAACTCCAAATTTATGGTCTGCGAAACTAGTGAGATTCTAGGTAAGGGTTCTTTATTATCCTAAAGGGAAGGGGTTAGGCATCCTTTAAGATCCGCTAACTTGCGGTTATCCGGTAAAACTCAGTTTAATTATTGCTAGAAAAATACATGTTTTATAATAGATAAAAGATGTTTGCAAATATGATGCATTTTATACAAGTAAATATGATGCATTTTATACAAATACGTATTCGGATGACATAAAAGAAAGATACATGTAAAGTTTTTAGAAAACATGCATTTGTGACAATAAATTCTTTATAATGCCAAAGAAGCAAAATTTTGGGAATCATGAAATTGTAAATTGACAAAAGATAAACTTATTCAGTATGATTAATAAAGTAAAATAAAAGATGACACAAGTTATTTTGAAAATCTTGAATTCGCGTGACGAGCCTAAAATAAATAAACTAGCGAATGATTTCTAAGTTTGCGAGCCTACAAATAAGCTAGCGACGGGTTTCAAATCTTAAACTAACCTATGAATAAATCCTAAGTTTGCCTATTCTAAGCATTTCAATAATTACATAAGTGCGATAAATAATATTACAATACAAAGCGGAATAAAAACTGAATTAAAGAAAGAAATAACAATAAATAAACTCCGAGGATTAATTGCCTTTATTTACTTTAGTCCCTGCAAGCTGTCAAGAACAAACGGTTAGAAACATATAAATACAAATAACCTCATATCCGTATTCAAAACAGTGAATGTTTTGATCGCGGAGGGCTCAGACTTAAATTTTGAAAAGAACATTCCAATCACGTCGTGGCTGCAAACATATGACTAATGTAGTTTATTTTGATTGCCTCGCCTACTAAACGTGTCGGTCTCTCGGGTGAAATAGAAAAGATCACTTATAATCACGTCGTGGCTGCGAATATATCATTCACCTCGCCTACTAAACATGTTGATCTCGGATAAAAGTTTTAAGTCTTCATCCTTGCCCAGAAGTTATTTCCGTCTTTGCAACTGTGTAGGCCTCAAAATCGACGGATATTTTTCATCGGCGGTAGTATCGTGTTCAAATCAAGAAAATGAAACAAGAATAAGATGGCGGTAGCGATAACGAAGAAGAAAAAGCAGTTTCCAAAAAATGACGCGGTGTCTAGTTTAAAACAAGAAACAAAGAGAACAAATATTTGAATGTCAAACAAAGGAACTGAAATAGAAAGCAATGTTTGAAAAATCACGGTGTTGATTTAAAAGCGATAAAAATGATAAAGCGATGCAATGTCTGAAATGGGAGCAAAGCGAAACCGAAAACAATGAAACAATAACAACAGCGATACTTGGCAGCGATAGCGGCGGTAGCGATAGCAATAGCGATGGCGATAGCGATAGCGATAGCGATAGCGATGCTTGATAGCGATGGCGAGCGATGCGATGCTTGATGGCGATGGCGGAAGCGATGAAGTAGAAAATAGTTTTAGAGATGACGCGGTGTTTTAGTTTAAAAATAGTAAAAACAAGAAAACAAGAAAAACAGACGCAGATTTATTCAAACAAGAAAAACAGAATATCTGAAACCGAGAAGCGTCTCCAAGATGGACGCAATATTGGTTTGAATCAATAAAACAACAAAGAGAATGCGGTATTAATTCAATCAATAACATAATAATAATGCCAAAGAAACAGACAAGAGCGATTTTAAATACCCGACCCGAAGTTACAAATTATGGAAATATTCAAATCGGGTCGCCCGACCCGGTCGATGATTCAAACCCGAAATCGATTTCAAAGACCAATTTCAGATAACCAAGAACAAGAATATGAAATGCAAGGATTACGAAAAATATTACCCAAACCGGTCGACCGACCGGATCGATGATCTGACCGGATCGTTGTTTCAACCCGGATCGATTTCAACACCAAATTCAGATAACCAATAACAAGAATATGAAATGCAAGAGTTCAAAATAATGATCAAATCGTCGATCTGACCCGGTCAAGGATCTGACCGGATCAATGATCCAAACTTGAAATCGATTTCAAAGACCAATTTCAGATAACCAAGAACAAGAATATGAAATGCAAGAATTAAATGTTGCCCAAACCGTCGACTGACCGGTCGTTGACCCGACCCGAATTGGAGTTTCAACCCGGAATCAAACAATTTCGTCAATTTCAGATAACCAAAGATAACAACAGCAGCAATGTAGGAAAATTGGAAAAATCTAAACCGGGTCGACCCGACCCGAAATCAGTGATCCAAATCCAAATCAAATTTTAACACCAAATTCAGATAACCAACATACATAAATACGAAATGCAAGAATTCTGAAAATGTTACTGAACCGGTCGACCAGTCGGTCGACCGACCAAATCGATGAAAAAATCAGAGAAATCAAAGGGGATGACAAACCTTTTCGGACTTGATTCTTGGAACAACAACGAAGCCAAATACTTTAAACTCAAGAACACAACAAAATAACTATGTATATATTGAATAATCTTCCGAGAATCCTTTTTTTTTCTTCTTCGAAAAATCCCCTCTTTTTATGAAGAACAACATGGGGGTATTTATAGGTGGATTCCCCCCTAAAAACGAGTTTGAATTCGAATTAAAGGTAAAGAAAAATCCGGATTTGAGGGGCATGGGTCGCGGGTTTTAGGGGTATGGGTCGAAGTGACGGGAGTTGGTGGTGGCAGGGGGTTGGTGTTGGTGTCGGGTGAGGTGACCGGCGACGTGGGGTCGCCAGTATGGGGTGTGGGTCGGCGGCGATTTGGTTGGGTAGGGTTCGTTTCCCTTTTTTTTTTGGTTTTTTTGTTTTTCCCGTTTTTTGTTGGGTTTGGGGGTTTAAAATGGGGGAATGGGAGTTGGGCTGGGTCGGTTCGGGTTTGGGGCCGACGGGTGGGCTTTGGTGGATTGTGGGAATTGGGCTTGGGAAAGGGGAGAATGATGTGGTGGGCTGGTCCGGTTGGGCCGGCGATTGGGGATTTAATTGGGGGGAGTTTGGGCTTGTTTTGTTGGGTTTAATTGTTTTGGGTTTGGGTATAAGGGAATTTAATTGGGGAGTTTTGGGTTTGGACGAAAAAATGGGTTTTAATTTAGGTTGGGTAGAAATTGTTTTGGGTTGAAAAATATATAAGAGGGGTTTAATATTAAAATATTTTTTTTTTCTTATTTTGTAAAAGATGTGAATTATTTAAAATAACATAACGACGTAATAATAATAAAATATAATATTTGCAAAATGTTTAATGCTTAATAAAAGGGAAATGCGATGCAATTTTGCGAGAATAAAATAACATAGAATTTTCGGATAAAACTTATGATTATTATAAAATGCAAATGATATAAAATGCGAATAATAATAATAATAAGAGAATAATATGCATATATATATATATTTTAAAATTGTTTTAAAAGTGTCAAAAATGTTAAAAATTACGAATAAAATCATAAAAGATGGGACAAAATTGGGTGTCAACATCCGCAAGTTCACAAATGACAATTCTGTTTATGTTGAATTTGATCCTTTTGGTTTCTCTGTGAAGGATTTCAAGACGAGGAGTCATCTCATGAGGTGTGATAGCAGGGGGGATCTGTATCCTATCATGCCCGGTTTCAGTCCATCGAGTCCAGTCTTGCCGTCAGCTTTTGCAGCCATCTCTCCTTCCATGTGGCATGCTCGCCTGAGTCATCCAGGATCTTCTATTTTATCAGTTTTAGATAAAAATAGTTTTATTTCTTGTAAAGGTACGAGTCGTACTCCAATTTGTCAGTCTTGTTCATTAGGAAAAATTGTTAAATTATCATTTGTAGACTCCAATTCTCATACTTCTATGCCATTTGACATTATTCATAGCGACTTATGGACGTCTCTGGTTCTTAGTTCCTTGGGTCATCGATATTATGTTCTCTTTTTAGATGATTATTCTAGATTTTTGTGGACGTTTCCAATTGCGAATAAATCAAAAGTGTTTTCCGTCTTCATCAAATTTAGAGCATTCATTCGTACTCAATTCGAAAGAGAAATAAAAAATATTCAATGTGATAATGGGAAAGAGTATGACAATAGGGAGTTTCAGGAGTTTTGTGCTAATAATGGGATAAATTTTCGTTTTTCGTGTCCTCATACATCTTCACAAAATGGGAAAGCGGAACGCAAAATTCGTTCCATAAATAACATTGTCCGAACTCTCTTAATTCATGCCTCCGTACCTCCATATTTTTCGCATCATGCTCTACAAATGACCACATATCTTCTTAACATAATTCCGTCTAAAGGTCTGACATATTCTTTTCCCCTCAACATCCTATATAATAAGAACCCTTCTTATTCTCATCTTCGGATTTTTGGGTGCTTATGTTATCCGTTATTCCCATCCACCACAATTAACAAACTTCAGGCTCGGTCTACCCCGTGTGTATTTTTGGGTTATCCGTCAAATCATCGTGGTTATAAGTGTTTTGATTTATCCTCCAAGAAAATCATAATAAATCGCCATGTCATTTTTGATGAAACTCAATTCCCTTTTACGAAAGTTCATACTCCCGAGCCTAAGTCGTATAATTTTTTGGATGACCAAATATCCCCTATATTATTCGGAATTTTTTGGACTCCTCCCGCATCCAAAATCCTCCAATGGCCCATCGCTCACTGGACCCACATTACCGCTTCTAGCCCAAAGAAATCCAAGTATCGAATGGCTCCAGCAATTGGGCGACCCACCACTCAAACTGCCCTAAGAGGCTTCAAGTTATCGATTTGGGCCAAGATGCCCATCGCTCGCCGCGACCCGTCCCGAGCCCAGAAAAATCCCAAAATTCCCTCAATTCGTCCTCAAGTCATAGACCGGTCACTCGTAGTCAGTGGTGTATTTTTACACCTAAAAGACATTTTAATTTACATTCTGATGTCTCTAAATCCCCATTGCCCCGCAATCCTGTGTCCGCATTAAACGACCCTAATTGGAAATTTGCTATGACTGATGAATATAATGCTCTTATTGATAATAAGACGTGGGAGTTGGTGCCCCGTCCATATGGTATTAATGTTATCAGGTCTATGTGGATTTTTGCTCATAAGGAGAATTAAGATGGGTCATTTGCTCGACATAAGGCGAGACTTGTGGGCGATGGTAAGACTCAGCAGGTTGGAATTGATTGTGGTAAGACGTTTAGTCCGGTGGTCAAACCGGCTACCATTCGCACTGTGCTTAGCTTGGCTCTTTCAAAGACTTGGCCAATTCATCAGTTGGATGTCAAGAATGCTTTCCTACATGGTGATCTCAAGGAAACAGTCTATATGCATCAGCCGTTGGGTTTCAGGGATCCCAACCGCCCTCATCATGTCTGTTTGTTGAAGAAGTCATTATATGGGCTTAAGCAGTCTCCACGGACCTGGTATACACGATTTGCTGACTTTGTTTCGACTATTGGTTTACTTACAGCAGGTCAGATAATTCCTTGTTCATCTACCGCCGTGGTTCATCATTGGCCTACATTTTGTTGTATGTGGATGATATCATCTTGACTGCCTCTTCAGATGCCTTGCGCCAGTCTATCATGGCCATGCTCAGTTCTGAGTTCGCTATGAAAGACTTAGGACCCTTGAGTTATTTTTTGGGGATTGCTGTCAAACGTCACTCAGGTGGTCTATTTTTATCTCAACGGAAGTATGCTGCTGAGATCATCGAGAGGGCTGGGATGTCATCCTGTAAGTCCACTTCTACTCCAGTTGATGCAAAACCCAAGCTTAGTGCCGCGGCAGGTGCACCATACGAGGACCCGACCCGCTATCACAGTCTTGCAGGGGCACTCCAGTATCTTACATTTACCAGACCGGATATTACGTATGCTGTTCAGCAGGTGTGTTTATTCATGCATGATCCTAGAGTTGAGCACATGAATGCAATCAAACGCATCATTCGGTATATTCAGAGGACACTGGACTATGGATTGTACCTGTACCATTCTTATACATCCACACTGGTCTCATACACAGATGCGGATTGGGGTGGTTGTCCGGACACCAGACGGTCTACGTCAAGATATTATATGTTCCTTGGCAACAACTTGGTCTCCTGGTCTGCAAAGCGTCAGGCGACTCTATCCCGCTCAAGTGCAGAGGCAGAATATCGAGGGGTAGCTAATGTGATCTCAGAATCGTGTTGGCTACGTAATTTGCTGTTAGAACTACATTGCCCCATTCAGAAGGCGACCTTAGTATATTGTGATAATGTTAGTGCCATCTACCTCTCAGGTAATCCGGTTCAGCACCAACGCACAAAACATATCGAAATGAACATTCACTTTGTCCGTGAAAAGGTTGCTCGGAGGCGCGCAGGCCTATGTCATGTCCCATCAAGATATCAAGTTGCAGACATCTTTACAAAGGGTCTTCCCTCGGTACTCTTTGAAGATTTTAGGGACAGTCTCAGCGTTCGAAGACCGTCCGCTATGACTGCGGGGGTGTGTTAAATATGGCAATATACACACAATATACAAGTGTATATTGCCATATTAAGTGCCACGATTTATGGCCATTATTCTCTCGGTTTTTAGGCTGTTTTGGTAGTCAAGAATATTGTATATTTGGAAAATATATGTGTAGTATATTGTAATGTATTTGTTACCATAATTAGGAATATACACTACCATAATTGTAGAGTTAGAATTATGGTAGAAGAAGGTTTTAGAAATAGAATAGAAATAGGATTCTCCTATTTTGTATCTTGTATATATACCTATTCAATTAATGAAAATAATCAAGGGGATTATTTCTTTCACTTACACACAACACTCCACCATCCTATTTCGACTGAAGCTGTATATGTGTATTTAACTATTGTCCATAATTTTCTTGACATAGAGTTAGAAGTCTCTTTAGCCGAGGATTTCCCGTAAACAGTCACTCTACATGATAAGGTAGAAGTAAGATCTGCGTACACTCTACCTTCCACAGATTCCACGTTGTGGAATTTCACTGGGTATGTTGTTGTTGTAGAGTTAGAAGTCTCTTCCCCCTAATTTAATATTTCTATTGAATAAGAGTGGGCTGGTAGTTAAATGCAGCCTCGACAAAAGGAAGAAAAACGCCAAACCGTCAAAATAAAAGTATTTAGGGGGACTGGGCAAATAGTTACAAAAAGATGAAGGGCCCAAAAATCATTTTCAGTTAGTGGGGACGTTAAATGTATCTATCTCTACAATATCCCCCTGAGATACTCTTGTCTGCTAAAGTTTTTACAATTTTCATTTTCCTCCCCACGATAAAAAATAAAATACTTATTCTATCTTCACTTTTTTCTCATCTCATATATATATTCCATGCAAAATGCAAATCCTCGTTAGTGAAGAAAAGAACAATCTACCCTCATTTTTTCCCGTTCTTTTCTTTTGTTTTGCCTTTTTCAATGGTCGCACTTTGAAATCTATGCATGAAAAAAGTGTACAAAGAAGAAGTTTGGTAGATTTTGTTATTTTTTACTTTTTGTGGGGCTCTATGCTTTGATTTCCTCCTTCGTTTCCCTTCTCTTTTTCATATCCACCGTTATTAGATTCTGATTATAAATTTTGGGTAAGAGTTTTTAAAATATAAAAAATTAAAATAGAATATTTATGGCAGACAAGTCTATCACAATTTCTCTTTCATTTATTTTATGTCAAATATTTTGAGATGGATTAACAAAATCCATCTTAACTTGAGACATTATGTCACAAATCCGTCATTACAATTTGTGATGAAATTAATTTTTCGTCACAAAAATTTGCGACGAGCGACAATGTGACGGACCAAAATCCGTCATAACTTGTGACTGAATCGTCCGACACGAATTTGGTTTTTGCTTGTAGTGAACATTTTTTCTCTTTAATAAATTTTATGAAGGGCGAATTTAAATTAATCGAATATGTAAGTTATAGCTACCAAATGATTATAAGAAGCAAATTCTAAATGGTTATTACAAGAACGGAAAAAATAAATTGAATGAATCGCAGTGATGAGGATAATTCCCTATAATTCGAATGAATAATCTTACGGTTTGAATTATGACTTTTAAACTAGTGAACCATTTCCTTGATGTTCAAGAAAAAATGAGTTTATATTATATCGAATTTCATCAAAAGTGTGTGACCATCTAAAGAAAGCATACTTTACTTAATTATATATCTAGTAAAAAATAATTATTGGGGTCTGTAGCCCCTAGTGGGGCATGTGAGGCTTCGTCTCCGGTGATACTATATTAAATCTCATGGTTGTTGAGCTATCTCATTGGAATTTTGCGATTAGTCGTTTTATCATGCATGTAAATGCTTTGCAAATTTGCTTAAGCTCGCAAGTAACTCAGAAGAAGAATTAAGTTACACTGTAAGTTTATGTTAAGTAACATGTTATAGAAGATTGTTTAGTTTGCATATTTTCAAGGTTATCATTTAACCTTTCTACGGAGAATCAGTACTCTCCAGATATGTTTTCAGAATTTAAAATTTATGTATCCTATAATGACTCAAGTTATCATATGATAATAAATTCATGAATATTTATTTAAAAAAATTATATAATTTAAGTCTGAACAAAATTTAATGAATTTCAGTAAATCAATATATTGCACTCTAAATCCACCTTCGTTGCTTCCAACATCATGTAATTCCAACTCCTTTGCATCACCATATCATTACAATTCCGACATCTTTATATCACCATGTCATTATCTTATTAATAATGATAATAACATTTAGCAAAAAAAAGAAAAGGACAAGAGCATCTAAAATGGTAGTTAGACAAATTTTGTTGCTTATAACAATGGGCCAACTCTGAATCGCATTTTCATATTTTTTATTTCCTTTTTTGGGTTTGCATTAACAATTTCTTGACTCTTGTTTATACTAGTTCATTATAAATATTGTCACTCAATGAAATTAAATCCCTCTAATTTATGTCATATTGCTTAATTAAAGGAATCATTTATTTGGACCACTAAGAAGAGATATTATCTTTTTTTATACTTTGCTTTCTTTCCCGCGTAATCCTTATGTTCCCTTTGCATCTTTTTCTTTTATTATCACTTTTAAAGCACAAGTGGAAGCTTTTCTATTCGATTTTCACCATGCGTAATTACGAAAGATAATTATTTAAAAAAAATAAATCATTGCAATCCAATCGTGTAAACTTAAAATAAACAACGAATATATAATATATGTATACTTGCTAGAAAAAGTACACAATAAATTCAGCTGAATATTTGTGTAAAGATTCCTTTTTTAATTTCAAATTTTCTGGTCTATCATGCGGAATCAAGGATTTTAGTTTATGGGTTTTTGACTACAAACAAATCGTTTTGCTTATTGAATTTTTTTGAATAAATTATTTATGCATATTAAATGACTTTTACAAACGAATACAAAATTTAAGTTAAAATTATTGAATTCTATTTCTATATAACCTATAATTCTAATGGTGGCTCCGTCCCTGTCATGAAGTGCTTTTTTAATCTTCTGTTTTTTTTTGTTTTGAGAGGACATCTATTGGTGGGGTATTAGAGCCTAGCAAGAGGTACAAAACCTAAAAGATTTAAAGACAAACAAGATGATTACAAATTATTATCAATTATTATTATGAGTTTCTTTTGTTAATAGAGTAATATTTTTCTCTTTCTTTCATAATAACCACATAAAGCTGCTATATAATTCTTATTTTAATGCAACGTAACCTTCATTATGTTGTTAGGCTATGATTATAGCGACGAAAACTGAATCATATTAAAACATTTAATTATTATGAAAAGACATTTTGATGGACTGGTCTTTATAAATAATTGCAAGTAATTTTATTTAATAGCATTAATAGATAACCTAAAATAAACGATAAATAATATATTAAATTATATCAATGATATAAAAAATTCATTATACTATAAAGTATATTACATATATAGTAACTTAAATCTTTAGTGAATTGTAGTTTGAAGGCTTAGAATATTAGCAAACATTTCCTCTTTTTACACCCAAAAAGAGTGTGTGTGGGGCGGGGGGGGGGGAGGGGATGTAAAAGATATGATTATCAGTTTATTTTGTTTAGAATAATTTTAAAACTTTTTGACGTGGTCATGTGATTGTACTTTATTAAAGCTGTATATAAGGTCATACGAAATGCTAGTAATAAATAACTGTGAAATGACGAAAGTCAAAATCAAGGTTGTCACTTGCATAACAATTATGTTGTGTCAATTACAGTTCCTAATTTGATTTGACAACTTGCCATTAACCATTTTAAGTACGGATTAATTCTTAACTTTAATAACTCGGCCATTATTAACATGCTTGTCAATTTAATTACTCCAATCATTTACCATTTTGCTAAGTGCTCACTTATCATAAACCTCTTTACATCCTCTTATATAGTAGGGTTGCAATTCAATTTTACCATCACGATCATATCATTCATAATGGTAGCTTGGTAAAAACCTATCAATTTAAGAAAACTAATTATATATGCACAAGACCTTTCTATTTTGACATATTGTTGAACCTGTTTGCATTAAGTATCCTGTTTTCATTTTCAAGTAATTATATACCAAATGTTGTTGTTGCTGTTAATGTTGGGTTTGATGGTGTTGTCACATTCTACCCAACATATCGTTTTTAGTACTAAGATGAAGTTAATAAATGTTGGAACAAATGTCACAACATTCGGACCAACATTTTTATAACAAATAATTTTGCCTTACTTCACGGACTGAAGCAATTCCCGTGGAATTTTTACTACGATGAAGAAGTGACTTGGCAAGGTAATTAGACGCTGATGAAAAAAGTGGGAAGAACAAGTCCAAGAAGTTAGAGGATTTTGCTCCATGATCTTCTCCAACAAACCTTACCAGCTGCCCACCTTTCCCTCAACCTTCACAACAAGTAGATGAGTTTTTCAAGGAAGACCCTCTACTAAAAATAGAGAGGCTACAATAGTGAATCGATATCCAGAAACAGATTGCAAAAATAACAGGAGAGCTCTCGAGAATTTATCTCAGAAAACTGGATCACAAGTGTTGCATAAGCGTGTCGACAACATTCTGTCCAACATTATAATTGCTGCTTAGATTCTAAATTTGTTATGTATTGAAGCAATTATAATCAGATGTTGTCTATGTCTATTTAGGTAGATTTTTCAAGCAGAAGTCATCTGCGACTTCAACATTTTAATTCCTTTTATTTTATTTTGTAAAATTGTATAAGAAGGAATTTATTCAATTGTATATAAATATATACAATACTTTCGGTCACTGGCCGTCATAGGTTATATTGATATGTAAATATTAACATTTGTGTTCTTTATTATTTCCGTTGCATTTCACTCTTAAAGGTTTTCAATTTTATTAAAGTGTTGTCACTTGTGCCGGACGACATTGTCGCCGACATTCGCAAACTGTATTGACATTCATTTTTTTTACTTTCAGTTTATTTTTATTGTTCCATAGCATACATGGGACCCAACAGTTGCGATAGTTGGATGTTATAATTTACATTTATAGTTTTAAATAATTCTCACCTCTGAGCAAATTTTGGCGCAATATCCATTTTCTTATCAAAATATCAACGTTAGGCCCACCTAATTCTTGCTCACCCGATTTCGGCTCCAAAATAAGTACCTTGTCTGAGCTCTAGTTTTGTTAGACATAAGCGTGCCGGTGGGGTGGGGGTAGTAATCCAATGTTGGTAGGTTGGATGACAATTTATCTCCTTATATAGTCTTAGATAATTCTCAATTCCTTACCTTTTAAGTTAGCTTTTGAAGTTAAGTCAGACTCAACATTCCATTTTTTTAATTATAAAGTCTACACATATACTGATCAAGCAATTAACTTAAGAAAAATAATATTGAATACGAGCACACAAGGAAGTCAAAGGGTATGACCTAACAATAGCGAAATGAAATTTGGAAAATCATGGCTAAAATTTCAGTATATTAAAAAAGGTTACATTAGTTTTTTCTCATTAGCCCGTGCTATATATAGTAAGCAAATCCAATACTGTTGATGAGAGCTAATAGATACATGATGAAATAATTGATCGAGATGTACGCAAGTTCATTAATACAATAAAATAATTAAATAAAGAGAAAGACTCGAGTAATGACTCTTCATCATTGTGTGATGCACTTGTTTCACAATTTGTAAAAAAGATGTGAATAAAAATTGTAGATTGACTGCAAAACGTTCCAAAACACAAATCTATCAGATGTCAGAAAGATAAAATCAAATATTAGAAACAAACAAAGAATTGGAGAGAAGCACATGTTAGAGAAATGGACACTTATATCATATGTAGAAAGCAGTAAGTAAAAATAAGATCAATAAAAACATTTTAATCGCAAAGAGTGTCATCCAATGTAGTCAAATCCAAACATTCTAACCAGAAAAACACAGAAAAATAAAAATGTAGGCCGCTGCAGCACATGTCTCCGTGATTGGCTCTCTATTCATTATTTCATCGGTCGACTCAAAATTTTCACTAAGAAAATTTAAAATATAAATAAATTAATAAACATATAAAGGAACAGTTTTTAACATATAATATCTAATTTATTTGACACTTTTTTTAGTCAATTTCAAAAAAATGACATCTTTATATAGTTATTAATAATAATTCAACTTCAAACTTTTTATATTACCCTTAATGAAATAATTTATAGCCACATAAATTTCTCTAGCTTATTTTAGACTAAAAGTTCCAAGAGACTTTCTTCTTTTCTTAAATTCCGAGCTCAGTGAAATACCTTCAAATAAATTGGGACGGAGAGAATAATATATATGGACATAACTTTTTATCTTGATGTGATAGGAAGAATTTTTCTCTTTAATTAATTTAATCATAAGTTATTTTGTTGAGTATATAAGGATCAAATTTCCAAAATAAAAATTGTCCGGAATTCAGGATAATGCTTATTTGGAGGGAACACAATTTGAAGACTTTATATCGAAAATAATAATCCAATTGATAAAATCACTATTTGAGCCGTGATCTCCTAGTTTTTAGTTAGGGACGGTAAATGAGTCGTTTGGATTAAATTTAAACGGGTTAAAATGAAATAAATTAATAATTGAGTCAATGCTTATCCTCTTCTATAAGTATTTGGGTTAAGATATACTTAATAATGGGTCATAACTCAACTTGTTCCTATTCTTATCAAATTTTAATTTCGTATCTGTTTTCTTATGATATGTGTAACTAGTAACAACCAAACAAAATGAATAAAACCTTTTTCTTCTTATTATTATTATAATTATAATTATATATAATATATCAAATATAAAATATTATTTGAATATTTTGAGCAACATATTTAGCCCAGATTAGTTGAATTTGAATAGATCAAGATTGGCTAAATTAATAAATGAATAGGTTAAACTTTAACAGGTTGGATGAATCAGAATTTCATAAACCAATTTAATCATTTCTAACTTTGTTTTTCTTGCAATAATTACCTTGTGTCTTTCTTACAACGCTATTATACATGGCCAAATCCAAAATTTCAAATAAGTGCAAGAATGATAGGTTGAACTTGCTATCTAAAATAATTTTTGAATCATATTTATCATTTCATTAGAAATTTTTGATGCATCAACGAACTTCAACAATTTATATTTATACAAAAAATCAGTTTTCCTACTTATACAAATAATTTTCTTATAACTTTGTAGCTCGACCCCAATTAAATGATTAATCCTTACTACTAAACAAACTTAGTGATGCAATTGGGACCATGAAGAATTAGAGAGGTATTTATACCTACAATATTAAATGATTTTCAATTGTTTTCTTAAGCAAAAAATCCCATAAAGATCTAAATATATATAGGGTCCCGTGTGTTTTCCGTGCACGCGGTTAGCACGTGTGGACCAAAATGGTCCTAAAGCTTCCCAAAGTTTGGTATGAGAATTGGATACTCAAATCTCTCTATTCTATTATTGAAGCATATAGCTTTTAATTAACCATAGTGATAGAACGTGTATACACGGTACACCTGTGTATACCAAGTGACCAAATAGAATGAGGTTACTTACTATATTTTGTAAAATTCGTGTAAAAGTGTAATTATGATATTAATATTATAGTAGAAATAGGTATTAGTCTTGTATTAGAAAAATGTAGATTTATTTTCTATATTTAGATATTATATTTTGTATATATACCTCTTCATTAATGAAAAAAATCAATGGATTATTTCTCATGGTATCAACAGTCTAGAGCAAATTTTTCCTTCTCCAAACTCCTTCCTCCGCTGCCCTACTTTCCATTGGCCTTCGGCCAACCTCCTCCTCCCTTCAACTTTTTTTTTTCTCTTCCAAATCCCTATTTCTCCTCTTATTCTTTTATCATGTCTACCACAAAGAACATGTTTCATCCTGCCCTTACTGTCTCCAACATCAAGAACAACATCCCTATCGTTCTTGAGATGGAAAACTTCCAATACGCGACGTGGTGGAATTATTCAAAGTTCACGTACGCTCGCATCAAGTCCTTCATCGCATCATCTCATCGGATAGAGGCAAAGAGAGGGTGCCTACCGCCGCTGATGATCCTGTGTTGTGGACGACTCTTGATGCTACAGTCCTCCAGTGGATATATTCTAATATTTCTACGGACCTATTGCAGACGATTATTGAACTCGATGCCACGGCGATGGAAACTTGGAATAGGGTGCGTGATATCTTTCAAGATAACAAAAATTCATGTGTTGTCACTATTGAACAAGAATTTTTCCATGTCAATATGGAGGATTTTCCGAATGTCTCAGCATATTGTAAAAGTTTGAAAGAATTGACGGATCAACTTAAGAACGTTGGTGCACCAGTCACAAATAATCATCTTGTTCTTCAGATAGTTGCAGGTCTGTCCGAGGCTTATAATGGCGTTGAGACGCTTCTTCGTCAAAGTAATCCTCTTCCGCCGTTCTACCAGGCATGTTCCATGCTCACGTTATAAGAGGCCGTTTGGCAAAAAAGGCAGCTACCTGAGCTAATTCTGTCATGATGATGGCCACGTCCGATGACCGTCACTCGTTCTCAGATAATTCTAGCCAAAACCGTAACAACGGTGGCGGCAAAAAGGGTCAAAATCGGAAAAATAATGACAAGAATCGCAGCGGCGGCGGCAGTGGCGGTGGTCGGAGAAGTGGCAGCGATGGCAGACATGGTGGCAGTGGCGGACGTGGTTGAAGTGGGCCGGCTAGGCCACATCACCATTGGCCGTAACTTTGGGCCAATGCAAACTGGTCGTGGGGCTGCTGGGCCAGTGGCCCAACTCGGCCTATCTACTTTTTCCAGGCTTTCCAGCGAACTGGGCCAGTGGCCAGTAGAGGCCCAGTTCACCATTCAAGTATTCTCAGCCCAGTTCACCATTCCAGTAATCTCAGCCTAGGCAGCAGGCTAGCCTGCTTGGACCTCGGCCTCAACAGGCCTTTACTGCTACGGGCCCAATTTCTGGTCTGACACCTATGGATATTGAGGCTGTGATGCATACACTTTGATTAAATTCCCCGGACGTAAATTGGTACATGGACGCCGGAGCCACTTCTCATATGACGTCCGCACAAGGTAATCTCTCGTCTTATTTCAATTTGAGCAATGATCGTGACATAATTGTTGGTAGTAGTAATTCAATTCCAATAATATTGTCCGAACCTTACTAGTCCATGCTTCATTACCTCCATCTTTTTGGCATCATGCGTTACAAATGACTACCTACCTCCTTAACATACTCTCTAACAAAGGTTTAGCATATCAATCACCCCTAAATTTTATTTATAACAAGGATCCCTCGTATTCTCATCTTAAGGTGTTTGTGCCATCCGCTTTTTCCGTCGACTAGAATTAACAAACTACAAGCCCGCTCTACCGCTTGTGTATTTTTGGATTATCCGTCTAATCATCGTTGTTACAAATATTTTAATTTATCTGCTAATAAAATCATAATTAGTCGACATGTCATTATTTATGAAACCCAATTTCCGTTTGCTAAATTGTATAATTTTGTGTCTAGTTCGTATAATATTTTGAATGATGGGCTCTCACCGTATATTATCCACCATTTATCCGAGCTATCCCGTGATCAAAATACGCCAGCAGGCCCAAATATTACTGATGCAGTTCCTGTTTCTCGGCCAGTAGGCCCACTACCTGCTGGCCCAAATTCACCCTCTCGCCCAGTTTTATCGTCACGCCCCACTGCCTCTAGGACAGCAAGCCCATTACATGCTTGTCCAGTTTTACCCGACCCGACACCTACCCAAAGCTACTGTGATAATGTTAGTGCAGTCTATCTTTCTGAAAATCTGGTCTAGCATCAGCGCACTAAACATATCGAGATGGATATTCACTTTGTTCGCGAAAAGGTAGCTCATGGACAAGTACGTGTCTTACATGTCCCTTCAATGTACCAAATTGATGACATCTTTACTATGAGTCTTCCCTTGGTTCTGTTTGAAGATTTTAGGGACAGTCTTAGCGTACGACAACCGCCCGCTATGACTGCGGGGGTGTGATAGAACGTGTATACATGATATACCCGTGTATACCAAATGACCAAATATAATGAGGTTACTTACCATATTTTGTAGAATTCTTGTACAAGTGTAATTATGATATTAGTATTATAGTAAGAATAAGTATTAGTCTTGTATTAGGAAAAGGTAGATTTATTTTTCATATATAGATATTATATATTGTATATATACCTCTTCATTAATAAAAATAATCAAGAGATTATTTCTTTCACGTAGCATGCCCCGTTGGTAATTATGGATAGAGAGGAATTCAAAATTTTATATAATAGTAACATATGAATATATATAATGATAATACTCTATAATAAAATTGGTAATAAATCAAGCTTAGAATAAATATTATAACAATCAAGCACCCTTAGTTCCTAGTAACGGTGGCTGATTTCAGTTCTTAAGTAAGAAAATATATTTAATTTTGTTCAAATATGAATAAATAACTAACGGTAATAGGTGTTTTCATCAGCTCCAGTAATTTTAGCTCCATTAACCTATACATATTTAAGTTGTTATAGTTATAAAAGTCATAATTGAACTTTGAAATGGGTCGATCGATCAATGAGGAATTTGACTGAACATTTTTAGCAATTGGTAGAGATTTTGCCTGCACACTAGTACTTGTATGGTCTTGTATTAGGTTGGGTTACAATTGCAACACTGTCTTCTGAACGATAAAATTAAATTATTTTATGATTGTCTATATTTAAGTAGTTGCAGTTAAAAAAGTCGTAATTAGACTTTGGAATGTGGCGATCGATCAACAAGGGATTCGACTAAACATCTTTGTCGTCGGTAGAAATTTCACCTGGACAAAACTAAATTGTCTCACGACGGCCTATTTTTAGGTTGTTGCCGTTAAAAAAGTCAAAGTCACAGTTGGACTTTGGAATGAGTTGATCGATCAACGAGGAATTCGCTGAACATTAATTAACCATCGTTAGAGATCCCCCCACCCCAAACCAATGCTTGTATTTGAAGGATAAAACTAAACGGTCTCACGATGAACCAACTCACTTTCCTCATTGGTGTTGGGTGTGATGGATAGGACTCTTATTTGTGTTAGATCTTAGGACGTTGATGGAACACATGCAAGTTGTGTGAGAGGACTTAACTTAGTGTAAGGCCACGAGATTCTTCTAAGGGAGGATATTGTGGTTCCATGGATTGGACAAGCATATCTTAGTGAAGATCAACTCTCGGCCATTGACAGCAACGAAAAGGGTGTATGTAAGGTACTAAGGTATGAGTAATAATAATAGTACAAAGTACAAACAAGTGAACAACCGCTCATATGCAATCATATTAAAGACACTTTGGCCTCTTTGGCATTTATTCCTATATATTGTGTAGTTGAGCTTCTCACAACTACTAGAAGCCAATTTACCCTTGTGAGTCTCTCATAGGGTACGTGTATTGAGCTCGACTAAATTAACTCAAATTCGCTTTGAAAAGTCTCACATTATGGGTAAATCATTTCTTAAAAATGAGATTTCATACCCAGAGCTCGAATCCAAAACCTCCAATTAATAATGGAAAAATACTTACCATTCCAACCCACCCTTATTGATGTATAGAGAACGGTGTAAAAGAATAGCTCAATTTTAGATTAATACATGAATTTTATAGAAGACTTACGGGTGCAAGCAGAGCTCGTTTTAATGACGAGTTTGATATTATGTGGAAGGATGTGTGTATTAAGTAATTTTTTTTGTAACATTTGTATAGTTTGAAACCTTATAAAGCTTAACTTCAATTAATATCTAAGGGTGAATCTAGTTCATTCCAATATTTCACACTTGTTTGAATGATGTTATCTTACAATATGTATGAACGGTTAGAACTTGTCTAACCATGAAATTTTGAACGATAAACAATCAGTTAAGATGTTCACGATAAAAAAGGACGATTCTAAAATCAATTTAAGTTTCAAGAAAACATTGCTTTTAAAGACTAAAATCCAATTAGTGAAAAGTCTTTTTTTGAACGATTTGTCTTGTCACTCCATTTGCTTAGTTTAAAGTGCCAACAAACATAACACTTAATCTAAAGAGAAGAAAATAATCTTGATTCCCAAAGTGATTAATCTCAGTTCTCACATTCATTATCTTGATAACATAATCTAAATATGGTTAGAACAAATGTCGGCTCGTCTAATAGAAAGAAAAAAAAGAACTTTGAAACTTTTACAGTAATAAATTTGGTATGACTACATTAATGATAGTGCACATGTTCACATTCCTTTATAAGGAGCTGTCACATTACAAGACATAAATGCTAATAATAATACAAGTGTACAACTACAACTACATATTTATTTTCTCACTGTATTAGTATTAATTAATGATATACATTATACTATATAGTTTATGGATTCATTCATGAAAAATTCTCATGTGATTGCCTCTCTGTTTTCTGAACCCTTAATGTATCCCAAGACAATGCTGTTTCAATATTTCGTGTTGCCTTCACATGACTATATTTTTCTTGACATAATTCCTTTGATATTGGAGTTTATGTAGGAATTTATTAGGAAGTTTCTTTAGCAATAATATTGATAGACTGTCCTCGTGCACACATGATTTATGTAATCTTATAATCATAATCTTTACTTAGTGAGTTTATTTCTAAGAGACAATAATGTAATAGAAAAGCTATGAATCGATTAGACCTATCAATCGAATGAAACGTACAATCATAATAATTGATTTTACAGAGAATTTATTAAATTTTAGAAGCTCGCATGCCACTATATTACGAGATTTCCAAACTTGAGAAACTGATGGCGTACCCATCTCAAGATGGGATCGCGGCGACTCTAGTCCGACAACACTAGTAGCTCTACAAAACCAAAATAAGATATATTTTCCTCCTTTTTATTTTTTATTGTTTTTAAATCGTTTTTAATAGTGATCAGATCGAAAAGAACGATAGAAAATGTATTATATTTCCCACCTTATAGGGTTAAGAGCAAAGCATGAACAAGTTGGATTATGTTTTAAGCTAAATGTGTAAATAATTTTAAATTATTATGAGAATGTCTATGATTCAAATAATGTATGGATAGACACACGATCAATATATGTAATAGACTTAGGAATATTTTAAATTTTCAACCATTATCACGATTTTTTTTTTAAATGGATCTAAAATTAACAAGCTTCCACGCAATAGCTCATTTGAACAACTAAGCATTTCACAAGTTGAAATTCCATTGACATAAATAAATAATAAACAATTACTTTGTTTTGAAGACAATATTAATGCACAAAAAAATAATGAAAACATTTCAGAAGCTTCCCGGAAGACATGCCATTTTGAACTTGTAGATTTGTGGTGTTCAATTTTAAATTAATATACTTACTTTAATTAATTAACAACAAAGTACAAAAATGCATTCACCGAATGAAATGAAAAAAATAATGTTAACGGGGAACTGAAATTCCAAAATCCAAGACTTAGTCAAATGATGGGTGCATAATATATGGATTAGTTGCAAATTTAAGCAACATCACTCTGTTTCACTTAAGTTGTTAATTAAAATAAAATACTTGCAAATATGAATATAAAATTGGGCAAATCGCTAAGTTTCCGCTGCTATTTTTCCCCTCTTACATTAATTGCAAAAGTCATTTGAATTTTGAACTTGCTATGTACTTTGTAAGCCATTTTGAATGCATATCTCAAGTGTATATGCTCAAGATTTAAAAAGTTGGTACAACTATAACTAAATAATAAATAAAATTAAAAAAAAGGACAGAAAAGTAATGGGATCACAGGAATATATGAAAAGGGAAAAGCAAACTATTATTTAAAACAAATTACAATGCTACAATAAATTATGTATCCACCTCTAAGAAAATGATCTTAAAAATAAAAAAATAAAATGAACATATTAGCGTTAAGCTATAACTTAAAAAGAGAGTAATATATATAAAATAAAAATGGACAGAGTATTATATATAGGTTAATTTCACCTGTCACTTTCTTTTGTAATACTAACATCACAAAATTATTTTTGTAACAGTAAAATCACTAAACTAACTATTCATAACACTAAAATCACATAATTTGTTTTTATAACGGTAAACTACTAAATAATTTGTTATTTAGTTAGACAATACAAATCACTAAAAAGTCAAATTGTCAACAACGGAAAATGACTTTTTATTGCGCATTATCATTTGTTATGTATACATCCTAATCTCCCAGACCCCATTTGTGCGATCACACGAGATTTGTTGTTGTTGTATTATCATTTGCTCCATATACATGCCACGTGAGAAATATTTTAAAAAAATTAACATTATCATAATCTATATTTTGAGAAATAAACAATCAAAAATATTAAAATTAAAAAGAAACTAAATTATACATTAACTTATCATTATAGCAGGTAAAATTTGATATTCTGTAAATATGCACATTAATCAACTCATTTCTGGTTGTTGATCAAAAGGAAAATATTATTTTCAAATTCAAAGAGTTAATAAATTAAGTGAAACTTAAATGCAAATTGGTCAAGTGATTCGAAAACCCGACAAAGAACACTCGTCGCCATTAAAATTTCTACCTGGCAATTTGCCATTTCACCTTTTCACATTCACCGACACCTCCATTTCCAGTTCATATAAGTAGTGGCATTTTTGTTATTTCTCTAAACCATCTGCCCATTTTCACACATCTAAGGGCGGGGGGGGGGGGGGGAATGAAATAGGGACCTATACTCGTATCTTCTACTTCTCAACCGCAATCAACGGCAAAGTGTAGATAAAGAAGGACAATCTTATCATTTTGCACTTATTAAAAAGTAAAAGTTTTTCTTGTTTATGATTTAAGTTATATACGCGATCAACGTAAGATTTTTGCACTCTCAATTTATTTTAATCTACGATAAACGATTAATTATCATGTCAGATTATCATAAGAAAATGAACTTTATGTCTGACTAAACTCCACAAGCTAACTAATTCAAGAAATTAATATTGTCTAAGATCATATATGAAAACAAAAGTCATTTCACCTAGTATGACGAGTAGAACGTGAACCAGATAGTATAAGAGTTCAACATGGAATAAATTTTAGACCTAATTCAACATTAAAAATCAGGTTATCAGGTGAGAATTGACCAAATATACAAGGAGGACTATCACTCCACCACAGATATGGGACTACTACCATGGACGAATTTATGTGCTATTTTTAAGACACGTGAATCAATGATTTTTTCCGCAAAACTAAATACTTTATAATAATATTTTATAGTTTTGAACTAATATTACGTGCTGACGTCCAAGCTACAAAAGGTTTAACGATGCACTTGCGTCAAAGCTTAGTCATTTATCAAGAGAAACAAAAATTAGTTCCCACTCATTGTATCATTTTTCATCTTTCTTTAGTGGTGCATCAATATTTTAGAAATTCTAAATTCGCCTCGGACTAATATACCAATTACATAACATGTTATTATTTTCAAGTAGTTTAATTATATAAATATTTTTAACACTTTCATAAGCACCAAAACTCAAATTCATTTTTTTATCAAATAACCATGAAAAGAAACAACAAAAAATGGAAAAAAATTAATTGGGGACCTATACTCGTGTCTCTAGTTCAACCGCATTCAACGGCCAGTGTGTATAGATGAATAAAAAATTTATTATTCTCTTACTATTTTTTGCACTTTTTTAAAAAGTGAAAGCCTTTTATTTAAATAAATAGATAAATAATTATGAGAAGTAGTGAGAACAAGAAATTAAAAAGCACGTCACACATAAGTCAAAAAGGCAAAGGCTCCGTGATTAACGGCAGACGCCGGTTATATGACGGTCACGGCAAGTTTAGCACAGAGTAATTCTTATTAGAAAGTTCATAAATTGTGTTAATTATGGAGTAATCATCTTTTAATTCCTCCTAATGAACGTGCGAACCCTTGATATTTGTCCACAATGGTACTATAAATGCACTTTTATTGGTTATTTTATTAGTAATCCTGCGAGTCAACTTCGATATCTTTGACTGAAATTTCTAATGACTATGTATAGTATCATTTAATTGATGAATTAGTTCCAAATAAAATGCTCTTTTATTGGGTTGTTTATTACTCTTGATAGTCTTTTTTATGTTGAAATTTTCTCATTGTTCCTTTTGGAATAACTGTTTAGTAAATGATCTTCGTTTTATTTCTGGTATAACTTATAGACATTTTAGACTAGACTTTAAATAACTCTTTTAAATAAATTAAAATTTTTATGAGAAAACGTTAATCTATAATTTAAATTTTTGCAAGTTATTATAAATGTTAGACACCAGTCTAAATTTGTCTATAAGGTTGAACAATGTGCGAGAACATTAATCTTAGTCTAACGTTGTCAGGAAGATTGACTTCCCGAGAATTATATTTGCATAACTTTTAAAAATAAAGATGGAATTAAAATGATAACCTAAAAAGAGAAATTTGCACAAATCATCCATTTTTATGCTAACTATGATTGCCGAAAAGAAATGGCAAATCATATACTAGTCCAAGAAGTGTCCTAAAGATGCCCAACAAAGAAAATTTTGAACTAAAAATTGGATAAAATTGCAAATATCGACATCATTATTCATTGGATTAAATTGCAAATATCGACATCATTATTCATTGGATAAAAATGAAGTTAAAGAAGCACCATTTCAGATTTTCCTTGATTTGTTTCTTTCTGAATACCTAACAAAATCAAGTCTTAAAATCGAAGTGGGATTTACCAAACAAATTAAAATAAAAGAGTAGGTTGCAATGCACTAGACGTATTTGATGTAAGAACTTTATATATATACCTATTGTAATAATAATATATCAATGCATGATACTCTAAAAACATATCAAAATGTCATTCTGTGCGTATGTTTGGTGCAAATGATTAGGTTCGAGGGCGAATATTGAGTGTAAAAGTTATATGATTATCGAATTCAAAATTTTAGTTTATACTTTGTATATACAATATACCATCACCACCACCCCAACAACATACTCAATATTTACTTTGTATATACATATGTCAAAGATTTATTTAAAAAATATAATTTTTCAATTTTGAATTTAGTAAATCAAATACATTATTATAAAAATTCAAATTCTAACTTATAAAGTTTAAATTCTAAATCAATGATCAACTTAATTTAGAAGAGTTTTTAGTGTTGGAAAACAAAGAGAAACAGATAAATATTTTTTTAAACTTTCATCCCGCTTGCCCTATTTCAATGAAAATGGAGGAATCGTCAATCTAATAGTCTTTCTTAGCACCAACTTTTTCAATTAAGATGCACTTTATACGATCTTTATGTAAAATATCAAATAGAAGAAAATATTAATAAGGAATTTATAAATATTTTCTTGGAAAAGAGGCAGTAAGGAGATATAAGAGGTTGACAGTAGCAGGAGTTAAGAGATGTAGATGTAGATGTAGATGTAGACCGAAGAAGAATTAAGGGAGGTGATTAGACAAAAAACATAACACAATTTTAGCTTACTAAGAACATGATCTTAGATAGGAAGGTAACCGAGTGTTGTCGCTCTTTATGTGGGAGAGACAGGGAGTTATCTCTCGTGTCCTCTTTTCCTTGTTAGTAGTATTATTTAGTAATAGCGTAGTTTTATATTTTTTACCTTGTGTGTTACTATTTGCTGTTTCATTTGCTTATCTTGCAAATTTAATGTCATATTTTTCTTACAAGTTGCAATCCTGCTTAAAAAAAAAATTCTTTCTAAGTCGAGGTCTATCATAAATAATCCCCTACCATAAAAATAAGAATAAAATATGCGTTGTACCCTACTTTTTGCCGGATTCCAATTACTTTATGAAATTGCTATTGATATATAGTTTTTTTTTTTGATAATCCAGGTTTCCAGGCTTGCGCCTGACTACTTCATTGGTATTACCCAGACGTCCTGGAGGTAATAGCACCGGTCCTTCAACAACTATCACCAGGTAAATCGCGGAATGTGCTCCGGTGGTCAGTTTTCTGGGAGCGTACAACTGATCAATGAGACAAGGTCAAATTCCCCAATATGCAGAATTTCTTCGTGCTTGCGGGAAATCGAACCCACGCTGTCCCATGTCAGAGCGTCTTATAGCGCTCAGACTTTGCCACTGGACTATGCCCCGGAGGACGCTATTGATATATTGTTGTTCGTATGGTTGGAGACTTTACCTTTGACTGAAATATTAATTTTCCAACTTCATAAATGAAACGTGTAAATATTTGCACACCGTTCGAGTAGATTTCTTATAAGCATCTCGTTGGGGCTTACCATTTGGCAATGCCAATTGTCTACACATAACAAATACAACAGTTCTTTGTACATTTTGGGTTTTTGTCCAAGTTCAAGATTTAACCTATTAACAAAGCCATGAATTTAGTGAGGTCAAATTATAATTAATAGTAAAAAGGCAAAGTCCAAATTTACTTCTTTACTACAAAAATATTTCAATTTTATTTTATCTTATACTTTGAGATTATTTATACTTTTATCATAAATAAGTCGGCTCGTATTTGATATTGATATTAATCGAGCTTTACACAAATTGAATGAATTCGACATGTTAAATACTTCAAAACAAGTTTGAATTTCTCCATTACTCTTGATTATTATTTAAAATTATTGTCGGTTATATTTTAGATAGGAACTTCGTTAGAATAATGATAATTATGAGATGTAACCACAAGGTAAATTAAAATATTTCATATAGTAATTGATTTTTTTTGACCATTTTCCATGATTAAATGATCAGGAGGTTAGGGAGAAAATCAAGATGATATGATTCAAATCAAAGCATACAAATAATACTACATACTCCTTCCATTCATGTTTATTTGTTTGTGTTCGGTTTAACACTCTTAGAAATAAAACGATAATTTTATTATATCACTTTAATTATTACTACATATATTAAAAATTGAATTGAAATTAATTATACTAGTACTTAATAATAAAGGTAAAATAGATACTACCTTACAACTTTTTCATTTGCTTTTAATACAACTCCTTATATTAAATGAGATATCATTGTTTACTTTCTTATTAACAGTGTGTAACACAGAAACATTACACAGCCAATTTCCTGAAACTATTTTGACTATTTCTTCCTACACACTTTTTTCTTCTTTCTCCTTTTAGTAAATACACATTAAATAAATTTAATCTTCCCCTATTGTCTGCACAATTTTGTACCGTAAAAGCACCGAACAAAAGCACATGGCACTACCCAGCTCTTTCCTACCATTTTTCTCCATTCCTACAAATTATTTTAATTTTGTAGGGATTAATAACACTTTTGGTCCTTTAATTATTGGTAATTTTAATTTTGATTTTTGTGATGTTTGACTTATACATTAACCTTCAATTAATTTAAACTTGTTTTTTTTATCTCTTTACTTGTAAATATTCACAAATTTTATAATTATTAGTCATTTCACTACTTAATTAGTCATGTATTGTGTTAAGCTTGTATTATTACATCATATTTGACAATAATATAGTTTTAAAAATAGTTCAAATACAACTTATTTTTGCATAAAAGGACTAAAAACACACGTATCGATTAATTGAAAGTTAAATGCGTTTCGGGAGATGTCACGAGGAACAAAATCAAAATATACCTATAGTTTAGGGACCAAAAATATTATTATCCTTTTTTATACAGAATTTTCAAAAAAATATTAAAAAATCAAACAAATTGCATTAATTCATACTTTCTGAAAATTTTGTCACCTCTCTCTTCCCTCCAACCATATATACTCCTTCAAGCTCTTCCCCTTTTGTTCCAATACCACTCTCTTTCTCTTCTTAAACTTATATTTTCTTTAGGGGTGAGTTTATCAGTAAAATTTTAGCTGATAAACAAACCAGCATTGCCACATTTTCTTGATTTTACTTGTACTTATAACACCACATACCCATTTGTGTACAAACAACAGATCTACGTAGTTAAGTCATTTTAACATACCCTTTTGAATTTTGAGATGAAGGGTTTTGTGGGTTCTTTGTTTTTTCTGGTTCTTGGTGTTCTTCTTCCATTAGCATTCGGTGGTCATAATTATGGTGAAGCTTTGAGTAAGAGCTTTTTGTTTTATGAAGCTCAAAGATCTGGTTACCTTCCACATAATCAAAGAGTTCAATGGAGAGGAAATTCTGGTCTCAATGATGGAAAAGCTAATGGGGTATGATATTAGTTAGTTAACTATTTAATAGTTAGTACTTTTAACTCACTCGTTTTAATTTATTTGTCTTAGTTACTGTAAACAGTAAAAAGTCAAATTGAAACAGAGTGAATACTACTTTTTCATTTGATGATGTGGTTTTAATATTTTGAGTTTGATCCTTTTGCAGATTGATTTGATTGGAGGGTACTATGATGCTGGTGACAATGTGAAATTTGGTTTGCCAATGGCATTTACTGTGACAATGTTGTCATGGAGTATTTTAGAGTATGGTAGGCAAATGGCTGCTAGTGGTGAACTTAGCCATGCTATGGATGCTGTTAAGTGGGGTACTGATTATCTACTCAAAGCTCACCCTGAACCTTATGTTCTCTATGGAGAGGTAACTTACAGTAGTGACTTTTTCAGTAAAAATTTACCCGCGCTCGATTTTTTACCCGTATATGTATTAGTGAAGTCTAAATTACTTAATTTGATGTAAATATAGAGTGCGAGTAACTTTATCCTTTCATAAGCACTAAGCGAAGAAGCTACATTTCTTATATTTGTGTTGTAAATCCACTTAATAAATATGAATAATTTATGAGAGTCTAAAAAGTTGTAATTTTTACTGTTTAAAACTCATAAATTTAAAGTTCTTTGTTTTTATAGACACTTAAGTGAAGTTTCATGTAATATAATTGAAACTTTTGATATTTTTGTTTGTATAATTGATGGGTAAGTGCCTAATGTCATTATCAATGGAATAAAAATGTCTTATAACTAACTACTAATATTATTATACACATAAAGTTGGACCAAATGAAATGTTGTTTTGTGTAGTTAATTGGGATTTTTAATAAGCAAATCAAATTTAATTGGGATTTGGTGATTAACTAATTTTAATGGTGTAATTTTGTTAGGTGGGAGATGGTAATACGGACCATTACTGTTGGCAAAGACCCGAAGATATGACCACATCAAGAGCTGCTTACAGAATTGACCCGAACCACCCCGGGTCGGATCTTGCCGGAGAAACCGCCGCCGCTATGGCTGCCGCTTCCATCGTCTTCCGCCGTTACAACCCTGGTTATGCTAATGAGCTCCTTAACCATGCTCATCAGGTTAATTAAGTTTCAATAATTATGATTTATGATTCTAATTATGATTAATTTGATTTTTAGTTAAGACAATAAAGTGGCTCAGTCTTCAGTGTGTGGACTGTGAAGTGAGAGACTGGCGCATGTTAGTTAGGTGTTGGGAAAAGAGCATATGTTAGCTAGGGCCCCGAGTAATTAGGTAGTTACGATTAGCTCAGCTTTTTTGTCGGTGTAGGTTAGTTGTGAGGGCGTATGCTACTTTTTCATTTACTATAACATTAACGCCCTTCTATGCCGTAATAAATTCCATATTAGCCGGCGCAAGTTTAAAATATTTTAACCGGCGCAAGTTAGCAGTACATGTTACGCTTCTACATTTTGTAGCGATATTCAAACTTTTAAAATTTGTGATCTAAGATAAATTAAAAATATTAATTTATGGTTTAAAAAAACAAAAAGATAATCCGGTTAACAAAACATTTCGTGTCCACAAACAGTTTCAAAAAGGACCGTAATGCAATCTATTCTAACACAAGTATTAATAATTGATTTAACGGCTCGAACATGTGACCTATAATTCACACATGAGATAACTTTAACATTCTTCCAAAACTTTCTATCAAGCCATAAAACATGAATTAATAGGGAGTGCTTTTGCCTTTAAACGGGTCTTACATGATTTAAATTTGATTTAAACGGATTCTAATGTGGGTATCGGGTGAATACCTAAAAAGAAAAAGATTAACTTTTTTTCTTTTTCAATTGCAATAAAGATTGCTCTATAATAGTATCATTAATAATATTAAATGGTTATGGTTAGAATTATATAAGATGAAATAGAGTAGTCAATGTACAAATTCACCATGATTACCAAATTAATCGAATTGGAGTAAAATATTTACTCACGCTATGTTTACACTCAACTTATCAATTAACATCAACAAACATTACATTATTATACCGTGTTTGAATTTGAGTACAATTATTTTTTGATAAACCTTGAAACGGGTCTTACGTGATTTAAATTTGATTTAAACGGATTCTAATGCGGGTATCAGGTGAAGACCTAAAAAGAAAAAGATTAACTTTTTTTTTCATTTATCACGGTTGTAATAATGTGAAATAATTGAATTTTGCTCTTGAATAATAATGAGCATTACCTGCCGGTGTAAATGTTAGCAAAATCTTTCGGCGCAACAAAGGATGGTGGTGGGTCCATAAGGAACAGATTTGCCCGTGTATCACGGGTAATGTGTTAATAACCGTCTGATGTAAAATGTACTCACCAAATCTCAACCGTACATCAACTATTGATCCTTAAACGTCGCTTTTTCCACGTTATGTGGATTGTCGGTGCAGTTGTGCCGTACAATCACACGCAGCACACTTTCTTCACTAACCATATTTGTTTCTAGTTCCCACTATGCCCTTGTTGTTCTGATTTTATTACGTAACTGTTGTTTTCAGCTGTTCGAGTTTGCTGACAAATATAGGGGCAAATATGATAGCAGCATTACCGTGGCCCAGAAATACTATCGATCTGTCAGTGGATACGCGGTATGTGATTCTAACACCTTTCTCCTCCTTTTTTTTTAATGCCAGCACTACTATCACAAATCGCGAAATATATCTGAATAACTAATGTTTGAGAACATATCAACACCTTTCTCCTTTTTATTCGGGTTAATAATATTTTTAGTCCCTGAAATATAATTTTTTAAATATTGTCCTCGTAATATCTGATTAATCATGTTTTACCTTTAATTATTTAATGTGCACTTTTGATATCATTTCTAATGAAATAGTAACAAAAATATTGGGATTATTAATCGTTTCACTGTTTGATTGTCCACATGTTATGTACTTCGCATCGTTACTTCATACCTGATGGTAATCTATTTATAAAAATAGTTTAAGTATAATGTGTTTCCTAAAAAAACATACATTTTAATTAATAATAAATTAAATATGTTGAGTAATATATCACAAGGAATCAAAGTAAGAATTTGTCTATAAGTGACGGACGAAAGTGCTATTCTCACTTTTCTTTCTTCGTCATATTTGCTTTTCATGTTTTATTTGTAAATTCTAAATCTCATTAATTAAGTAATAGTATTAATCAACTAACCCTCATTCTTAAATTAGTTTGAGTTGGTTAATTAAATAAGAATCAATAATAAAGTAAATTTCAATGTCTAAATAAATGTTTTCTGAGAGAAAAAATCTGAATTTGTTGAGGAAGATCAGCCGTAGAGTTATCATATTGTCCCTAATTAGTGCTCATGGTCCCATCACATCCAAAAAAAATTCTTTCAATATGAATTTATCAAATTAATTTTTGTTGTTACAGGATGAATTACTATGGGGAGCTGCATGGTTGTACAAGGCATCAAACAATCAATTCTACTTGAACTACTTGGGAAGAAATGGTGATGCACTTGGTGGAACTGGTTGGTCCATGACTGAATTTGGTTGGGATGTCAAGTATGCTGGTGTCCAAACTCTTGTTGCTCAGGTAATAAATAAATTTCAATTTTCTCTTTAAAAATTTCAAGTGGACAGTAACATAAAAACATGAATCAAAATCTTGACACCCTTCTGAAAAATGAAAAAAGAATCTTGACAACCTTCTGAAAAATAAAAAAGGAATCTTTACACCCTTCTGAAAAATAAAAAA
Source organism: Anisodus acutangulus (assembly GCA_029783415.1). Classification (NCBI taxonomy): domain Eukaryota; kingdom Viridiplantae; phylum Streptophyta; class Magnoliopsida; order Solanales; family Solanaceae; genus Anisodus; species Anisodus acutangulus. The sequence goes on from CM056512.1 coordinate 28,881,498, forward strand.
AGAATCTTGACAACCTTCTGAAAAATAAAAAAAGGAATCTTTACACCCTTCTGAAAAATAAAAATAGAGTCTTGAGTCTTGACACCCTTCTGCGAAATAAAAATAAAATCTTGACACATTTTTGAAAAATAAAAATAGAATCTTGACACCCTTTTGGAAAAAGTAAAGAATCTTTGACACTTTAGGTTGTTCGGAGTCATAAAAAATGTTGCCGGTACTTTTGGAGGATTTGACACACACCCGATAGCATTTTTAAAGTGCCCGAGCAATATAATAGACACCCTCTTTTCTTGATAGCTGAAATTTGAAGATGATTTACAAGCTTAGTAACTTCATAGGGATATTTCTTACTTTGCAAAAATAATCAATTTGTATATCTGTTGGCAGTTCTTGATGTCAGGCAAAGCTGGTCACAATGCACCTGTCTTTGAGAGGTACCAACAGAAAGCAGAGAACTTTATGTGTTCATGCCTTGGAAAGGGTAACAGAAATACTCAGAAGACTCCTGGAGGTCTAATCTTCAGGCAGAGATGGAACAACATGCAATTTGTTACAAGTGCTTCATTCCTTGCCACTGTTTATTCTGATTATTTGGCCTCTGCCGGCAAATCCCTCAAGTGTTCTTCTGGTTATGTCTCTCCAAATGAGCTCCTCTCGTTCGCCAAGTCACAGGTAAACATTATAACTTTGATAGATATTACAAGTTTGTATTACGAGGATTCATCATGAATTGTAGTTTTACGTTGGATGTCAATCTATCACAATCCCCTCCCTTTATCGGCTATGTTGCTCAAGACTCTTTAATAATGTTGACCGGTCCGTGTTAGATCCTTCAAAAGTAGTTCAGGAGGAACATTTTTGGATAGTCCGGGCAACATAGCTTATCGGAGGTTGGAACTAGCAACATGTATTTTCTTGAATAGCAAGATTGAAACCATTGGATTTTAATTGGTAAACTAATGAGCATGTTTGATGTTCAAGGTGGACTACATTCTTGGAGATAACCCAAGAGCCACAAGTTACATGGTGGGATATGGAAGCAATTACCCAAGACAAGTACACCATAGGGCTTCTTCCATTGTTTCTTTTAAGGTTAATCCTACTTTCGTCACCTGCCGTGGAGGCTATGCCACCTGGTATAGCAGAAAGGCGAGTGATCCTAATCTCCTTACCGGTGCCCTTGTTGGTGGACCTGATGCCTATGACAACTTTGCTGATCAAAGAGACAACTATGAGCAAACTGAGCCTGCTACTTACAACAATGCTCCATTGATCGGTGTGTTAGCAAGACTTCATGCGGGTCACAGCGGTTACAATCAGCTCCTCCCAGGTATAATTTTGGTCAATTAACATCTTTTTGTATCAGTATTGTGAGGATTCATTGTAAATTGACTAGTTTAAGCTGGTTGTGAACCTAGCGCTGCTTTCTTGGGATTGAGACGTAGTGGCAACATCGTTCCATGAGTCATTTAATAGTAATGTTTCAAAGTTTTATGCTAAGAATGTTTATCTTCTTACAGTTGTTCCTGACCCAAAGCCAACTCCAAAGCCTGCTCCGAGACCCAAAGTAACTCCAGCTCCAAGGCCAAGAGTACTTCCAGTCCCAGGTATTTTCACTTGCTATTCTTCTGTCAACGCGTATAGAACCAATTCTACAAAGGGGAAGTTACACATTTGGCTGGTTGTTGGCTATTATTTTGATAGGGCACTATTTATGTCAATTTCTCTTCTATAAATTGCAATAGTAAAGTTTTATTGAAATCTAATAAACAACTATATATTTGCAGCTAATGGTCATGTTGCCATTACACAAAGGGCAACTACTTCATGGGCTCTGAATGGGAAGACTTACTACAGATACTCAGCAATAGTTACTAACAAGTCCGAAAAGACTGTTAAGAATTTGAAGCTTTCAATACTCAAGCTCTATGGTCCTCTTTGGGGTCTTACAAAGTACGGTAACTCGTTCATTTTCCCATCTTGGCTCAACTCTTTACCAGCTGGAAAAAGCCTCGAGTTCGTGTACATTCACACTGCTTCACCTGCAATTGTCTCGGTTTCAAGCTACACTCTAGTCTAAAAGACCTAAAGAAAAACAACTTAAAGGAAGTGGACATGCTCACACATTTTTCTTGTGGTTCTAATGTAAGAATTGTGCAGCTATACTATTACTACTACAACTACACGGCGAGGTCAAGGAAGTCCTTTTATCGTTTCTTTTTCGTTTTTGGTTTTGGTTTTTTTTCTTTCTCTTTGAAAGTTTGGTCTGTAAGTGTCAACTTCTTGTTGGTTTGCAGTTTGATTAGGACTTTAGATGACGATGTTTTTAGGTTAATAATGTGGAAAAGTCGGAGGAAGAAAGGAGTGAAGGGACTAGTTTAAACAAGTGCTCATCCTCTTTCTCCTCCACTTTATATATACATAGTATTTGAGAAAGAAAGAGAGAAAAAGAGTGAAAGGGGTTGAGAAGCAAAGAAAGTTTTGCTCTTGGCTTCTCTATATTGTGTCTAAAGTCTTCATTTTCCTTTGTAATTGAATGCAAGCTTGAAATGTTTATATCATTTTTGCTCCACTTCGTTTTTTTTGTGTTGTTATGTTGTAAGCTTTGCAATTTTTTCCTTCTGCTTTTGGTATTCTTCTGTTCAAAGAATAGTGTTAACATTTGTATTTTTGGTTCTTTAGCAACTTGTAATACACCATCCTTGATACTAGATTATGGTTCTAATTGTTGATTGACATCTTAGACAAGACTTAATCTTTTTATTCAATTCTTACTAGGGATAGAGGTGAACTCAAGATTTAGAGCAAGTGAGTTCATGATATTATATGTATACGTTATAATTATTCGCCTTTGACTAGGAATGAATTCAGCATGTTGTGTGCGGGTTCACAGGAGTTATATTAACTTAAAATTGTTCTAGAAAATCTTGTTAACACTCAAAAATATTTTTAGTGTTTAGCCGAATCAAGTGGGAGCCGAAGGTGGAAATCTCAAAATGAGCAGGCAACAAAATTGTAAGCCGATAATTGAACTGACTCGTAGCCGAATCTATTAGTCCTAGCCCTCGGCTAGAAAAGCTCCATCGACTATTTCGATAACCTGGCCGAATCACAAGTCCAAGGAATGACTGGGACCCACACATATTTGGACGCCTCAAAGACCAAGTCAAAGCACCTTATAGACCCCATGAAACAGAAATAAACCATCTAGCAGCTAGAAGGAAGTGTCGTCGGTCGTGCAAGAGAAAAACAAGGAGCAAAACTCGGCATCACCCCCTCATAGTTGGCTAGTGGATTTAGTGGGTAATTTAGTGGCTAACATAGGGGGATCACGTGTTATTTCTTGTAGTATAAATGTAAGATCACTTGTACAGAATAGAAACAACACAATCAATCAAAAAATGATTTTTTCATATCTTCATTCTATCTTTATCGCCTTTATTGCACTCTAGCTGTATTTATGTTTCTTACCACTTAGTTTACTCAATCATCATCCTAACGCTTTCTGGAGTAGTTGGGGAACTCATTGCTGGAAGTTAGAGTTCCGCTTTCAGCCCAAATCGCTTAGTTAAGGAATCAATTTGTCATCCGATTTTATCAGCCGATAAAACGGCAAACATTTCGGACGGGAACAAATCTATAAGCTACAAATCCGGGATCGTCTATGTAGATTGCCCATATCATGTGAGGCAGAGCATGTCTCTATGCCAACCCTTTTAATGTCTACGTATTTTAGAACTTCTGTTCGAGATATTTAAATGTCAGTCCCCAGAACACAGAAAAGTAGGCAAATCACTTCTGCATTAATTCTTTCTTTGTTTTCTGGTTGATAGATCTTTCCTAAGATATTTTCTAGTCAAATCGTTGCTTATCTTTGCACATATGAGATTGATATTGAATAGAAAAGATATGAAAATATCACAATAAGATAAAAAAAATCATTAAAGAAAGAAGATCATCTAATTCCAATAAGAAGTTATTAGGCTATATATTTATCAATGGATTTAAGTTACGTCACTTACTGTGTAAATAATTGTTATATTATTGGTGAAATTTAACTTACTATAACAGGTTATTACTCCTTTTCGGTTACCATACAAAACTTATTATGAAGAGTTATAATGTCACGTTAGCGCAATCCTTTTTGGAACCCACCCTTCTTCATACTTGAGGAGGGGCTTACATCCTCGTCTTGATCCTCATTCATTCTTCTTTTTCTCGAATAGAACGAGTCTTAGTCATCTTGAGGTTCGTGCGGTTGGTGAGAGGATCCACATGACATAGAATAATTCATCCTCTAATCCTTTATTACTGTTTAATCTATTGATTTAATTTCTTCTCGACTAACCTATTATGTTACGAGATAGTCAAGAGAGTCACTAGAATAAATCTTACACATAATCAGAAAGAAGAAGAAGGCCCCCAAAAGGCTCGTATGATTAATTCTTAGCTCATGATCTTAGAGATTTAGAACACTTTTATAAATGAAAACCATCTCGACTGAATCAGAATAAACAACAACGTCAAATCAAGCTGCCTTTGCCACAAAATCGTAATTAATGACCACTTGTTAAACTCTACGGTGTTGCTCTGGTTTTCTTTTTCTCTTAAACCTTAATGGAGTTAACATAATAACTTGAATTTGGATTTAAGTTTATGCCAAATAAATGTGAGGTATTAGCATATTATCAATAACTTTTCTGTTTAAGTGACACAATGTTAGTACTATATATATGAGATCGAAACAAGCATCCTAGTACATGTATGAGAGCCCAAACTTGTTTACTGGACAGAGTAGGTTGCCATGACGATACCTTTCAACACCGAAAAAGATACTTCTCTTCACGAGACGGATCGGCTCTGCCACATCAATGTGAATATATTTCAGGTTAAGTACCAAAATGTTATTGCAAATTTCTAGTACATGTACATTATAAGATTGGTCTCATCATGCCCCCTATCTAAAAGGCTCAACCAACCTAAAACACTTTTCTCAAACTATACAGTATTGAACTTGCCAACTAATTTTGTCACTCAACCTTACAAAAAAAACTAGACACTAAGAGAGAGTTAACACAAACAAACACTACTGTGAGGAAAATTGAACAAGATAAAAGATAAAAACTTGGGAGATATCACAAGGAAACTTTTATGTCACTCATGTTGTCAAGCTCAACTACTATGACACTAATGTTGTCTTTGCTTCCCTTGGCAATGGCCAACTCGGCTGAAAGTGCGGCGGACGCCTCGGGGAACCTCCTTCGAATTTGTCCGTCGAGACATTTTCTCACGACGTCGCAGGTTACCTCGTTGAACACGAGGTCCCATAAACCATCTGTCGCGATTACTAGGAATTCGTCCCATTCATTTTGTTGTACACTGTCACTTCTGGCTCTAGTATCAGATATGATTTTAGATAATGATCACCTGTTTAATAAAATAAATAACTAAAGTGAGATGAAAGACTCCACTATTTTTTGTGAACTAAAAAGAAAGCAAAATGAAAATCCAATCTAAGTGCAAAAGTTTTCGCAGGATTAAACAAGTCTTCATCTATTAGAGGGAGCATGAACAATAAAATTTAGATAACAAAACCAACAAATTATGAAAAAGATGAGATATAATGGAATGTTGATTAGACTAGTTTTTGGTATTGAAAAGATACAGACATAATGAGTTAGGTATAGGTGTATGAGATTGACTCACTTTTTTTTTTAGGGGTGACCCATGTCAATAACCTCCAACTAGGCCAATTAGCCATTGACACTTGTCCAGTCCAGCTTTTCAACTAGTCATTGACCCTTGTTTCAACTTTTGACAAGTGTCAGTGACCTCTCCTATTAGGAGAATTAAATCTTTTGAAATACTTTGCTAGAGTTTAAATATCAATAATTATTAACTAGTGATAGAAGGTAAATTATTATTTTTTCACGTTTATTAAAGAGATTTACCTATACACTTATATATCGTCAATATATACACATTTGAACTTAAAAATAATTATAGGAAACGGTTCATAAAAAGTAAGTTACCTGTTAAAATATACGGATAGCATAATTATTTTTTATTTTATTAGTGTACATATGTTGAATAAATGCTAAAATGAGGAAGAGAGAAGAAAACAAGAAAAAGAGATGATATGAACTTGTTGAATTGGAGAATAATTTGTACCAATGGATCTTGAAGTAGCAAGGACTCCTTGGACTCTGCTACCATTCCAATTTAGAATCTTACCATCTGCATCTTCTACCCTTTTCTTCCCATCTGGTCTATCAGGCTACATAAAACGAGACATGAAAAATTGGGATTATACTCACCTTGTGGTCACTACTCACTAGCAATGGAATAGCAACACCACAACTCGACAATCACCACAATTAGCCATCACCAACTCTTCTTTTCCCACCAAGACCACCATCGCCGTCGATCCCACCGTCTTTTCCCCCTCCTCATACCCCCTACCCAACTCCCATCTCTCATGATCACTTCATCATCCATCTTAGAAAAAACACTTCATCATCACCTTCCCCCAATCCAAACCGTTACTATTACTAATATTCTTCGCTTATCTCTTAGCCTCTAATAACTCTTCCTCTAAGAATATAATGCAAACGATCACGACATGCATGTGAAACCCTAGATCATCCATGACCATCATACACCGCGAAAAACACAAACTCGTTATTTGCCGCTGTTATAGCGTCTTCCATCACCCTCCTCCGCCCTATCATCGAAATAAATCCGTACTTCAATTCTTGATTCTCTGGTGGACCTTGAGAAGTCGAAACAACAACAGTACTACTACTACTATTTTTCGAGCTCGACTCGATAGTAGTAGTACTATTCGATGAACTTTTATCAATCGGTTCATTTTTTCGAACGCGGAACCTTTTTTTAGGAACAAAATTGCCGCAATTAGCTGCTGCTGCATCTTCATCTGAAGTAGTCATACGTTGTTGTATTTGCTGTCTTTTATGGTAAGATTTAAGAACTCTCTTATGAAAAAGATCTCTTGGTTTATTATTTCCGGAATCTGATATCATCATATTCTACTTAATCCTTTATCTTATAATGACTCGTCGCCTTAATAACATGTTACTTACTAGTAATATTTTTGCAACTTGGTTGTTGTGTATATTAGGAGTAGTAGTAACACTGGACGAGACAAATCAAGAAGAGAATTTTAATACAAAGTTGCATTAATATGGTCACGTGAGGGGGAGGGAATGAAGAAGAATAAGCTAAAAAGGAGTGCCTTAGGGGTCGTTTAATTGGTGACAAGTTATGCAGGATAAATAGTGCAGAAATTGTAGATATATATAATGCATGAATTATAATGTTCAAATTAAAATACTATGTGTTCTATTTGTTTGTAGAGAAAAAATTGCTTACTATGTTTGTAATTGTAATTATTTTTATTCTATATTTCTAATCTTCGTATTGATATTCTATTTTCTATATATCTCGCATAAAGTTATATATAAATTTAAATATGTACAGATACTAGTTATACCAGCCACAAAAATACCAGATATTATGTAATGTTGAATTTTGTGCAAGTTTCAAAATGTAACTACACATAGGTGGAAGATAGAATTTTGAGTTTATAAATTTTAATTTTTTTTAAAATAATTTATTGGATTCTAATTAAATTATATTTACGTATTTAATAAAAAAATTAATATAAAATAAAGCTTAATTTAAAATTACTCAATTTTATCGAATTCGTAAGCATAACTGCAGCACGGCGCCTGACCATTATAATATTATTAATGTGAAGATTTATGTAAATATAATATATGTTTGTAATGCAACCAAACGAGGCCTCAGAGAGTGAGAGAATTTGGTGACAAAGAGGGAGAGGTGGCGAGGTGAGATGACACAAGGCGGCATTTGCATAGGCACAAGTTGGAGTAAACAATGACGTGGATCTCTGTGATCCTTATTTTTACACGTAGTAATGACGTTGATCTTTCTGTGATACTATTATTTTTTGTTTCTGTTTAAAAATTGTAAGTAAAATTAATTAGTCATGATGTTGTGTTCTAATTATCGAAAATAACCTATTTATCTCTGGTGCTACGTACGCTCAAATTCTCTTCAAATTTTATTATTGTTCTTGTTATTATTAATGTTGTGTTCTAATTTCATTTGTTAATGTGAAAGAAAACCGTATGGGTAGGTCTAACGTGGCAAATCAGCTAGCTTATTACTTCTTAGATATGTAGTATCTATTATTTTAAAATAAGTTTAAATTAATTATAGCATACACTATCAACATTAAAAATGTGACATTATCAACATACTGTTTTTAGTTCGTTATTACACATAATTTTGTTTCGATTATATTCTAGTAGTTGCATGCACTCATCAGTTCAGTCAAAAATTGGTCGCCACTCAATATGGACCTCTAGTTCAATATCCAATCAATCTAGTCCAATATGCTGAGGTATGATCTAAGTAGACTAGATGATCAATGACTTTTACGTAGAAAAATCTTGAACCTTCACATCTAAATATATTGATTTTCAGATAATTAAGAAAAGACCGATTATATTGTAGGGGCGGAGCGTGGACCAGTTAAGAACTCTCACATTCAGAAGATAAAAGTTGTAAAAATGAGAATGTTACGGTGGATGTGTGGGCATACTAGGATGGATAGAATTAGAAATGAAGATATCCGGACAACGTGGTAGTAGCCTCGGTGGAGGATAAGATACGGGAAGCGAAGCTGAGATGGTTCACGTTGCGTGATTCTACTGTGTTTTTGCACTTGACTGGGTGGATAGTTACATGTGAAGAGGAGATACCCGAATGTCCCAGTGCGGAGGTGTGAGAGGTTGGCTATGGACGGTTTCAGGAGAGGAAGAGGTAGGCCGAAGAAGTATTGGAGAAAGGTGATTAGACAGGACATGTCATAGTTCCAACTCACCGAGGACATGACTTTAGATAAGAGGTTATGGAGGACACGAATTATGATAGAAGGTTAGTAGGAGTTGTGCGCTGTCTCGTTTAATCTTTTCTTACTAGTAGTAATAGTATTACTCTTGTAGCTTCACACTTTTTGATTTCTGTTACTACCTGTTGTTTCTTGTATGTCGATTATCGTATTAATTTGTGATAGTTATAGCCCTTTTTTCATATTGCTCTATCATGCGTTTTATAGTTCGTCGCTATCGTGATTTCTGTTTTCATACTGCTTTGTATTGTTTGTCCTTGTGCCGATGGTCTATCGAAAACAGCCTCTCTGCCTTCCAAGACAAGATAAAGTCTGCGTACACTCTATCTTTTGCAGATTCCATTTTATAGAATTTCATTGAGTATGTTATTACTGTTGTTGTTGTAAGAAAAGATCAAAAATGAAAAAAGAACTTGTCTATATAAAAAAAGATAATTACATAAGCACATTATAATGATATAACCTAGCGATCAACAAAATGGATAAGAAACTTCCTAAGCATTGATGAGAAATTTTACCTCATATTTGCGTTTGTGGAGGTAGTTTTGGAGTCAATTTTTTTATCAAAACATCCAACACATGAAGAAGTAAGCACATAATAAGTTTAGACACATTTAATAGTTTATATATAAGAGAGGGGAGGGGAGGGGGAGAGTGAGTGTGTTTCGATCTTATATGTGCATTATGGACCGGGCTTCACACCCTTGGTGGGTGGTGACTGATACCCAGCAACACGTGCGCATCTAGTACACATATAATTTACAAGTTCATCTTACAATAGCCTTGACCCCTTATATATGTTAAAAATTTACTAATAGTAAGTAATAGATTTCAAATCTAGTAAATCTCAAATTCAAATCCATGATATTTAAGTCGTGGATCTACTTCTCCTCAATAAAATAGTCCAGGCGTACATGAGGTAACCCTAATATCACAGATATTTTAATTTTATTTTTTAAAAAGACAAAAATAACAACTAATCAAATGGATGGAAATACAATTTCTGACAAACGACAAAAACGTAAATTGTTATTTTTGTTTTGAGGCAGCTTATTCAGGTTCAATATGGCAGAGAAGTGCGAATATTGATGAAGGGGTTAAAGAAAATCCAAGAAAGCATGCATATATTTATGGAAGAATAATATGTTTTGAAAATTGGTGCACCCCTCTTGTCCCCCCCCCCCCCTTAATTTTGTGGTCTATATATGCCACTTGCTTCTACTTGCATGGACTATTCTTTATTTTTTGTTTTCTAAATTTAGTTTGATTTTAAAAAATATCGTCACTCCCAAACTCAAGTTAACTACCTGTTCATATTCTATTTTGTATCTGTTAAATATACACCATATGTGTATATTAGTCTCTCGGTTTTAGTGTACAAACCGTGTACATGGTAGATAAATTAGGTAAGGTTTTAGTCTCCTAGTTTAGGTAATGTTGTAGTGTAAATAGTATTGTATACTTACCATAATATTGTATTACCATAATTGTATAATTAGGATCCAAGTAGAATAAGATTTTAGAAATAGAATAGGAATATGATTATCCTATTATGAAAATATGTAACTTGTATATATAATATTTCAATCAATGAAAATAATCAAGAGATTATTTCTTTCAGTATCCTATATTTTATCTATGGTAAAAATTCTTATCTTCTTAAAATCTTTTATCTTAAAGATGGTCTGCTGAACTAGTGAATGATATTGTGACATTTGTTATCTTTATGGACTAAGGAAACAAAAAGAGCATAACAATATGTGAAATATTTCCAAACAAATAGTGACCGAGTCATAACCTAGATCAGTTTTCAAACCGGCTTGAAGCAGTGATCGATTTGATGATAATAATATCTGTCAGAACTTCGTATTTCTTTGGTAGTGTAAATAAATTTCTTTATAGAATCAACAGATTATTTTGGAAGAATAAACATGGCAAAGCTTTGAAGGAGTTTCGAAAAACATAAGCTAGTGTAATATTATATAGGTCAGCTTGGTCTTTATATAGTACTTGAGCATCACATTAGAGTGACTCTTTAGTCTTTACATGTTGTTGTGGGAGACATGGCCCATGGGCAAGAATGCTCTTGTATCCCTTTTACATATGGGCCATATATTACCTCTAGAGAATCATTTACACATCTTAAGACAAATTCTGTTGATAACTGAAGGACGTACGTATATTTACGTTAAAGTTATAACTTCATCCTACATATAAGTCATCAATTGAATCGGCAAAATTTAAATAAACATAATCAAAAGAAAAGATAACTATTTCAGATTCTAGTATCCACCAAAATTACGTATCTGCAATCAGTGACATAGCTAGAATATTTATTGAGGAGGTGTAAAAATATAAAAAAGTAAACACACGAAGAAGTCAAGAGGGTTCAACATCTACTATATAAACATAAAAAATAATTTTAATCTTATATATGCATTGTAATTTTTCGCCGAAGGGGGTTCAGATGAACCCCCTTCCCCCTTACTGGCTCCGGTTCTGTCTACATGCAGAGGCGGACCAAGATTTTAAGACGACGGGGACACCATCAAAGGAAGATGGACGTTAGCCCAAGCATCGACTTCAAATCTTGAGTCTGTTTCTAGTCACAATGTCATGCAACACGCATCATTTGGAAAATTTGTTAAACACTCGTAGAACCGATGTAAAATAAATATAAATGAAATGACATAATTGTTTAGAGCTCCCTGGAAGCAACACATTTACGCTTGCGCTCAAGGAGCTAAGGCGTACGCTGACCCACTTCAACAAATATGTTTGAGAGTCCTCTTAAAATATCTGATAGTTCTTCAAGGTATATACAGAAATTTTCAAAGTTAACGGGGGCACATGCTCCCCACCCTATCATGTAGTTCCGCCCCTGTATACAAGATAGTTATAGCATGGTTTGTTATAAATCGATAGAATGTGCATAATTCTTGAGAAATATTACCATAATTAATCTCGACCATCATAATTCGCTCCCTGAATTTTCCGTTGGTGTTCTAGTTATAAGAACTACCCCCTCCCCCATTACTTCTTAATTGTTAATTTGAGATTACTATATGTAAATATATATTAGTATTTCTTTTTCTTTATATATGCTTAATTTTCATTTTTGCATTAAAAATCGCGAGTCAAGTAGAGGGAAGTGTTATTATATTCACAAAGAAGTACTAACGATAACTATACTTAAAATGAAAATGTCAGAAATGATAATATTACGAATTAGATCTTGAAAATTAGAAATTGTACAAATTCAAACATTGACCTATGTATGAATTTGTTACGTAGATTTCAAAATAAGTGCTCTCCTACTTTTTCATCTCTTTTTTAGAAGGCTGTTTTGGAATTCAAAGATCTAAGATATGCACACTCTTAAATATCGATATATTTTAATTTTAATCTTTAAAATATCTAACTAAGCATATTTTACGTTCAATTATTTAAAGTGTGCAATTTTGATCCCTCTTCTTGCGGATCTTCACATATTTAACGAACTTTTAGCCATTACTTTCCTTAATCATCCATATTTTAAGTTCAGCTTGTATTGCTACTCCACATTAAAGATAATACAATCTTTTAAGTACAATTTTTTTTGTTATAAAGAATCATAATATACATTTCAATTAATTTGAAATTATCCTTTTCTTAGTCGTATTGTTTAGGTATCACGTAGATCCTTACTCTTTATGTATATATTACTATGCGTTGCTCCATTGGCCTTGTATCTGGATATTTTATTGTCTTATTTTCCTTGCAATCATGGATCTACTACTTTTCTTTTGAGCCAAGCACTACTAGAAAATCACTATTTTTCCACTGAAAAATGTTCAGTGACTATTCCCACTGAATGTCAATGGAAAAAACTTAAATAGTAGTGTGTACACGCAAAATTAGAAAGTTTTTCAGTGTTTCAATGGGAACATGTTTTCCACCATGTGTTTTCCCAGTGATTTTCCAGTGAGCTGGTTCGGTAGAAATGAGGTGGAAAATCATGTTTTATAGCACAAATTTTTCACTGAATATTGGTGGGAAAAAAACTTTTTATTTCTAGTAGTGGAGGGTCTATCAGAAACAGCATTTCTACCTCATAAAGGTCGAGTTAAAGTCTGCGTACATCCTACCCTCCCAAACTTCAATTTTGTGGAATTACACTGGGTATTGTTGTTATTGTTTTGTAATTAATTTGAAATTATAAGGATAAGATTAAAATCTACCGTTACAATAACAAAAGAACCAAAGGTGCTATTACTCTGTATAAAATGTAGTAGAGTGAGATGATGCATTTATCCATAGCAGCCTGTCCAAGTTCAATGATTTTCCAAAATATGTTGAAAAGTCCTCAATTCCAAACTTTAGAGTTAAGCATTGGTAGCTGGTGAAACTTATCAATGCCATCTTGGAATTTTCAAAGTTTAGTTAACTATTTTCTTATATGACAACGGACAAGATCCTTCTTCTCTCATATATACCTACTTTTTTCTATTTCAAATCTTACATTTCGACTATATTGTTTATTGTTGTGGATTTGTTGTTATTTGAGTCGGATTTCGAATTTGGACTTTCTGAATTTGAATTCGAAATTTTACCTCTGCTCGTATAATTTACTCAATTAGAAATCTATCATTTGTTTGTATCAAAACTTTTTAGTTGGAACTAGTGACCGAGCCAGAATTTTCACTTAAGTGTTCAAAATATGAATGATTTAATATAAAAAAGACAATCTGGTGCACTAAACTCTCGCTATGTGCGGGGTCCGAGGAAAAATATGAATGATTTAATATCTACTATTATATACACACATATAATAATTGTAACTAGGGATGGCAGGTGGGTATAATTTTACGGATTTCGCACCGCACCCGTTCCAACTGGGGCGGTATAGGTATAACTTTGGCGGGTAGTAGGCGGATATGGATATTGAAACTGTACCCGTCACGGGTAGGCGGGTAGGTGGTGGATTTGCAGTCATACTCGCCCCGCATCCAACTGCCTACCCGCCCGCCTTATACCCGCCCCAATCCCAAAATATTAGCAGCCCATAAGTCGTGTCTTCATCCCATAAGTCGTGCCTTCATCCCATAAGTCGTGCCTTCAGCCCATAAGTCACGACAAGTCTCTCATTCTCCAACAAAACTCAAAATCCTACGCCTCTTCAGTCATTCACGCCTTCACGCCTCCCTCTCTCTCATTCCCCTTCACGGCGTCTCTCATCCCTCTTTCATTCTCGACGTTTCTGCCTTTTTCTTTAAAGGAAAAATCACAAACTTTTTTCACGAACTACCTCGACGTCTCTGCCTTTTTCTTTAAAGGAGATGCTGATGTGCTTTGGGGTTGTTTTGGTGAAGTCATTTTTTGTGCATTTGTTAAGTTTTACCTATTGGGTTTGTCGAGTTCAATTGAAAAAGTTGAAAAACTTTAGCTTATATAGCTGTAATAATATATGGGTTTTGTCCACATTTGTAATATATAGCTATTTGGGTGGATAATTTTTGGGTTTTCTTGGAAATTTTGTTTTCTTGATTATTTGTTGCAAGGGGGAAGAGGTGAAAAAAATGAGGAATTCTTATGGTGAAAAAATCCGGAATTCTCCTCCCTCTCTCCCAAAGAGAATGAGACCGTGACAATAGTGATTCTTGACTCAAATTTTTGGGATAATTTTTTAAATTTGAATTTTTGGGATCATGTTGATCAATAATTGATCACAAATGAATTGATTACAAAATATGGCAGGCGGGTATTGGCGGGTGACGGATATCCACTTGGGTGGTGGAGCGGGTGTGGATTTAGGAATATACACGCTTAGGCGGGTATGAATGTTGAAAATTGTATCCACCACGGGTGGCGGGTATAAAATTTTCTGGCGGGTACGGATGCGGGAAAGGGGTACCCGCACCCGCCCCGCCCAATTGCCATCCTAATTGTAACCTTGTATATATAATGCAATCTTCGGCCAAAAGAGAATTTGGATGAACCCTTGCTTCTACCTGATTCCACTCTTGATTTGAATAAAATTTAATGTTCTGCTGCCCAAATAGGGTGTGTGTGTGTAAATCATTATCTAAGAATTCATGTTTTTAGTGTGAGTAGCTCAATTTTACGTGTTCAAATTTGTTTTATATCAATACTCGGTAAAATCTGTCTTTTAGGACAGTTTGGAAGTTCTTGAATATCATTCACAATTATCTTGACACTGACATATACATCCAGAAAATACCTTATGAGTATTGGATCAAGCTAAGTTTAACAATAATAACTACACCAAGTGGCGGATGAAGAACATATGCAATGGAACATGAACTTAGCATTTTAATAATTGTAAAATGTAATAGATTCAGTGATAAAAAATTAAAATCAAATTCATTAAATTAAACTTCTGAATTCATCCCCGACTACACATTATCTCAACTAGTTAGGAATTGTTTACATAATCGTTTACTTTCATCATACTATCAGCTAAATTTACATCATTCCTAATTAAGGTTAGATTATATATATCATTTAGGACGACTTTCAATCTGTTATATTTTTACGTCACTTCGTTCTCCTTTTAACACCTACAAGAAATATTAAATTAATAGCTAGAAGTTTAGAACTCAAGTTCTGGAAATAGAACTGCTTTTAGTAGTGAGCGTCTTAATCTCTAAATAAATCTTTTTGGCGCTAATCTAATTAGTATAACTTGATAAATAAATGTATCAGACGTCGAACAGTTAGAAGTTTAGAATTCAAGCAATGAAAATAGAATTGCTTTAATAGCAAGCATTTTAATTCCTAAATAAGATTTTTTGGCGCGAATTAAATTAGTCCAACTTGATATAAAAAAAATATACGGCCTTGTCATCACTCTTGTTATGGCCTTACCGGCCTTGATATATATATACATGTTGGTTAGCTATCTATTGTTACATATCATTCTATTCAGACTTGTATTATGTTTGTCATTTTGAGACCTTATCGGTCCAGACAATTATATGTTCAAGTTATTATACAAAGGTGGTACGCCTCAATTTGTTAGATTATAGAATTTAAGCTCTGAAAATAGTATTGCTTTATTAGCAAACGTTTTAATTCCTAAATATAAAAAAATGGCACAAATTTAATTAGTCCTGCTGTTAGTAGCTCAGAGCTCTCACCAAAGTTCGGTGAATTGAAAATGAAAATGACAGTGTCTTACCTCTAACATAAAATCGTGGACACGTATTTTTGGTCACTTTTGATAGTAAATATATTTCATATATTCATAATATATTATGTAATTAATATAAAATAGAGATCATAAACTACAATTGTACACTCTATATATATGACATTAATAAGAAAACTACAATCAAGAAGATTTACACTATTCTATATGGTATCAGAAGTCAAAAAACCCTACCATATCCCCCCCCCCCTCTTTTCCTCCTCTTCCGACACCAAATCCTAACGGAAACAGTCGATATACGCACTGTATACGGTTGATATACACTGCTTGCCATCATATACTATCTGTATACAGCGATATACAACATCCCTTAGCCGATATATGCCTTGTATACGACTGATATACCCTCTCTGCCATCATATACTATCCATATACCGCCGGTATACCTCTGATATACGCTGCTATATAGCTGCCCAGACCTCTTCTCTTACAATCAGCCCCGTATACTTCTGGTATACTACTGATATACAACCTTCTTACATTCTCTTTCTCTCCGGCAGGCCGTATAGCTCTGGTATACAACTGATACACAGCAGTTCCACACCCTTTTTCTCTACTAAATTTTCAGATACCCTCATGGCGTCACCCACGGCCCACATAGCTTCCCCCGCTTCCTCAACACCCGGCGTCACGAATAATCAGCCGCATGCCCAAGATTGATACAAGGCCACCACATATTTGGCAATTGTTCGCAGACCGCCCCGCCGAACACTCTCAATGGCCAAGCCCAAGAAGAATAAATGGCACTACCGAGGCCCACTATACAGCGGCCCAGCCACAGTAGGCACTATCGACCAACCCTTTTCCAGGCCAGGCCGAGCAGCAACAGTGGGCACAAACGACGACCACTACACAGCGGCCCAACACCACCGAGCCCCTGTCTAGCCACCAGGCCCACTACACAATGGCCCAGCAGCAGTCGTCCAGCCTCAACCCAATGGATTTAGGTCATGCTTTCGGTTCTTTAAAAATTAAGCAGCCCAATGATGCGTGGTATATGGATGCGGGCGACACGTCTCACCTTACCAATAATTCTTGTAATCTTCCTCAACTACGCAATTTAAATACTCCTCAATATATTTTGGTCGGAAATGGTCATCGCATTCCAATTCAAGAATTTGGACACACACTAATTCCACCACCACATCCCCACTTCTCCCTTCAAAACGTCATATGTGCCCCTAACATTATCAAGAACCTAATCACTGTCAGAAATTTTGCCACCAATAATTCTGTACCCATTGATTTTGACCCGTTTGGTTTTTCTGTAAAGGATCTATGTACGGGGAGACTTCTTACGAGATGCAATAATGTGGGGGACCTATATCCTTTTCTATCCACGTCCGCTGTCAGTGTCAATCCTCCCACATCTCTAGCTGTCATCTCCTCCTCAACGTGGCATGGTAGACTTGGACATCCCGGAGCTCATATTTTTTATTTTCTTAGAAACCACAATTTAATTAAATGTAATAAAGGGAACCTTGCCCAAAATTGCTATTCTTGTCATCTGGGAAATCATGTTAGAATTCCATTTACGTCATCTTTGAGTATTACTTTTTCTCCCTTTGATATTATTCATGATGATTTATGGACCTCTCATATTACTAGCAAATTGGGTCATAAGTACTATTTAATATTCTTGAATGATTTTTCTCACTTCCTATGGGTCTATCCGCTCCACTTTAAATCTCATGTCTACTCCAAGTTTCTTGAATTTCGTGCCTATGTTAAAACACAATTTGAAAAAGAAATAAAAACGTTTCAATGTGACAATGGTCGTGAATTTAACAATTCTCTCTTTCATAAATTTTGTACCTCTAATGGCATGGTCTTTCGTTTCTCCTACCCCCATACTTACCCTCAAAATGGTAAAGCCGAACGAATTCTACGCACCATTAACAATATGATTCGTGCCTTACTTTTTTATGCATCTCTTCCCCCCAGCTTCTGGGTATATGCATTAAAATGGCAATACCTTCTTAATATACTACCTACTCGTACGCTTCAAAATAGGACCCCACCGTGTTCCTATTCCGTCGAATTCCTACCTATGATCATCTTTGGATTTTCGGTTGTCTCTGTTATCCGAATCTGGCCTTCACCGTCCCTCACAAATTAGCACCTCGTTCCACCCCGTGCGTCTTCTTAGGGTTCCCGTCAAACCATAAGGGTACTTATGCTATAACGTGTCCACGTGAAAAATCATAGTCTCACGTCATGTCACATTTGAGGAGAACGTCTTTCCCTTTGCAAACATCCACCAATTCCGACCTACTGATTACGGATTCCTTGATGACTCGGACACCTAACCTCTTGTCGAAAATACACTACAAAATCCGCACCCTTAGGCCGTACTGCCACCCATCCCGTCGACCCTACTTCACTGCCCAACCCCTGCCCAGTCGCTGCTCGACGATACACCCGCCACACTGCCCCACCCCACTGCCCAGTCCTTGCCCGCCACATTGCCCATCCCACTGCCCAGCCCTACTGCCCGTCACCACTGCCCAGTCCCGACCCCACTGCCCAATCCAATCACCCACCTCCTAGCCCCCTGCCCCACCCATGACCTTCCCCATACACCGCATGGAAACCCGTGCACAATATAGGATTTTCAAACCAAAAGTTCACTTTAACCTATCTACTCAAACCATCTCATCCGTTCTCAAAAACCCCAAATTAGTCAAACTTGACCCGAATTGAAATGCGCCATAGGTGAAGAGTTTAATACGTTAACCAATCAACACAGTTGGGATCTTGTTCCGAAACCAGAAGGGGTGAATGTGATTCGTTGTATGTGGCTCTATCATCACAAAATCTGAGATAATGGAGAGCTTGAATGTCATAAGGCAAGACTTGTGGCTAATGATATTGGTCAGCAGGAGAGAGTTAATTGTGGCGAGACTTTTAGTCTGGTGGTCAAACCAGCCACCATTCGCACAGTGTTGAACATAGCTATGGGAAAAAATTGACATATTCACCACCTTGATGTAAAAAATGATTTCTTACATGGGAATTTGAAAGAAATCGTTTATATGCATCAACCGTTGGCTTTGTGCATCCGGAGGTTCCTCATTATGTATGTCATCTTCGTAAGTCATTATATGGTTTGAAACAAGCCCCTAGAGCTTGGTATGAGAGGTTTGCTACATACATTATACATATAGGGTTCGTGTGCAACAAGAGTGATCATTCCCTGTTTATTTTTCATCGAGGTACTGACACGGCTCATCTTCTTTTATATGTGCATGACATTGTTCTGATAGTTTCTTCTGATACACTGAAACACGAGATCATTGCCCCGCTCAAGTCTGAATTTGCTACGACATATTTGGGTAAGTTGAGTTATTTTTTGGAATATCGGTGATCAGATCCGCAAATGTCATGTTCTTGTGTCGGCGTAAGTATGCAGATGAGATTGTCTAAAGAGCTAAAATGGCAAATTGCAAGATCATGCCCACTCATGTCGACTCAAAGTCTAAACTCAGTGCGGATGACGGGGATCCACTCAGCGATCCCTCTCTTTATAGTAGTCTCGCATGTGCTCTTCAGTATCTCACCTTCACTCGACCAGATATTGCATATGATGTTCAACATGTGTGCTTGTTCATGCATGCTCCTAGGGAGCCTCACTTTACGGCTCTTAAGTGTATCATTCGGTGACTATAAACTACATTTATATCCATCAGCACCAATTAGGTTGCTCTCCTACATAGACGCAGATTGGGCAAGTTAACCGGACACCCGTCGCTCTACGTCCGGCTATTGCGTATTTTTGAGGGATAATATTATATCGTGATCTGCCAAGCGGCAAGCAACACTTTCTCGTTCGAGTGCATAAACAAAATATCGAGTCGTTGCGAACGTTGAGCTATGTTGGCTCCGAAATCTCCTTCTCGAGCTTTATTGTCCTTACGTAAGACATCTTTGGTTTACTGTGATAACATATATGATGTCTACTTGTCTCATAACCCGGTTCAGCATCATCGAATCAAGCATATTGAGATGGATATTCACTTTATTCATGAGAAGGTTGCAATGGGTCACGTTAGGGTGTTGTATGTTCATTCTTCGTATCAGTACACAGATATCTTCACAAAGGACTTCTTCGACAACTGTTACTTGACTTTAGATCTAGTCTCAGCGTCCGGCCTACTCACACTCCGACTGAGGTGGTGTGAGCGAATATATTCCATATAGTAATAATATATTTTATAATTAATATTTTAATATAATTAATGTAAAATAAATATCATAATTCCATTAGGATTGAGTTGGAAAGTCAGAAAATGGAAAGTCAGCTGGTTGAGATGTGCATGGAATCCGCGACGGAGAGCCGTGACGCCGTCGAGGCGTGGCGGAGACAACGGCGGACTTTGGAAAGCATGCCTAATCACCTCGCCGAAGCTCTCCTTCACCGACTTCTTGGCCGCCGTCTCCTCTTCCCGTCTTTACTCGAGTATATTCCTAATTATGACGTCATGCTTTCTAAAAATTTTCTGTATGCTTAATTATAATTTCGCACTGTACTGAAATTATATGATTGTGTTACGGCTTTGCGGTTAGTTACTCCATAATTTGCTACTAATGTGACCTTTTATAATCTATCGGTTATGGATCAGATCAATATTAATGTGAATTGAGAAATAATAATCTGACTGTAATAGAATATTTTGATACTGTATATGCATAGTTTGCAGCTTTAATAACCACTATTTTCAAAAGTCAAAATCAATTTGTGTATAGTTTTACTTAACACATTTGGTTAGAGTTGATAGTTGAAAAGAGAAAATGTTGAATGGAGTAGACTAAAAGGGGTAGTCTAGTGTGTAGATAATTGATGAACAAAATGGCCTGTCACAAAAATTAATGAAGAAAATGGGAGAACACAAATAACTGAGAGTGTAGAGATGCAAGTGAAGGAGTTGAATTACTTGTTATATTTTGGTCTTAAACGAAAGATATGTATAATGTAGCAAAATGCCCTTTTAATTTGGTGGTCTTAAACATGTCATTAGGGATGTCGTATTAAAGAGTTGCCAAATTAAGAAAAAAATATTCTTTTTTAAACAGACTAAAAAGGAAATTAAGACAAGCAAATTGAAACGGAGGGAGTATATATTTTCTCTGGCGCACGTAGGAGGGAGGGTGGGTGTGTGTTGATTCAATTATATTGCTTCCTCAATGAAATGAGGCTGCTAATGTGGAACTTCTGTGATGCAATGATGATAGTACTATCATCTAATATCTGTGAATCGTCTTAGCTATCAAAGTTGATATTTTCCTATAATCTTACTAGATTCTACAACAGTGTAACATCAAACTTATTATATGCTTAAGCTACTGACTTCTTTCTTCCATGTGTTGAATATCATACATTATCTACTCCAGAGGTTGATATATATTTTCTTGTTCAGAGTGTTCAAATATTGTGTCGAGGAGATTGACTTAAGGGGGGAGAGTTGTGTGGATGCAGAATGGATGGCATATATCGGTGCTTTTGACCACTTGCATTCTCTAAATTTATCAGATTGTAACAAAATTAACAATTCAGCCATTTGGGCTATTACAGGTAACCTTTTATTTGACCTCTAATATTCTTTAGATTGATGTAATTAATCTAGGAAGTTTCCGTTATATGTTGTTTCCTTATTCTTTTCCCTTGGTTGACAATTAATACATCTTTGAGCCGTGGGTCTATCGGAAACCTCTCTACCTTCTCAAGGTAGGGGTAAGGTCTACGTACACCCTACCTTCCCCAGATTCCACTTGTGGGATTACTCTGGGTTTGTTATTGTTGTTTTTGTTGGTTCACAATTTACATGGCACTCTAAATCTATGTTGCGCGCACTCTTCAAAATCCCTGCCGCACCCGTGTCGACACGACATGGGTGTGGGTGTGGGTGTGCGTGTGGGATCCATACTGGATTTGGTCAACTTACCTTGGGTACTTTGACCAATTCTATGACCGAGAAGTATAGATTGATTGTGTAAGTTTAACTAATCGAAATATATACTTTACTTTATATGTCGTCATATACATTTAATGACTGTTTCCTTGCACCCGTATCTGCACGGGGATCCATACCCTCAAATCCTAAAATTTATGTGATGAAGCATCCAACCTCTAGATCCGCACCCGGATGGGATACCACACCCGAGTCCGAGCAACATATCTAAATGCTTACTTACATTGGTATGTTTTTGTTTTCATCAGGAATGACAAACTTAAGGGAGCTTGACCTCTCCAGATGCTCGAAGATTACTGATACTGGAATTAGCCATCTAACAACCATCCCAATTTTGGAAAAGTTGTGGATTCCGGAAACAGGCGTCACAGCTGATGGTGTGGTACTCCTGTCTTCGTTAACCAACTTATCTTTGTTAGATTTGGGAGGCCTGCCTGTATCTGATTCGGCTCTGTGTAATCTTAAGGTAGATCATTTATTGTTCACATGTCTTTAATACCTTGTCTTTCCTCTTCCCCACCCTTTCTTTATGGTGTATTAAAGCCTAATCTCTTTAACCATGGGAGTGTGAGATTGAGAGTTAGCAGTGTGCCATGCCTTATTTCTCTTTATCTATGCTTCGTTTCCTTTTCAAAGAGAACACATATGCATACTTATGAGTTATGATAGATATCCAACATTACTCGCCGCATTTATTGCGTCCACGAACTAGCTCGTTGTTAACAAATCAGGGAAAAGAAGAGGGGAAGCTTGAAATTTCCACTTCTCTTTTTTATTCAATCAAGCAAAAGAAATGAAGGAAAAGCTTGATATTCTCTCCTCTTTTTTGATTTGCAGAAAAGGTAAAAAGAAATAAAATAGTACCAGAGGAGTGAGATTGCTTACCATTTGGGAGCATTTCTTTTGATTTTGAAAGAAATCAGTTAACAGTGTTCTCTTTCCTTCAAAACCAAACAAGAGGATAGAACATAGCTTTTCTGCTTTGATTTACTTTTCCCTGGACTAAACTGTTATGCATTGTTCTTTTAATCATTTCGTCCGTTACTTATTTAGAATGCTTGAACTTTTTCAAGATCAATGACACGTTTTATGCTTCTGGAAGGTTCTCGGGAAACTACAACATTTGGATCTTTGGGGGAGTGAAGTATCAAACAAAGGAGCATCTCATCTTAAATGGTTCCCGAGATTGAGTTCTCTGAATTTGGCCTGGACGAAGGTCACTACGTTGCCAAGTCTGCCTTCTCTTGCATGCCTAAACATGAGCAATTGCACGATACATTCTATATTCGAAGGAGAAGGACAGAAAGTTCTTCTTACAAAGCTTATTCTGTCTGGAGCAACCATAAGAAATGTGTCTGAAGCTTTCATACATCTTGAAACATCTTCCCTCTCTATCCTGGACCTTTCCAATTCATCTCTTAATTCGTACTGCTTTTTGCCATATATGAGTGCGATATCAGATTTAGATCTCAGTGGTACATCTGCAGGAGATGAGACA
Organism: Anisodus acutangulus; assembly: GCA_029783415.1. Classification (NCBI taxonomy): domain Eukaryota; kingdom Viridiplantae; phylum Streptophyta; class Magnoliopsida; order Solanales; family Solanaceae; genus Anisodus; species Anisodus acutangulus. The sequence continues at coordinate 28,905,134 of CM056512.1, forward strand.
GTTGAACACATTGCTTGTGTAGGTCAAAATTTACGCCATCTAAATCTCAGCAGGACAAAATTAAGCTCTGCAGGACTGGGAATTTTAGCTGGTTTTGTTCCCAATCTTGAAACTTTATTGTTATCCTACACAGCTATTGACGATTTTGCCATCTCCTTCTTGATCACCATGCCTTTGCTAAAATGTATCAATCTGAGTGGTACAAATATCAGAGGTATGATATGTTCTTGTCCTCAAAACTTCCTTCACTTACATTTTGTTTCTTTTGTGGTCCTCAATTTTTCATCATTGGAACTAGATAGGTGTAAAAGATGCTTGAATACTTGAAAACAACACCATGATGTCAATATGTATCTTACACTAGGCTAGACTATTACAAGATGAACACACACTGACAATCGGAACTAAGGAGTAGCTTTTGGAAAAGTTATCGATGAATTGTAGAATTTCAACTTTGTGATGATTATCTTTTTGAAAAGATCTAAGTGTACTTTAAATTAATTTTCAGAGATGTTATCATAGATGGATGCATATATTCCTTATCCAACCAAAGATTAATTGGAGTGGAACTTGAAGTAGCGACTGATCTTTTTCCTGTACGGTTAGAATAACAATTGTCTCTTCTTTCTTAACTCACATTGTAGCGTAATCTGCCACTATGTCAGGTATTATCAATGATGTGGACTCTGAATCTAATTCCACTTCGTCACTGTCTGGGTTATGTGATCTTGATCATTTGGAGAGATTGGATTTGGAGGAGACTCGAATCAAGGATTCAGCTTTGGTTCCTTTGCCGAGCTTTCGCAAATTGAGCTATTTATCTTTACGGAGTGGTCACCTTACTGACACCACTTTGCATCAGTTATCGTCTAATAGAAGCTTGGTAACACTAGGGATTCGTGATGGCGTGCTTACTAATACCGGCCTATATTTATTCAACCCTCCACCATCTATGAGGATTCTTGATCTCAGGGGTTGTTGGCTGCTGACAGAGGATGCTCTGTTGTCATTTCAGCAAAGGCATCCGCAAATTGAAGTAAGGCATGATCTTCTTAGTATTGCATTGATTAAAAGGTTATCTGTTCACTCACCTTTGTCCCAAGCGAAACCACGGACCAAACTATACACAAACAAGAAGGGAGGGCCATCAACATCTCCCCTTAGATCTAACAGAGACAGATATCTTGGTGAGGCATTGTCAAACCTATTTGGTCTAAAATATGCTATCTTCTGTCCTGTCTGATGTTCCTTCTTTTCATAATTTGAAACTAGATCAAAGATTGAAGTACACCAGAGAAGAACTTCTTGCAATGAGCTTTGGCTCTGCCTCTATTTCCAGAGACAATGTTGATTGGATACCTCATGCACTGGCAACTGATGGATAGAATTTCTTGGATTCATCTCATGTGTGTATTCTATTACCTACCAATAGTAGTTCTTGAGTTTCTTTTTCAATGTCAGAATTTTAATTCTTCTTTTTTGAATGACGCAGAGTGTAACTCAGGATGATAAATGATATAAGCCCAACCATGTTAGCGCTGTTCGTAATGTGCCATTGGCTTGTTACCTCGGTCAAATGGCATCTGGTGGTGACCAATGGCCTTACAGAAAATTTGGAGCACTTTTTTATGTGAGTTGCAGCACTTCTGATCTTGCAAAGCTCAATTAAAGAGCATTGTTTAGACATCCAACCGATTCCTGGATTTCTACAAGTTTTTATGACACAAATTACCAACTGTTTTGAAATACAAGGAACAGAATATCCTGTGATATTCCGAAAGCTCTCCAGTGCTGGTATTGCACCTCTTGACTAGTTTTTGTATAATACCCATATTTTTGTAAACCTGTATGTGTTTTAGCTATGATTCTGGTCAATTTGTAGCTATCTGTTGTATTTTACTTTGGTTGGTCATTGTGGGGATATTATTTATAATGTGTACAAACCTAGAAATGCCATTTTTTCTTGAGATATTGCATTCCTAAATTTGCACGAGTAAAAGAGCTATCGCATGTTTCGAGTATCTTATGAGGCGGAGTGAATTCTTCTATCTTGTTGCATTTTGTATGGTGATTTTATATTACATCATATATGAGTGATTCGAGAAGAACAATTAGGTTCATGATCTTTCTTTTATGCAAATGCCTGTAGATGCAACATGTCACTACCCAATTTAGGGTGTTGACCGGCGCTAAGGGGTAGGATCCCAAAGCAAGCTTCAACGAAATCGGTCCTAGTTTTAGGACCATCCAAAATTTCCCCGTCTCCGAATCAACAACCAACCAACCAATATTATCCAAAACAATTTGTAATCTTTATCAATTAACCTTTGCAAATCAATAATACTAAATCCATCACCAAATAAGAGGAAGTCTAATAATATTCACAAGTCTATAATTATAAATGAATACTCATGACACTAATAAAATGATCAATGGAGTGACTTAAGAGTTTTCAAATGAAAAGGACTAGCAAATAAGTAAACTTCTTGCCCACGTGAAACAATGCAGGGCTCACCAGAAACTGTAAACTCGTACACTCTAGTTAACGAAATCCTCACCAATGTCACCTACAGTCTCTGTAAAAAAAGCGAGGAGTGAGACGCTAACTCAATGATAATAACACTTAACCATAACCGTTTTTAGTGGGGACAAGTATGATAACATGCTTATATAATAATCAGAAACATCATGAAATAAATGTCCTTTTCAGAAACGGTAATAATAATCAATATTGTCTATTTTCATATAAGCAGAAATTAGTTAACAATTCGGTAATAAACTCGATAAACACTGTCAAACCAAATCTTATATTTGGGAGGGTTCCAAGAAAGGATCATGTAATATGTGTCACTGTGAATCCCTTTGTAAAAAGGAGTCAATATAACTATAGGTCCCTACTCGAGGGAAATGGTATATGTATGCTAGTTCTACCTTCCCACTAGCGAGGGTTGTAACTATAATCTGTAAGTACAAGGTGCACCAGGTCTAACGAATCCGTCGTTAGCTACGAGATCCTTCAAAGTCTCCTCCCATTTATACTTTTCTTTGCAAACAGTAAATACTCGTATGAAAGCATTTTCAAAATAGTACAGGGCATTTCAGTTCTTATCAAATCATGTATTTTCATCTCGGTAACAGTAGTCAAATCCCAAGTAACAGAAAAACATGTCTGGTAACAGTGAGAACATTTCAAATAACGGTAAACATCTCAAGTAATACTAAAACATATCTAGTGACAGTGAAAACATTTCAAATAACGATAAACATCTCAAGTAAATTATTCGGTACCATATCGAGTAAAGGACTTGCCTCACATGCAATTTCAAAACATCGGTAACACATCTTATTTTCAAAATTGTGTATAAATCATGCAGGTTATGAAAATACAAATTGTGGTAAGATTACTACTCATAGTACTCTTGTCGAAATACCAAACGTGTCGCCTCGAGCAATCAATACGACTTCCTTCGATTAATCTATAATCACATCAATATCGATCTCGTGTTAATTTCCTCGTTTAGGCCTCGATTAGTCAAAATATATTTATTCATGCCAGTGAATAACTTGAACCAATCTATAATCTTATAATATAGAAGAACATTCATATAGTTTATTCACTGTATTATTCGTAAATTACTTTCCCTAAACATATGAATACCCAGCTTATTAGCATTGCTGTCCATCATAATTTTCATTGGTGTTAAATTTCTAATACCCAAAAAAATTCTTATGAACGCTGAAAACGAATCACACCAGAAGATTCAAGGTTTGTGTTCAAGTAATGCCTGAAATACTCAATATGTGCTTATGATTTCTCAGTCCTTGTTAATTTGGTCCCAAGGCACTGCGTAGGTTTCTTTTTCTTTTCTTCTGCTTGGGTTCGCCAGTTGCTGCTACCATGCACTCCCTTGGATTCTTTTTTTTTTTAAAATAATAATTTAGGTTGTATCTTTTTTCATGTATTTGCTAATTACGTATATACCCTTATTCAATGTAAGGTATTATACAACAATAACATGCCCAGTGTAATCACACAAGTGGGTCTGTGGAAGGTAGTGCTTATCCCTGCTTTGGTAGGTAGGAGGTAGAGAGATTGTTTCCGACAAATGACTATAGAAGAGTATGTTATTTCAGATCAATTTTCCATAGCAATTGTTTCTATTCACCCTCTCGGTGAAAAACTGTAAGAATTATATTTACTTACCCAACACAACCTATGACGATTCAAAATTTTAGAAACCATTTTAGTGACATGAAATCTCGACTAAAACAATTTGTTACTAGTGCTTTGAGCAATGACGTAAACTTATGACTTATTTGCTATTAGTATATGATAAAGACACTATGACCACTCCGATGAGTTTTTCCTTTTCAATAGTACTTATAACATAAAATAAACAATTTCACTTGTATTACAGTCAAATCCAATTTTATGAAACAATTTCATCATCTTCATGTGTTATATACAGTGCAAAACCAAAAACAGCAAAGATAAATTAAGATTGAAAGATTGAATATAAAAGAAGGGGCAGCTAATTTCAGCCGTTAGGTTCATTTGGCACCCTTGTACATGTTGTCAATCACGTCCTGCACAATTTAAAACTAAAATCAGGCAAGAACATGTAAACAAACACGACGACAACTATCAAATATTCCAATATATAATGAACAAGAAATTAAAAAGTTTCACCTTTTTTTATTTATTTATTGAAAGAGATAACATTATTAACTAATAATCTGGGAGCTACAGGCCTAAAAACAACCATAGGCATGTTAAATACTTAAATCGACTATCGACATCCAAAGTGATCGATCCACATTTTGATTAAGACACGGCATTTCACTTGTGGATATTATTTTGCAATCAAGAACGGGTCAAAGTCTGTAAAGAATGGATCTTGAACCTAACTCAACCTCAAAATTAGCTTGTAGGGTGAGAATTGTCCAAGTTGGTATAAGGAGTCCATGTTCCCATTCCATTTCCGATGTGGGACTCTTAACACTCCCCCGCACGCCCAGACCTTATTAACTGGAGCGTGGACAATATAATTTAGAGGCCCAACATCGGTGAACAAAGAATTGGAATGGGTCTATCTCTGATACCATGTAAAGAATGAATCTTGGGCTTAACTCAACCCCAAAAGCTAGCTTGTAGGGTGAGGATTGTCCAAGTCCATATAAAGAGTTCATGTTCTCATTCCATTTCCGATGCGGGACTCTTAACAAAGTCTGAATTTCCTATTAAAAACTTTGTCAAGAATATGAAAAATTAATCTACTTTCTACTCCTCGTTCATGTCTATTAAGATATTAAAAAGGGGCAATAGAACAAGGTTTTTTTACAACGTGAAATTAAATCACAGAAAGAGTAGTAACATCTATTCAATGCAACACACATTTAATCAGAGTTCACATATTATTCTAGCAAAATTAGAGAACGTCAGAAAAGAAATGGATAAAAATAGCATGTTACTATTTGAGAAATTACCTTGTAATATTTGAGTAACTGGGGTCTTTTCTTCTTGAATGTCGGAGTTAAAAGGTCTCGTTCCATGTCAAATGGCTGAGGATCAAGGTGTACAGCTTTTATGAATTCAAAGCCCTTCAGCTGCAAAAAGTTGATCAAGTTTATATCTCAATAGGACGCACTGCTTCTTTTTCATGCGCTTTCTCAAACATTACAACGCATACACTGTGATCGCACTATGGGAAAAAGCAAGTACAATGAGGAGTACTAACCTTCTTTTCTTTTCCAGCTTTTGCGAGCTCTCCAATCATGTACTCTTTCACTTTTGAATTCTCACATAGGGCATTAAAATCCCCAGATACGCCATTATGTTCGGCCCATTGTTCAACTGCTCGTTGGTTTGGGTTAATAACAGCAATAAGGAAAGATTCAAAACTGTTTCCGTATATCCATATCTGGAGTCGAGGTAGAAAAGATAAATGAGTCCACTTTCATATCTAACATGAAAACACTATAAGTCACTAGTTAACCAGAAGTAGATGCATACCGAGTCAATAACAGGATTATCGCCATATATATTCTCCAAATTTTCAACAGCAACATATTCACCTTGTGATAGTTTAAAAATATTCTTCTTGCGATCAACTATTTTCAAGCTACCATTAGGTTGCCACTCACCAATATCACCTGAAGAAAAATTTATTTAGAAACAAGGTCCATTCGAATGCTATCTGACAAGCGGAGATTTATGGGATTTTTACACTTATAACCATAGACCAAAATAATAGCCAGAAAATATATAATTTTTTTGTATATGAACGTATGTATACATATAATATACATATTTTATACATAACTAGTGTATATTTTTGTATATTTGGCTAGCAACTGTAATTATTAGTGGCGAGCGGCCAAATGTGTAGCATTCCGAGATTTATCAGTTGAACTTGAACACAAAATAAACAAACCTGTGTGGAACCAACCATCGATCATGACTTCTTTGGTTAGGTCCTCACGCTTGAAATAACCTGAAAAAAGAGTGTCCCCTCTCACACATACTTCTCCACGTGGCGTACTTGATAGAGCATCGTATGACATTTCAGGAACAGATTCCAGGCATACATCCACATTGGGCACTGGAGGACCAACCGTACCAAGCATATTATACTGGTTTGGAAGTGACACAAATGTACCGGCACACGTTTCAGTCAGACCTATATAAGAATAGAAAGAAAAAACTCATTACACAGTAACTAGAAAACAAGGTGTTACAATTATCACATTGTTGAAGATTATATGGCTCACTAGTGAAGATTTGAGAGATGCTCCCATCAACCAATTTTTATAAAGAGATGCTTTTACATTCTACCATCATTTTTTGGTGATAAATACATTCTACCATCTTTGTTAGAAATAAAAGCTAATAGCCAACAATATGTCGAAACGCAACATTTGGAGGGAACATGAGTGACGGGTTCCCTTTTTTTTGGGGGGGGGGGGGGGGGGGGGTGGGATAGGTAAGATGAAAATCCTAAAGTTTCTCTGATTGCAACACATGAGGCCTAGGTCAGAGGAGCAAATTGACACTATGCATTCCATCTAATTAATGACATGTACAGGATAGTTGACTTAGTAGGTGTTTGGACATGAATAGGGTGATATTTTTAAAAAAATAGTATTTGAAGTTAAGATAAAACAAAGTATTTTGAAATTGAAGTTGTGTTTGGACAATGCATTTCACTTGAAAAAATATTGAAGTTTAGTGAGGAAAGAGTTTTTTTTTTTAACTTGAAGGACTGGTTTAACTTCGTGTTAAAAATTGACTACAATATATAACCAACCAGTTATTTGAAGAAAAAAACTTCAAAAATAGCAAAAAGGAAAGATTATGTCCAAACGGGGCGTTAGATAAGTGAGTATTTGGCAACAAGTATATGAACAGAATAAGATTTTCCAATTATGTTATTGAGTCTATAAGCAGATCAAGACCACTGAATTTTTCAGAAGAAGCAAAAGAATGGGATACCATATCCTTGAAGAACATGACAACATGCCACAACTCGCAAAAAAGATTCCACGTGAGATGCAAGGGGGGCTGCTCCAGATAATATGATGCGTACTTTGCCTCCTAACCCTTCTTTTACCTAAGCGAAAAAAAAAAAAACAGGAGTTATGGACTAACTGGTAAGACTGACAGAAGAATTGGAAATATCGATGTGCTAGCTGCTCCAAGGGCATTTGCAATACCTTACTGAAGACAACTTTGTCAGAAATCGGAGAAGCTTCAAAGTGTTTACGCCCCTTCTTCAAATTGTGGTGTTTGCTGTAGAATTTCAAAAGTTTAGGTAACAAACTCCACAAAGAATAACTCAAGTATGATTTATTTTTTATGCTAAACCAAAAATTGCAACCAAAGTTCCCCAGTACACAATAATGCAAAGCATGAAGAAAAAATCAGTTTGAATTCAAGTATGAAAATCAAGTTTTTTTTAAAAAAAAACAAGTATTATTTCCTCCATCCCATGTTAACAAACTTGGGTCGGCTTTCTAGGGAGAATGAAATGTTTGAGTTATTATACTGAGTTTGGTATATTAACTCTCAAGAAATAAAGTCTAGAAGATGTCCCCATCAAATTTGAAATAATATGTAGTTTTAGTTTATGTTAATGAACTTTTACATAAATAAAAAGTAGTTTATTAATTCTTGTTTATTATCCACAAAAGTAGTACATTAATCTCAAAAATTGGAACGGCACTTACTAAGCATAGGCAAGATTGAACAAGGTGCTTCTGAGCAGACCACCGGAAGAGATTTTCTGTTGCAAACCTGAGAATAAACGGACTAGTTAAAACATATACAGCATTTCAACAAGACATAGAAGGCACTTAATCAAAGGTACACCAAGAAGATAAGAATTTGAATAATTGGATGTCCCTTCAAAGGGAGCAAAACTTTTTTGACCATATTAAGGCATTGTCATCCGTCATCGTTAACAATCAACCCCCCAAAAAGCCATAATTAACAGTAGACCATTGTAACGTGCATTCATCATTTGGTTGTTCGAGAAACTGACAGAAATGGTCCCTTATCTTTGCTAGTAGGTTCAAAATAGTCCCTTAAGTATCACTTGAGCAGTTTGGTCCGTTATTTTCCAAAAGTGAGCACTTGGTGTCCATCAGATATTTACCGAACTCTTGTTATATTTTATCGGAACTGTGAAAATAGAAATATTTAACAGGAACTCACATTTGGAAGTATAGATTTTGTAGTTTATGTTATTTTTGGTCTCTTTCAAGAGTCTGGTGCAACTTTTGAAGTACAATTTCTGTTATTTTTGGACCAAATTTTGTGTTGGGGGTAGATTTTTATCTTGCAATTTCTGAAATTTTGATGGAAATTTCTGGTGTTTCTGGTTTACTTTTTTCACAGTTCCGGTTAAATCTAGCAATCAAAGTTTGGTAACTATTTGACAGAGACCAAAAGTGCTCACTTTTGGCGAACTTAAAGGACCAAAACTGCTCAAGTGATACTTAAGGGACTATTTTGAACCTATCCTCAAACATAAGGGACCATATTTGTCATATTCTCTCTGGTCAAACACAGATTTGCATAAGGTAGTCTACATCAGTGGTCAAGAGAAAAGTTTTGACAGATGCAAAGGTATGAAGACAACTAAGATATTACCTGAATATATTCTGTCCAGTACCCGAGGTACAGCACAGAAGATTGTAGGTTTCAGCTCTCCAATATCTTCGGTTAGTAACTTGACATCCTGCGGACACGATTAAGAATGCATCAGTATAAGCTCTAAACCGTGATTTAGCCGAAGATCTGAACAACTTACCCCTCGCCAAAATCCTATTGAGGCACCATGATTAATGAAACATTCTTCGATAACACGATCAAAGATATGTGCCAGGGGAAGATACGAAAGATACACATCGTCCACCGTCAACTGCAACATAAAAAGGTTCGATAATCAATCCTATACCGTAGCTATGAAGGCATGAAAATAAAGAGGAAATAATTCATTACCGCCTCATTGACACTCTCAAGCAGACGCTTTACTCCAGCTATAAGAGTAACAATACTAGTATTTGAAATCATGACACCTTTAGGGTCTCCGGTCGTTCCACTAGTATACATTATTGTACAAATGTCTTCCTTCTTTTTCACTGGAAGATCAAATTGTTTTCCGCTTCCCTGCACATTGAGTCTGAGCTTTAGTTCAAAGGGCATATATAGACAGTTTTGTTTTGGTCAGCAGATCATGCCATGTAAATGTCGATACTACAAACTTATTCCAAAAGGTGGATAAATATCTATTTCTCATAACATAACTGGCTGCATGCTGTGAGCCTAAAACAAATATAACATTGGAAAGAAGAATTTGAAGGTGGAATCAGAAATTTAAAAACCATTACAAAAATGAAAATGTTGAATCTGAATAGAACTCAAGTCAACATGTATCTCTATATAGATGAGATTTAAGAAATCAAGTTCTTTATTCGCCATTTGTTGTCTCATATTAAAAGCCACGACCTTGGTCCAAATTATAACACTCCTTAATAATGACGCCTAACAATTACTCCCACCGTCCCAATTTATATGAAGGTGTTTGACTAGGCACAGAGTTTAAGAATGAAAGGAGGACCTTTGAAACTTGTGGTCTAAAATAAGCCATAGATATTTGTGTGGCTATAAATCGTCTCGTTAAGGGAAAAATGGGAGGTTTAAAGTCAAATTGTTACTAAATATAGAATGGTGAAGGAAAGAGTGTCACATGAATTGGGACAGAAGAAGTAAGAAATATAGAAGAAAAAACAAATCTTATCTAACAACCAAAAAGTGAAGACAAGTCTTACCAATTGTAGAAACTCATCCCAGCAGTATAGAGCCACCCCAAACTTTTCAACCTCTTCCTTCTGTTGAGGAGTGACCTTCCCGAAACTCACAATAGCTGGTCATTACAAACAGGAAACTCAGTTTGTTATTGCCACCATTTCATCTATCACAGTTTGAAATAGGGACTGAATTTACAATCGACTTACTCTTCAAGTACGTTGACGCATTTGGAAAAATTTTCAGAAGCTGAAAAGGGATAAGCCCACATTGTAGTAAGAAAGCACATCCCAAAATGTTAAAAGACACAGCCTCCAAAATATTATTAGTTTTTCTATAACCTCCAAAATATTATTAGTATAGTAACAACCTCTAGAAACAATGATATTTACCTCTTGCAAATGGATTTCCAAGGAACCATCTAAAACTTAGTGGTCTCGAGGAAAATATAGAATAAAATGCAACTACCGAACATGATATTGTTATGGAATATGGAAATTGGTTAATTGTTTACAGTCTATAACTTCAGCAAATGAAGTTCTTAATGAGTTGTGGCTTATGAGATATACTATTCTCTATCCAGAGTGAGGATCAATAGGCCAGTGATGTCAGGTCTTAGAATATCATATCAGCCGTCTATCAAAAGTTTTATTTCGAATATGCGTACCTCAGAAAGTTTTTTCTCTTCAACAAAAGCAATTTTAACCTCAGCATGGGAAATGATAAATTCCACTGCTCCAGCACCTAAAACACACAAAGAAGATTATTTAAACATAAAATAGAAGGCCACATGACATGATTAATGTGTAAACTATCTGGCTATCGGACTACATGTCAATGGCATCTTGTTTAAACAAGACAAGAAGATGTCTTCTATGTAGGAGTGTCAAATGGGCGGGTTGGGCTGAATTTAGGCGGGTCAAAATGGGACGAGTTAATAAATTGACGGGTAATCGACTCGCCTAAAAGTTACTTGGGCGAAAACGGAGTGGGCTAAAATGAGCTAAAAAGCGGGTCATAACCCAACTTGCCCAATTCTTGCTACGTTTTAATGTCTTTGTTTGCTCTTTTATAATTTTTATGTACCTAATAAAACTAAATATTTTTCTTTATTATGGTTATATATAACATATCAAATGAAAAAAATGTCTTTTTGAAAATATTTTGACAAGGTTTCTCATAGATCAATTCGGGCTACATATCATCCCAATATTTAGATGGGCTGAAATGGGTTGGGCAAAAATGGGCTGAACTAATAAATGGGCGGGTCAGACCCAACCAAACTTGGGCGGGTTGGGCTATTTTGCCACCACTAAACATGATTAATGGATGATAAGTCATCTGGATATCAGATTGCATGAAAATGGGATCTTGTTTAAACAAGACAGAAGATGTCTTCTATCTATAAAGGTAATACCAAGAAGTGATAAATTACAAAAAGAAAAAGCAAACAAAAGAAAAATGAGGAGGACATTTAAACCACGATTCTCGCCGGAGGAGAATGCATACCTAAGGTGTCATACAGAGGAACACAGTAAAGTCCATGAGCATTGCATGCCTGCATTGGTAAGTCGTTATCAGAGCTCACAACAATTAAGGAGAAGGTTTAATTTCTAAAATACCCTGGAATAAAAGATTGACATAATACGCAGCAGAAAACAGGACCATCAGAAGGATGAAAGAAAAATAATTCCTTAATTCTTTTTTGAATAGAAAAACTTTACCTCCATGCTAATTATCCACTCAGAGCAATTGGCGCCATAGATACCACATTTGTCTCCCTAACATCAGAAGTCAAATTGACAGGAAATGAGGCAATGGTTGGAAGTACAATTAATCAAGGAGAATGAACAATTAGAGACTGGCTAAAAAGTCCTATACACGAGTCTTCACAAGTATAATATAGACAGTGAACACACCCTAACTTCCAAAAGAATAAGTGAAATATAATCAACGATAAAAAAAAGGGCAGCCCGGTGCACTAAGCTCCCGCTATGCGCGGAGTCCGGGGAAGGGCCGGACACATTTCTGCAAGAGGCTGATTATGAAATATAATCAACGATAGAAACATCTAAATATCAGAAAATATTGATGCATGAGATGACCTAGAATTTGTAAACCAATCATAAGTTGAAAGGTGCCTGAAAGTCTCTTCATTGTTAAGGGGGTGAATTTTAAAGTGCCTAACTGAACCATCAGAGAAAGTGAACATAATTTTTCTTTCACCATTAAAAAAAAGGAATAGCTTTTCATTGCTCCTAATGCGACTAGGCAACAAATGAATAGCTTGACAAGCACAAAAAGGCAACATCATCTGCAGTATTTGATGACACGACTCAAACACTAGAAGGTAATTATAACCACTTATAGTTGGCATTGTTCTCACAGTCAACTAGGAGTGGCAAATGGGCAGGTCGGATCAGATATGGTCTAAAATGGGTTAAACAAAAACGGATAAAATATCTGACCCGCCCATATTTAACAGGGGTAAAAATGGGTTAACTGATTTCAGGAATAATCATGTAAGAACACAAGTTGTAAGCCAAAATAAGCTTAAACTCCCAAAAAATATGAACTCATGAAAAATTACAAGAAGACAAATGAGTATTGATAATATGGATATCCATATTATCCATCTCGATATCCATTTTTAGTGGATAATATCCATATTTGATCCATTTTAAAAAATCAGTTATCCAACACATGTCCAATGGGTCAGATTGGATGGTTATTTGTTTTTTAACCATTTTGCTAGCCCTTGCAGTCAACCAAGCTTTTAGCAAAGTGTATACATAGAATATTGGAACTCACCTCGTCCACACCACAGCTCCGGATGGAATTTCCTACTTTAATAACAATGTCATACACTTCTTTGTAAGACATCCACACATACTTGCCAGGCTGAAAGTAAGAACAATCGCATGAATCAGCTAAAGTCAATTACGGAAAAAGAGAACTTCTCTGGAGGTAGGAGTTACAACATATGCAAAAAAAACTACTCATGGTAACTACGTACTTTTCCATCTACAATCTCACGGCATCCAAGCATCCGATTGTTAGGATATTTCTCCACTGACAAACTGTGACATAGAAAAGAAATTGTCTATAAGATCTGCTTTTAAGCTATAATGGAATAGTCATTTGTCCACACTGGCAAGTTTCTACAAGCATCGTTATTGACTAAAAGAAATAGCTGCAGGTTCGGACGAAGTGCCAAATTAATTTTACTAGAATGAACACGGACAGTGAGGACAAGCTTGTATATGAAGTATATACTGAATAAAGGAGAACAATAAAGCTCGAAAATCTAAGGCCTTTTACTAATGGAGAAAGACCTATAATTGAAGTGATATCCATGAATCAACTTTACTCAATCCCAAACTAGTCGAGGTCAACTATATGAATCATTTCCATGCATTCTGCTTTATACAGGCCCTTTTAGAAGTGATATTCTCTATAGAATTATGCCCAATATATTTAGATATATTTTCATTCTTAAAAAAGCAGAACGGTGTGCTATGACTTTTCATTTTATTTTTATAACCGAGAAATCCCCAAGGGCGACCTGGTGCACAATCGGAAACTCGGTGGATAGTGGCCCCGCCCATCTGCCCTTCTCCACTTGAATATTCTTATAACCGAGAATGTCGTGCTATGATTTATTTTTTTTTGGTAACCGAGAAATCGCCAAGGGCCAACTGGTGCACAGTTAGAAACTCGGCTGACGTAAGCAGTAATAGCATTACCAGTGAAATCATGTCACCTTATGTATATAATGATTGGCCAGAAAGTGTGATTTTTAATCAGAATCAAGTAGCAAGAGTGAAGATATTGCAGAAAAGGAAAAAACCCAAAAGTAAAAAATCATTACATTGAACTTTATGCTACTCATCAAACACATAATAAAAGACTAGAACTTTTGAAGCCAAATTAAACAATTGAATCAACAAAGTTAAAATCAAGTCTATAAACTTTAAAAAAAAAAAAACACAGATAATTGCAAAGGAAATAAAAGAAAAATTAGAGACATTGTGAATACTTTGCAGCAAAAATAAAATGAAAGTCAAAATCAATTCTTCGAACTTGTTAATCATTAAACACATAAAGCTAAAAGATTAGATCCCTTATAGCCAAATTAAACAATCAGATTCAGAATAAATCATAAATCACATAGAATTGCATGATACATTAAAAAAAATAGAGCAAGATCAAATTTTTAGCACAAAAAGTGAAACAAAAATCAAATCTTGGGAACTTTATGCTACTCATCAGATACATAAAGCTAAAAAAGACTCCACCTTTACTAACCCAAACACTCAGATTCAACAAACAAAAACTAAAATCAAGTGCATAAACTTAAAGAAAAAAAAAGACAAGAACCCAATTTAATAGCAAAGGGAATTAACAGAAAAATTAGTACTTTATGCTACTCATCAGTTACATAAAGCTAAAAAGCCCCCACCTTTACTAACCCAAACAAACACTTAGATTCAACAAACAAAAACTAAAATCAAGTCCATAAATCTAAAAAAAAAAAACAAGGGCAGCCCAGTGCAAAAATGATGCTGCCCAGGTTCGAACCAAAGGAGGGATGCAACACAAGGACTTCCCGGGGGTCACCCATCCTAGTACTACTCTCACTCAAGCACACTTAACTTCGGAGTTCTAATGGGTTCCCGTGTAATGCTGGTATGATAGCATCCATAAATCTAAATGAAAAACCAAACAGACAAGAACCCAATACAATAGCAAAGTAAATTAACATTAAAAAAAATTAGAACTTTATGCTACTCATCAGATACATAAAGCTAAAAAGATTCCACCTTTACTAACCCAAACACTCAGATTCAACAAACAAAAATAAAAATCAAGTGTATAAACTCAAACAAAACAAAACAAAAAAGACAAGAACCCAATTGAATATCAAAGCAATTAACATAAAATAATTAAAACTTTTTTATCTAACCGAAAAATATCCCAGCAACTATCAAGTCCATCAATGGGTGGAGGAAATCCATCTTTAGCAAACACACTTCTATAAACAGGACCCGCTGATGGTCTTCCATCTTTAGCAACCTTTGCTGGTTCTACTTCTATAATGAATTTTTCTGGTGACATTCTTGATCCCTCTTTTTTTCCTTCTAAAACAAACACAAATACAGTGAATACTATGTGTATATCAGTGTATATATAGTGTATACCACACACAAAAACACAATTTGATGGGAAAATTGGACAAAATGGGTGTTTTGTAGTTGGGTGGTGACGAGTTTATTGAATTTTGGAGTTTTCTTGACCAATTAGGAAAATGACTTTTTTTTTCTAACATAAAAGTGTATATTGACCAATGGGAAATTTTGGTCCACTTGTAATATTTATTAGTAGTAAACAGGCAGCTGTGTTTGCTGGACTATTCCAAGTTCCAACCCTAAATTCTCTCTTTTTTTATATTTAGATTTCATTGTTTTAACTCGTTTTAAAAAAATAGATTTTATTGGTTTTTGAGCCTACCGTTTATCAGAAATAGTTTCTCTACCTGTCAATGTAGGGATAAGATCTGCGTACACTATAATATTCTCATACCCTACTCATGGGGTTACAATGGGTATGTTATTGTTGTTGTTTGCAGGGGCGGAACTTGCCCAAATATTAAGGGGCGGTAACTATAACAAAAATATTATAATTAAAATTTATAAGAATAAAATATAATTTTATCAAAGATTCAAAATAACATCAACACAATAAAAATATAATATATAAAAGAAAAGACGTACCTAGAATTAAAGTGTTGCCCTTCGTTCTTTAAAAGACTTGAAATCATTAATAATTGAATCCGAGCTAAAACTTTCAGCTAACTCTTTTTCAATATAAACCATCATATTGTCAGCAAGAAATTCATCCTCCATCTTATTACGCAACATTGTCTTGATTATTTTCATTGCTGAAAATGATCTTTCTGTAGTAGCCGTAGAAACTGGAAGAGTTAAGATAAGGCGGATTATCCGGTCAATCAAGTAATATGTATTCGCCTTCCCTGTTTTTTCCAAAGCTTCACACAATTCAGATATAGTTGACAAGTTATTCAATTATGGATGGCTAACAGCCTCAAGAATAAAGTGTTGAAGTTGAAATCTCAAATTTGTTTTCTCTTGCTCACTAAAATCCATTGGATAGAATTTTTATACAATAGCACATATATCATCCAACGAGCACATATATGATTAAGCAAAGCACAACTCTTCTCATCATTGACCTTTTTCCATGCTTTAAATCTTTTTCTAGTAAAGACATCAGCTCCAGGATGCCCACTTGGCTTTTTACTGAACAAGTAACAAAGCAAACAATAAGCAGCATCATTAGTCGGTGAGTACTCTAGCCATGAAGGGAAAATTTTGAATCAAGATGCTTGAAATCGCCTTGAATGCTTATCTTTATTGAGGAGATACTTTTCAACTTGACATTGATAGGGACCCCAATTGAGATAAGCTCTTCGAACTTCATCTCTTCGATTCACTAGATATTCCCAAATTTGGGGACACTTTCCGGGGTCACGTTCTAAACAATTGACGTCAAATTCATCCATGGTGACTTTTTGAAACTTGCAAGGTGTCTCATCCTGTTGAACCGTTTGATCATTGGGATGGTGCTTTTCAAGTGTCGATGTTGAAGCTATACAATTTTTTATCTTTGTTGGAAGCTTTCCTCTTGAAAAATGCATCAATTTTCTTAAGTTAGACCATCGTACCACTCCTAAAAAAATACATAAATCAATTATCAAAGATAACATTTAAATCTGAAAACAGAATTAAGTAAGAGAAACTTGGCTTTTAAAGCCTTAATCTATTAGTTCCACTCTCATAAGCCCAAAATAGCCTCGTATATGATGAAACAAACATAAAGTTCCCCCAATCTCACGAACTCAGCCACACAGAAAAAGAAAATTTTAGACTAGGAGAAACCTTGGGAAAATAAAAGAATAGTTAGGATTTTGGCAAAAGACAAATTCCATATCGTAATTTCAAAATCTAGGGTTTCTATGCTCGAAAATGAGACTTGTAAGGGTTTTTGAATTAGTAGAAAATATATAACTCCAAAACCTCATAAGTTCTTCTTGAAATCGATGTGGGACAACTACAAGTGAATTTCATCAATTTTTTATTTCTTTTCAAAAATATTTGATTCTCAACCAACGGGATATGTTGCTTTTCGTCCTCAATACAGTCAATAGTATAAAAAAATAAAAGTCATTAAGAACTCACAGAACATCAAAGAGGAGAGAAAGAGAGAGATTACCATTGTTGGGGGCTTGGGGCTGAGATGCGGTGGGGGTGGCCGCAGTGGGTAAGAGCAAAATGGGAGCTGATGTCTTGTTAGAACGTGAAAATAGAGTGACGTGTGTGATAGAGAGGTATATATAAAAAAAATTGAATTTTTTTAGGGGGGCCACATCCCCTGCCATAATCCGCCACTGGTTGTTTGTAGATTTCATTGGTTTCTTATCTTTTTTTAATAACGTTGGTATTTTGATCAATTTACTCGTGATTCGATTATTTATCAGGTATATGTTACCTCTTATTAGCGCACATTTTGAGTAACTCTGTTTATAAAAAATTATAGATAAAAAAAATCAATATTTACATTGATCTCTTGGGATTTTTCGATACGATATAATGTTAATTTTTTTATGATTGAGTTATTGAAAAATTAAATTTGGATAGTTGTGGATAGTAACTAGGAGTAAGATAATCTAAAAAAAAATAAGTTATGTAGATGTTGGAAATTTGTCTTTGGCGGGGAGGTGCGTCCACCCATATTTAATGAATTAAACACTAGTGTTCCGCATGTTGGAGGCTTTGTCTCTTCTCACATGCATAATCTACTAAGTGATTAGATGATCGTAGGGCTAAGAATCGTCAAATTTCGTTGAGAAATGAAAGAGATATTGGTCTACGAAGTAAGGTGTTTGAGGCATGGAAATATGGTGTGGGACAAATCTACCACATCGGTGGAAAAAGGAAGAATTGCTCTCTTTATAAGTCTCTAAAGTGGTTAAGGGTTTGGGACCCCAAGGGGTATCCCATGTGTTTAAAAGAGGGAGGACCTAGATGTGTTTGGGTTCAAGGCTAAGCCCACACGCGCGCCGCCGCCGCCCGCCCGTCCCGCTCGGGCTGTGGGCTGTGGGCTGTGGGGACTTTCTGATATTATCTTTTTGGACCCCAAATTGCTTAATATTTACAGTTTGGTCCCTAGAGTTTCTGGAAAATTGATTTTTTTGGGAATGACGGAAGGCAAAAACTTTATGCCTACCGTTTGGGCTATTTTTTGGAGTATTAACCAGCCATTATTTGGCTGTTAACTCCTCCATAAACAACCCTCCTTCAATGACCATAATCAGCCTCTCTAATGACCATTAACAACCCTCACTAATGGCTATTAACAGCCTTGTTTGTGGCAGTTGATGAGTCCCTCCTCCATGCTATATATTGATGTCTTTTGGCTCAATTATGGTGAACATAAAGTGATGAAAAATAGTGAGGAAAGACACACATATACACAAGATATACACAACAGAGACACACTAATACACAGAGACAAAACAAAAGAGAAAGTCAGTCCAAAAACGTTGGATGAAAACAGAAACTCTTCCTTCCTTTTCCATTTCTTCAGCAAGTCGATTCGTATTTGTTTTCTTCGTCAGACTCAACATATTTGCTTTGTAGCGTTGAGATTAAAGTGTTGTTTTATCTTGGGAGACTACTGTCCGCTAACGTAAAAGCATATATACGGGGCAATCTTGTCTTAAGGACATAGTGCAATCACTCGACTCAGCACACAGTTGTAATCATCCAGATTTTGTGTTTCTTGATTTCAGGTTATCAAGATTCAAGACACAACAAGTTTGCGGCAGTTCTAAATATTGGCCTATTTATTTATCCTTTCAAACACTTGTAATATTTATTTACTTCCCGTACATCTTTACAATATCCCAACAGTAGATAGACTACATTAATTATTATTTTTTATGTTAATTGTCATCTTTTTTGAGTGACTATCCATACTATGTTTTTGACATATTGATTGACGGGATATTTTTTTATTTATTTTTCACCTGGTGTCTTGATACCCATATTAAAATCCTTTGATGGTCTATATATGTCTATCAAAACTTTGGTCTTAAGCAAATAGAAGTCTTAAATTTAAGATAACTACTACTCCATCTACTATAGGTATAATTTTACATTAACTGTTGCCATCGGTGCATGCTATCCCCTCCATTTTTAGTTGTCATCATAAGAACACTGAGACCAAGAAAATAGTTATCTATCGACTAATTCTAAATTAGTATATTTATAGTATTTATAATCCACCTTCTATATTACATGTCTTACATTCTTTTACCTTTGTTTCACTCCATCGTTTGTTTATTTCTTGGTCCTATTCAACCCTTTTGTCAAACTTATTCCTATGGTTTTGGATAACCTAACATTTTTGTAGAATCTAGAAAAGAGAATGATTAATTTACTACTAGTATAACTTAAACCATGTTAATTATTATTTATAAGTTTCTTTCAATTTCTGTTACCATATGTTGTTAATTTGTTGTAGGTATTGTTCCTTTTCCTAATAATGTTTTGTCATGTCTTCCATTGTATTCTGCGATAATTTATTTACTTCTGTCCATTCTGGTCTGTTCTTATTTGATGTGCCTTTTATTGAGTCGAGGATTTATCGGAAACAACTTCTCTACCTTTCAAGATAGGGTAAGGTCTATGTACTCTTTACCGTCCCCATAACTCGTGGGAATATATATACTGATATGTTGTTATTGTTGTTGTTGTAATTGTCTATAATTTAAGTCTTATACTCCTTGAAGTAATCACTTACTTTATTTTTATTTTTCTCCTTTCATGTACTAAAATATTTCGCATCTAACTTCAAAAAATCAGCTTAGTGATCAAGAAGTCGTAAATTAAATTGAAATGTTAGTGGCTTCCATGACTGTTTGATAATTAAGTTTTTCATACATCTTGCCAACTTTGTGAAATAAATAAAAAGGTGATGCGTTTTGAATTTGTATTAATCAAATTTTTCTAGATGGAGGCCCATAACTTTAGTCAAATAAGAAAATTCAAGAAATTAATAAATAGTACTTATGAATTCTCCCATACGTCTAGAACATGGACGTGGTCTTCTCCATGTTACATTCGATGGCTAGGACACTACGTAATTATAATTTCATTCATCTGTCTTAATTTATATGTCACTATTTTTTTCTCCAAAAATGATATCATTTTTTTATATTTAAAAATAATTTATGAGATGATTTATAATCACACAAATATCTAAGATTTATTTTGTACAATAAATTTCAAAAAAAAAAAATTCTTAAATTTAGTGTCAAGTCAAATGATGACATAGAAATTGAGATGGAGAGAGTATTACTTATAAGTTATAACACAAACTAGAGGAAAAGTATTTTAGTTGACTTGTTAATTTTTTAATTTTTTTTTTGTCCAGGACTTCTTAATGTACATCAATGACATTGTCAAACTTTCTCTGATTTTTTTTTAAAAAAAAGGTAATCTAAGATAGTACGGACATCAACGTAAGCAAAAACAAATTTAAGATGCAAAAATATATTATTGACATAGTTCAAACAAATGACACGAATTGTTTATTTTGGTTCAACATGTCTCACGAATTTGACTCTTGGGCTATATTATTATCGAGTTCAAAAACGTACTTATCATATGAACTTGTCTTATATTTGATAAATGCCTTCACTTTCTTTTTTTATTCAGATGTGAAATTCGCCTAAAGTAGTATGTGCATGACCTCTTCTTTAGAAGCTTGACAACCTAAAAATATATCAATCATTCTCTTGATTGTCTTCAGATATAGGCATGTCTTTCATCACGAGTGTCACACATACTATGATTATGAATGTTTGTAAGGCAAAGGAATGGAAATTGGGAAATATATGTGCTCCCTTGGGCTTCAATCCTTAATATTCGTCAATTGAGAAAATTAAGAAGAAAATACATATAGACACTAATTACAATTTCATAAACAAAATAAGAGTAATTTAGTCAAATTATCTTATAATTAATGAAATTAAATAACCTTTTAAATATGTGTGTCAGTATAGGGAAAATTCGTAAAGACAAGTGGACGTATCAAGAGATGACATGTGGCGATGGTGACAAGTTAGACTCGAGTCAGCAAGGGAGGGGCTCCAAGAAAGTTTTGGAGAAGTAATTTGGTAACCCGCTTCCAAGGGCAGAAATTACAAAGAACCCGGATAAGCATGCCAACTCACCGGTCAAGCGTCATTTAATGTACAGAAACGTTACACAAGACTCCAGTTTCCTCCAGCCTTCATTAGCCTATGTGACCTCTTAATTACCTTTCATTGTAGCATTAATATCGGGACATGATTCATGGAACTTGCACCCTATAGCTCTAGTATAAATAGAGGTTTTCATTCTATTGTAAGACATCATCTACAAGATAATACAACATACTCTTTAACACTTCTCTCGTTTCTTACACTTTCATATTAGTCAAGGAGGTTTAATCAAGAAATAAGCACAAGGCTCAAGCTAATCATTACTTTCATTTGTCTTATTATTACTTGTTTTCAGTGTATTTCGTCCAGAATTCTTACTAAATGTATCACTTGAGATCCACGTGTCTTTGATCACGTATACAAATTCAACCGTACCATTTTACGGTAAACAGTTTGGCACCCATCGTGGGGCCTGGACAATTGTGGTGTCACAAATGATCATTTTCTCTACTAATATAATCTTTTCGTTGAGTCTTGTTTTTTCTTCAGAACAAACAAATGGTTTGCCAATAGGAACTACGGTACCAGAGGACCCAATGTTTGCAGACAGAGTCACTTCCAAGGACGGACAGACTCGGCATGAGGATGTTCCCACAGACGAAACACCCAAAGAAGCCATACATAACCTGAGGGCGCAGAATGCTGCTATCAATGAGCAGTTGGAGCGTCTGAGGCGATTTCAAGAGGAGTATATGTCCAAAAATGCCAGCAGTACTCCAACAATTGAACTGGTGCCTCCACCAAATGCTAATGGGCAAGCCGGTAATGATCATGGGAGATTAAGAAGTGATGCTTCAGAAAGCGAAGCCACCCCTAAGAAAGCGTTCTAGGAACATGTTTTAAAATTCATGAAAGATATGACTAATAAAATCAATACCAACGCAGAGAAGGCGGAAAAAACCTCCCAGGAGTTTTAGTGCCAGTTCAGTCAGATACTAGGGGCTCCTCCTGTGGTTAACGGTCCGAATGTAAAGAAATACATTCAGTTCACATACAAGCTAGAAGTTGCCCCGGAGTTGATCCCGAAGAGATCTGAGATGTCGGACATCCCCAAGTATGACGGGATGACAGATTCGAAGAAACACATAATGGCTTATACCACAACTGTCAAGGGAAATGACCCGAAATTGAACGAGATTGAATCGATCCTAATCAAGAAATTCGGCGAGGCATTGACTAAAGGGGCCCTAACTTGGTATTCTCTTTTACTCGAGCACTCAATTGATTCATTTGCTATGCTCGCATATATATTTATTAAAGCACATGTTGGAGTCCGAAAGGTGGGAATGCAAAAGGCAGACATCTTCAGCATTTTGCAAGGTGAATCTGAGCGGCTCCGTGACTTCGTCACCCGATTTCAGAAGGAGCAGATGTTGTTGCCAGCAGTACCGGACAAATGGACCGCTGAAGCTTTCACCATGGGTCTAAATTCTCTGAGTTCGGATGC
Organism: Anisodus acutangulus; assembly: GCA_029783415.1. NCBI lineage: Eukaryota > Viridiplantae > Streptophyta > Magnoliopsida > Solanales > Solanaceae > Anisodus > Anisodus acutangulus. The sequence goes on from CM056512.1 coordinate 28,928,240, forward strand.
CTTGTGAAGTTTCAAGAAAAATCTGGTAGAGTTCCAAGCAACAACGTGGGAAGATGTTCACGACTGGTATACATCAAAGATTCGCATAAAAAATGATTAGCAAAATATATCGACATCTTCTGCGGCCCAGAATCAAGGTCAATTGAACTTTGATCGGATGCATTCCAGACACCAATTTGAACCACACCCATCAAAACCACAGACTGATAGGAGTCAGGAGCGTTTCCGAAGCGAGTCGCCAAAAAACAACTTACATGAAGTGTAGTAAAGTCTGCGAACACTGGGGACTATCGCGTCAAAACAACGGAAATCATAATAATAAGTACCGGAAACATCTTAAAGTGGCTCCGGGACAGAAAAAAAAGAAAAGCATTGTGCCCAAAGACATCATGTATAGGGCAAAATCCGTAAACACAAGTGGACGTATCAAGATATGACATGTGGCGTGGTGATAGATCAGACTCGAGTCAGCAAGCGAGGGGCTCCAAGAAAGCTCCGGAGAAGTAATTTGGTAACCTGCTTCCGGGGCAGAAATTACAAAGGACCCGAATAAGCATGTCATTTCACCGGTAAAGCGTCATTCAATGTACAGAAATGTTACACAAGACCACAAGTTTCCTCAAGCCTTTATTAGCCTTTATGACCTTTTATTACCTTTTATTGTAGTATTAATGTTAAGGCATGATTCATGGAACTTGCGCCCTATAACTCTAGTATAAATAGAGATTCTCATTCTATTGTAAGACATTATCTACAAGATAATACAACATACTCTTTAACACTTCTATCATTTTTTACGCTTTCATACTAGTCACGGAGACTTTATCAAGAAATAAGCACAAGGCTCATGCTAATCATTACTTTTCTTTGTCTTATTATTACTTGTTTTCAGTGTATTTCATCTGAAATTCTTACTAAACGTGTCATTTGAGATCCACGTGTCCTTGATCACGTATACAAATTCAAATGTACCGTTTTACGGGTAAACAGTGTCAAAACTTTAAATGAAAGATTAAGAGAAATGGGAAGGATATTTGTTCCATAGGGACATGGAAATATTATTTCATGCGAATTTGATGAAGCATAATTTAAGCCGTAATTTAATCTTTTCAAATGTAATTAACAACATTTAGCTAAGATAAATGCCTCATATTATATCTCTCTGTCAACTCTTTGGTCTTAAGCAAATAAAAGTCTTAAATTCAAGATAACCACTGATCAACTGTTGCCATCGGTGCATACGTGGTTCCCCTCCATTTTTAGTTGTCATCATAAAAACACTTTGACCAAGAAAAAGATTATGTAATAATTAACTAATAATGGTACATACATTATATCAAAAGGCTATGATTATGTAAAAGTGTACCTTATCCCAAGTTTTGATAAAGTTAAGTAACGATAAATTGATGTCAATAATAGTTAAATTATGAGAAATTCTTGTATGACACAAGATATTAACACATGTTTTAAAATTTTAACTCTTATATATTAATAGCGTGCAAAAATAATTTATAAAAAGTCGAGCTAGAGCTCCCCTACTCTTTTTAACGAACAAGAAAAGGCTTTGCTGGATTTATTTATTTTAACTTCAAAGTTCTTCAGAACAGGATTTTCATCAATATTTATTTTTGCTTCTTTCTTTCTGAAATTTATGAGATGTTATTCTTTTCAAAATTTTGACTCTTCAGTCGAAAAAAAACATAATTGAATGCCAATAGGGTGAAAAAAGACAAACTTAACACGCTTTTCTTTATTTTTTCGCATCTCAATGTCTTTATAGGGTTGATTGTCATCATTTAATTTTCTTACATGAACTATCAACGTATACTACTTACAAGCTATCTAATCTTTTTAAAATTCATTTCACATAAGTCCTATCGCCTCGTAACTACAATAAGTTCAAATAAATAAAACAAAACCCAAGATTTTAATGTGTCATTGAGTAACTTCTACTCAGAGTCTCAGACTGCAGCAGCAATAAATTAAAGATGAACAAGCTCGTGAATTAATTGACTAGTTAAAGCAATAGAAACATTTTTTTCAATACAAATGCATGCGGTGCCACAGCTGTTACATTTGTTTTTTTTTTTTTTAAATAAATGAAAGTCGATGCAAGTAAAAATTTCAGATCCTTCTACATACTGAAGATATTGTGTGCATGCCAAACACGATTTATTTTGTTATTGGTTGTGTTTTAACACTGAAACCCCAATTTATGAACCTTCAAAGTGTTAAACAAGAGAAAATAAAAGAGAATATATGTGTTACTCTTGACTATTTCACATTATATCTATCTCCCACCAACATAAATACTAAACTTTGTCTATTGAAGTTTTAGCAAATGAAAAAAAAAATCACCTAACTTATGTTGTCTTGTTAGGATTTTTCACACTATTTTTCAGCTGAAACACAACTTTTTTCTTTACGGTATAATCATCCAATATCCAGAATCCACTTAACCTAACTAATTCAGATTCACATCGTTTACCCGAGACCTTTGGTTGAGGGTCGAAGATCTCATTTATCCTACCACATACCTTGGTAGTATAGCTAAAACACAACTCTATGTAATGCATTGATTGCTGAAGTATAATCACCTTTCTGTCCATTATTAAAGTATCACTTTCCTCTACAAGAAATAAAGTCACTAACAATAAACTGGGAACTTTTGCAACTACTTTAAACAAATTAGCATTAGGGTATTAATTTTTGCCACACAATTGCATGTAGCATTGGATATGTTTGCCAATTACAGAAATAAGGCATATAACATCACAAGCTCTCTAAAGGGATATTTTTTCTCCAATTATGTCTAATGAGGAGAAATGAAGACATTTTGGTCTTGGAATCTCTATGAGATACTCTGAAAGAACACAAAATCTTGCTTACTCCCAACACTCCGGGATGCAAAAGCGCAAAATTGCCAAAAATCATTGAGCTTCTCTGCTCCGATTATTTCAACAAATACAGCTTTTAACTGTGTATATGCACTAGCGATAACCTATAACTAGCAGTCGAGTTTTCACCAATATCCCTCCTATTACCTCTTCTTGTTCTTCTTTCTTCCTTTCACTTCCTTCTCTAAACTTCTGATCCTTTGACTAAGAACCGATGATGCTGGTACTCGTTGACTCGAAGGTCTTGATGTTTCTTCCACAGGAGGCGATGATAAAGCCGGTTGCTGTGATGCTGTGCTCTGCTTTTCAGCATGCTGCTTTGCTGCTATGTGTTGTTGTGCTGCTGCATATTTCTTAAGCATTTCGAAAAATGGGATCGCCGGTTGCCCCGGTTTATGTTTTGATGGAGGACTGACGGGTATTATAGGAATACACAGTGCCTTCTTGACCGCGTGATTTTTTATCACTGACGCAAGATGAAAAGTGAGACATGTTATAGAGATTGCATTTACTATATTTCAGCAGGAATGAAAAGAATGAGCATATTATACTAACCCAAACCATAGGAGAGTGAAAAAAGATTTGAGGTTATCCAGTAACAGAATATCGCCTGCAATTATTCAAATGTCATGGATGTTAATAGTCCCGCTTTAAAAACAAACCATTATGAATAATAAACAAATACAGTACATGAAACGGCATGCACACGGATTATGTTGCATATATGAACTCTTAAACAAACATGGCAGCAAGCGCGCGCGCGCACACAACAAATGCATGTACAGAGCATAATTGGTTCAAATGAAACAAGCTTACGTATCACATGATAAGCAACATCCATAAAATAAAACATGCATGCAACAGATATAAACAATGTACCGGATTCCAAAATCACACCCAAATTCTTCGCGGCAAAAGAGGGATGATTCATTCTTGATAAAACCATGCCTATTAATTATCTCCAGAAAGACACTAGTAGCAACATCCACATATGGCAATTCACATTGAAAACGGCTTTAACGAACGCTCCAGCAAATATTAGAAGCACCTCTCTCTAACACATGCTTATAGGCATGCGGAAATGTGTTTTACTATTTTTTTTTTGACATGCTGATTGCATGCTCAACAACAACATACCCAATGTAATCCTACAAAGTGGGATCTGGGGAGGGTAAAATGTACGCAGACCTTAACTCAACCTTTATGGGGTAGAGAGGTTGTTTCCGATAGACCCTCAGCTCAAAAGGAAAGTAGTAGATGCAGGATTCAAGAAAAATAAGACAATAAAAAGCAAAGATTAAAATTACATGATCATCAGGACTTGACATGGGCGCAAGGAATTTATCAAGCATAAAGTCCATGTGAGATTAAAATTCAACTAAAGATAGAATGTTTAAAATGATAAAATGGATAAAGGAAAACGAAAAAGAAAAACAACACTTAGTATGTTTCAAATCCGGAAATGGACAAACATACAGTTGGCAGGCCATCAAAGAAACTTACGAAAACAAAGAGGAACCAATTTAATTGTTCATCTTGATTTCCTTCACAAAAGAAAATATCTAAATTGCCATCAAATATGAACATCAAAAATTCAATTTTGACAGGTGATAGCTTGTATCCCCCACCCCCCACCCCCACCCCCAAAAAAAAAAAAAAAGGAACGCTGCTCTCAATATTTTAATCAATAACTACATATGTCACCGTGCACCATATACATACCTTTCATACAAGTCGAAGATATAAAACAAACTTGTGCATCAAAGGGAGTAAAAGGCAATGAATGTATCCACCAATTCAACCAAAAAAGAATTTGGTTACAATTAGGAGAACCGCCAGGAAAAAGAACAAAGAGAAAAGGAAGTTGGCAACAAAGACACATCATAAACTTCTAGGGTACACAGATTCTGTAGATTCATCATGTATAAAAAGGATAAATAAACTATGAGCCATTATAAACAAGTTGGTTGCATATCCCACCTTAGGAAAACTAGCAGTTAATGGGATAGTAAGCGCAGCAAAACCCCGTGAAACATTTTTTATGGTCTGAGCAGCAGGATTTCCCTCCAACCCTTCTTGAGCATTGCACTGCAAGAGAACAACTCCAGTTAACAGAATTGACCAGAATAATATGCTGTAAAAGACTGTTAAGAAAGACAAACAGCTGTTAATATGGCTAGAGTATTGAACTTGATATCAACTAAAAGGAGATGAGCGTTGATTAACTTGATAATGACATATTTAAAGGAGTTGATTCCGTCATCCTTTCCCTCTCTCTCTCTCTGTTGTTCCTTCTTTCTTCATCTCCCTGCTTATTTTATTTACCGCTCTGGTGCAATCTGAACAAATATCTTTAGAGATTCTATAAGATAATGGATCTCTGTTACAGAATTTTGAAGTTTTATACTCCCTCCGTTTCAATTTGTTTGTCTTACTTTCCTTTTTAGTCTGTTTCAAAAAGAATTTCTCTTGCCTAATTTGGCAACTCATTAATTCAAACATCCCACATGACATGTTTAAGACCACAAGATTAAAGGACATTTTAGTACATTACACATATCTTTAATTTAAGACCACAAGATTCAGAAGTCTTCTTTACTTTCTTAAACTCCGACCCCAATCAAACAAAGACAAACAAATAAACAGAGAGAATAATTTATTTGTCACTACTGTCTTCTCTCTTGAAGGGGAGTCTTGGAGTATCTGGTAAAGTTGTTGCCATCCAGGAGGTCATGGGTTCAAGCCGTGGAAACAGCCTCTTGCGGAAATGTGAGGTAAGACTGCGTACAATAGACCCTTGTGGTCCGGCCCTTCCCCGGACCTCGCGCATAGTGGGAGCTTAGTGCACCGGGCTGCCCTGCCCTTTTTTTACTGTCTTCTCTCTTTAATAGTATTAGATATCTTGTCCCATTCAATCCAACACAACATCAAACGATCGCCAGTCATCCAGAATAATAATCCATTGGACCATAATTAGGCGAAAGAGCATTTAATGAAGCAGAAAAGAAAATTAATAGACTGAGATAACTGATAAGTTTACCTCCACCGTTATCCAGAATGTCAAAGCTGTCAAAACTGGAAGGATATACATAGCATCTGGAGTAGTTAGATCAGTAAACCAAAATGCTCCACCCGTTTTGAGAGAAGGCACATTGTCCACCATGTTCCTAATCTGCATTTTCGTGAGATACCATAAAGGTCTAATTATGCAAGAGAGAGGGGGTGGGGAGCAACCAATAGTACATATAGCGATAGGATAAATCTTACAGCCATAAAGAAACTGACAAAGATAGGGCCTTGTATTAGTAGTCCCTTTAAGGGAGTGAATGGATTGACTCCATATCTGCAAGCATGACATTGATTTAATAAAGACGTTCATCATATCAAGTATTTCTCTGAGAGCATCATCGAATTTGGAAGTATGCGGCTGCAGCTACCTATATTTTATATCTACATCAGATAGTAAAGCTAAGAAAAATACTACTAAGGTGACCAAGCTTACCATAAATTGGAATAATGTCTTTCAAAGAGAACATATTAACATGGTTGATTTACGACATATATTACAAGTCTCATCAGAATGCCCATTCAATTTTGTCAGTTGCTTAAAATCCTGGAGGCATCATTCCCATTTGAAAGAAAACTGCACGATCTACAGATTAATAATATTTGCAATAAAACATGCAACACTTAATAAGACTAACGTTTTAAATATGTCATAAATTTTCATTATTCTACGAATATATCATTAAGGGACAATAGCATTTTTAGTTCTCCAATTTTTACTAAATTTCAATTTTGATCCTTATGATATCTGACTTAACACATTTAATCTTTAATTAACAAAAATTTTGTGTTTTTGATTGTTTTATGTAGGAAATATATTATATTTAGCTATTTTAGAATTATACTACCCTCAAAGTAGATACAGAGAGACTCGAAACAAAAAAATATAACACTAAAAGAAAAGGAAATAATTGGTGGACTAATCCATATGAGAGGCTAGTTAACTTTTCTAAAAATGGCGGTGTCCAGTTCGGCTCTCGGGAAGCTCGACTATTCTACCAAGTACCTAACCAGTAGAGGTACGGGGTAATTGTATACACAAGGCTTTCATATGAGAAGCTAGTTAAATTCTTCAAGAACTTTTGGTCCAAAACAGGGCATACGAAAGTTCATTAGATCATCAACAAGGAAAAGTTACTTACTCCTTCATTATTTCTTGCATTCTTTGTTGACCTTCAGCAACTGCTGCTGGTGCATGACCCTGTTAAAAAGTAAAAAGTTAAACCAACATAACCTTTTGTAGGTAAAAGTATAACCACATAACTCTTGCCTCCAGAAGGGAGGAAAGGAAACACATGTTTATAATTTGAGGCAAAAACTCTGACAGTAGAGAAGCCAAGTGAGTGTAGGTCTGTTTGTTGCATGGATTAATTACTTACAGATGATACTAGCGAGGGTTTTAGGACCCATTTGGCCATGAGAATTATCACCTTTTTCCCGGGATAATATTTCACTTTATTTCAAAATCAGTGTCTAACTTGGAGTTGGATTCCAAATTTGGAAAAGTGCTCCGAACCTGTTTTCCAACTCCATCTTCATAAATTCCAAATAATGTGCTCTCTTCTATACTTTGCAAAGAGTATAACCAAACACGACTCCATCTTCATAAATGGCAAATAAAGTGAAAGGTATTTGGAATCTATAGCCAAACGCCTGCTTAGAGTCTAAGAATTGTGTAACATAACACAAACACCAAGTGTAATCATCAATGAATTTTAAAGCAGCATCGAACACTCAGTGACTGGATCACATAAATAATATTGCTTCAGTTGTTGTTACTATGACCTACAGGACACGGTAAAGATATTTAGTAATTGGCTAGCTCAATCAAACAGGAAAGAAGATGAGAGGAGACACATATCAACCTAACCTTATTTTGCATCTCTTCTTTAATCTCTTCCAGCTTTGGTCTTATAAGCTGCACAAGACATGCAAGTTAAGAAATGGACAATCAGCGAATGAAATGAAAAGCATGGACAAAGATGGAGCACGGAGACTTTAGAAGGAAAATTATCAGTCTTTTCATGTATATTTCTATTGTAGTACTGGGTAGGAGAAAACTACACCAACTATTAGAATGCAATGGATTCTAAATGAATGTAAAGCTGGTTTGCTTTGGTAAAGGTAAACATATCTTAGCTGATTTCAATATCTCAGCAAATGAAATAAATAGAGAAGTCAATAAAGAATGAAGAAACAAAAATCAACCATCATGCACAACTTTTGAAAAAAGAAAGAATAAAGTCTAGAGCCATAAAGATGTATTAAACCTTCCTTTGAATAATGCAAGTTTAAATTTTTCTCTTTAATTCAAGGAATAACTAGAAAATCACTTAATGACATCACAATGGAACAGATTTGGCTGTCGAATCAACTGGGTACTAAATGTTGGGACACCCCTTTCCTACTTCCTGAAGTTCGAGGAGAAATTTATTTTTGGCACAGAAAACTTAGCCTGAACTGATCCAAATTCAGTGAAACCAGCTAGTCAAAGTCGTAACATATCAAGGATGCAAGATGTGGGGGATTTAATCGCAAAACAGAATTAAAGCAAGCATTTTTTAGCCAAAGACACAAATAAAGACAATATATATAACTATAACTACAAAAGAACAATCACATGTGAAAATAAAACTTGAATTAAACACGTAAAATATAAGTTACGTCAATCAAGTTTAAGAAACTAATCTAAATGTTTGATCCAAATGAGAAATGCAGTTTTGACTATTTTATTCAGATCCAATGACATGTGAATTTCTAATTTCCTATTCCCAATAGCATATACATGCATAGCATAATATATCGCTTGTCAGCTATATAGTTGTTGCTCAATTCAGAACCCATGGACACTAAGGTGCATGTGTTAGAGCTTTCATGTCAACATTGAACTGCCACCTAAGCATGACGAAGCTGCGCTGTACCTAACAACTTCTAATCAACAAGAGGTTGGACCAATGAAATAATATGAGTCACTTATTATAGCTTCACCTCATGTTACAAGGGCTTAGTTCAAGTAGCAAAGTTTGAGGACTTGTGACTTAGGTCACATGTTCGGGCCCTGCGCCATGCGACCTAAGCCTGGTATTTAAGTGGAGAAGGATAAAGGGGTGGGTCCATTATCCCCGAGTCTCGAAGGCTGCGGTTGGTCCTGTGGGTTGGCCCTAGACGAATTTCTAGGCCGTAAAAAAAACTGGCTTCACCTAATATGATTGCTCGGTGTAATTTTAGAATCAGGTGAAGAACCACTATCCAGCTACTCTGCACCATCAAGCTTACATTGCGCACAAAACTAAACACAAGAAAAGCGCATATTAAGAAAAAAAAGGAGAGACCATATGGTAGTGTCAAAAAACTAAGATAACTAAGATCAGAAGACTTGATTATAGTAAGTAGCATATCCTTCTCAGTTAGTTCTCAATTCCACAAGAAGAGCAATAGTAGTTGAGTACGACCATGATTTTCTGAAAATATTTTTCTTTAAATAGAAAGTTCTGATCCTACCTTTCACAAGGTAGGGGTAAGGTCTGCGTATACCCACCCTCCCCAAACCCGATTTGTGGGATCACACTGGTATGTTGTTGTTGTAGAAAGTTTCCATCCTGGTATCTGGAAGGTACTGCAGCCTTATCACTTAGTGCTTACACAATCAGGGGCGTATTCTATGAATAAGCTATGGATTCATCTCAACTCATAAGTTTTGGCTTAGGCTATGTATATGTGTTTATAAAATCACTAAATATGTAACAAGTAATAGTTTTTTAACCCAATAAATTTGATGGAGGCGGTAGAACTACGAATCTGAACCCATAAAGCTCAAATCCTATATCCACCTCTGCTTACAATAGCTACAATTAAAACAAGAAACTTGACACCACATTCCATTTACTTTTAGGTAACAAACTTTAGGGGTAGAAACTACCCTGCCTACGAGGAACTCTCAATATAAAATTTTCAAAAAAGTTTCAAGCACATCCAGCATAGTAGTAGGAGTGTCAACCGTCTTGGTGTTCATTAATAAACTTTGTTAAGTTAAAGAAAGGTAGAAATGTCGATGCATGTCTACATTTTTTCTTTTATTTCCCTTTCACTTTATTAGGTCAAGAAGTCAACAAACTAAGATCCAAAACAAGGAAACATAGCTTTTGCAATCTGGTAAACTAGACAGCCGTATACCCCCGCCTGACTTCCTAGACTTTGCAAAGACATACTTCCATTTTGTAGAAGCGCGACATTGAACAGAACCAGTTGACTTCAAATTAAATAACAAGTAACAACTAAAAGGTTAAAAGTGATCCTGTTGAGCTTGAGTGCTGTCATTATGAGATCATACCGCTCTTAAAAAGAAAAAAACCTGTGTTTTCAATCAAGCTTGAGCAAGCAGGTATGTCGAACAATTCAGGTACAGCGCACTGACTTGTACTAGGAGGAGGCATGTCTTCAACTCTTTAATGATGTGAAGCAAGCTGTTATTGCTTCAGTTGTTAGTTCTTTGCGTCTCATGTATGAGGAATTGGATCAATACTAACATTATTGGTGTATTGGATACTGAAATTAGTTACTCCCTCCGTTCTGACTTATTTTGCACTATTTTCTTATTAGTCCGTTAAAAAAAGAATGGCACATTCCTATAATCCTTGAAGCTTTTATCCCCACACAATTGCTATGGCATGTTTAAGACCACAAGTTTCAAAAGATTTATAGCCACACAAATGTTATGGCATATTTAAGACCACAAGTTTCAAAAGTCTTCCTTTCTTTATTAAACTTTGTAATAGGTCACACTACAACAAACAAAGTGAAGCGGAGAGAATAGTATTTTAATTATAGTTTGATGATTATATACAATCAAACCTCTTCATAACAGGCGTCGTTTGTCTGGATATTTTTTGGCGGCTATAGCGAAATGTTTTTATAGAGCATATATAATATAACATAATATGAAAGTCGATTCCAAGGAAAACTAGGTCGTTATAGTGAAATGTTGCTATAGAGGATGATTGTTATAGAGAGGTCTGACTGTACTAAATTCATTGTGTTTGGCACTTCAAAATTTTCCAGAAATGTGCACTCTATTTCAAAGAACTGTGCACTAACTTCACGCTTTTCGCTTCAAGCCCCATAGCCTTTGTCGCTTTTTGCGCTGTTTGCTTCTAAAAACAATGCGATGACCAAAAAATTTCTAATAATTGAATTGACAGTTTCTATACCAATTAATGACAGCAATGAACTTTTTCCAGAACATAGAACTGGGTTTTACATGACTAACTATCTAATGTTACTAATTCTCAAAAAACTATCTAATGTTACTACACTATTTCACACCTTTTCATTTTTGACAGGTAACAATTAAAAAGCGTATTTCCAAACCAAGGCTATTGTCATATATGACATTTTTTTATAAATATATTGTCATCTATGACACTCAGGGTTCATTCTAGCAGATACTTCAATTTACAAGCAATGGGCTTTATTTTAACTGTTCTGGATTAAATTTAGGAGTGCAAAAGAACAAGAAATTACTGAAAACAGGCTCCAAGTCCAAGATAGGAGTAGCTAACAAATGAGCTTTGTGTAAGGGTTAGGATTCTATAAGTTCCTTCAGCCCAAATAAAAAAGATAAGTAGGAAAATCAATTGGACAAAATTTTGTTGTTCAACAACATTTGTAACTCGTATATATTGACATACTTGAACTTCTTCCCTTCTCAGTTTCCTTTACCAAGTTTTGTGCATATAAAGGAGGTCCTATGTGGGCATAAGATCCTACGGAATCTTTCTTTTTTTCTTTTAGGAAAAGTAAGATCATATGTAATCTAGTATAGTTATTTCACCAACTGCCTTAAGATGTTATTAAATAAACAAACTGAGACATGTAGCAAGGTTAAGATGCACTACAGATGCTTACCGTAAGTTTTGAAGTAGCCTTCAGCTGATTAATCATAAATGGAAGAGTCAACAACCGAATAATAATACTTGTAGCAATTATGGATCCCCACCTGAACAACATCAAAATTTTCAAATCATCAAGATCCTAAGAGTTGTCATTTATTAACTACAAAAAGCATAAAAACTTGACTTTAACTTTCTGCAAATTAAAATTACAAAAGAAATGTGTGTGTGTTCGTGGGGGGGGGGGGGGCATTGAGTTGTTTATGTATCTAGTCATCACTCTCTTTCAGTCTTTCTCACCTAACTATAATCAAGAGGTGAATTACTATACCGTCCATTTCTCTTTCTTACTTGGGGTGTATTTTGTATGGAGAAAAACATTTTATGGAAAATGTTTTCCAATTTGCTCATATTTGGTTGGTTAAAATTTTTGGAAAAGATTTTCTGTAGGAAAACAAGTTCCTTAAAATGAGGACAATGACTTCTCTAATGGAAGTAGGGAAAACAAATTCCATAAATAACACTCCACATTGATTGGCTCCTCCCCACCCTCCAATATACCCCACCCCCACCCCTCCATAGCCCCCATCTGCACTACAACCAAACCCCCAAAGCCCCACCTCATCCCATATAGTGTGTCTAGATTATGTACAAATGCTTTTGGGACAATCGTTTCTACATCACTTACCAAACACAAAAATAAGTAAAAAAACAACTTATTTTACAGAAAAATATTTTCCAAGAAAACATTTTCCGATATACCAAACACACCCTAAATCAATCTAAATAAACTGTAAAAAGATACAACAAGAACATGTTTGTGATAACAGAAAAATTTATAGGTAACAACATTTACTCTTACCATTCAAGCCCAGTAAATATATGAACATAATCCATCAAATACATCAATGCTTTCACCGGTAAAAAACAATCAGCAGCAGCAATTGCCACCTCGTTCACAGCTGGAGCTTGAGAAACTACAGCTTCCACGGCCTTATCAGCAAGTACTTCAGCAACATCAGTCATGTATTCTATTTTATCTGCTCCACCACCAATATCAGTCGACATATTCCTGGTCAAAAAAGACCCATAACTCATCGGAATCATAAGGCCTGAAGCACAAAACCTCCTATCTTGATATGGATTTCTTGAGCCAATGAAGCTATTAACTCCACTTGCACTTCCCATGTAACGGGATTGGGAAAAACTGGGTTCAGGGCTCTTACGATCATCATCATCCTTATGAAAGTAAGAAAATGCAGGGGTAACTCTTTGTTGCTGATAAAGAAGCTTCGCTCGCGTTGTTATGCTGCGCCTATAAGCCATTCTATAGATTTACTTCCTTCAATAAAAACAGATTTAGCAGCTTATATTAGCATCCCACGTCATTATAGGCAACCTTTACAATATATACACAACATATGCATCATAAAGATGAAACCTTTACGGTCACTCGTACAACACAATACACATAAATAAATCATAAAACTGAAAACTTCACATTCTAAAGATGATACCTTTATAATCATACATACAGCATAATAGAGAAACAACAAAATCCCAAAGATAAAAACTTTACAGTTATTCACACAGCAAAACACACAGAAACAATGAATCGTAAAGATTAGAATTTTACAGTCATTCACACAACATAATGCACAAAAACAAGCAAAATTTGAAACAAATCAGAGCTGAGATAAAATTAGCATCTGATATCATACATAGCCAACCTATACAGTATATACACAACATATAAAAAAAAGGGCAGCCCGGAGCTCCCGCATGCGCGGGGTTCGGGGAAGGGCCGGACTGCAAGGATCTATTGTACGCAGCCTTACCTTGCATTTCTGCCAGAGGTTGTTTCCACGGCTTGAACCCGTGACCTCCTGGTCACATGGAGGCAACTTTATCAGTTACTCCAAGGCTCCCCCTTCAGTATATACACAACATATGCATCATAAAAATGAAATTTAATCATAAAGATGAGAACTTCACATTTATTCATAAAACATAATTCACATCCTAAAAATGATACCTTTATAAACATTTCATACAACATATAATACCGAGAAACAATACACCCTAAAGATGAATCCTTTACAGTTATTACACAGCACAATACACAGAAAATATGACTCAAAGATTAGGAACATAATGCACAAAAACAAGCAAAATTTGAAAAGAATCAGAGCTGAGAAAAAATTAGCATCCCATATCATATATAGACAACCTATACAGTATATATACAACATATGCATCATAAAAATGAAATTCAATCATAAAGATGAGAACTTTACATTTATTCACACAACACAATAAAGATGATTCATACAACATATAATACAAGAGAAACTATAAATCCTAAAGATTAAGTCATTTACACAACATAATGCACAAAAACAAGCAAAATATAGAAGGAATTAAAGTTCAGATCCAATTATTGATTAGGTAAATAGATTAATAAGAAGTTTAAGAGTTAAAAAACTTACTGATTATGAGAGTCAAGAAAGAAAGGTTTAATGAAGTGAAAAGTAATTGCAGAGAAGTGAAATCTAGGATCGTTTTTCTCTGTGTTTTTACTTGACCCGTTTAGGTATCGGGGCTCCGAGGAATTTTGTTGTCATATTTGGGGTATTTTTGACAAGTGTTCTGGAGGTTGTCCCTGTGTTTTTACTTCTTAGCATGTTCTTCTGATATTTTAGACATTTGCACCTGCCTTTGGGCCTGTGGAAGTTGGATTGGACTCTATAAAGTGGCCCAAATTGCTGATGGATTTTAAATTGGAAAAAGAACATCCAAAAATACCTCATTTTAAATAAATGATTATTAAGTTCAAAATAAAGAGAAAGTTTAGCCCACCAATATAAAAGAGGAATTAAAAAGAAGAAAATGAAATAACATACTTACCCTTTCTTCTTCCTCTACATTACTTGGAAAATCTGCCATATTGATATTATCAAGTGGATATTCCACACGGTCATCGTCATCTATTGGTGGTATTGGTGACAGAATTATGTTTATTTGGGCAAATCAAAATCAAGATCAACAAAAAAAATTCATATTGATCCTTCAAAAAATATCTCAAAATATGTATAATATGTGTATAACATTAATTTAATTGAGTCTTCAAAAAATATCTCAAAACATGTATAATATGTGTATAATTAGTAAGTATACATTTATTAAACAAAAATTATACGTTGGTTACATTCATTATACAACAATTATATATTTTATGTACATATACTTTAGGGATACATATTCTATACAATAATGATATAGTTTCTATATACATATATAGTAGTGATACATATTTTATACAACAATGATAAGTATTTATATGTATGATACATTTTCTATACATATACATTAATGATATATATACAACAATGATACGGTTTATATAAATATGCTAGAATTAGTTGAAAATGACTAGAAAATGGAATTATTTTGAAAAGGCTAAAAAGTGACCTTTAAGATTCTTGGGCCACCGAGTGTCAATAGTTTCACCCGGATGGTCATTTGTGTTCTTATCCCTTCTAAATTTTCCATTTTATTCGTAGTTATTAGATTTACAATTACATATTTATACATATTTAAAAGTTTTTTTAAAAATACAAACATAGGGTCTAAGCAAAAGTTATCTGACATGATAGCCCCGCCCTTGTGACACGTGATGGAAAATTATGAGAGATTAGTTTCAAGCCACTATATAGACTATCTAGAGCAACTTACGATGAGTATCCATGTCTAATCGTGATGACGTTTATAAATGCTATTGCTAGATGACTAGCGGAGTCCAACCACAATCAACATTGACATGCAATTAGGATAGTAGTAACAGAGATGTTTCTAGGTTCGAACTTGTGATACAACGAGTGAATCACCAACGCTGAAGAAAGGTGATTTCCCTTTTTAGATTAATGCTGATTAGGAACTAATTTTTTCATTGATGAAGAATATAATTAACTTATGCTTGTAATTACTAGTGACAATTCAATAAGAAAATGTAAGTGTAAGATTGTAATAATCACCCTTGGGGAGTCTTCTCATTATTACAAAATATATATATATATATATATAGTGTGTGTGTGTGTACAATGGAGGAATCATGATACATTAAGGATCCTAATATACCATAAATATACAGTACTCATAATTACACAATATATGGGGAATATTCGCTAATACACCCTCAGTCGGAGCGGGAGGAGGCTGGACGCTAAGGCTGGATCTGAAGTCGAGGAATAACTTTATAGGAAGCCCTTTTGTGAAGATGTCTGCATACTGATATGACGAAGGCACATGCAACACTTTGACATGACCGAGAGCAACTTTCTCACGAACAAAGTGTATATCCATCTCAATGTGTTTGATTCTCTGACGTTGAACTGGATTGTGAGATAGATATATGATAGATATGTTATCACAGTAGACGATAGACGCCTTACACAAGGGACACTAGAGCTCCAAAAGTAGATTTCGGAGCCAACAGATCTCAGCTACAACATTGGCAACACCTCGATACTCTGTTTCGGCACTCGAAAGGGATATTATGGCTTACCTCTTGGCAGACCATGAAATGAGACTATTCCCTAAAAATACACAATAGTCGGAGGTGGAGCGTCGCGTTTCCTGACACCCTGCCCAATCTGCATCTGTATATGATAGTAACATGGTCGGTGCAGAAGGGTATAGATGCAACTCATAATCAAGTGTGCCCTTAATGTATCAGATGATACACTTAAGAGCAGTGAAGTGGGCCTCTTTAGGGGCATACATAAACAGACATACATGTTGAACAACATACGTAATATCATGTCTGGTGAAGGTAAGATACTGAAGTGCACCTGCAAGGCTCCTATAAAGAGTAAGATCGAAGACTGGAGCACCATCAATAACACTAAGCTTTGATTTAGAATCTATTGGCGTGATCTTGCAATTGGTCATCTTAGCCATGTACACGATCTTCTCTGCATACTTACAATGACTCAAGAACATAGTATCGACAAATCTGGTCACTGATATTCCCAAGAAGTAACTCAACTTGCCCAAGTCAGTCATAGCAAATTCGGTTTTAAGTAAAGCAATAATCTCATTTTTCAACACATTAGATGAGGTAGTGAGAACAATATCATCCACATATAGCAGTAAGTAAGCAGTGCTACTACCTTGATGAAAAATGAAAAAAGAATTATCACACCTACTGCATACAAAACCATTATGCATAATGTACCTGGCAAAACGTTCATACCACGCTCTGGGGCCTGTTTCAAACCATACAGTTACTTACGGAGATGACATACATACTGAGGGGCTGCTAGATGGACAAAGTCAAGTTGTTGGTGCATGTAAAATGTTTCCTTCAAGTCTCCATATAGAAACACATTTTTCACGTCAAGCTAATGTATCTCCCAATGCTTGTCCATGTCTATACTCAAAACTGTGTGAATGGTAGCCTGTTTGACAACTGAACTGAACGTCTCACCACAATCAATATCCTCCTGCTGATTTGTGTCATTAGCAACAAGTCTTGCTTTATACCTCTCTAGATCATCAATGTCTCTGTATTTGTGATGAAAGAGCCACATGCAATGGTTCACATTCACGCCTCCGGTCTAGGAACTAAATCTCACATATTTTGTTTCGTTAAAGCATTAAATTCCTCACACATAGCCGCATTCCAATTAGGGTCTAGTTTGGCTAATTTGGGGGTTTTGGGAAATTATTTGTGTAGATAGGTTAAAATGGACTTTGGGCTTGAAAATCTCATATTGGGCATGGGTTTCCATTCGGTGTGGGGGGCAGTGAGTGGGTGGTTAGTTGGGTGGTTTATTGGTTGCGGGTCACGGATGTCGCGCCCTATTTTGACCTTGCTCGGGTCAAAGCGGAGCGCGGACGTGTCTGGGTGATTCCTGGGTAAAGGATTGAGGAGTCGCCACCTAATTATTTTTACGGTGAATTAGGACACCTAAATTTTAAACTAAATGCTGCCATGTAACTCCAATTTTAAGGTCTGCGAAACTAGTGAGATTCTAGGTAAGGGTTCTTTATTATCCTAAAGGGAAGGGGTTAGGCATCCTTTAAGATCCGCTAACTTGCGGTTATCCGGTAAAACTCAGTTTAATTATTGCTAGAAAAATGTATGTTTTACAAGTATAATAGATTAAAAGATGTTTTGCAAATAATTGGTAAATGATGCATTTTATACAAGTACGTATTCAGATGACATAAAAAGAAAGATACATGTAAAGTTTTGAAAAATATGTATTTGTGACAATAAATTATTTATACTATCAAAGAAGTAAAATTTTGGGAATCATTGAATTGTAAATTGACAAAAGATAAACTTATTCGGAATGATTAATAAAGCGAATAAAAGATGACAAAAGTTTTTTTTTTTTTTTTTAAATCTTAAATACGCGTGACGAGCCTAAAATAAATAAACTAGCGAGGGATTTCTAAGTTTGAAACTAACCTATGAATTAATCCTAAGTTTGCCTATTCTAAGCATTTCAATAATTACATAAGTGCGATAAATAATATTACAATACAAAGCGAGATAAAAGCTGAATTTGAAGAAAGAAATAAAATAAATAAACTCCGAGGAATAATTGCCTTTATTTACTTTAGTCCCTGCAAGCTGTCAAGAACAAACGGTTAGAAACAGTTAAATACAAATAACTTCATATCCGTATTCAAAACAGTGAATGTTTTGATCGCGGAGGGCTCAGACTTAAATTTTGAAAAGAACATTCCAATCACGTCGTGGCTGCAAACATATGACTAATGTAGTTTATTTTGATTGTCTCGCCTACTAAACGTGTCGGTCTCTCGGGTGAAATAGAAAAGATCACTATAATCACGTCGTGGCTGCGAATATATAATTCACCTCGCCTACTAAACATGTTGATCTCGGATGAAATAAAGGTTTAAGCCTCATCATTGCCCAGAAGTTATATTTCCGTCTTTGCAACTGTGGAGGCCTCAAAATCGACGGATATTTTTCATCGGCCAGTGTAGTATCGTGTTTAAATCAGCAAAATTAAATCGAACGAAAGCGGCGGCGATGCGGCGATGCGATGCGATAGCGATGCAATGCATGCGATAGCGGTAGCGATAGCGGTAGCGATATGATAGCGATAGCGATAGCGATAGCGATAGCGATAGCGATAGCGATAGCGATAACGATGGCGATGGCGATGGCAATAAGCGATGCGCGATGGCGATGGCGATGCTTGATGCGCGATGGCGATGGCGATGGCGATGCGATGGCGATGGCGATAGCGATAACGATGATGGCGATGGCGATGCGCGATGGCGATGGCGATGGCGATGGCGATGGCGATGGCGATGGCGATGGCGATGGCGATGGCGATGGCGATGCAATAGCGGTAGCGGTAGCGATGTGATGGCAATAAGAGGCAATTTCCGAAAGACCACGATGCTTAGTTTAAAAAGTAAAGCGATAAAGCGAATATTGGAATCTTTGAAGCGATTAATTTGAAAGCGAAAGCAATGTCTGAAAGGTGCGGTGTTTAGTTTAAAAGCGATAAAAATGGTAAAAGCAGTGATATCCGTTGCATGGATGTTTAAAACAAGAAATTGAAAAAAAAAAGCGATGTCAAACCGAGCAATGAACTGAAACAGAAAAAAACAGCACCCGAGCAGGCGCAATATTTGTTTTAAAAAAAAGCAGTAAAAACAGTAAATATCCGTTGCACGGATGCTCAAAACAGTAAACTGAAAAACAGAGAAACAAAGCGCGGCCTCGAATTTAATTTCATCGGCTAGTGTGCGATGTTTAATTAAAAGGCAGACGGTAAAACAGTAAGTATCCGAGGCATGGATGTTTAAATCAATAAACTAAAAAAACAGCGAAACAAAACCGCGGCCTCGAATTCAATTTCATCGGCCTAATTATTCTAAATATCCTAACAATCACACAAGCATTAGATAATTATTACAGACCCAAATAAAAATAACGAAAATAAAGAATAACAAATGAAAGGGAACTAAAGCGGATGACGATGTCATCTCGTCCTATTTGTTTGGAAATCCCGAGGCCGAAGAATGGAAGGAATGTGGATGCGGGTCTTCATTTGACGATGATCACAATGATGAGTCTCATAACGAGACTCTTCGTTGCTCCCAATGTATTTCATATATATAAAAAATGGATTAGTAGACCTTACATGAGAATATATATATATATATATATATATATATATATATATATATATATATATATATATATATATATATATATAAGAAGAATATAAATAAATGATTCATGAAAAGTGATATGTCAAATTCTGAAGGCATTATACACTTAGGCAAGTAAAGACAAATATATAGTCAATTCAAGAAGAGTATGGAAGCCTAGAAATGCACATATGATCATTTTTATACAATTCCTTAAATGTGGAGTCAATCAAGTCAAAAATATGCAACAACATTCATTCTACACAACCAGGTATAATGACACTTTAAATTAGGCATGGCATGATTAACATGATTTAGGCAATCAAATCTCATATCTTGCCTACAGCTAATCAAAACAAAGAATAGTCTAGAATGGTTTTACATCACACTTGCACAAAGGCATCATGCCCAGAATTAAAGCTATCCCTAACACATACTCATTCCATATGTTTACAAGTAGACATGATTCACGTAGGCCAATTTACGAACCAAAGAAAACTACATATACTTTTAATAGGCAGCTTAGACATGTCTAGGTGCATCTTATTCAAGAACATGGGCATTTTTTTATCTATATCAAGAACCTAGTCGGAAATATTTCTATTTTTTTTTGTCCCTAGGCGATTTCTATACCTAATCTCATCTTATACATGCTCACATGAAACAGGATTGTAAACTAAAGTAGTAATTACAAATATAGCTTCAAAGACAAGTGGTTGATCAGATTTTGTACGTTAAAGTAGCCGAAGAAAGAATATATGCTAACACAACCGGTTCTAAATTTAAACAAGAATAAAAGAGGCAAGGAAGACTAATGTATAAATTATGTATACATACATAATAAATTACGTTGGACTAATCTTAATCTTAAAGGAACATGACATTCATAAACTTAAACCAAACGCACATACTATTATATTAGACATGGATAATATACTCCTTTTAAAATTGCACATATTAATCTAGAATATAGCATGTAAATATCGCCATTTAAATCAATTAAAGTATGCTCATTGTTTGATTTAATATGCAGCGACCAAACTACCACATACAATAATTTTGAATATCAACAAATCGCTAAGTGTCCTAAGAATATTTAATCAAGTCATTAATCTTACATTATCCATATTGCACTTAATAACGAACCCAAGATGCCTTACTAAGGCTAATGACAATAACTAGTTAACCAACACATCGAGGTAATATCATCTATCACATATCATCTCCAAAATCAGAAATATCCCAACGACATATATACAATTATGTAAGTAAAACGTCTCATTATCATATTAATTAATCAAGACTACATTACTTAGCAAAATATCATACTAAGTCAAGCATAAACACACAATCAAATAAGCTTAAATAAATATAGAAGAATTGGAACGAGTCTAACCTTCTCCGGGTAGCGAACCGAGGCGCGTTTCGAATCGTCGACCCGCTCGGAGGAGTTTGGAATTCAGATTTTGCGATTTCGGAATTCTGATTTATTTTTTTCTGGAATAGGGTACTGTTTTCTGATATTGGACCCGACCCGACCCGGCAGTGACCCGACCCGGCAGTGACCCGACCCGGCAGTGACCCGACCCGGAACCGAAAAAACAGGGAAAATAGCTAAAAATTCAGATTCTTCAACACCAAAAACCAATAATTTTCGACCTATATTTTCGGAATCTTTAAGTTGAAGAACACATGCAAGAACAAAGAGGTGTTCTTAAGAAGATTTCGGATTTTTTAGTGAAGAACAACACAACCAAATACAATACAACCAAAACTTAAACCTAAGTTTCAAATTAAAATTGACCTTAAGCAAGAAAAAAAAAACCTTTTTCAATCCCCAAAAAATCCTCCTCCCGAAACAGTGCAAAAGGGGGGGTTTTATAGGTCTCAAACTTGACGTTCAACCCCCCCATACCCCCCTTAAAAAATGAATTTGAATTTCAAAATAAAGGGGACAAAATTTGATTCTTTGGGGCGTGTGTTGCGGATTTTGGGGGGTATGGGTCGAAGTGACGGGAGGGGTGTGGTGGTGTCAGGGTTTGGTGACCGGCGGGTTTCGGGGGTATGGGGTAGGTCGGCGAAGTGGGGTACGGGGTGTGGGGTTGGTCGAACAACGAGAGAGAGAGATGAGAGAAAATGGATTTTTTTGATCTTTGTTTTCGGATTTTTATTTGTTTGGGGGGATTAAAAGAGGGGAATGGGTTTGGGGTCAGGCGACGGGTCGGGTGAGTGGGCCGACGGGAGTTGGGTCAGGCGATGAAATGGGGATTTAATTGGGGGAGTTTGGGCTTGTGGTGTTGGGTTTAATTGTTTTGGTTTTTGTTTTGTGGGTTGTGGGAATTGGGGAAATAAAGGGAAAGGAAATGGGTATTGGGCTTGGTTTGGGGCTTTGGTTTAAGGGTGTTGGGTTTTGTTTTGGGATTGGGCTTGGGCGAAAAATGGGTTTTAATTTAGGTTGGGTAGAAATTGTATTGGGTTAGGAATTGAAAAAAAATATAAAAGAGGTTTAATATTAAAACATATTTATATATATATATATATATATATATTTGTAAAAGATGTGAATTATTTAAAATAGCGTAACGATGTGAAAAAAATATAATATTTGCGAAATGTTTAATGCTTAAAAAAAAAATGTAAATGCGATGCAATTTTGCGAGAATAAATAACATAGAATTTTCGGATAACTTATGATTATTATAAAATGCAAATGATATAAAATGCGAATAATAATAATAATACGAAGATGCACACATATATGCCTATATTTTAAAATTATTTTAAAAGTGTCAAAAATATTAAAAATTACGAATAAAATCATAAAAGATGGGACAAAATTGGGTGTCAACAACGGAACTGTTGTGTGTGGTTGGGTTGTGGAGTGATGGAACAGGGCAGTAGGTGAGGTGAGGAGCAGTGTGGTGGCAGATTTGGTATGGTCGACGATGATTTAGGTATGGTCGGAGATGAGGGTTGGGTGATGTGTGGTGTGGTAGGTACCGTCGGGTAAGGGGACGGTGGTGGGTTTAAGATGCGGCGCTGGTGCGTATGTGTGGTGGTGGTGTTGCCGGTAACTAGCTGGTCGATGAGGAATGGGTGGGTAGCTGGGTTGTCAGAATTGTCGGTTGGTTGAGGTGGCAGAGCAGCTGGTGGTAGGTGAAGGTTCTGGGTGGTGGTGGGTTGGAGGACCGGCGTGTAACACCCCGTACTTTCTAGACATGGTTTGAATCGCTAGACGTATGTAAATAGACCCGAGCGTTGGAGCCTTAGAGGACTTTGTCGTATGCAAGTCAGAGCTTGGGGGTAAAAGGATGCGATCCCGAAATAATTTAGGACTTAAGAAGTGCGACTACATGAAATGAAAATAATAGTTATATGTCCCTAAAGAGGTTATGGACTAGTGCTATATCGTATGATTATGACATTGGGTATATGAAGGTTTTATAAGTCATTAAGATTTAAGTGAATTGAGATAAAAAAATTTATTATGTGTGTAATTGATTAAATCGGGGATTGTAGTAGGAGTTAAAGAATTAATTAAAATCATGAGATAAATCTTTGGTGGGAATGGTCCACGTTATTTAGGTAGTGATGGAAGCAAGTAATATATGTCATACTCATAAAGGGGAGGTGGCATTATTTCATGATTATTAATGAAGTGTAAACCAATGAGGTTACACGTGTAAAGAGGAAACTGTTATTCCTATGACATTTAACTCACTT
Source organism: Anisodus acutangulus (assembly GCA_029783415.1). Taxonomy (NCBI): domain Eukaryota; kingdom Viridiplantae; phylum Streptophyta; class Magnoliopsida; order Solanales; family Solanaceae; genus Anisodus; species Anisodus acutangulus. Next base: position 28,952,019 of record CM056512.1, read on the forward strand.
TCTTAGTACTTCACATAGCAAAATAAGGCCGCAAAGTAATGATTTTTTTATTAGAAGCAAATTATCCCATTTACAATACGCAGCAAATCTATTTTCAAACCAAGAAGCAACAAAACACGAAGAATGATGTAGAATTTATGCCACGTCGATTACGTAATTTATCACCAATTGTTCTTCGAATTGTAGCAAATTAAAGGTTTCTTCAAAGTGAAGTAAGGTGGAAGAAGAGGGTTTCTTGAAAAATAAGATTTGGATGCATTACGGGTTGCTTTAGTTGTATTGTGGACACAAAATGGATAAGGTATGTTAAGGCAAATCCTTCTTTCTTTTAGCATGTTCTACGTACGAAACGTGAACGTAATAATGTCCCATAAATTATTCTACTCTTAGTGGTTAAGAATGTTCATGTTATTCATTCCTATTGTCAAAGCATGTCTAAATATGTTCCTAAATCCTTATTGAGTTATATGATAGAGATGTTACTATTCACAATATTAATCGGAGGTGAAGCGATATTATGTCACTCCGATAAACTCAAAATGTTTTATTATCGTTCATGCATTTTATTCATGTATTACCTTGGATACACGTGTGTTATATACATTACTATATGGTATGTATTATATATATGTATGGGATGTGAAAAGGGATACAACGTTATATACGCACACCACCTGATCAGCTGGTGTATGATAATGATTATGCCCACAGAGGCTAAAGGGAGACGGCATTATATACGCATATATATATATATGTATGACAACATTGTGCATGGTATTTAGGCATATTATGGCCCTCAGAGGCATTCTACACAGATATGATACTTATGCATATTATGGCCCTCAAAGGCATTCTCTACTAGTTGGTTGTTTCTTGTCTCATGTTACTTTCAGGTCTCTATTGTGTTATTCTTTATGCATGACATACTCAATACATCAGTCGTACTGACGTCCTTTTTGTCGGGGGACGCTGCGTTTCATGCCCGCAGACTCATGTAGACATGGTGACGGTTCACACTAGTAGGTTGCTGGTTCATTAGATATTGGAGCACTCCATTTGTTCCGGAGTAGCAGGCTAATCTTGGTACGGTACTTCTGCATATGCATAGGGGTATGGCGGATCCCTGTCCCGACCTTATGATGTCACGTACTCTTTAGAGGCTTGTAGACAGTTGTCCTGTGTATAGTAGTCATGTATGGCCTTGCCGGCCTTGGTATGTATATGTATAGTAATTGGGTCCTTCTGGTTGCAGGAATTTTATATAGCTCCTTTCCAATCTACTATTTTTTTGTATGTCAGTAGGATATCTCGTGGCGACCTCGTGAACCATGCGAAATTATGGATATATGTTAAATATATAATTAATGGTACTCGACAGGTAAGGTCTGGGTGCCTGTCATGACCCTCTGATTTGGGTCGTTACAAACTTGGTATCAAAATAGGTCTGTCCTAGGGAGACTGCAAGTCGTGTCTGGTAGAGTCTTGTTATGGGTGTGTTGCGCTCCACACTTACAAATAGGAGGTTGCAAGGCATTTAGGGATGATTTCCATTCTTTCATATCATAGATCGTGCAGTAGAGTTGAATCCTAAGAATTCAGGTTTAACTCGTGGCTGATACTGTTTCAGTAATGTCGGTTACCAAAAAGACTTCAGTTAGTTAATATTCGTAGCCAGTAAATGAGTGACTTCTACCATACGATTGATACGCCAGAAGGGCACTTTTATGTTCAAAATATGAGATTGTGAGGAATTGTCTCACTCATATACAGAAGACATAATGCAAGCCTGGAAAGCAAAATGTTTATTTTGGATACAGAAAAAAAAAGTAAAGTAAAGGAAGTGTTAAGCACATGAACGCATAAGATTGAAAGAATTCTCTCTGTAGAGCTTATTGTGTTTATGATTACAACAATGTCTTCTTCCAGTAGGGTTATAATTAGCAGGGAGATTGAAGTTGGATTGAGTGTAAATACGAATAGTATGCTCTCCATTGAGACAGATCCGTCAGAGTATATGCGTAAGTTGCTTTCTCATGCACGACTTCATCCTAGAGCATCTGATAGAGATAGGCCCCTTGAGGGGTCAGGGAGCTCATAACCCAGGGAGTTTATTAGTCAGGGATCACTGATATTTAAATGGTTCAAAGATACCAATATCTCAGGGTCAAAGTTGTAAAGGTAGAGTGAGACCGCCCCGACCATACGCATGCCAAATTATGCCGCACAGGTACATGGGGTTGGTTGAGTGTGGCAGTAATGGACACAACATTCCGAAATGTCCCAAGTTGATGCGCAAAGATAAGGATAAGATGATTATGAGTTGTACAGATGAAAAGTAGAAGACATCATAAGAAGGTTTAGTAGGTTATGGAAATCTATCCGTTTTACAGTGACTCTTGCTAATTAGAATGAGGGAATATGTTATGTACGTGCGACCTAAATTTTAATGTCTTACCGAGAATAGATTGGGAATTGTCCCAGGATTTTATTAACAAGAATGGATTTCCACAATCGAATCATGTGAAGAGTGACCATCAGTAAATTTAAAAAAATGACGTAAAGTGGCATACCCATAATGGTGGGCCCAAGTCATATATAAGGATCGAGTTATCCACAATAGTGGAAGGGGACATAAGCCTCTCGTCCTTGCATAAATGACGATACCGCATATTATTGAGAATTACGTGTATCAGTGTTAGTAAGATAAGGTATGCTACAGGTATTGGCCTGGTAAGGTCTGCGGCTTCATTTTGCAACATGTTACAATTCTACATAACCTGTGGATAACAATAGCTTGTTGGGGGCAATTGAGGGCGAGAACTATGGAACAATCAAAGAATGGTTGTAAGAAATATGAAAACAATTAATAAGTACGAATGGAATGGTATGCTCAAGTATTAAGGCAGAAATATTTTTCGTTTAATGACGAGTAGAAGGAAGGATTACGACTAGGGATGGCAAAGGATCTGATTTGGACCGGATCCTATTAGATCCAAATCCAGATTCATTTTTCATACCTGAATCCAGATCCGGATCCGTCGAGTCCATAAAAATCAGATCCAAATCCAGATCCATTGGATCCACCGGGTCGGATCTGGATCTACATGTAAAAAAATTTGCCTTGCTAAGATTTTTTTTTTGAACTGACAAACGATTTTTACTTAGCTAACAATTTACTGTGTTTCAATTTTTCATATGAGATATTTTGTTCGTTGTCTCGTTTTGATTGTGAGCTATTAATTGAAAATGTTGGACAATGACAATAGTTGTGGAAATTATGACTAGTATTTTCACAATGCAGAACTTGCATGTGCTTGAAATCTTCACAAATGAAGTGAATATAATTTTAACTACTTGTCTATGGAGATGTTAGTCATTTACTAATATAACATTGATTTTATTATCGAAGTTACCTCTTTATTTTTTGGTTGAGTTAACGCGGGGATAAATTAAACTTGTTTTGAGAATTAAACTTGCAAGGATGTGCTTAGCAATTTTAAAAAAATACTTATAAAATTACATTCTAGGTTATGAATATATTTAATAAAAAACGAATTCACGGGTCGTATACGGATCTCAAATACAAGCTCCAGATCCAGATCTGATCCGTCGGGTCCAAATTTTAAAAATCCATATCCTATAAAAACGGATCTGGATCCACCGGACCGGATCCAGGATCCACTGCTATCTCTAATTACAACAAGAAGGATAAATGTGAATAAGATTATAGTTATGCAGGTTTCACAAAGGTATGATTACTCCAGAACAGCCTAAGGACCAACGGTAAATGAGGGACAATAAGAACTCTTCAACCAAAAGTGACGATTCTATGATGTTCAGGAAGAGAGTATGAGAAATACTTTGAGATAACAGATTTCCCCCAGGGCAACTTGAAATGGAAATGTAGAGGTAAGACAAATGAGCACTCGATCGATGGAAAATCTAATAATGATAAGACAAGAAAGCTTGACAAGTCATTGGATCATGGAACACTGTGGATTGGATCTAAACATACGAAGCAATCGGTTCCACAACTTATGCAGTCATACCTCTCAGACATTATGTAAATGGAAGTAACAGTGAGTAAAGCTCGAGATTAGCACCTAGACAGGTGAAAAGAGGCCAATGACGCATATGAACACAAGGTAGACATTAAAAATATATGTCAAAAGATAATGACATTATAATGAAGATAAAATGTCATGCAAACACAAATGTCTAAGATCATCTTGGAACTGACCAAAGGTTCTACGAGGTAGATAAAGTATTGGGTTTAAAGCTTAACGAGATCAAGGAAATCTTTTCCCAAAGCGCCAGTGACATAAAGTCTTAGCAATGAGGCGAGTGAAGGAATTCAAATATAAGTATAATGACCAGGTTTGGATATAGTAGGCCAACGTCATGTAATGCAAATTCTCAAGAATCTTCCACGTATAGAATAAGGGAATAAGTTAACTACTCATCCTTTAAGGGATAGTAACGCCAATGATTGGAATTAGAAGCAATGTTTGAAATTACATATGTATACCAGAATGTTTCAGAATTAAAACGAGTACGACAAGTAAGAAAATGAGTAAACAAATGTCAAAATAAGTAAAGAAAGGAAGTTGTTTATAATTATGAGTAGTGAGAAAGTACGAAAAAAATTCTTTTCAGGCCATGAATGAGAGTTAACTGTGATGATATGCGCATTTCAGATTCAATGACATTATTCATAGTGTTCACGATTGAGATACTATAAATATAAGTGTTTTCAGCACATCAATTAGTAAATAAAGCTAAGTTGACAATAGGATCATTCACCCACAATCGGCTTGACTAATATGAGAACTAAGGAGAGAAGTTGAGCTGAGGGAATGCATCAGCTAGCTAGGTGGGAGTCCGATTGGAGGATTCAGATAGCGATAGCCCTATGACTCAAATTACAGCAGGGTCATCGTTCATACTGGAAGAAAAGGAAACATCATGATGAAGATCCAATTTTAGAGAAGATTGGGAAAATATTTAGTAAAAGAGAACTGCAACCTTCGAGTATAATGGGAGAGGGACCCCAGATAGAAGGTACATTGGTGTATTCTTAATGTAGTAGGATTACGAGATAAGATTATGACAGAGGTCCACTTCTCACAATATTCCATTCACCCTGGATCTACTAAGATGTATTATGATCTCAAAGGTATGTATTTGTGGAACGACATGAAGAGAAACATTGCGGAGTTTGTAATTGGGTGTCCTAATTGTCAGCAAGTAAAAGCGGAGCACTAAAAGCTCAACGATTTGACTTAGAACATTGAAATCCCAATGTGGAAATGGGAAATAATTAATACGGATTTCATTACCGGTTTACCTCGCTCTTATCATAAGTTTGATCATATTTGGGTGATTGTTGATAGACTGACCAATCAGCTAAATTCCTGGCGGTCAAAACTATCTACACAACCGAGAACTATGCAAAGTTATACGTTAAGGAGATTGTTCGCCTTCATGGTATGCTATTTCTATTATATCTGATCGAGGTGCGCAGTTCACAGATAATTTCTGGAGATCATTTTAAAAAGGTTTGGACACTCAAGTTAGTCTTAACACATCTTTTCACCCTCAGACAGACGGGCAGACCGAGCATACGATTCAAACACTCGAAGACAAGTTACGAGCTCGCGTATTGGACTTCAAGGGAAGTTGAGATGATCATTTACCCCTTATTGAAATTGCGTACAATAACAGTTACCATGCTAGCATTAAATGACTCCATATGAAGCTTTGTACTGACGAAAATATAGGTTTTCTATCGGATAGTTTGAAGTAGTCGAATCAGAATTATTTAGGCCTGACCTAGTTCACCAAGCCATAGAGAAGGTGAAGTTTATCCAAGAACGGTGGTTAACCGCTCAGAGTCGTCGGAAGTCGTAATCAGATGTGCGATGGTGGAACTTAGAATTCCAAGTAGATGATTGGGTCTTTTTGAAGATTTCGCCTGTGAAGGATGTAATGAGGTTTGAAAAAAAAAAGGGAAAGCTTAGTCCAAGGTACATTGGGCTATATCGCATAATTTGATGAATAAGACAGATGGCTTACGAATTGAACTTGTCTTCGGAGTTAGAGTTAGTTCATCCGATTTTCCAATTTTCTATGTTAAGAGCGTGTGTGTGGGGGGGGGGGGAATCCTTCCTGAATTGTACGAATTGATGATGTGAAGGTTACGGGGCATCGATCATATGAAGAGGTCTCTGTTGCTATCTTAGATCGATAAGTCTGCGAGTTGAGGACTAAAGAAGTAGCCTCCGTGAAAGTTTATGGCGGAATAAGAATGTAGAGGAAGTGACACGGGATGCGGAAGAGGAGATGAAACATAAATCTCCTTAACTATTCCAGACCAACGCCGAGATTTTGAGAGAAGCAGGAGGTGAGTTCTATTTCAAATTATTATAATTAATGCTTGGTGACCATGTGAGATTTGGTATAATGATGTATGTTGTATTATATGGCCCCGTGAAGCGATGGTTATGTTTTCTGGCTACGTGACGGGGATCCAGATAGTCCTATTTGTTGAGGACTATAATCCTTAGATATGTCACCCCAACATTCGAGAATGAATGTTTCTAAGAGGGAAATGATGTAACACCCCTTACTTTCGGGCCATGGTTTGAATCGCTAGACGTATGTAAATAGACCCGAGTGTTGGAAGACTTTGTCGTATTCACGTATACAAATCAAAGCTTGGGGGAAAAGGATGCGATCCCGAAATAATTTAGGACTTAAGAAGTGCGACGACATGAAATGAAAATAATAGTTATATGTCCCTAAAGAGGTTATGGACTAGTGATATATCGTATGATTATGGCATTGGGTATATGAAGGTTTTATAAGTCATTAAGATTTAAGTGAATTGAGATAAAAAAAATTATTATGTGTGTAATTGATTAAATCGGGGATTGTAGTAGGAGTTAAAGAATTAATTAAAATCGTGAGATAAATCTTTGGTGGAAATGGTCCACGTTATTTAGGTAGTGATGGAAGCAAGTAATATGTGTCATACTCATAAAGGGGAGGTGGCATTATTTCATGATTATTAATGAAGTGTAAACCAATGAGGTTACACGTGTAAACCAATGAGGTTACACGTGTAAAGAGGAAACTGTTATTCCTATGACATTTAACTCACTTTCTTAGTACTTCACATAGCAAAATAAGGCTGCAAAGTAATGAATTTTTTTATTAGAAGCAAATTATCCCATTTACAATACGCAACAAATCTATTTCTAAACCAAGAAGCAACAAAACACGAAGATTGATGTAGAATTTATGCTACATCGATTACGTAATTTATCACCAATTGTTCTTCGGATTGTAGCAAATTAAAGGGGGTGCATTACGGGTTGCTTTAGTTGTATTGTGGACACAAAATGGATAAGGTATGTTAAGGCAAATCCTTCTTTCTTTTGGCATGTTCTACGTACGAAACGTGAACGTAATAATGTCCCATAAATTATTCTACTCTTAGTGGTTAAGAATGTTCATGTTATTCATTCCTATTGTCAAAGCATGTCTAAATATGTTCCTAAATCCTTATTGAGTTATATGAGAAAGATGTTAATATTCACAATATTAATCGGAGGTGAAGCGATATTATGTCACTCCGATAAACTCATAATATTTTATTATCGTTCATGCATTTTATTCATGTATTACCTTGGATCCACATGTGTTATATACACTACTATATGGTATGCATTATATATATGTATGGGATGGGAAAAGGGATACAACGTTATATACGCATACCACATGATCAGCTGGTATATGATGATGATTATGCTCACAGAGGCCAATATGATATGATGTCCATAGAGGCTAAAGGGAGACGGCGTTATATACGCATATATATATGTATGATCGCATTGTGCCTGTCATTTAGGCATATTATGACCCTCAGAGGCATTCTACACAGATATGATACTTATGCATATTATGGCCCTCGGAGACATTCTCTGCTGGTTGGTTGTTTCTTGTTTCATGTTATTTTCAGGTCTCTATTGTGTTATTCTTTATGCATGACATACTCAATACATCAGTCGTACTGACGTTCCTTTTGTCGGGGGACGCTGCATTTCATGTCCGCGGGGCTCAGGTAGACACGGTGACGGTTCATACTAGTAGGTTGCTGGTTTAGCTGATATTGGAGCACTCCATTTATTCTGGAGTAGCAGGCTAATCTTGGTATGGTACTTCTGCATATGCATAAGGGTATGGAGGAACCATGTATCGACCTTATGATGTCACGTACTCTTTAGAGGCTTGTAGACAGTTGTCATGTGTATAATAGTCATGTATGGCCTTGTTGGCCTTGGTATGTATATGTATAGTAATTGGGTTATTCTGGTTGCAAGAATTTTATATAGCTCATTTCCAATCTACTATTTTTTTGTATGTCAGTAGGATATCTCGTGGTGGCCTCGTGGGCTATGCAAAATTACTGATATATGTTAAATATATGATTAGTGGTACTCAGCAGGTAAGGTCCGGGTGTCCGTTATGACCCTCCAGTTTGGGTTGTGACACGATGGTGATACAGGGAAGCTGGATCGGATGCCAGTGGCGGTGGCAACCTGCGATGGGTGTGATTGAGAGGTGGCCGGGGACACTACCGCGGAGCTGACGGCTGTAGTGGCAGCGGTTGGTGGCAGAGATTGGTTCACTGTTTCTGATTGATGTAGTTGGCTGAGAATGATGAGGGAGATGTCGGGCTCGTCAAGAAAGGTATAGTCCATTTTTCAGAATTTTTAGAGATTCGAGAAGGGAATGTGGTCTCGTTAAAAGTGACGTGACGAGAGATGTGGATTTGACAAGTGGACAGGTCATAGCAAAGATAGCCTCTATGATTAGACGAGAAACCTACGAAGACACACATAGTAGTTCGATGTGTTAATTTGTGAGGGGCAGTGGATGCAAGATTGGGATAACACATGCAACCGAATATTCTTAGGTGGTCGTAAGAGGGAATCCTTCGGTATAAAATTTCGGTTGGAGTCATATTGTGAAGGGTGCTAGTTGGTAAAATATTTAGAATGTATTCTACCATTTTGACGGCATATTCCCAGAAGGACGGAGAAAGGGAGGCATGAAACAGGAAAGTACGAACCATGTTATTAATAATGCATATGATTCGTTCTGCTTTACCATTTTGAGGCGATGTGTGGGGGCACGAGAATTGAAAAACCATACCATTATTTCCACATAATCGGTGAAACATGGAATTGTTGAATTCGCGACCATTATTACACTGAACCGATTTTATACACTTTTCAAACTGTGTTTTGCTAAAAGTACGAAACTCAAGAAATTTGGCAAACACTTCTGATTTAAATTTGAGTAGGTAGATCCAAATATAATGAGAAAAATCATTTAACACGACAAGATAATATTTATGACCAAGTGAACTAGAGATAAGAGATGTCTACAAATCATCATGAATAATATCAAAATGAGAAAACGTAATACTAGAAGATGATTTAAAAGGAAGACGAATATGTTTGCCTAAAGAACAAGAAACACAGTGCTGTGCAAGTTTCTCATTATTACATTTAATAAAATTATTGCCTCTAAGAAAATTAAAAATTTGGGCTCCTAGGTGGCCATGCCTATTATGCCATGTGGAGATGGGAGAGCATGATCTGGCAGCGGTGGTGGATGGGAATGGATAGAGATCCCTCGTGCTATTGCATCTCGTAAGAGGTGTCCCCGTACGAAGACCATTCACAGTAAAACCAAAAGGGTCAAAATCAACAGAGATAGAATTATTACGAGTAAATTTGCGGACAGAAATTAGGTTCTTAATGATGTTTGGATCATACATAACATTGTTAAGAGAAAGGGGTGGATGAGGCAGTTGTGTGTAAGAGGTACCATAGCCCTGTATTGGAATGCGATGACCATTGCCAACTATAATGTACTGATGATACTTTAATCGAAACAATTTGAGAATATTACCTGCAGAGCGGGTGAGGTAAGATGTGGCCCCCGAGTCCATGTACCAATTTCCATCGGGCTCCTGCAAGTTCAAACTGCTAAAGGCTGACCCAAATCAATCGGGGCCAGACCTGAGGAATGCTGCGGGTACTGGGCCTACATGAAGTGGGCTTGGTGTGGCTGATAGTGGGCTGACCGAGCTGATGAAGCGGGGCCCAATAATCCATGTTGTGGGTAAGGGAAGTGGACATGTACTTGGGCAGGAGAGGAGGCCCAGTTCCCGTTCAGATAGTGGGCAACTGGGCCAGTCCAATGCGCATATGGACTGGGCTGCAGCGGCTGTGAATTATGCTGCTGGCCGTTGCCCCCTTTCCCACGTCTTTTTCCGGTAATGTTTTTTGGGGAGACGTGTCGGCTTGCTAGCGCCTTTTGATTGTTCTCGTCCTGCTTTGCACGACGGGTTTCTTCTAGTAATAATTGTGAGCGTGCCTTATTGAAATGGGGTAACGGATCAACCTGATGTATCATGTTGGCTAAAGTGTCGTACTCACCTTTTGGTAGGCCTGCAACTAGTTGTAGGACCATATTTATTTCTGAAACAGGCGTGCCGACGTTGGATAATTGGTCTGCCACAAGTTTCAACTGCGCTTTGTAATCGGACATGTTAGAGAAATTTTCAAGGCGTGTATTATTAAATTATTCTTCCAAATACACCGCACGAGTGTACTTGTTATCTTGAAAGATTTCCTCTAACCTAAACCATAAATCATGGGCTGAGGCGCCGAATTTCATTACAGTAAGGAGCAAGTCCTGAGAGATAGTGTCATAAATCCACTGTTTGACAACGACGTCTAGACGAAGCCATGTTGAGTCATCAACCTCAGGGGGGCGAGGGAAGGAGTCGTCGATATGGTCAAGCACGTTATAGACACATGCATGAATACGAAAAAGTTCAATCCATGGAGAGTACTGATCATTTTTTTGATCAAGAATTATGGGGAGGCAATTCTTGATGTTAGTGATGGTAAGGGTTGGATGAACAGAGGGTGAAAATGATGATTTTGGTATGTCATGGGTGACGACGGTGGAGGATGAGGCTACTATGGGAGTTGTAGGAGGAGTCATTATAGTGGATAAATTTTGTCGAAGTTTGAGAAAGAAGACAAGGAAGAACAAAGAAAGACACGGTGGTCTTCTAGGCCAAGAAGTGGTAGCCACTGGCGAGAGATCCGAGAGAGGGGGGGAATTAATTTAGAGAAGACCTAAGGTTTTGGCTCATGATACCATGTAAGATAGTAATAATCTCCCTTGGGGAGTCTTCTCATTATTACGAAATATATATAGTGTGTACAATGGGGAAATCATAATACAGTAAGGATCATAATATACCATAAATATACAGTACTCATAATTACACAATATATGGAAAATATATGGAGAATATTCGCTAATAGTAATGACTCTTAGCATGTTTGGCCAAGATTCATAAATCATCTTATTTTGTAAAAAATACCTTTTTAAAAGTATTTTTCAAAAAAATACTTTCGACAAAAAATAGTTTGTGTTTGGCCACTTAATCTAAAAACACTTTTAAGCAACAATTAATGTTTGACCAAGCTTTTAAAAAGTGTTTCTAAGTATATTTTTCTCAAAATTACTTTTCAAAAAAAATGCTTTGGGGCAAAAACTATTTTTTTAGCTTATGAAAAAATGTTTCTCCTACTCCACAAAAATACTTATTTTCTCTAAAAAAAAAAATTGACCAAACGCCTCACTTTTTTAAAATAAGCACTTATTGAAAAAAAATAAGTTTGGTCAAACATGCTATATATAGAAAATAATGTGCTTGCAAATTGTAATTGAAAGAAGTAATCCCTAGATTATTTTCAGTAATGAAAGAGAATATATACAATTTACAATTTCCTTAATAGAAAAATCATATTTCTATTCTAATCCCAAAATCCTATTCTAGTAGTACAAGAAACTTATAATTATGGTAAGTGTACAATACTAATTAATACAATTATTTTACACTAATTAATAAGCCCAAAATGTGATATACACTTAAATATGGTAAGTGTATATCACGGTCCAAAAGAGTACCAAACCCGTGATATACACTACTTATGGTAAGTGTATATCACGGGTATACACCTTATTTATCACACCCCCGCAGTCATAGAGGGCGGTCTTCGTACGTTGAAACTGTCCCCAAAATCTTCAAAAAGGACTGAGGGAAGATCTTTGGTAAAGATGTCGATATCTGAAAGGGACATGATAAACACGTACTTGTCCACGAGCTACCTTTTCGCGAACAAAGTGGATATCCATCTCGATATGTTTAGTGCGATGGTGCTGAACCGGATTACCAGAAAGGTAGATGACACTAACATTATCACAATAAACCAAGGTAGCTTTCTGAATAAGACAATGAAACTCTAAAGAAGATTACGTAACCAACAGGATTCAGAGACCACATTGACTACCCCTCGATACTCAGCCTCTGCACTAGATCGGGACAAAGTCGACTGACGCTTTACAGACCAGAAGACTAAGTTATTACCAAGAAACATATAATAGCCAGACGTAGAGTGTCTGGTGTCTGGACAGCTACCCCAATCAGCATCGGTATACGAGACAAGTGTAGACGTCGATGAGGAATATGTTTAGTGCGATGGTGCTGAACCGGATTACCAGAAAGGTAGATGACACTAACATTATCACAATAAACCAAGGTAGCTTTCTGAATAAGACAATGAAACTCTAAAGAAGATTACGTAACCAACAGGATTCAGAGACCACATTGACTACCCCTCGATACTCAGCCTCTGCACTAGATCGGGACAAAGTCGACTGACGCTTTACAGACCAGAAGACTAAGTTATTACCAAGAAATATATAATAGCCAGACGTAGAGTGTCTGGTGTCTGGACAGCTACCCCAATCAGCATCGGTATACGAGACAAGTGTAGACGTCGATGAGGAATATAAATGTAAGTCAAAGTCAAGTGTCCCCTGGATGTATCGAATACTGTGTTTGAGCGCATTCATGTGCTCAATACTGGGATCATGCATAAACAAACACACCTGTTATACGACATACGTAATGTCTGGTCTCGTGAACGTAAGATACTGAAGAGCCCATGCTAGACTGCGATAGCGGGTTGGATCCTCGTAAGGGAAGCCAGCCGCATCCCCTAGCTTGGGTTTAGTATCAACTGGAGTTGAAGTGGACTTACATGATGACATACCAGCTCGCTCAATGATCTCAGTTGCATACTTCTGTTGTGATAAAAATAACCCACATGCATGACGAGTGACAACAATCCCCATAAAGTAACTCAAGGCCCCCAAGTCTTTCATAACAAATTCAGAACTGAGCATTGTCATGATAGTTTGGCTTAATGCATCATAAGAGGCAGTCAAGATAATATCATTCACATATAATAGTATATAAGTCAAGGTAGAACCATGACAATATATGAATAATGAATTATCAGACATGCTGTAAGAGAACCCAACAGTTGAAACATAGTCTGCAAACCTCTTATACCAAGCCCGTAGGGACTGCTTAAGCCCATACAATGACTTCTTCAATAAACAGACATGATGAGGATATTTGGGATCCCTAAACCCGAAGGGCTGATGCATATAGACTGTCTCCTTAAGATCACTATGTAAGAAATAATTCTTCACATCTAACTGATGAATGTGCCATGCTTTCGAAAGAGCCAAGCTGAGCACAATGTGAATGGTAGCAGGCTTGATCATCGGACTAAATGTCTCACCACAATCCACACCAACCTGTTGAGTCTTACCATCACCTACAAGACGAGCCTTATACCTCGCAAAAGAATCGTCAGAATTGTCTTTATGAGCAAAAATCCACATAGACCGAATAATATTAACACCAGATGGACGGGGCACCAACTCCCACGTCTTATTATCAATAAGAGCATTATATTCGTCGGTTATAATAATTTTCCAATTCGGGTCATTTAAAGCAGACACAGGATTATGGGGTAGGGGTGATTTAAGAACATTAGAATTTAAATTAAAATGTCTTTTGGTTTAAAAATACCCCGTTGACTACGAGTGACTGATCTATAACTCGGAGGAGAATTGGGTGAATTTTGGAAATATCGGGACACGTGACGGACTGGCCAGCAGACAGTGGGCCTGCTGGCCCAACACGGGAACTGGACACTGTTGACGACGTAGAAGCAGAAACAAAAACTAGGCGAATCGGGTGGGAAGCGGCTTGATTGCTCGACCCAGCGGTGGTCGATGGCGGATCGAGAACCCGGCAGGCGATGGGCTCTTGGCGGATTTGGGGTGCGGGACATGTCCTAGAAATGGTGCATAATATACGGGGAGACATCGTCATCTAAAAAATTATACGAACTAGGCACGTGACTACTCACTTTAGCAAACGGAAATTGGGAGTCATAAAAAATAACATGACGACTAATGATGATTTTATTAGACGATAAATCAAAACATTTGTAACCACGACGATTAGACGGATAACCCAAAAACACACAAGGGGTAGACCGGGCCTGAAGTTTGTTAATTGTGGTGGACGGAAATAGTGGATAACACAAGCACCCAAAGACCCTAAAATGAAAATACGAAGGAGTCTTATTATATAAGATATGAAGAGGGGATGAATATGTCAAGCCTTTGATAGAAAGTATGTTAAGGAAATATGTAGCCATTTGTAGAGCATGATGCCAAAAAGAAGGGGGAATGGAAGCATGAATCAATAAAGTTTGGACAATGTTATTAATGGTTCGAATTTTGCGTTCGGCTTTCCCATTTTGTGAAGACGTATGAGGACAAGAAAAATGAAAATTGATTCCATTATTAGCACAAAACTCCCGAAACACCCATTATCATATTCTTTGCCATTATCACATTGAATATTTTTTATTTTCCGTTTGAATTGAGTTCTAATGAATGCTCTAAATAATAAGAAAGTGGAAAAAATGTGAAATTTTATCATCCAGAAATAGAACATAATAACGATGACCCGGAGAATTGAGAATATGAGATGTCCATAAATAATATCAAATGGCATTAAAGTACAAGAATTAGAGTCTACAAACGGCAATCTAACATTTTTCCCTAAAGAACAAGATTGACAACTCGGAGTACTACGCGTACTCTTACAAGAAATAAAATTGTTTTTATCTAAGGAAGATAAAATAGACGACCCCGGATGACCTAGACGAGCAAGCCACAAGGAAGGAGCAATGGCTGCAAAAGTTGATGGCAAGGCTTGACTCGAGAGACCGGTCGTTGGCGTGATATGATAAAGATCTCCCATACTATCACATCTCATGAGAAGAATCCCCGTCTTGAAATCCTTCACAGAAAATCCAAACATGTCAAATTCAACAGAAACAGAATTATCAGTGGTGAATTTACGGACATACACCAAAATTTTAATCAATTTAGGGGCATGAAGGGTATTTTTCAAGATAAGAGGTGGATGGGAGGCGACAAAGTTTTATGACCATAACCACAAATCGAAATTGAATTACCATTACCAACAATTATGCCACGACTGTTGCTCAAATTGGAATAAGACGAGAGAGTACCTTGATTGGATGTCATGTGGGTAGTGGCTCTGGTGTCCATGTACCAATTTGGGTCCGGGGGAGTTAAATCTAGTGTGTGCATATCGGCTTTAATGTCGGTTTGAGTGGGGCCCGCTGCATGGTGGGCTTGCAGAGGCCGAGGCCCAAGCACACCCGCTTGCTGCCCCGACCCAGAGTTGTTGCAGAAATTGTTGGGCCAAGTTGAATTGGGCCTGGAGGAATGTTGGGCAGGCCACTGTCTAGTGGTTGGATTACCGAAAAAATATGAGTTGTTGGGCCAAGGGCCACTGGCCCAGTTCCACGATCAAAGAGCCCAAGGATGGGACCAGGCAGCCTACGACCCACTGCCACTGTTCCGAGGGCCACTCCCGCCGCCGTGAATGTTCCCGCCGGCGGTGTTACTATTCTAATCGCCACTGTTGTTGCCACAGTGATTCTTGCCATTATTTCAACGGTTTTGACCCTTCTTGTCTCCACAGTTGGTGCGATTTTGGCATGAATTGTCAATAACCTCGTGAGAATTAGTGGAAGACGACATCATGACATGGGACTAGAGCCAGTAGCCGCCTTTTTGGCCAAGCCGGCTTCTTTGAGCGTAAGCATGGAACGGGCCTGATAAAATTGCAGAAGAGGATTGATTTGACGAAGAAGCGTACCGACACCACTATAGGCCTCAGATAGGCCTGCGACCATCTAAAGGACAAAATAATATTTTGTGACGGGCGCACCAATATTGCGGAGTTGGTCCGCCAATTCCTTCAACCTTTTGCAATATGCTGAAACGTTGGGGAAATCTTCCATATTGACGTGGGAGAATTCCTGCTCAAGGGTAACAACACGAGAATTTTGATTATCTTGGAATATATCATGCACTCTATTCCAAGTCGCCATCTCCGTAGCGTATGGTTCGTTAATCATTTGCAACAGGTCGGTAGAAATAGTGGAATAAATCCACTGAAGAACGGTAGCATCAAAGGTCGTCCATAACTTAGGATTATCCTCGGATTTGGGCACCCCCATATCCGTAGGAGCCGCGCGGATAATATGATGGAGGACTTGATGCGAGCGTGCGTGAACTTTGAACAGTTCGGCCCACATCGCGTATTGGATGTTTTATATTTCAAGAATGATAGAGATGTAATTCTTGATGTTAGAAACAGTAAGGGCAGGGTGAAACGTGTTCTTAGCCATAATAGCAACGCAAGACGTGATGTAGGGATTTGGAATAAAAATTTGGGAAGAGATGAGGTATTGTCGGGCACGAAATCCGAGAAAAGAGGCTTGGAAATCGAGGTAAAGTAGACGGAATTTTGAGAGAGGAATTTAAGACCTAGACTTCTGATACTATGAAAGAAATAATCCCTTGATTATTTTCATTATTGAAAGAGAATATATACAATTTACAATTTCCTTAATAGGAAAATCATTCCTATTCTAATCTCAAAATCCTATTCTAGTAGTACAAGAATCCTATAATTATGGTAAGTTTACAATACTAATTAATACAATTATTTTACACTAATTAATAAGCCCAAAACCGTGATATACACTTAAGTATTGTAAGTGTATATCACGGTCCAAAAGAGTACCAAACCCGTGATATACACTACTTATGGTAAGTGTATATTACGGGTATACACCTTATTTATCAGTAATTTTAATAATCGTGATGCCTTAAGTCAGTTTACGTGCACCTTGACTAATTTTAATGAGTACTTGTTACTTCCACCAACACAAATATCAATAACTCTATTCACTAAAAGTTGGACAAATTGAAAAAATAAAGGGGAAAGGAGTAACATGTGTACACCTTGTTTGTAAAGAGCAAAATCAATCGTTGTTATGTACTAACACCTTGTATGAAAAACATAATTGCCCCCTCCTTTCCTTCCCTTTCCTTTCTAAACAATCAATGCCAAAAAGAATTCTATCCTATACACTTTATTTTCTTTCTATATACAATACCTCGAGCTCACACCTTATCTACAACAAGAATAATTCCCTATGAAAAACATCAAAATCAGAGCAAAATAGAGTTTTGTGAGGCCTATGGAGAAGACGAGACTAACGAAGTTGATGATGAGCAAGGATGTAACGAACCATCCGGTGTATTTCGACACAAGGGGCAAGTAGCATTGAGCTTAAGCCATTCATCAATGCATTCAGCATGAAAATAATGGTTGCATTCTGGTATGGTTCTTAAGGTTTCTTTAGGCATGTAGTCTGATAGACATATCGGACAAGTGCCATCGTTGACGTTGGGGAGGCGCTGGCTCTCCCCTAGCACGATCTTAGGATAGGAATCGATGGTTGCCCTGTTAAGACCTGTCGTGGCGATTGCTGATTGGAGATTAATGGTGGTCGGAAGATCAAAGTTTAAATCGCGGCGGAGGGTATAAACCTTAAGTTTACCAAAAGCAAAGCTTATTATTCCTATTAAGCATACAAGACCTGGTACTCCAACTCCAATTATAATGCCATATTTGGCTCCTCTAGGAAGTCCTGCAAAAAGAATACCAAACGATTGTTAAACCATGATTTTCCTCCACTGTCGAAGGACCTAATATTTTAATTAATTACCTACACCTTAATCCGAACTCCAAACTAGTTACGATTAATTATATGAATCTTGTATATCTACCTCACTTAATCTGAGGTGCCCATTTAAAGTGAAGAAATCTATTAGTAGTAGAAATTTTACAAATGTAACCCCCAGTAGAAATACATAATTTTTAGTACACGGTGTCAACATTTAAAAAAGCCAACAAATGACACAATCTAGACTATATTAGTGATAAAACATTATATAAGCATATTGCTACAACTCTTTTAAATGATTTTCATTTTTTTAATTTGTATTTATGATAATGTCGTTATAGATGTTTTTAAAATAAGTTATTTTTCATTGTAAGACACCAAAATGAGCTTTGACATACTGGTTTAGTTGATAGTAAGAATATTAGGATTCGATTCCTTGTGTCCTTGATTCTTTTTAACAACTGAGGCTAACAAATTGAAGACATATACATCTAAGCAGAGCCTCGAGCTCCTAATCATGATTAAACGAATAATGATGCATCGTATTCTACTGTCAATTTATAAATTCGTGTGTTATTTCTTATATATTTAATATAATTTTTTGATCAAGCGATGTCTAGTGACGCCGCTTGGCCAAATAGCATTCAAGGAAGTGACCTAGCGTTCGATGAATTAGTTGTATAAAATTACGGGAGACTCGAATAAAATTTCGTAAAAGCAAAAGTTAGGTGATTTTTTTTCCATCAACTTAAATCTCACTGGACAAATTATTCAATACCTAAATTAATTAGAAGTAGGTACCTCATGAAATAATCGAGACACACATAAATTGGTCCCAACACTAATGGTAAGTGCAAACTAAATTTTTCCACTAACTCCTCCACTGTTAGCTCTCTATAACGTGGCATATGTATGGCTAAGACTTTAACAACTTTGTGAAATCAGAGCCACATATCACCGCACTGATGTCAAAAGTTCTATTTTTCTCTTCTAAATGAGCAATAACATGACAAGTTGGACAGGTATTACGTTTTAGAATTTTGAGGGGAAAAATGACTATTACTTTTCGGTTCTTCCCCAAAATCCACGCATAGCGTAAACTTAATACATATAACTATCTTTTTTTTATTTCGGTCTAAATATTTTTACTCAGCTTTATCAATTTAGTCAATCTCCTGCTTTCAACTTCTCTATATTTTACCACTATAAAAGTAACCCAAAAACTCTAACAAACAAATAAATAGAGTTACCCAATAACATACTCTCAAATAGTTACTTTCTGCAATTATGATATTCCATTTTCCTCATTTTATAAGAACAATAGAACACGACTCAATCTTAAACCGACCAAGCAACTTTCAAATTCATTAGGTGAGCTACAATTATTTGACCCCACAACAAAATTACCAATTTTTTAATAGTTTAGATGATGTAACATGGCATGCACATGGACCATGCAGCACTACTGATAGTAATACACACGACAAATGACATGCTAACACCTATAAAGTTCAACAACCCCATCAAGAATCAAGTTGAAATTTTTGGAAAGAGCTTTTGTTGAAAAAGAAAATCTAATTTCTTTTTTGAAATTTTTTGGTACCCCTTTAAACCTTTTTCTTATACATATCTGAGAAAAGTATCTTTCCAAAATTTGTTCTTGAATTTATTTTCAAAAAATTTCTAATGTTCCAAAGGGGTTAAGAAAGAGGAAAAGAAATCCAATTCGAATAATTATACTTAAGACCTAGTTTGCAAAGTCATCCAATTCATTTACCAAAGCTAGTGAAAGGTAACTGGTATATTTACATCAAACTAATGAAGGCAAGATATAAGACGGGTGAATTTAAAAGTTTAAGACTTGATGGGGAAAATTATCAAATTTCAATAACCATGCTAGTGAAAGATAACGACAGTCAAAATTACTTGTATTGAATATTTACATCAAATCAATGAAGTTAAAAGTCATACACACATTTATCACTCGGTAACTATGATAATAGTGGAGTGACATGTATTTTTTTTTAATTTTTAACTGCTAAGATTAAACCATTTGATTTATGTACACTAACTACAGATAAATAACGTAACAAATATCTTATAAAATAATTGAATTATTCTTATATTATCCTTTAATTTTATTTAATCATTTTAAGAAAATAAAAGACAGAAACTTGATGGTCTTCCATTAATGATGAATAACCTTTATACTAGGGGTCGTTTAATAGATGGTTAGAGCTAGGCATATATTAGTAATATAAGGATTATTTATACATTATATTATGCATAGATTAGTTATATAATATTTAATTATTTATGTATTAATTATTCCATTTTATGCATAAAATAATACATCAATTTCCTCATAACTTATGAATCATATTTATTAGTTATGGAGGTTTCTAAATTGCAAACCAAATATCCTTATTAGGTGTGTTGAATTTTGTACGTAGCAAAAGAATGCTACCAAACATGATATTACGTATTCATGATTTAATAACTAAATAACTTAGCTCCTAACTAGTAACCAAACGATCCCTAAATTCTATAAGGTACATACATTCTTACAAAGTGTACAATGCACATAATGCTCCACCAAGAACATACTAACAGATGCAACAGTGAGATTATTCTACAACATACCTTTAGAAGAAGGAGGATTTGAGCAAGCAATATCAGATCCAGTATCACTCTTAAACCCACAAAGTTTCCCTTCATTTTCACAAATCCTGCAACCCGGGTCGCTCCAAGTTAACACAAGACCCTCCATTGGAGACCAAAATTGAGTATCTTCCAATTGCAATGGAACTGAAACCCTAGGATTCATCAATTTGCAACCAATTGGCTTTTCTTGTTCATACACACTCGGTGGTATAGCCAAAATCGCTTGATTTCTGCTTGAAATTCCCCGGCAATACAATGGAATCGCCACCTGATAATTTGGGTAACTTAACCAGTCATCCGAAGTACACCTAAAAAAACAGAGAACAAATTCAAAATTCAAATTCCAAATTCCAAATTCCAAATCAGTATATCTGTTCGAAATAACTATTGGATCGGGTCAACTCACAGGTAGGGATGACAACAGATCGGATCTGGACCGAATCCTACTAGATCCAGATCCAGATCCAGATTCATTTTTTCTACCTGCATCCAGATTCATCGGGTCCATAAAAATCAGATCCAAATTTGGATGCATCGGATTCACTGAGTCCACGGATCGGAACTGGATCCATATGTAAAAAAATTGCGTTGCTAAATTTTTTTTTTAACTGACAAATGATTTTTACTTAGCTAACAGTTTACTGTGTTTCAATTTTGAAATGTTCATATGAGATATTTTGTTCGTTGTCTCGTTTTAATTGTGAGCTATTAATTGAAAATGTTGGACAATGACAATAGTTGTGAAAAATGCTGACTAGTATTTTCACAATGTAGAACTTGCATGTGCTTGAAATCTTCACAAATGAAGTGAATATAATTTTAACTACTTGTCTATGGAGATGTTAGTCATTCACTAATATAACATTGATTTTATTATCGAAGTTACCTCTTTATTTTTTTATTTTTGAGTTAACGCGGGGATAAATTAAACTTGTTTTGAGAATTAAACTTGCAATGATGTGCTTAGCAATTTTAAGAAAATACTTATAAAATTACATTCTAGGTTATGAATATATTTAATAAAAAATGGATCCACGGGTCGGATCTGGACCGGATACAAATCTCAAATACAAGATCCAGATCCAGATCCGATCCGTCGGAAATGGATCCGGGTCCAATCCGGATCCACCGGGTTCAAATTTTGAAGATTCATATCCTATAATATAAAACGGATCTGGATCCACTGGATCCGGACCGAATCCAGGATCCACTGCCATCTCTATTAATAAGAAATGTTAATTAGCCCATTAGCTCATTTTCCTTCTAAATCATATCTATAACTAGAAATACACACGCGCATGTCTTAAAAACGTCATAGAATTTATGATTGGACATTTCAGTTTTACTTTTCAACAAGTAGACGATGCAAATCTATGCTTTCTATTTTTCAATCGGATACCAATTGCTTGGATGCATATGAACAGCTATGGTGCTCGACCTTAGGTCAGAGGTATGTGTCGAATCATAATAAAGAAGGTTCGGTGACTCTATAATGCTCAAGCGTAAAGCCATAGTGAATTAAGCAGCTTAAGGCACCGAAGTCCCTGAGCTAATATCAATGGCAGTTAGGGTGAACTAACTCCAAACAACTCATCCACTGTTTGGATTAATTATTTTAGAAACTAGTAACTTTAAACGATTGAAATCTCAAATTCATAAGTTTCAATCCTGACTCCGCCTCTGTAAATACACTATTACAGAGCAGAAAATAACCAATTTTTATACCATAATATGACGGCTAGAGTTTGTACAAAGAATACACTCTGCATCACCTAGCATATCTAAATTGTGAACAAAGGAAATTCAACTGTTTCATGAGAATTCAAGAAGACTACACTAATCGTGGTTAATGCAGATCTGTTTTCATTAGGGAGAAACACGTAAATCTCCTAACTAGCATTTTCAGTTGAATACTACAATTTTCAAAATCAGTTAGATTAGTATTTACCTGACGATTGTGTAATTTTGTTGATGAGCAGCTCTAAATGGCGAATTTGTGAGATTGAAATCAATGAGTCGTTTAACGAGGCAAAAATCTGGATCATAGAGAATTATAGATTGAGCCGAGTAATCAATATCTGTGACTAAAAAATCACCTGAAGAAGCTAGTGTAATAATTGTTTGGCCTCTTTCATTACACGAAAGATCAAAACCGGAGTACCCGCACCGGTCCGGTTGCCGTTTTTTTAACCGGAAAGGGAACCGAATTTCCGGTCCGATTCCCATTTCGGAACATGATATTGGATTGCATACATCAACAGAATAAGCTGGAAAAAAATTAAGGAAGAAGAAGATGATTATGATAATGTTAATCATTAGCATAAGCTCTGTTGTTATCATTTTTTGAGAGAGAAAAAAATATGAAAAAATGGAAAGTTATGAAGCTTGGTGGAGCTTAGAAACGGTGTTTGAATAATACTATATAAAGTGGAAATTTTGAAGGATTTTTTTGCTGTTTTAAATTTGTAGGTATTTGGAGTTTCTAGATGAATTCTGATTGTACAAGTTGAAGTAAATATTATTAGCACTATACTTAAGTTTTGAAATTAAATAAATATAGAGATTCTAGCTCTATTGATCGGCACAAGTTAAGATCAGTGTTTTCAGAAGCGTTTTCGGAGTGAGCCTCGGAGTGGGGCGTACCAAAAATGCTCGGGGCACAAATAAAAAGGCGTAGATCCACAGGGCGTACGTTCTAGAATTTGGGGCATAAGTCCCGGACGTAAAAGCACATGCCCCGGACGTTAACTTTGCTTTTTAAAAATTAAAAGTATTTTGCTATAAATTATAATTTTTATTATTGGTGTAATTATATTTATATTTTATGTTATCATATTTTCATGTTGTAGTGGTTTTTCCTAAAATATATAAATACTAGTGCCATAAATAACTTGCAGAAATGCAACTGGTAAAGTTGTTGCCATGTGACCTGGAGGTCACAGGTTCAAGTCATGGAAACAACCTCTTGCAGAAATGCAAGGTAAGACTGCGTACAATAAACCCTTGTGGTCCGGCCCTTCCCGGGATCCCGCGCATAGCGGGAGCTTAGTGCATCGGGTTGCCCTTCTTTTAGTGCCATAAATAAAAAATTTAAATGTTTGTGTATGAAATTGGCTTGATAGAGATTTCATAGTACTATGTTGCTAAAACAATTTTTTTTTCATTTTTTGTCATTGCTATTACACTTTTCATCCTTCTCCTTCTTTGAAATATATAAATAAAGTAAATATTAATTTAATTGAGGGTGGAAAGAACTAATAGATGTGGAGATTAATGACGAAGTGAATGAAGATTTTATTTTAAAGATTATCTAGGCTATTACGGAGTATCATTTTTTGTGTTGCTACATTTCTCATATAATAATTATAAAATAGAAGATACATGAGACATACGCCCCATAAATCTATAAGACTTACAGGTGTTTCGGGGTTTATGCCTCGTCCCGTGCTGCGTTAAACGCCTCGTCCCGTGCTGCGTTAAACGCCTCGCCCCGTGCTGCGTTAAACGCCTCGCCCCGTACTGCGTTAAACGCCTCGCCCCGCCTCGCGCACCCGCCTCTTAAAACACTGGTTAAGATGCTTGTACTTTCCAATTTCCAAATTAGTGCCCTAGTGACAGTCTAAGGGTGTGTTTGGTTTACAAATTTTTCAATTAAGAAACAAAAAAATTAAACAATACTTGCATATAGATATCAGGAAGTAAAGGTGGAAACTGATTGTCTGCTTGCTGTCAAACCGATTAAGGATGAGAAATACAATATCATTCCCATAGAACTATTATTGAAGACTTCAACTATCTGTTGAATATCAACAATATCTTTATTAAACACATATGGAGAGAGGCGAACCAATATACCGATGTCATAACAAACTAAGGATACAATCATGATCAAGATCTAATAGTATGGAAAAATGCGCTTAAGTATATGGAGATTATTTTCGTGACAGGTTTTAGCAGCGTTGCTCTTAAGAGATTATAATTTTTTGTAGTCCTTTCAGTGGACAAAAAAAGTAGACACCTTAGGTTCTAGAAGAAGTATTTCATGCTTATTGTCTCCTTCCTTAACCATCCACACCTTCACCCCACCCTTCATCCCTCTCCACCCCGACACCGCCCAACTTCTACCCTCATAGTATTCGACTCAATTTTATATAAATATTTTTGAAATAATAGTATATATTTATTCACCAAACATTATTAAGTAATAACTATATTTTTTTTAAGAAAATATTTCTCAGAAAAATATTTTACACGGATAACATTTTCCTTCCTACCAAACACACCCTAAAGCCCATCAAAAGTGCATCATCAGTAATTTCCAATTTATTTTCTGACATACCAAACACTATTATTTTCTTGGAAGTAATTTTACTTGTGTATCTTAATATTATTATATAATTTAATTTGAAATCGCTGTAACAATTTATAATATTAAGTATTAGATATGTCTCTTCTCGTGCACTCACTACTTACCTACTGAGTTAATTTGTGTCTAAAAGGCTACAATTCGAAGTTTCGAACTGTAGTATTGTTTTACTAACTTTTTAGTCTTCTTTGTACTCCTGTTAATTATGTGAAAATGTTACTTTCAAAATTAACAATTAATTAATTGTTTTTTTCCTTGTTTTCCTCCAAGAGAGAGAACGAGTGACGCAAAAACTAACAATAAATAAATGTATCATTTCATAATTCTGAAAATATTACCTACAACTACAAGTATGTACTTTACTATATTTGTTATCATTTCCTAAAAATATTGATTAAAAATATTTAGGTAAAAGACAATTGAATTAGGTGCCGAGTCATGCACGGGGCTCAACCATTATGCAAAAATGTAGAATATAAAACCATAGCCGTCTTATTTAATTAATTAAACTGTGAGGGTCCAATTGTCTTGGTTTAATAGTTTAATCATTCAACTTTTACATCGTCAAGGATAATGATGACTAAGAAAATACACATGGTGTAGGTGTTTGAATGTATTACATGGTACTTGGTAGTCTTTCTGTTGAATAAAAAAAAATAGTTCATTCCATAATTACAAGTGACCTAATTAGTATATTTGGGAAAATAGAAAATATGAAGCTAAATTAGTATAACTTGGAAAGACCGCAACTCTCACGCCTCTAATATTTACTCTTTAAAACTACAAAACTAGATAGCAAATAGATTTATTCACATATGATATTGCTCACCAAATCATATTAATTACACGGGTTAGTGATAAAATTGAAAGTAAAAAAAATGTATTGATATAATTAATTAGCTATAATTACGTGGTATTAGCACTTGCCATATATTTGCTGGGTTTTGTGAATATTAAGAGCGGTTAAATTTTTTCAATCAACTATGAATGTGCAGTAACATTGTGGAATAACGATATCGATGTAGCTACAATCTTGTTATTGTTTCATTTTCTTTACTTGTATCCTGTTTCCCCAATTTTAGTGAGCCAAAAGTGACTATTTCTTTTTAAAGTGTTCATAATTTTGAGAGTTGACGTGTTTGACAAGCTTTTAACAATAGGCAAAATTTATTTCTCACAACTTAAAAAAAGTAGTTTCTCCATAAGCACGTTTTAGATGTTTGGACAATAAATTATTGCTCAAATATTAATAAAAGTGACTCTTTAAAAAAAAAATCAAAAAACACTTACGACACAAAGAACTTTTTAAAATAAGCAGATTTTAGAAATTTGGTCATTAAAGCTATTAGGCGTAGAGTTTAAAATTTTCATTATGTTAAGAGTTGTTCTCTTTTTATGCCTTTCTAAAAACAATTCAAAATGAAAATGAAAAAGAAATATTGCATGGCCACTAGTTAAAAGTTAAAACAATTTTGTTTGTCCATACGTATGAAAGCAGAAACATAATTGTTTATACATACTTGTCCATATGTATGAAACTAAAAAATAATGTAATGAAAATTTAATTACCGATGCGTGTTTTAGGTTGGAAAAAAGTGCAAGCTCGCTCCACATTTTTGAGTGTTAACGTCACAACTCTCACTATTTAACTTCTCATTTATGTTAAATTTTTTATTAAACACACAACGTAATTCCTTTAAATATGAGCTTAACTGATGTATACAAAAAGTATTAATATATTTTTACTAACGGATTTCTCAAATGATATCTACAACTAACCCTTCAAAAAGTGAATTTGTAATCTTGAGTAAAAATAGTTACTTTTTGTTATAATCTTGATAGTATATAATCTAGAAAGTAAGTCATATTACATATTTTCCTTGTCCGTACTACCCCAGTTATTTGCACTCAATAATGATAGCATTTTTTGGTTGACAATTAATTATAGCATGTTATTGGTCTTTTGCGTACTATATTTTATTACTTAATTATGATTAATTAATATGCAATTCTCCTTATTTATTACTTCAACGTGATAAAGTAAGCTAGATTAATATACACATCAAATACTTTTAAGTTTTTACATGCATGTATACATAATACTTCCAACTCTCATACATAGTACATCCACTCTCCTGGGTGATATTTATGTAATACAACAACAACATACCCAATGTAATCTCACAAGTGAAATTTGAGAGGGTAGAATGTACACAAATCTTATTTCTATCTTGAGAGTTAGAAAGACTGTTTTCGATAGACCCTCACCTCAAATGTGATATTTATGTTATATCGATAGGAAATAATTGTAGATTATGGGACATTAATTAACTACAGGTCATTTGTTGAAAACTTCAATTTCATATGAATGCGGATTTTTTTGTTATACTGGCCCCTGTGTTAAGGCTGAATAAATTCTTTTGACTACTCCGGAAGTTTTTAGTCCTCTAATTACTCATTTGCTTTTTTTTTTTATGTGATTGGACAAGTTAGTGGAGGTCTAAATGTCCAAGTCGGCTAACACTAAAGAATAACTAAATTTAAGAAAGAAAATTAATAAATGACTTTATATTTTTGTAAGATGCTATATATTTGAAACAAATTCAAGTTGTTAGAAACGACTTATATTTATTTAAGATTGAATGAAGTATTAGCTTGTAGACTAACCTTAAATATATGACAATTTACTCTTTATCCTGCAAATCAGACCACTCCAAATATTTTTGAGGTATCTAATAAATTAAAAAAATCATGAAACATGACTTATGTCATACCAAACATATCCTAAATGTTGTATTTCTTTAGGTATTTCTACTAGCCCTGGTTAACTTGTTTAAATTATTTTGACTACTCAAAGGTCCAAATATCCAAGACGACCGACTAAATTAAGACAAATAATTTGAGAAAGAATATGGACTAAAAAGATTGTTTGGTCAATGGTCAGGCATGCTTTCAATTTTTCTTGCTACTTCTAGTTATTTTCCTCGTCAAGAGTACTTTTTAATTGAAAATGTGAAAAAGAAGAAGAAGAGAAATCCTATAATTATGAGCACGTAAGTAATTTACTTTAACGTTACGATATAAAAAGAAATAAAACGCGAATAAATTTTCAATAGTTTTGACTTTGTAATTTTAGAGGAAGGGTTTTTCGTTAATAACCTCTTTTTTTTTCTTTTTGGAAGGAGTACGTGATTTGAAGAGAAAAAATAGTAAGGTTCCGAAGGATATACCTAAATCTAAGCCTGTCAAGTGGGCTCGGCCCGCCGAGCATGCACGATCTGGTCCAATAAATTCGGCCCGACCCCGACAAAGAGGGTAGGGGGCTGAGCTAGGTGGATTTTATTAGGGGGTTAGATTGGACAAGGTGGACAGCTCGGTAGCCCGGCCTACAGTGACATGTTGATGGCCCGGTCCAGCCCACTAGTGGCCCGTTGGTGGCCCGTCCCGACCCACTTCGAAGAGTGTCCATGTTCTGAAAAATATTACCACTTGGAGACGCATGAGTCCAAACCCTATACCTCTAGCAGTAAAGCATGCTCTCAACTATTGAGCTACATTCTTATTTGTTATCTAAAACAATTAGCAATCATATATGACAAATTTAAAATAAATTTGTTTTTTAACCCCAAACTTCAATATATTACATTTTGACCATATCTTTAAACTATAAATACCCCTTCATCCTTCTTTAGTCTTGAAATTAAATATTTAATTTGAAAACCATTTACCTTTATGCAATGAATATAGCCACACAAAATATATGTGACTCATTTAATAACACCACAATTTAAAAAAAATCTCTTCTTTCTTAAACTATGTGTCCAATCAAATAGACATATCAATAACTACATAAATAATTTAAAATAAAACCTAGAGATTGAACGGCAATAAGATAAGTCAACGTTCAATCTAAGTCGATTTGCTTTATAAAAAGAAGATATCGATGAACTTCAATTGATAACATTGCAAATTCAAAACACACAAACTTGAACGACGAAATATTGAAATCAAAAGTTCAAAACATACGAATTAAACGACAAACATTGATTGAAAAATTTAAAGAAGAGATAAACTTCAAAGTTCAACTTCATGCCTTTTCACCAAGTGCCTACGCAACACACCGGTACCCCCCCTCCAATACTCGACACTCCAGACTTATGGAGATATATGTCACCATAATGTTGACATTTAACATGTTCCTCGTCTACTCGTTCAAAATGCATTCACACCGCACTTGAAGTTGATCTTCGAACTTGAGGAAAAGGTGGAGGTGGAAGATTATCCATGAACTTTGAAAGTAGAAATGTAGACTAGTTACAAAAAAATTAGATAAAGAGAGAATTGTGTAAAAATGAAAAAGAATGGAGGGGTATTTATAGTTTGAAAATAGAGTCAGAGTGCAGTTTATTCATGAAGTTAGAGGTTCAAATAAAATTGGCAACGACTAGTTTTTTAAATTTACAATAGCTAATTTTTTAAATTGGGCAACCACTATTTTTTTAGTTTAGCAATTTTATCATTAGATGTAAATGTTAATTTTATTATTATTATCAGTAAATGTAAATGTCTATTTTAGTATTAGATTTTTTTAAAATAAAACCCGGTCTGACCCACTAACTAAAACCCAGCCCGGCCCGATAAGCCCACTATGTACTCTCTATCTGGGTAGGGCGGGCCGAACACCCTTTTCTCTCCCCAAATCCGGTTCCAGTCCGCCCCCTTAACAACCGCCCGCCCCGCCCCGGTGTGGCACATGTTAAAATGGCACGGTCCGATCCGATTCAGCCCACTTGCCAGCCTTACCTAAATCTAACAATTCATTTTTTCGTGTGTTCTCTATTATTGACCGAAGCGCACAAATTCTCTATTTTGGTCGTGCAATTTACATAATACTCGATACTCGTTTTTGTTTTTGTTTTGCATGAGTAACCATTTCACATATGAAGCTTGACAACTTCAGACATCCGTGGATGAAATTGTGGCCTTGTGAAGGGCAAGCATCATACGCTTTTGCCTGATGTTTAGTATGGCTTGCAAAGGCAAAGTTTGGATATTTTATACTTAGTACTTGTAAAAATTGATTAAAATTTCAGTCATGTATATATGATTTTTTCATGTATGCCTAACCTTCAGTCATACATAACTGAACTATATATAAATATATGCTAAAAATTCAGTCATGTGTGTCTGAATATTTTTTATTAAAATTATTTTTTCATGCACGTCTACAACTTAGTCATACATAACTGTACACACATGTTAAAGCGGACAGAAATTTCAATAAAGTTCACATCTTGTGCATCTCTAGAGACAAAACTGACATATCGTTATATTTTCGCGCTCTTTTTATCAAAAGACCAACTATTATATCCTCATATTTACTCACCTTCGTCAATAATTAAATGATTAAAGTTGATGTACAAATACCTATTATCACGATAAGTAGAGATTCTGTGTATCAATTTTTCCTAGTGAAATCCACTTACAGAGCACCTACCTTAAATATACTATGAATGGAGATTCAATGAAAATAACTAATGTAGTTCAAAACGGCATGAAAATGTGTTTAAATTGTTACTCGTAAAATAAGATTCACGTACCGTGCATTTTTAGTGATAAAATTAAACATATAGTATTTTTGAGTTTTTTTATGAAGAGAACAACTATTATATCTTCATATTTACTCACATTCGTCAATTATTGAATGATTAAAGCTCATATACATACACATATTATTATATTATGATACGTAGAGTTTTTGTATCATTTTTTTTATAGAAGAATCCCCTGGCAGAACACCTATCTCATATATATACACATCATGAAAAATTTATTGCAAAAAATTAATATAGTTCAAAACGATGAAAAAATGTCCTTAAATTGTTATTCATTAAATAAGATTCACGTACAGTAGATTTCTAGTGATAAAATTAATATATAATATTTTCGCACTCTTTTTATGAAAAGAACAATAACGACAATAATATACCGAGTATAATACCATTAAATGTGATCTTGAGAGAATATAATATACGTAAACCTTAATATTTTTAAAGTATAAAGTGTATCATACCTTATTTATATTTTAACGAATAAAAATCTATGTCCGATAGATCCTAATTCAAAGAGAAATGGAAAAAACAGCAACAATAATCGGTAACAGTAGCCAGAGAACAACTATTATATCTCTATATTTACTCACGTTCGTCAAAAATTAAATGATTAAATTTTTTTTGTACAAACACATTAATATCACAATATGTTCTAGAAGAATCCACTGGCAGACCATATATATACCATGAATTCAGATTCATTGGAAAAATAATAATTAATGTAGCTCAAATTGGCGGGAAAATGTCCTTGCAACCCTTTTTTGCCTCGAATAAAACCCTTGCCCATTTTATTCTCTTCAATTTGGCTATGGATAATAGCAGTAAACTTCATCGATTTCACTGATCGTTGCGTTTAGATACCTTTCTTCTTTGTGAAGCTAGGGTTTCGTGTACCCGGGTTTAGGTATTTTGCAGCTACTTTTAGGGTTTAATTTAATTTGATAGCTTAATTTTGGGTTGAAAATGGCTGACGCATTTGAAGATGATGCTGATCAAACTGTTTCAATTGGAGAGTATCTCCAAGATCTCGAAGAACAGGAGCTGGTAATTCACTTTCCAAATATTGATTAGTATTTTTTTCTGTATTTTTATTCCATTTGATTTGTTATGTTGCAGTCTTATATCTGCGTTTGCTACTGTATGTTAATAATATTCAATTATGGAATTAATTGGTAAAATTGTTGTCATGTGATCACATGCGTTCAAGTCGTGTAAACAACCTCTTGCAAAAATGCAGGGTAAGACTGCTTATAATAGAGTCTGGCCCTTTCCAGGACCTCGAGCATAGCGAGAGCTTAGTACACCATGCTGCCCTTTTTAGTCCGGGGCTCCCGAATCTAGGATTTCTAGAACATGGGTGCACCAATGCAAAAAAAGAAGGAAAAAATGTATTAAGTGGTAATTGATCCCTAGTCCTATAGGTAAATAATTAAAATATTCAACCAAGTGCACTATTTAGAATTAATGTAGCATGACTGCTAGCAGATACTTAATATTATACTAATTTTAAAAGATAGTCCCCCGTCCCTAAGTGTCTTAGTTTGACTGAGCACAAAGTTTAAGGAATAAAATGAGATTTTTGAATCATGTGGTCCTAGATTAAAAATATGTGTAATGTACTAAAATGTGATTTGAGTCTGGTGGTTTTAAACTTGTCATGTAAGATGTTTGAATTGTCAACTTACTAAATATAGAAAGAGGTACTCTTTTTGGGACATACCTAAAAGGAAAATAAGACACTTAAATTTGGAAGGATACATAAAATACCTAATTTTATGGAGAGATGATGAGTTCATGTGCCCCGTAATTTATCCTATACATTCGCCCCTGAAGATAATAAGTTATGATAAATCCACATATTGAAATGTTAGAGACATGT
This sequence comes from Anisodus acutangulus, assembly GCA_029783415.1. Lineage (NCBI taxonomy): Eukaryota > Viridiplantae > Streptophyta > Magnoliopsida > Solanales > Solanaceae > Anisodus > Anisodus acutangulus. The sequence goes on from CM056512.1 coordinate 28,984,647, forward strand.
GTGAGAATAAGAGAACCCTTAATCTACTGTAAGTGCAAATTATTTAGTATTAGAATGAAATGCACCTAAGCCCCCAGGGCTTTGTTCTAGTGATAAGAGCTTATCCTGTGATGTGTAAGTTAGGTTCACATCACCAGGTTCGATCATTGTCGCATTAAAAAAACTAGTATATAAGTGGAAAAGCGTAGGGCGGCGAATTGCTTATCCACCGAGTTTCTAATTATGTGCCACTAGTCCTCGGAGATTTATCGGTTTTCAAAAAAGGAATGTAATGCACCTGAATAGAGCAGAACATATATATAGAGTTTATATAGCTAACACCAACTAATTTGGAATTGAGATTTGATGGGCTGATTTGTTGATTGATAGTAATGCCCATCACCAGATGATATTCTTTATTGTTAAGTCTTTTTATAGTTTGATGTCATTTATTCTATTGCATTTCTCGTCATATTAACCACTTATGTAAAGCTTAACTATTGCCAGCCTTGAATTCCATTATGATGATTCTGAAATTCAAGTATATGGTTGTTTAGATGAATTCAATCAATAGTTTGCGTGGAGCACATCATATTAGTGTGATGTCTCAGAGTTGACCTTTTCCGATGCTAGGCAAATAGCTTCTTTTGCATTGGAAACAGAGTTGATAATTATATACCGTGTATACTTTATGATGGTCATATGCCTTTTTACTTTTTGAGACCTTAGATCCACATGTTATACTAACTAAGGAAAATTAAGGTTTGAACAAGCAATTTGGGTTAATTTTCTTTTGGCTCCATAAATAGATGTTTAGGAGCATTTAACATGTAAATTTGAGATCGGTACTAGAGCAAATATAAATTTTAATATGTTAATATAATTTATATTTATGTATTGCAAGTCTCAAGCCTCGTAAAATAAGAGGGTTTTGGTGAAGTTGCGACCAGAGTTAGAATAGTCAAATTGTGATTAATCCTCTTAATAATGAAAACAAATCATATAGCTGATCACAACTAGATTGAGTTTGAGGTGTAGATGATGATGAGTGTACAGGCAGGAGCCTTAGCTCATTATTCTATGCTTTTGTCTGTGTGAGAGAAGTGAGAAAGGTAATCTATATTCAAATTTATCTAATCATATGGTGACTTTGAGGTCTTTCTAGTTTCTTCAGATATCTAACGGGTGAGTTAATATCTTTGCGCTTGCATAGTTTCCTCACTAGAAGTCTGGACCTACTGGAGAACTGGTTAATAATTTTGAGAAGATAAACGTGGAATTAGGAGCTATGCTACATAATGGCTATTCACCGTCAAATTTGACTACTGAATTGGAACTTTGAAACGATTGAATTAATGTGGTGGAATGCACGTTAAAGCTCTTCCTTGAAGGATTTCTAGAAGGAAACTTGCTCAAATCTTGAACGCACAAGCACTTATTTATAGAATACTTTAATCCTCTGCAAAGTCAAGAAAACATATGCCCATGCTTCTTATTGTCACATAGCAAGACTCTAGATGGAGCCTAAGATGGTCTGTTACATTTGGACTAGTATACTTGTGCTCACAGTTATGGAAAACAATCGCGCGTAGGATAGCGATGCAAGCAATCACATAGAAGAAGAGTGTAACTATGAAGAAGAACACACTTTGGAAAGGTGAGCCGCGAAGCATTTTAAATGAGAAATGGTTAGCTTCTTTGAATCTGACTTAAAGAGATGGAAAAGAAAAAAAAAACAAAGAAATGCTAATAGCAGTTTAGATGGTATAAAATTTATACATGTTAAGTTTTTTATTTTTTGGAAATAGTGCACTTTGCTTCAAACATTGTTTTAAAAGCCATAGAAGCGATACAAAACGAGGTGTCATGGCTTCATGGGTTGAGCTACGCGCTTTGGAGAAGTTAGCGCTTAAAAAATGGCGTAAAAGTGATTCCAATGATAATCAATCGAGCCTTGGGAGCATTTTCACATTTTTTTTAAATGCTGCGTGCTCTAATTTGTACTCTTTTGCTTTACGCTAAATGCTTTCTATATTCAGTATTTCACTCAAAGTGTTTTTAACTTGCTAAATGTGATCTGTTCATTTTCATCTGGATACTGTTGATTTTCTCAAGTAGCATTAATCCCATGATAATCAAATTAGTATGGAGTTTCCTTTTTTTCTTGGGGTGGGTGCATGCATACCCTCTTTTGGATCTTTTTGGGGCCAAATATGAACATGTTGAACTCTCTTGATTTCCCCCCTAAAGAGCATTTAGTTTCCAAAAGATATGAACCATAGTCTTCTATGAAATGTTTGACCTGTGAGTTGATCGTGGTGTTTTCAATTTGACAGTTTATTTAACTCTATTATATATATATATATATATATATTTTTTTTTGGATAAATCATCTCTGTAGGAGGCGGATCTGGTCTTAGGTGGTGATGAAGGCAAGGAGTGCACCTATAGTAAAGGTTATATGAAGAGACAAGCTATTTTTTCTTGTTTGACATGCACACCGGATGGTAATGCTGGGGTTTGCACAGCTTGTTGCCTTTCTTGCCATGATGGTCATGAGGTATTCACTAATCTAAGGACTTGCCTTTTTCCTGCATATAATTAATGATTAGGTTAATGATCTCAAGCCGCTGATGGTAAAACTTTTCAGCTTATATTCTTAAAACCCAGGACTACCTGGGGAGAATGTTGAATACCCTTGTCACCGTTCTGTCTTTTAAAATGTGAAGAATAAGGATTTCCTGTCGTAGGTAGTAGTTTATGATTTCTGCACGCTATATATGAGTGGTCGCTGCTGTACTTCAGTGATTGTGTTATCCAATAAATGTTATCTTTGATTAATCCAACTTGCTGATTGGGTTTTCATCACTCTAGTGTAAATAGGCTGGTAAAATAAAGCTGATATGTTTTTGAATCTAACTTATGATTTTCATTTTCAAATATGAACTGCGTGGCCATGTTTTTTATTTTTGCATGTCTGAGTTCCCACAAGTGATATTCTTGTGAAACCATGACTATAATGTGTTGAAGAATGTTATCTACTTCAGTGGCACTATTTTTTCAAATTGATTACTTTGGTGTTCTTTCATGGTTTTCTTCTCTGGTGATAATTTAAATTTCTCGCTTTTTACATTGAGATATATTAATCTTGTTCTTTTTTTTTTTTTTTTACATTTTTGGAATGCTGGTTGAACAAGATTTTGGAACTTTGGACCAAAAGAAACTTTAGGTGTGACTGTGGAAATTCTAAGTTCGGGGAGTTCTTCTGCAAGCTTGATGCCAGCAAAGATGTTGAAAACGCGGAGAATTCATATAATCACAATTTCAAAGGTTCATACTGTACATGTGGCCGACCATATCCTGATCCTGATGTTGAAGACCAATTGGAGAATCTCCAATGTTGCATCTGTGAGGACTGGTTTCATGAGGAGCATCTTGGTCTTGAGTCCTCTGATATGGTTGGCGGCTCTTTTTCTTCTTGCTTAATTTCTGCTGATCATTTTCAACTCCCTTTTCTATATGAGATAACTTGAAGTTTCGAGGAGTTAGTTTGAGATATTTGGGGAATTGTAGCTTCTGGAAAAGTGTTGTCTTCATCCGTATTGTTCCTTGATTCTTGTCCATCACAAAGGATGTATACCCTTTGAGTCATGAGATCAGATGCATCCCTGTAACTAATGCATTATTTGTTTCCTGATCTGTGAATTGGTTATAATTTACCTCTTATGACTCATTAGTTAAAAGAAGCTACTAATCCTTATGCTCTTATTACAGGTTCCAAGGGATGAAAAGGGGGAGCCTCAATTTGAGGATTTAATCTGCCAGGCGTGCGCAATTGTTTGTTCTTTTTTAAATCTATATCCTCGTTTGATCTTTGCACCAGTCCAGCAGCAGACTGCTGCAAATTCCTCAAAGGACAAGGAGGTGGTTGAAGATGCACCCTTGAATGTAGGATCTTCGGAGAAGCTTAGCAATGGAAGTTCCTCAATTGAGACTACTGTAACTGATAACAGTCCTAAAGAAGACTGCAACAGAAAGGCTGTTCTTCTTGGAGAAAACGCCGCGACAAACACAAACCTTAATCAGTGTAACCAAGTTGCTGGTCCTAGTACCAAATGTGTTATTGGACTGAATTTGTTAGAAGCTCCAATTGGCCTTGAGAAAATCAAGACAATGTTCCTTTCCAAAGATTGGAGAGAAGTCCTCTGTAGGTGTCCAAATTGCACAGAATTCTACAAACAGAAAAGGCTTACGTTCTTACTTGATAAAGAGGATACAATTGCAGAATATGAGAAAATGGCAAAGCAGAAGAGAGCTCAACATGAGCAAGAACAGAGTGCTGAGCAGTTGCTTAATAACCTGGGCCATGTCGAGAAAATGGAGGTTTTGACTGGTATCGCTGACCTTAAAGACGAGATTGGTACCTACTTGGTATGTCCCTCATCCTTAACTGTTACTGCTTAACTGGTATTTCTCATCTATTCAGGATATAGCTCCTGGCATTCTCTTACCTTCATAATTCCTTGACAGGCATCCTTCGATCCATCAAAGCCAGTTACATCTGCTGATGTTCATAAGATTTTTGAGAATCTTGCCCAGAAGCGAAGGCGTATGACTTGAGTTATTCTGAATGTTCAAGGAAGTAGCTTTGCAGCTGCACATCTAGTGTAGTTAGTTTTGCTGCTCTATGTACAAGGGGAATTGTTAACGTTGCTCTATGACTATCTAGCTTTAACTTATCGAGTTGTGTTAGCTATAGTGAGACTATGCTATCATGTTACTGTTAAGCTCAAAGAACTCTTGCGTTAGAAAGTATCTATTGGATCAAGAATTCCCGTTCCTTTTATTTCCTCTGAACAAGGTCCCTGTTCTAGCTTTCTTGCAGTAACCTGTATCGCGAATGGGCGTAGTTCAAGGTAGTGATAATGAAGCGGACAGAAATGGAGCGTTATGCAAATTAGTTTGAGACTAAGACATGGGTTTTGTTGTTTTACTAAATGAATGTTTGATACCATGTGCTTGGCAAACTGAATTGGCAGCAACACATAATTAGGAACTTACCAAAGGTCATAATGTTACAAGCCTACAACTCTTCTTTCCTTTCACATCAGAATATAAAGTGGGATGGAAAAGGTAGAAGAAACTGATAAATATACCCGATATACTCGTAATATACACGGTATATACACTGTCTTGTGTATATCGTGTATATCACGGAAACACGAGCCATATAAGGAAAGTATATCACGGTATATTTATTAGAAACTAATGAATTTTTCCTACTGGAAATATATAAAGAACCAAGTACATTAATTCTTTAAACGGTTGAGTGAACGACTTTTTGTGTCAACTTTTTAACAATAATTAATATAGGAGCGTTTAATTGTAGAAAATGACAAAAATGATCTGTATGTTCAAAATAATTCCTAAAAAGTATTGTCATTAAAGCTTGTCAATACTGAGCATTTTTGCCTCCGTCAATTATCTTAAAAATTCTGTCTATTAGATTTGATAAGAATTTTGAAAAAATAAAAGGGTTTAGGTGAATCCACTTTTGGAGATAACTTTTATAGTTTTTATTATTTTTGATATGTCTCTAGAGTTCAGTTTAATTATTTTATTTATAATTTCTTATTTCTACTATGTTTGGTCTATGTCTAACTGTACAATTTTTTATGTTGCACTTTTTGGAATTTCTGCTATGTTTGATCTATGTCGAATACAATCTTTTATGTTGTACTTTCTGGAATTTGATGACATTTTCGTAGTGTTTATGATTTATTTTTTCCCCACATTTCCATCAAATCTAACCGATCGACTTTATTAAAATTGACAAAGATTAAAAATGCACAATTTTAACAAACTTAAATGACCAAAACTGTTCAAAGCCTAATTTAAACGCTATTTGGAACCTACCTCCAAACGTAAGAAACCATTTTTGTCCCTTTTCCATGTAATTGCTTTATAAATAATGGAGTTTTTAATTACACTTACTACATTTACTTATTTTATTTTTCCAGTTTCCCTCTTTTTCTCCACTAAACTCCCTACAATGCTCCAAATAGAGGCCCCCCTTTTTGTTGAGACTTGTCCGATTTGGTGGCCGCCGGCGAAGCTGTCCAAAAAACGGTCAGAATTTCTTTCTTTCTAATAGTGTATTTATCTTTTTTTTTTTTTGCTTTAGATCTCTGTGTTTGAAGTTCAGTAGTTCAACTACGCCAAAAGTGAGAAGAATTAACTCTATAGAAATAGCTGGCGGATATATAATATAATGTGTATAATCTATGTATACTAGTAAGGAAAAGTAAACAGTGAAAATCCTAAAGTGAAATTCCTGCCAAACTCTGTTTACAGATATGCCTGATTGGTCAGACCTTCAACATGATCTACTGGTTCTAATTATTAACCGTTTAAATTTGATTGAAGACTACCTTAATTTCGGCATTGTCTGCAAATCGTGGCACTCTGTGGTCACCAAGGATAATTTTAACAGTAACTTGCCTAGGGTTCCATGGCTAATGCTAGCTGAGGAAGAGGATGATAACACATGTAGAAAATTCTTCAGTCTTTATAATGGCATGATTTTGAAGAAGCGGATTCCTAAAGCAAGTGGAAAACGATGTATGGAGTCTATGGGATGGCTTATCACAGTCGGAAAAGAAGAGGGTGAAATTAGTCTGCTACACCCCTTCTCCGGTGTTCAGATTGAGTTGCCCCATCAAAATACCACCGAACATTATGAACTCAACCAGACTCCCGTTCCTTGGACCTTTGTCCTGAAAGCAGTTCTGTCAGCCAATCCTTCCCATACATCTGATTATGTTCTCATGGTCGTTGAGGGACACTACCAATTCCTCAGTTTCTGGAGACCAGGAGATTTGTTATGGACCAGGATGAGGAAATTCCCACATATTAGTGATGTGGTATATTTCACTGGCCACTTTTATGTGGTCGATAATAGTGGTTGCGTCCAAGTTTGTGATGTCGATGACTCTGAACCCACTAAAAGTCGTATAATAGCAGAGCTAGCACCATGGATTGATGGCAAGTATTACATCCTAGAATCACTAGGATCATTATTTGTAGTTTCGCAAGATGGTGTTGATATAAAGTACGTCAAAGATGACCGTGAAAGGATTCCACTGACACACATCCAAGGTGAAGATGATGAGGAGGAGAAGATGTACACGTACAAGACAAGAAATGTTCTAGTTTACCAGATTGATTTAGATACTTGCAAAACTACGGAAACCAGGGATTTAGGGGACCGAGCTTTTTTTCTGGGAGCTAATTCTTCTCTTTCAGTCCAAGCTTCTCAATTTCCCGGAATCAAGCCCAATCATATTTATTTTACAGATAATTGTTTGGGTGCATACCTCCACTTTGAAGAAGGAGGTGGTTCGGACATGGGGGTGTTCAACTTAGCAGATGGAAGTATTCAGCCACATTATGATGGTGTTTCCCTCAGTCGTGTTTGTCCTCCAATTTGGGTCACGCCAACTTTATGTTGAGCAAGTCACCTTTCTTTATTTACTCTATTTATTATGCTATATGTTCCTGTTTTACCCTGATACTCAATTGTTTTGTTTTTCAAAACGTTTACAACATGTCATTTATCTTCACTCTTGATTGATGTATCTTTCTTGTTATTCATATAATTGCATAAATGTACTACAATTAGCTGTTATACTTCCTTGCTTCGAGGCATGTTGTGTTGGAAATCATTATTTCCTGGAAATCTTCTTTCGGTATCAGTGTTGTCCTTATTCTCAAATTTCTTACTGGAAAATGTTCAAGATCTAATAATATTGAGGTACAGTCACCTTTGCGATTTGACATACTAAATGAAAAACAGTAGTAGGCGATGTAACCATCTTCTAGCTGTCTATAGAAAAGAAAGAGAGTGTAAGATGCTTCTATTACTCTTACTTCAGTAAGCATGTTTTGAAGTTATCTCTACAAGGTAAAATGAGTTGCACACATAAACAACAAATATATGGAAGGAAAGAAATGCCAGATGTTCTGAAGGAAAGTCAGTTAGTCTAAGCAACTTAAATACATATGTTTATTGCTGTTAGCCTTTTTGGATGTAGAGGAGGTAGATAGTATGTTATACTTCATTGACTCCTTTTAAATTTGGGACTATCATAGATATCCTTCTTCTTTTTGTTGTCGTTCAGAAGGATTTTTGATTCTTGTACTGCCTTAGCACCAGCTTGGTGCTAAGTTTCCTTTTTTTTTCCTTTTCAATATACTAGCTACTAACCTTCTCAATAAAAAGACAAAAAAATATATGATGGAGATGCTTGAACATACTGACATTCTGCTGGTACTAGTATAATTGTTAGCTTCTCTTACTTGAAATAGCGGAAAGCAACAAGGCAATAGATAAGATTCTTGATGTACCCTCTGCATCATCTTCTTGAAATCATCCTTTGAAATTACCCAACCCTTAATCCTAGAGACCGACGTTACATCAAATTTGGCCTTGTAAGCAATTGCATGTCTCCCGATCCCAACCAATTCAGCATGACCTTCAAGTAAATACTTGAATCTCATTTATTTGGCCAAGAAACGTAAAAAATGTTGATGAGGCCATTGTTGCCTGCTTATGTTCTTTATTTGAGCATTGTTGCTCTTTTTCTCCTTGTTTCCCTTAAAAGCATCTATGCAAGTTGAATTATGATAATCGGCCCAAAAATAGCATAAGACAAGATACAGACCGGAGGAGGGGTAGCAGTAACAGAACGTGTTCTTGCCAATGGCCCTCTACCTAATCCTTGATTACCCAAAGAACTGCTGGATGTAAAATTGAAATCGGCAGGAAGCACACCACTGAAATTATTGTAGGTGACCTTGCATTCTGCCAACTTAGCTGGTCTTTCTCATCCAGAAAAATAGCCAACCTGAGATACTTTGATTTGATCCTGTATAGTATCTCTACAACATTACTCCTTCATCACAATTTGTTTTTCTATTATCATCCTAAAAGGAACCTGAACATGTTGGTGAGTGGCAATATGTATAATAAAATCCAAATTTTGTACCACAATTCGGGCTTGAGGAAAAGCTTTGTGGTGTATAGAAGTGAATCAGAAGAAACAGATGGCAGAAGGATTTACAAAGAAAATGTAATTTTCCTTACTGTTTTCCTTAGGAAGTTTACACTCATTAATAAATAAACATGTTTAATAGATATGTAAATGTATTTTCTTTCTTGAATCAGGAACTTTATGATGTCTCTCATTGGGTTACTTGGAAGACTCTAGGAGGATCAACATTTCTATGATGTCTTTAAGAATAGGAAGAGAATGAACCTAATCATAGATGATGATGAATTTACTGATGGAGAAACAAATGAAGGCAAGAAGTACTGTTTCGTGTTGTTTTTGGACCTTTTAATGTTGTGTGAGCCGAGATAATAGCTTGGTCCTCCTTTCTGATTTTCTGTTTAGTATCTACGGTAAATATTGTGTTGATAAAGAAACTGCTCTATTATTGTCATTTAACTTTGTTTGAAGTGATGATATCCGTACTTGTATGGTTTTCCTTATTTGTTTTTCTTGTAATTTCTCTGTTATGTTAACCCTCATGGCCTGTCCTACCTTATCAGACTGGTTAAGTCAGTAATTAGAAAATAACAGCCTAGCAAATGTTTATGTAAATAACTTGGCTAACTATGTAGAAGTTTGGGCTGTTTGCATGTGTCTTGCAGCAATTTTACATGTTTAACTCCCCTTGAACATGAGAAGTTTGTACATTGGAATTTCTGATCTTTAATTTGAGCAAATACATGGAATCTAAAACCTTTAAGTTAAAATAAAAACACTCTTCAAAATAGGATATATGAGAAGGTGACTGCGCTTGCAAACTGAGATTTGTTGTCTGCCTTATATTGGATGAAGGAGATGCAAAAGTAGAACCAAACTTCTCATTGTTGAATTGGTTACTGTTTAACTGGTGTCTAAGCGAATATTGGATGTACGGGATCCTCTTTATCCCTCATCCCTTATTGTTACTCTTTAACTGGTATGTCCCGTTTATTCTAAATATAGCTTTTGGCCAACAGCCTCTTGCAGAAATATGAGGTAAGGCTGCGTACAATAGACCCTTGTGGTCCGGCCCTTCCCCGGACCCCGCGCATAGCGGGAGCTTAGTGCACCGGGCTGCCCCTTTTTTTTTTTATAGCTTTTGGCCGTTATTACCTGAACATTTCCTTGACAGGCATCCTTCGATCAGTCCAAGCCAGTTACAGTTTTTTGAGAATCTTGCCCAGAGCCTGCTTATGACTTAACTTATTTTGGTTGTTCAAGAATATAGCGTAATATGTAGCTACACATCTACTGTAGTTAGTTATATAGCCGAAGACTAAAGCATGTAGTATTTTAACTGCTCTGTGTACAAGGGGAATTGCTAATGTTGCTCTACTACTATCTAACTACTATCTAACTTTAGCTTATCATATTTTGTTAACTATAGTGAGACAATGGAACATGTTACTGTTAAGCGCAAAGAACTCGTTTGAGGAATCAAGACTACTGTAGAAAGTATCTGCTGGATTACAATTTTCTGTTCATCTTCTTCCCTTTTACATGGTCCCTGTTCTAGTCTGTACAATTTATAAGAGTTCCGTAAAACGCACAGGGGCGTTGTTCAGACTATTGAAAATAGTATAGTTCATAATTGATTTTGATGTGGAAATGCATTATGACTTTGAGGTATGTCTTTATGGGCATCTGTTTGGGATGCTATCTGTTTGTAAAATTGAAGAATTAAGAGTTCCAGTAGCTGAAGAATTAGCTTGAATTTCTTGATACTTTGATACTTTTTTTTTGCACGAAAAGGATTCAAGTGTAGCCCATGACAAGTCATGCAAATCAAGAAGGAAATATGTGTAGATTGTCATGCAAATCAAGATTGTCATATATTGGATGGGTTAAAAGTAGGCTGGTAGGTGATTTTTTTTTCATCTGCTTAAATTTAGGTGATTTGATTCCCATTTGCGTTGCTAGTGGGGAAGCATGTACCCGTGGAATATTTGAGGGGTAGATACATACTTGCACGGGTGTTTATACTAAATCAATTTAGTGTATCATGGTTAAGTAGATTAATGAAGTGAAAATATGCATTAATTAACCAAGATTAAGTTGATAGTTGTGTATTTTCAAACACGTCATGCATCTATTAGTTAAATGTAAACCATCGGTGCAAAGAAGTTTTACAATATTTGAGATCTCTGCAAGCTTGCTCAATCACCACCATTGTGAAAAGAACAAGATATTGGATGTGTTTAGAGACATAAAAATGTTTAGCCAGGATGAAAATTTTAGATTTGGCCAAACCAACCCGACAATATATATATATTTAAAAATTATTTTATAGTAATTAAAATTATTTGTTGTTATCTATTTTGTATATATTAATTTAATGGGTCATCCGCAGGAATGCTTTGTCCTTTGGTACTTTAAAGTGGCTAAAAATATCCTTGACACCCAAAAAAATAAAAAAATAAATTAGGATTCTGGGTTCGAACCTTGAAATAGTAAAAAAAAAAAGAATAATTTCGCAAGGCAAATATTTTATAGAAACTATGCCTATTCGCGCAAAATTACATAGGAACTATGCCGTATAGTTCTGTATGATATGCATTGTTTGGCATAGTTATGTAAAAATTAAGTTATCCTACATTCTATGCAACTCTGCCTGAATGTGCATAGTTTCTATTAAACCTTTGCCTTGCATTTTTTTTACTCTGCTGGGGTTCGAACCCGATTCTTTGGTTTCGTAGACGCGTGAATAAGGATATTTTGGCCCACAAAATTTTATTAAATGAGAAGTAAAGACAAAAATTAAAGATCAGTAATTTAACGGGGAAAAATTAAAGACCAGCCCATACTAAGGGCAATCAGCGCATTTTTTTGTTCTTTAACACTTACAATTTTTGTATATTGTATTTAACATCATGTTGGGGATTGCAATGTATCCTATTGTCCATAATATTAAGTGAAGCCCAAACCACCACCAAATATCTCCCCTCCCCCATATATATGTTAACTTAACTTAAACTATCACACCCCTAATGTTTTTCTTGATCCTGACAAAAATCCATCTATTTTTATCAAATTTTTTCATGTTTATAGAGTTTATAAAGTTAGAAAGAAAACTTCTAAACGTTGAAGCTCTCAATGTATGATATGCTTTTTTTTTTCTTTTCATGGCGTTGTGATTGATAGTTCTGTGTATAATTCGTTACACGAACTTGATTAGCTATGACTGTATGAAATAGTATGACATTTATATCCTATTTTACCAAAAAAAATAATTACTGTAACATGCTTCACATTTGTTAGTTACACCCATGATATACAGGGTTTGTATACCATGTATATCACGGTTTCACAAGGCAACTTACCATATGTGAAACCGTGGTATACACGGTATACAAACCCGTATATATCACGGTTTTTGGAAGGTATATTTAGTGTATATATTGTATTAAATTAGTATTGTACACTTACCATAATTATATGATTATTGTACAACTAGAATTGTAAATTGTATATAAACTCTTTTCATTAATGAAAATAATCAAGAGATTATATTCTTTCATGGTATCAGAAGTCTAGGTCACATATTCTCCCAAACTCTCCTCTCTCTCGTGTCTCGAATTCCGAGATTTCCCCTCGGTTTTCGTGCATTGTGATCCCTCCCCCCTTCCCAAAATTTCTTCCACAAATCCCTATGTCACGTCTTGCATTGATTGTGATGGCTAAGAACACGTTTCACCTTTCCCTTACTGTTTCTAACATCAAGAACCATATCCCTATCATTCTTGAAATAGAAAACGTCCAATACGCGACGTGGGCCGAACTGTTTAAAGTTCACGCACGGTCGCATCAAGTCCTCCACCACATAATTCCCTCGGACCCTGCGGATACGGAGGTGCCTAAACCCGCGTATGATCCTAAATTGTGGACGACCCTTGATGTTACCGTTCTTCAGTGGATTTACTCCACTATCTCTACCGACCTGTTGCAGATCGAACCAAACGCTACATCGATAGTGTCACACCCGTTTTTAACCGCCCCATCCGAGAGGAAGGGGGATCCTACACGGTCGTGATGTAATAGGAGTTTTTTGAATTAATTAAAGCTTAAAGAGTCGCCACCTAATTATTCTACGGTGAATTAGGACACCTAAATGTTAACATAAATGCTGTAAAATGAGCTCCGATTAATGGTATGCTAATCTATGAGATTCTGAGTAAGGGTTCTTTATTATCCTAAAGGGAAGGGGTTAGACATCCTTTAAGATCTGCTAACTTACGGTTATCCGGTCAAACTTAGGTTAATTATTATTCTTAGAAAATGCATGTTTAAAAGTATAAAGTTAATTAAAAGGATGTTGCAAGTATTTAATAAAAGATGCATGTTGACAACGTAAAGATTTTTACCACTTATTCTTTTGAGGAGTCTCGCAAAGGTAATTGCGGTTTGGAAACATAGATTTCTGGTATAAAATCTGAAAAAGTATGCATGACATTGTTCTATAAAATATATGTAAAATTGATTTTTTGGATAAAAAGCATGCATTTGTATGCCATTATTTATAAAATATATGTAAAGTTGATTTTTGGATAAAAAACATGCATTTGTATGACCTTATTTATAAAATACCTATTTTTGGCAATTGATAGTAAGGAGAAACGCGAATTGTTTATAATGCAATGAAGTGATTTTTATGGAAGTCATTTTGAATTGCAAATCGGATGAAAAATGAAACCTTATTTGTATGATTAATAATGCGAATAACGGAAAATTATTTTGAAAGTTTTGAATATGCATGACGAGCCTAAAATAAATAAGCTAGCGGCGGATTTCTAATTTTAAACTAACCGAGCCTAAGATAAATGAACTAGCGGTGGGTTTTCAATTTCAAACTACCCTATTAATCTATCAATTCAAGGTCTAATTATTCTAATGATCGCACAAAAATGAATAATTAAATTATAACCCGAAAAATAAAAAGGACGGTATTAAAGAATTAAAATCAATGACTAGGGCGGATGACGATATCATCCCGCCCTATTTGTTTGGAAGTCACGAGGCATGTGAATGCAATGAACGTGGATGCGGGTCTTCATTTTATAATGCAATACAAATGCATGTTTTTCCTAAAAATCACCTTGCATATATTTTATCAATTTCCATACAAATGCATACTTTCTCAACATTACATATATTTTTTAAATGTCATACAAATGTATACTTGTGCAAAATGCATCTCTTTATTAACTACTTACAACATTATTTTCTATACTTGTAAAAATATGTATTTTCTTTAGCATAATAATCAACCTGAGTTTGACCGGATAACCGCAAGTTAGCGGATCTTAAAGGATGCCTAACCCCTTCCATTTAGGATAATAAAGAACTCTTACATAGAATCTTATTAGTTTCGCAGATCAAAATTGGAGTTATTTTTCGGCTTTTAGTTAGCATTTAGGTGCCCTAATTCACCTTAGAATAATTAGGTGGCGACTCGTCAACAAAACATTTTTTATCCAATCCAGAGGGAATCGACGCCATCACGTCGCGAAGCCGCGAGTTAAAAACGGACGCGACAGCATGGCGACTCCACTCGGGAATTGTTAGGTTCTTAACCATAGCAAACCAAGTTAATTATTATTGCGCTTTATTTTGCTCCTTATTTGATCTACTGCTTTAATTTGTTTCCTTTTTGAAACTTTGTATGTTTAACTACTTTAATTGCTACTTTATTTACTGCTTTTCTTAAATTGGCATTTCACTCATATTTCATCCACTTTGTAAAATTGACACTATCACACATTACACGCGAGGTGTGTTTCGCGCACTCGCAAATTCTTTCAAATTTCCAAATTTTAGGAGAGTTGGCGTATGCGCGTAGTGTTCGGACCATCCGGTGGCCGCGTAGCCTTCTCACTCGAGTAGTCCGATCGGGAACCTTGAGTTTAGTAAGCCAAATCTTAGAAAATTTAGGAAAGAGCTATACTACCATTTATCTTAAGTATGCATACATACACCACCTTAGGTGGGTCGATACTTGGCATCGACTCCACAATTAAGAAATTTACCAAATTGTCGAAGGGTCTCATGACCCAACGACCCATCAACATATTATGTGTAGCGTGATAATGATAGACGAATCCAAACCTAATCATAATATGCCGAAATTCAAAATGTTTTGTCTTCATTTCCGACGAAAATATTGCAGTTTAACAGCTTGGATTAATCTGTCATAGTCTCGCATATTTGACGTTTAGGCTCACCTCTGGCATATGAGAAGCCCCATGCATGTTAGGACGCGCATTTAATTTCTGCACAATCTGTTTGCTATTTTTCTGCTTTTCACTCATATTATTTAATGCAATAATTCCATGCTTCAATTCTGTACATATCATGCCATGTCGCTTGTAACTCTGGGCATGGACATTTGCTCTTTGCACTTTTGGGCTATTGCACTACAATCAAGACTTCTATTGGGGAAATGCCATATTTTTTTGTCATCGGGACAGAAACTGTGTCACCGCCCGAGGATAAAGCGTTCTTGAACATCAAGACTCGGACATTGTGAAGCAATCAGGGGAGTTTTTGACTATACTGTCACTCTCCCACATTTTATTATTCTTCCCGTGACTTTCCTCCTTTCACCTAGTGCTTTTATTTTATTATCTTTTTTTCTTATTTTTATTATCTACTAATTCTATTTTATCATTTACCCTACCTTTTATGGTAGCTCTACCCCTACCCTACCTTTCTTGTATGTTTATTCTTCAAATTGTTGATGTATGAGATTATGTGATGACGGGAAACGATACAATCTATCCAAACGTTGTATTAATCAAAACAATACATTATGATACAATACAACACAATATAAGACAATACGATACATTATGAAACAATATATAACAACCATCCAATCAGAGTGTATAGTTCATCAATGATTTTGATATGGAAATGCATTATATAACTTGAGATATGTCTTTTGGGCATTTTTTTTTATGTCATGTGTTTGTAAAATTGAAGAATTAGCTTGAGAATCTTGATACTTTCATGATGTTTTGCAAAAAAAAAAAAAAAGGGATTCAAGGTTTAGCCCATGAAAGATATTCCACTCCCATTTTTTGGGGGAGTTATTTGATACTTGTGTTGGTAGGGAAAGTAAGTACCTATGAAATATTTGAGGGATGGTATTTATTCGCACTGAAATGTTTATATAAAAACAATTCAACATATCATAATTAAGTGGTTTGATGAAGTGAAAAAACACATTAAATTAATCGAGGCGAAGTGATAGTCGTTTATGTTCAAAAACATCATGCATTCATTGATTAGATATATATATATATATATATATATATATATATATATATATATATATATATATATATATATATATATATATATATATATATACACAATATAAATAAGTTTTAATCATATTTGAAGTATGTGCAAGCTTGCTCGAACACCGTCGCTATTAGAAAGAACAAGATGGCCCCCAGGGGCACATATGAGTTGGTAAGTGGCAAGATGATTGGGGTACAACCACTCCGACGTCGCGGGTTCGAATTCATGTGGTGACAGTCTTTGCTGAAATATTGCAAGGGTTGTTGCTGGGTTCGTGTCCCGTTGGTCCTCTCCCTAGCAGGGCTGCCATTCGCGCATATCACTCGATTTACATCTCACCTGGCCAAGGGGCCTCTGATACAGGTGGGGGGTTTCGCCTTCGGGACTTTCTCCTTCACAAAGAAAGAACAAAATTTTGGATGTGTTATAGGGGACACTAAAATGGTTAGCTAGGGTGAAAATTTTAGATTTGACCCATCAAACTATGCATCAAAGACAATTATTGTTAAGATCTTGTTGGCAAAAAAAAAAGTAGTACATTAATTTATTAATTCCAATTAATGGGGTCAGGATTAGGTTTATAATTATGTTCTTCATTACAAGCAAGTCAAAAGGGTCTTCACAAAAGATTTTCACAACCATTCACTCTTCATCTTCTCACCTAAACTTTTGAAGACTATTTCGAAAGCGAAATAAATCCCCTTTTTTCAGTCCCAAGATTCTTTAATTTCTCGTTAACAAAAACGACAAAAGATTTTAAATCTAAATTGTGTTTAAAAACATTAAATTTCTGACTACTATAGTTTCATAATTCACTATATAAGTTCCATGACGATAGCCTAGCGTCATGATATGTCAATTGTGGAAAAAAATATTATACATTCTTGTAGAGATTATATTAACATATATAACAAATTGATTTTAGATAAACTAAATTAATTTGCTACACATACGTTAACCATACACATGCTTATCCATATTTTGCAATGATGCTGAACAATAAATAAAATTAAATCCATGCAATACATGCACAACTTGTTGGGATGATACACAGATGCTCCTTTTAGCAACAATAGGATTTTATGGAAAGAAAGGCACAAAGCTACCGTTATATAAGATGACTCTAAAAAAAGATTGAATCATATTAGATCTATTATACATAATTTTATTATATATTTTTGGAAGAAAATATCTCACGACTTGAATCTTGACCTCCCAGTCGTACACGGCGATAATTTTTACTATTGTGCTAAGGTTTCCTTTCTAACTGAAAATCTCAATATATATGTATATATAAGACAAGTGTATTTGTTATTCGCTTCCAATTCAACCTTCACTACTATATTATTGATGGACTTCTATTCTTAATTAAACAATTCATAAAAAATCGATAGTTCTATTAGTGAATTATCAAAAAATTAAAATTTGTTAGCAATAAATTTAAGACGAACTTTGTTTTTGAGTAGAGTAAATTAGTACCTAAGTATATATATATATATATATATATATATATATATATATATATATATATATAGTTGGTATTTAGAAGCGGATCTAGAGGCATGGTTACATGTTCACTGAATCCAATAGTTTTTGCCTAAATCCGATATATCCATATATTAAGAAATCTACTAAATCTTTATAAATATTACTTTTGATTGTGAAACTAATTATTATAGTAGAATTAACTTGAGATAATTGCAAAACACATAAAATTTAAATCTTGAATCTGCCTAGCAATAATCTTTCATATATAAGAGGTAAGCTTTACACGCTTATCATAGAAGAAGATTTTTTTAAAGATTGAATTATCTCTTAAACTCTAATTATTGCTCTCTTTCTTTTCAGAATCCTCTAATTTACATCATAGATAAATTGTTATGCAAAATTAAAGTAGTAATTATATTCTTATGTAAAGGGGAAGAAGATTAGAAGATAAAGACATTATTAATTAAGACCGGCATTTAATTAATTACCTACTTGAAGATGACCCCTATTATATATATGTATGTAAAATTATTGAATTTGCTAGATCTGCAGCTATTAAATAAAGCCATCACTCACAAACCAGAGATATTCTATTTTCATCAAACGTTCACATTGTGTTGATCAAAAGTCTTCTAAGCTGCAGTAATTTGAAACCATTGGTTGCATCTTATATTAAATGTCACTGCAAACCAACTGTATAGGCTGTACTGAATTTAATAACTACCATACAAAATGAAACATTATATGTTATGTTTTTGTACTTCTGGTTGAGAGATGGTAAGACTTTATTGGTAATAGATGTGAGGTCCTCATGAAATGTTTATAGGACTCATTAGTCTCCCAGAGGAAATTTGAAGTTTTATACTTGGTCAATGCATTTAAGAGAAGAATTTACGTTATATACACCTTTAGGGTCTGTTTGGAAAGCCACCCATGTAATTTAATGTAATTTTATTTCCCATTATCAAGTTACTTAAAATGTATCTCAAGCTTTTTAAAATGTGAAATTTGTAATTTTCTCTTAAAAAAAATTGTTCTTTTTTTTTGGCCTCAAGTAGTCGATTTGGTTCAGAGTTAAAGATATTCACGTTGAGTTAAAGTAAGGTGAATTACCTTCCTCTGTTAATGCCAAATCCCATTATATTGTTATTTAATCTCAATCTCGAAGTCATGTTATTGCATAGACTCTCTTATTAATACTTACAATTTTTGAAGTGTTAGCTAATTTAAGAAGAGTTTAAGTGTTCGGTACTGAAATTCCTATAAAGTCTTTATGCCATCAGGTTAAATACAATAAAAGGTTAATCTAGTGTACATAGCATCTCACATTAGCAGGTCTGGGGAAGGGTCATACCTCAAGGGGTATGATGTAGACAATAGACCCTAATAATATTAATGACTGCTTCTACAACTCGAACCCGAGACCTATAGATCAATAATTTTACCGTTATTCCAAAACTCTCCTTAGATTGACAATGAAGAATAGTTTAATATTATTCTTCATAATAAATATGATATAATAAATTTTTTTTACACTGTCTTTATTTTTTTTTACCTTTACTGTTCTACTTACTATTTGTTTCACCAAGATAATGACTAATGATTAATTTTCACCTATAACTAAATCATAGCCTTGTAGCGCCAAAAAGCCACAGCATGTGCCATGTATCACAATAACCCATATAGACAGTGACATAAATATGAAGTAAAAAATCAAAGCACTGTTGTAATTCTTAAAAAATTAAAAGTTGAAGTAACTCAAAAAAATAATATTCAAAAACTCAACTTTCAAGGGCTATTCAACAAAATATTGAGTCTTGAGAGAACAAACACATCCACAAAAAATGAGACAGAGAAGAAGAAGAATCAGTCAGCAAATTAAGTCATGAAACTAGCCCACGTACAAGAATGTTACATCTTTCATGCATAAATTGAAGTAAGATCCAAGGGACATTTTCCTAACTATATTTCTTCTTCTTGCGTTAAATATCTATTAGATCTCTACAATATGCAACGAAAACATACCCGGTGTATTCCGATTTTGGGAGGTAGAAAAGTTATTTCCAATTGACCCTCGGTTCAAGGCAAGCAAATGAAAGTAGTTCGGAAAAAAAAATGAGGAAAGTGAAGAAGCCATGACAAAATACTATAGAGCATGACAAAATATTCTGAAACGGAAACAGTATCTACAAAAAAACATATAATTTGTAGAATAATGTAATTCTCTTTGTTTTGAGTCTTCTCATTAATACAATATATATAGGTGTTTACAATTATAATCCTAATCGAATGAGGATATCTACTTTACATAATTACACTAAAATAATAATTACAAAATATATGAAGAATATTTACGTATTCTCTATCACACCCCCGCAGTCGGAGCGGGAGGAGGCCGGACGCTCAGACTGGATCTGAAGTCGAGGAACAACTGCCGAGGAAGTCCCTTAGTAAATATATTTGTGTACTGATATGAAAAAGGAACATGCAACACCCGAGCATGGCCCATGGCGACCTTCTCACGAACAAAATGAATATCCATCTCAATATCCTTGGTTCGCTGATGCTGAACTGGGTTATGAGACAAGTAGACAGCAGATATGTTATCACAATAGACAATAGATGCCCTACGTAAGGGACAATGGAGCTCTAGAAGGAGGTTTCTGAGCTAACAAATCTCGGTAACAACGTTCGCAACGCCTTTATATTCTACTTCTGCACTCGAACGGAAAAGCGTGGCCTGTCGTTTGGTAGACCACGAGATGAGGTTATCACCCAAAAATACACAATAGCCGGAAGTAGAAAGATGTGTGTCTGGACAGCCGCCCCAATCGGCGTCCTAATATGATATCAGCCTAGTCGGTGCAGATTGATAAAGATGTAACCCATAGTCAATAGTACTTTTAACTTAACGAATGATACGTTTAAGAGTTGTGAAGTAAGGCTCCCTGGGAGCATGCATGAACACACCTAATGAGCATCGTATACAATATCGGGCCTAGTGAAAGTAAGATACTGAAGTGCACCAGCGAGACTCCTATAAAGAGAAGGATCAAGCATCGGATTTCCGTCATCCGCGCTAAGCTTCAATTTATAGTCGACTAGAGTGGACATGATCTCGCAGTTAGCTATTTTAGCCCTGTAAACAATCTCTTCAGCATACTTATGCTGACACAGGAACATGTAATTCTTGGATCTAGTCACGGAAATTCTAAAGAAATAACTCAACTTACCCAAGTCTGTCATGGCAAATTCGGATTTGAGCATGGTAATGATCTCATTTTTCAGCATATCTGAGGAGGTAGTCAGGACAATGTCATCCACATAGAGAAAAAGGTATGCAGTGTCATTACCTCGATGAAAAATAAAAAGTGAATTATCACTTTTGCTGCACATGAACGCAATCTACAAGATATATGTGGCAAAACGGTCATGGCAAGCGCTGGGGGCATGTTTCAAGCCACAAAGTAACTTTCGAAGCCGGGAGACATACTAAGGAGCCGAAGGATGCATAAAGCCAGGTGGTTGATGCATATATGCGATTTCTTTCAAATTCCCATGTAAAATGCATTTTTCATATCAAGCTGATGAATAGGCCAATTCTTTCCCATAGCAAGGCTCAAAACAGTGCGAATGGTGGTTGGTTTAATCACTGGACTGAAGGTCTCACCACAATCAACTCCTTCTTGTTGCCTTGTACCATTTGCCATAAGTATTGCCTTGTAGCGTTCAAGCTCACCAATATCTCTGAATTTGTGATGATAAAACCACATGCAATGAATCACATTCACCCCCTCTGGTTTCGGGACAAAATTCCAAATGTGAAGTGTAGTGAGTGCATCAAATTGCTCACACATGGCCGCATTCCAATTTGGGTCAAGCTTGGCAAATTTTGAGTTCTTAGATAGATGTGAGATAGTTTGAGTGAATAGGTTAAAGTGGACTTTCGATTTAAAAATCCCATGCTGGGCACGTGTTTCCATGCGATGGGTTGGCATCGGGACTGGGGGCAGTGGGGTCATTTGGGTGGCGGGAATTGGGGGCAATGGGGTTGGGCTGGGCAGCGGGGTTGTCAGGGGAAAGGGGTAGTCGACAGTCGATGGGTTGTGGGGCGGTGGAAGGACAGCTGGCAGGGGCGGTGAATTTTGAGCCGGAATACTAGCACTATGTATTGCGTTTCTAATGAGAGGTGAAGTGCCTAGATCATCAAAGAAGCCGTAATCAATGACTTGAAATTTTTGGACGTTTGCAAATGGGAAAATGGTCTCCTCAAATGTAACATGGCGAGAGACTAGGATTTTATTTGTGGGCAGATCGTAGCATAAGTACCCCATATGGTTCGACGGGAAACCTAAGAAGATATAAGGAGTAGTCCTAGGTGCTAATTTGTGAGGGGCCATGGAGGCGAGATTCATGTAGCATAGACAATCAAAAATCTGAAGGTGATCATAAAAGGGGATGCGACGGAAGAGAATTTCAGTTGGAGTTTTATTTTAAAGAGTTCATGTTGGTAATATATTAAGGAGGTAAGTTGTCATGTGTAGTGTAAACCCAAAATGAAGGGGGGGGGGGCAGAAGCATGGAAGAGCATAGTGCATATCTTATTGTTGATGGTGCGCATGATTCTTTTGGCTTTACCATTTTGATGTGAGGTATGTGGACAAGAAAATCGAAATAACATGCCATTTTTCGCACAAAATTTATGAAAAGGGGAATTGTTGAACTCACGACCATTGTCACATTGAAATGTTTTGATGTTTTTCTCAAACTGGATTTTAACATACGCCTGAAATTCTAGAAAAGTGGAGTAAACTTGGGACTTATATTTTAGAGGATAAACCCAAAGAAAATGAGAGAATTCATCCAAAAGCACCAAATAATATTTGTGATCCAGATTGCTAGTAATATGAGATGTCCATAAATTCGCATGAATGATATCAAAAGGAGAAAAAGTTACACTCAATGAGGACGTAAAAGGCAGTCTAACATGATTCTCTAGAGGACAAAAGTAGTAGTTGAGGGTATAGTTTCCTTTATTACATTGAATTAAATTTTGACTTCTAAGAAAATTAAAAACTGGTGCTCCTGGGTGCCCAAGTCAATTGTGCCAAGTGGATGGAGAGATTGCGGCTAGAGAGGTTTGTTGAGTGACACTTGCAACGAAAGTGGATGAGAAAGCATAGAGGTCCCCCACACTATTGCATCTCTTAAGAGTTGTCCCCGTACGTAGGTCCTTCACAGAAAAACCAAAAGGGTCAAACTCAATAGATACAAAATTGTCACTAGGAAATTTTCTAACATAAATTACGTTTTTAATAATATTAGGAGCATATAGGGCGTTTTTAAGGAAAATGGAGGGTGAGGTGGTGGAGTTTGAGTGGTGTCATAGCCTTGAATTGGAATGCGATTGTCATTGCCGACCAAAATAAATTGAAGATTGTTCAAATTAAATAGTTGAGGAAGATTACCGAAGTTACGAGTGCGGTAGGATGTGGCGCCCGTATCCATATACCATGCATCGTCGGGCTGCTGTAAATTCATAGTGTTGAGACCTGACCCAGTTCGGTAGGGGTAAGTAGGCCATATGGTTGTTGTAGCTATTGGGCCACTTAGAAGTGGGCCTGCTGTGGTTGGGTCATCAAACGTGGGCTTGGAGGGGCCCAGAATGCTAGGCTTCTGCCACTGGCCCGTGTTTTGGGCCGAGACAGTCGGGTAAGGGCATTGGGGCAAAGCCCAATTTCCGAAAACATGCCAAGGTAGTGGGCATGCCCACTAAGATGGTAATGGTCCTACTGGACTTGTCCACCGGTATTGTTGCCTCGACCGCAGCCTATACCTTTTCCGTGGTTTTCGTCGACACGACCTCTGCCTTTGCCGTCACCACAGACTGTCCGTGTGTGGAAGTTGTCCGGTGGGTGATGTGGTGGTCACCGGTGCATCAATCACCAACGTCTTCTGATTATGTTCATCCTGTTTGGCACGCCTATTTTCCTCCAATAGTAATTGTGACCGGGCCTTGTTGAAACTATGGAGGGGATCGACTTATTGGATCATCGTTGCAAGCGTATCGTACTCACCCTTTGGCAAAACATTAATTAGTTGCAAAACCATTTTTGTTTATGAAATCGGAGTCCCCACATTAGATAGTTGATCTGCAACTAATTTCAATTGCTTACAGTAGTCGAACATATTACCTAAGTTTTTAAGACGTGTGTTATTAAATTGTTCTTCCAGATACACGGCACGTGTATGTTTGTTGTCTTGAAAAATTTCTTCTAGTCTTGTCCATAAGTCGTGAGCCGAAGCACCTATCTTCATTGCTTGACGATTGCATCAAGTCATTTCCACGCTGTGTTGTTGTCGGGTGGACGGGGTGTGGTGGCATCGATGTGATATAGAACATTGTAGGCACAAACATGTATTTGAAATAACTCAACCCACAGAGAGTATTGTCCATCCTCCTGATCTAGAATCAAGGGGATAAAGTTTTTGATGTTCGTCACGGCAAATGTCGGATAAGGTGTTGGGAGAGGAGGAGCGATGAGGAGGAGGATGTGTGACGTCTTGTGTGGAGGATGAGGAATTGGGAGAAGCCATGTGGTCGCCGGAAGATAGGGAAAAAGAGAGGGTGGGGCGGCGGAATTTGCTAGGGTTTAGGGAGGGTTCCGCTGTAACCAAGGAATTAGAGGGGCAGCGGAATGTGCTAGGGCTTGGGGAGGGTTCCGACGTAACCAAGGAAGGAGAGGGGGTGGCGGCCGACTAGTGTTTAGGTGTTAGGGGTTGACTTCTGATACCATGTAGAATAGTGTAATTCTCATTGTTTTGAGTCTTCTCATTAATACAATATATATATTTATATATATATATAGCTGTTTATAATTATAATCCTAATCGAATGAGGATATCTACTTTACATAATTATACTAAAATAATAATTACAGAATATATGAAGAATATTTATGTATTTTCTATCATAATTATCAAAGTACAAAAAATAATAGATAGTAACAAAAATCAAAGGACAAGAAATTATAAAAATAATACTACGACTACTTCTCAAATTAATAATTACTATACAAAAAATGTAGTGTTTTAAGTATTTTTGGTCAGACTTTGTAATAGACGTGAGGTCTTTATGAAATGTTTCACAGGACGTAATTATTGGTTTCCACAGGGAATTTTAAGTTTTGACTTGTCCATGCATTTGAAAAATTTGTACCTTTTTAGCCTCATTTAGGTGATCAAAGTTCAAAACATTCACTGGGAGTTAATTCACAAAATAAACAACCTATATTAGGTGCTGGTGTTATGTGTTCAACTAGAATGATAAAAGGTGAGGAAAATAATTAATTACCCTTCTTGACTTCTTTTGGAGATGTTTAATCATTGAGTATTTAGGATTTACTAATTCTCGATTAATTCGGCTCATGCTAGTTATAGCTCCACTGAGGAGATAAACTGCTCCCTAATAAAAGGTTTTCCATTTCAAGGATTGAAACACGAGATATATGATTACGGATAAAAGGATTTCAATTATCCCACTACACCTCGTGGCGATTTCACCTTTTTTTTTTTTTAATTTCTCAATTACATAGGGATCAGATCAAGGAAGAGAAAGGGAATATTGGGAACTGAAGCGAGTAAAGACACAATGTGTGGGGGCCGTGCGTAGGGCGGAGCTATAATATTAAATACTGGTCCGGACGAACAAAATAACTTTTACTTAGATCTATATTTGTATTAGAAATTCAAGTAAATATGTAATAATATTTAATTGAGAATGCATTAACTAAAGCAAGTTATGGATTCAATAGTAAATTCGGAACTCATAAACTTTTAAATCCTTATTCCGCCTCTAATCATTGATGGAATATTATATTAATTACTCCCTCCGTTTTAATTTACGTGACTTCATTTGACTTGACACGTAGTTTAAGAAAGAAAGGAAGACTTTTAAAATGTATGATCCAAAATAAGTCTTTTATAAATGTGGATATAAATAATTTCATAAAGTTAAATTGTTTCTAAATATAGAAATGTAACATTCTTTTTAAGATAGACCAAAAAGAAAATAGTGACACATAAATTGAGACAGAGGGAGTAACGGACTATTTAAACCCTAGTGGTTTCACTTTTTAAAGTTTTATTGGTCTACATACTAAAGTAGCAATAATTTTGTTAACCTAAGACCATTATTAAGGACTACAACTAATCATATCCTTGAATACCGCCAAAAGGCCAAAAAGATACTATACATATGACCACGCCCGCTAGCTTAACAACACCGCAAGGTCCCATATCGTAATTTTCTTTATAGATCCCGTATTTACATTAAATTATATTAAATTATCATAATTAAATAATTTAATAATATAAAAATATGTATAAATTAACTATAGAACTTAAGTGAAAGAATTTTATGTGCAAACACATATAATGCTTTTATTGATTTTATAAAAACAACCGTTACAAATAAATTTGTATCATTACATATATATACAGTGACGTGGACCCGTCGATATTGCATAAAAATAGAAGTAATAAATTAAATCATTGTCATAATGCTTAAATAAACTATTGACTCTTAGAACCAGACACCCCACAAAAATTTAAGAGAGAAGAATTAGTCATGAAACTAGTCACGTACAAGAATGTTACATCTGTCCATGCATAATAAATACAAAAATTAATTAAAGGGTATTTTCCAAACTATATTTTGTCCTCTTGTATTAAATTTTTAGTGCATAGTCATAATATAATATCTATTCTCTAAGATTTGATCTTTGGTGCTCTAGCCTAACACTTCCAATGGAATTTCACCTTTTGATCATTATTAGGCAGGAAACTGGGAAAC
This sequence comes from Anisodus acutangulus, assembly GCA_029783415.1. Taxonomy (NCBI): domain Eukaryota; kingdom Viridiplantae; phylum Streptophyta; class Magnoliopsida; order Solanales; family Solanaceae; genus Anisodus; species Anisodus acutangulus. Next base: position 29,011,362 of record CM056512.1, read on the forward strand.
AGAAATCTTCATTTGATGGAAAATTCATAAAGTTTATGGTTATTTAAATTTATAAAGTATGTATAACTACCTGTCTTCCTATAATGAAATGGTCAAAAGGTGAAGTTAAAAATGTAAAAGAATGGATTTTTGGCCTAATTCAACCCCAAAAGCTAGTTTTTGGGGTTGAGTTAAGTCCAAGATCCATTCTTTATATGGTAGAGCCAGACCCATTTCAATTATTTGTTCACCGATGTTGGGCCCCCAAATTATATTATTCGCGCTCTAGTTAACAAGATCTGGACGTGCGGGGAGTGTTAAGAGTTCCACATCGGATATGGAATGGGAACATGGACTCCTTATATGGACTTGAACAATCCTCACCCTACAAGCTAGCTTTTGGAGAGTTATGGAGATAAAGTTCTTGAGTTATTAACGACAAGAGCATGATGAAAAGTTTATTTTTCGGCCATAGTTTCTACTAGAAATCAAACAAAGAAAGGAGAGAAATTATTTTGGGTTTGATGGAAGTAGAGTAAAGAACCCTAATTTTTGGAGAGGGAAATGTTGTATCCGAGGTTGGGGGTATATTTGTCAGCTAGGGTTTGTAGTAGAGGAGTTTAGGGTTTAGGAAGTGGTGGTTTTATGATTTGGGGGTTGGTAGGGTTTTTGGTCGAGCAACAAACTAAAAGAGTGAAAAAGAAGGAATGTTGATGACGGCTTAGAGAATTAGCCGAGAAAAAGGAGTGAAAATTTTAGGGTAAATAATTTTAGGCTTTTGATACCATATTGAAAAGGAGAAAAAAGGTCATAAAACCAGTTTACTTTGTAAAAGCTTCCTAAAAAACTTTTTTCATTTGACAAGTCACTAGATAAGTGGTACATCTGTTATCTGTTTAAGAAAATTCAGATTTGTGCTTTAAGCATATATTTTTAAAATTAAGTGTATTCATCCAGCCAGTGATTCGAGCACTTTAAGTGATATACATAGTCAGTGCAAGAAATTTTTATATCATCAAGTCATTTAACCTATTATAAGGTAACTTGTCTTATTTTCGGGGTAAAAAAATATTTTACACTAACAATATATACAACTTAAACTATTGAAATTGCAAAGAGGTGATGAGTTTGAGCAAAACACATGAACAGAATATGTGTTCTAACATGTTACTAGAAGATTTTTGACAAAAGATTGTAGCTTCTAATTTTCTTTCAGAGTTAACGATAAGTTTTTCCAACCGTATCAAAGAAAAATCTTGATTTCACATGACTAAATCTAAGAATATGTGACCTTGTTGTACCAATTAAGTGTTTGCTGTGGCTGTCAAGTACGAGGACTTAGGGAATAAAATCTCCCTAAAAAAAGACAATCCGGTGCACTAAACTTCTGCTATGCACGGAATCCGGAAAAAGGCCGGACCACAAGGGTCTATTGTACGCTAAGTGAATAAAATCTCAGGAACAACAAAAAAATGCTAAGTGATCTTTTCTATATGTCAAACATTTTAGTGGATAGAATCACTCGATATCTGAAGGAAGGCAACTTACATCGAGGGAGCTAGGATTTAAACTTCTTGAATTCTAAATTCTAGGATAGCGACATCAGATGTTAGTAACTAGATTTTAGATTATAATTTTTTATATATATTTAATGAATTTCTTAATATAAATACAATCAAATATACCTATAGTGACATTGTTTATTTGGATACTTTTGACTGCTATAACGCTAAAAACTATTAATAAAGAACATATAATATAACTTAATATGAAAAATCATTGAAAAACTTGAAAATATTCCACTGATTATACATATTTTGGACTAAAAGACAGAAAGTGTGAGCTTGTTGGCACTTAAAGACGCTCCAATCCAATTTGTTGGGGGTAATGGTCACATGCAGCATTGAAATGTCTTCTTATGAGTTATTATGATAAATCTTTTTTGCTTTTTCTACTTTTATATTTCCACAAAGTGTCAACATTTTCTACTGTTTCTTTATTTAACTAAGGCAAAGTTTTGACCTTTATAACCTAAAATGTAAAATATGCAAAAGAAGGCAAATAAACAAACACATTTAATTAACCCCACCACCTAGCTAGATCAATAGAAAGACTAATTGGATTTCCAATTTGCAAGATCAGGTAAATTACTTAATGATGATGAAAAAATTGTTGGAAATTTGCCTTTGGCGGGAGTTGCGACCGACCAACTTTAACGGCTTAAACACTAGTGTAACGTATGTTGGAGAATCCGGTTCTTCACACATGCATGATCTACTAAGTACGTAGATAACCGTAGGGCCAAGAATCGTCAAATTTCATTGAGAAATGAAAGAGATATTGGTTCACGAAGTAAGGTGTTTGAAGCATGGAAAGTGTGGTATTGTGTGTAATTCTCCCTCATCGGTAGAGGAAGAAAGAATTGTTGTGTATATAAGATTCGAAATTGGTTTGGGGTTTGGGACCCCAAGGGGTATCCCATGTGTTTAAAGGAGGAGGACCTAGATGTGCTTGCTCGAGGAAAGACCACACGCCGCTGCCGCCGCCGCCTTGCCGTCTCCGTCCGGTTCACTGTTCACGGGTGTGGGTCTTCGATATTATCTTTTGGGCCGTAAAACTTTGCCGTAAGTACAGTTTGATCCCTAAGTTTTAGATATACGCTTTGGACCGAATTCTTTCAGATGTGCGCTTTGGTCCTCAAGTTTCCAGAAAATCGAATTTCGACAAAAACAGAAATGCCAAGCACTCAATTCAGCCATTTATTTTGGCTGAATTACTCCTCCTATAATGGCCAAAACAGTTGGTCTTTCTCCCATTTATGTTGGTGACTTTACTACCTCCATAATGGCCATTATTTGGCTATTATGGAGGCGATTCAGCAAGAAATGACCCTCCCTCTCCTATATAAACACCCCATTACACCATTGTTGAGCACTAAGACATATGCACGAAAATACATAAACAGATGCAGCAAAATAGTGCACGAAAATACACAACCAAAATAGCTTTCTTCCTACAACTTCCAAGCATCATTTCGTTACTCAATATTCTTCACGGTAGCTCTTGAGTTTCCTTTGCTCAAGTGTTCCATTGCTGTTTTATCTTGGGAGATAAATTGTCCAGGACGTATAAAGGATACATACGGGGCAATATTGTCTTAAGGACAGAGTGCTACACTCGACTCAGCAAAAACAATTTACATTTTTCCGTCTTCTACAAAACTGGAATTTCTAGTTTTTACTTGTGTAACAATTGTAATTTCAGATTCCATGTTGAATTATTGAATCTTTGTTTATCCTTTCGAATACTTGTAATAGTGATATACTTCCCGTACTGCTTTATAAAGTACCATAGAGCAAAAATACCCAACAAAAATAATATTTTGGAATTGATCGTAGTATGTTAGTATTATATATTCTAATAAAGGTTGTAATTATGAAGTTAGAGAATGTTATATAAACGTCTTATTGTGATATTTTAGTAAGGTATATTTTCAAACAATTTCTGAAATATGAATATGGAAGAATTATAGAATCTTGAATTAGGAAGTCACTTTCCAAGAAATTCAAGACCGACATTTTCAAAATTCTCTTCAACCAAATTTCTATTTGACAAAAAAAAAGAAAAAAAAGACAGATCATACACCAAATGCTAGTTGTATCATACTGTAATCTATTTTCAACTAATTTAAAACCCTGTAAGTCACGGGTTTGTTCATTTTATTTACTATTTAACACGAGAATGATTGATTCAAATAATATAAAAAAAACACATATATATTCCAAAATTAAAATAAATCTTCGTTCAAGGAAACTTCTTAAATCAGTAGATTTTTTTTTCCTATAGAGGAGAAATTGTACTATAAAAGTACACTATTACTCTCGTGATTAGAGAGAATAAATACAAAATATTGTTCTAATTTTAATACTATTCTTAACATAAAAACGTTCACCCATCTCAACTTTTGTTTATTTCTCATTTACTGTCTTGTATCCACATTGAGATCCTAAATAATTTAAATTCGCGTAATGTAAGACTCATTATAGAGGGAAGCCCTCCCCGTCAAGATCTTTTCTATACCCAAACTTGAATCTGATTAAATATCTCTGATTAAAGATAAATGGATCATATTTTATTACGACCGTTGGTGATACATCTAAGCGTTATTAAGTGGTGTAGGCATTTTTCGTAATAAAAAACTAAAGTGACAAGAATATAGAGGTCAAAAGGTGTTAACTTAATATATATAATTTTTGTGAAGTTTAAATTTTGTGAATGCAAATAGTTTTACTTTAAATATCAAATTTTTCAATATTTTACAAATTTTTCAAATACTAAGTTTCAATATTTACAAATACGAATAGTCAAACTAGTATTTTATAAATCCTAAAATTCGTTAATAGCCAAACGGACAAAGATTCCATTAATTATAGTAAAGTAAAAACAATAACACGGAGAAATTAAGTAATCCAATTTGTCTTTTAATTATTCAATTCAACATCTATATAATAGCTCTTCACCCACTCTCACATGCAACTCTAGTTAACACTTCCCTTCTTTCTTTCTCTCTCTAAATTATTGATTTTTCTTCTTCTCAATACCTTTGAACTCTCGTGCCGAGTCTTGTGAAGAAATTTTTAAGATGTTCTAAAAAATTCTGCCTTGATTGCAATTGTGTCGGCGAATTCTCGTGTTTTTCCCCCACTTTTTAAAGAGAGAAAATCTTGCAGAAAAAATCCCTAAAATCATGGGAAATTGTGTAGAGACATGTTTACAAAGGGAAAATATAGAGGAATTAAGGGTGCAAGAAGAAAAAACAGGGGAATTTGTAAAGGAAAATATTGAGATGGAAAAGGGAAAAACAAATATGAGATTGAAAATTGTTTTGACTAAAGAAGAATTGGAATGGTTACTTCTTAAGCTGAAATTTCAAGAAGGGGAAAAATTGGAAGAAGTTTTGGGAGAAATTGAAAGAAATAGAGGAAAAAATTCTCGTGGATGGAAACCAAGTTTAGAAAGTATTACAGAGAGCCCTGAAGTTCCAGAAATGATGGATAGATGACTTTTGAAGAATGTTCATAACTTTTTTAGTCCTTTCTTTTCTTTCCTTTATCTAAAGTTTGGGCCGAATTAATTCATATTTACGACAAGTAAGTTTAGGAGAAGTGTTTGATACTACTGGAAGATCTATATTCTCGAGGTTTGAATTCGAGACTTCTGGTTTATCTATTTTTCTTCCTCCTTGTTCAATATTTGAGTTTCTCTTGCTTTTTGCTTCTTTTTTGTATGGATGTAGTTAGAATCCGTACTTGTAATTACTAATAATTGTGTACTTAATTGAGGCTTTGAATGGTCTTTTTTTCCCTTAATGCAATGGATATCTACAGTTTAGGCCGAATTAATTTAGATTTGTTTTGGGTAAAGCAAACTTAAGGAGAAGTGCTTGTTACTATTAGAAGATCTATATTCTCAAAGCTTGAACTCGAAACGTCTGGCCTTTTGATTTCTTCTTTTTCTCTTCTTCCTCCTTATTGTATATTTTAGTTTCACTTCCTTTTTGTATGAATGTAGTTAGAATCCATGCTTAGTAATTTTCAATGCAATGGGTATCTAAAATCAGGTCGGATTAATTCATATTTGTGTTGTGTAATGCCGACCAAAGAAGAGTATTCGCTATTATTGGAAAATATACATTCTTAAGATTTGAACTCGAGATCACTGATGATTTTTTTATTTCTTCTTTTCTAATATTCCTCCCAATTGTATATTTGAGTTTCTCTTGCTTTTTTGCTTCCTTTTTGTATGGATGTTAGTTAGAACCCATGTTTTATTAACTTATGATTCTATACTAAATGAAGGCTTTGAATGTTCTAGACTTGAAAATTGTAATGTTTTTAGGCAGGGTGGATATAACATTTGGTAGTTTGTGTCTTCAACTCAAATTATATATATACACTTAGTATATCGAGGCTAATGTAGATCTTAGAATACTTCAGCAAAATTCATTAATTTTATTTGATTTGATTTCACTAAATTTGGGAAAATGAAAAGATTATCACCCTATTGTATTACTATCTTCCACGTAATCCAAAAAATATAATTTCTTTTTGTATAATTTTTCCTTCCCTTGAGCTAAGTTCCAAACTAAGGAAAGTTTTAGAATTATAAGTGGGAATTAGTTAAGTATCTGTATTAACACCCTATTGTGCTATAATACTGTTCTTAGGTTTAATATTATTTAAATTCAATTAAACTTATAAAAGTAAAATTCATTTCATAATTTATATGTATATCTTTTGTAGTAGGTGTAATTATTCTCTACTCGTCAATTATTGTCGAAATCTGCTGGTCAATGAAGGCCCATTCCAGATGGAGCCCAAAAGTTTCTAACCCAAATTTAAAGCCCAAGAAAATAGTGTTCCGCTCCGCCTCTACTAACTTCAGCCCAAAAGTACTAAAACTAGTTGTATAACACACAAAATAAATCTTTAAATTCTCATTTTAACTTTGAAACCTATGATATAATTTTTCTTTTTCACCCCTTTACATTGGTAAGATTAAAGTATTCTTACATGACTTAAACATCTAACCTATCAAGTAAAATTCACAAATAATCACTTTCGGTCTATATAAGTGAAAAATAATTACTATTATAAATTTCCAAATTTCACATATAAAATTCCAGGACATAAGTGGAATTTTAAATTCCATAACTATTTTTCAAAGATTGGGCCGAAAAATGGCTAATGAATGTTATTTCTACAACCTCTCGGTTATCACAGAAGTGCTACCGACTTTAATGATTTTTTCTCACCAAAAAACACTTATCTTTTTAATGCTTAAAAAGATATTTGAGTTAGCTCGTTTTATTAGTTATATCAAGTAAAATCAACCTCATGAAAAGAAATTAAAAATCTTACTTCTCTTAAATTTCTACTAGAACTGTGTAGTCTCATTGAATTACGACTAGTATTGTCGAGTTGTGGCAATTCATAATTATTTAAGTTTTAACGTGTTGAAAAACTAGATCTTTATTTGCTCAAATAAATTCAAAGATACAAAATTATCCCATAAATAGGCCTACTACCTAACTTTGTATGAATTTGAAACGTATCAGTGTAAGACATATTTGTTTTAGGATATATGAGACATTTTGAATATTCAAATTATCTTATACTCACTCTTCCAATTTTTAGGTAATTCAAGTAAATGTAATCTTTACTTTTCAACTACAAAAAGAAAAAGAAAAAGATTTTTTGACCCCGTTTGAGCCTCAATACTTTTAATGAAATAAAATTTGAATCAAGGTAATGTCTTTCGAATTTCTCACTTGTTCGAATTTCAAGTCAATTTACTATTCCAAGTTCCCTTAAAACAAGTCTACTAGTTGAAATTAGATACATTTGAATTGAGACTCTTAGCTTTTGTTATCAAAGACATTTCCTTAGTCTTGGTGATGAGTATTCAAAAGCTTACTTTCCCAATGTTGTACACTCAAACTCTTTATAATGATATCGTTTGTTTGAAAATTTTCTGATTGCTGTAGTGAAATGTTGTTAAACAGAACATATTATGAAAAATTGGTTCCAAAGAAAAATGATCTCATCATGTTAAATATTATTATAAAGGATAACTGTTATAGAGTGAGCTAACGCTACTATATGATCACTTCATCTAAACACTTAAAACTTTTATAAAGTAGGCATTTTTCCCTTTTGAACCATCCAACACCTCTCTCATGGGCGAATTTCAGTTTTTTGGGTCAAATATGTAAAAATCAAATATTGACCCATTCTTCAAGTTGGATCTCGTAGACCCATGTTTACTTTTGGTCTTTCAGATTGATTTTGTTTCTATCTTTTCGTATATTTTTTGTCTTGTTAGGATAGCTTATGAACTTTAAAAATGTTATGAGAAAACGTTAGATTATATATAATATCTTTTAAGTTACTACAAATGTTAGATGATAATCTAATATTTTTTTTCTCTGAGCTATATGAACAAATATTAGATCCAAATCTAACATTGTTCTGACATATAACTTTTCAAGGTCTATATTTATATAATTTTTAAAAATATTTATATAATTTTTAAAAATATGTATAAAATCTAAATGGTGGTCTAAAAGGGGTCATGTATGTAAACCAACCTTTACTTTTTGTCTTAGGTATTGTTGGGGATTTTGCACTACTTTGGGATTGAGCTTTAAGTTCTATGTACCAAGATATTAAAAGAATTGACATAATCAAGTCACTTACAAAATTATCGCTGTGATAAGTATTGGTTGAAATCTAAAAAAATAAAAAGGTAAGTAACTTGACATAGATTAATCGAGAATTTAATTATCTTCCAATCATCAATTAATCATTTGGGAACACGTCAAAATCGATTATTGACAGGTTGACATTATTTTAGAGCCAAAAAGACCAGCACTTTTGACAATCAAAGGCAATTCCATATCTTTAGTAATTTTCATGAGATGTTTACATAAGTGTCCTACATTAATGTTTATCTTTCATATTTTTAGCATAAAAATAGAATATCAATTTTAGCGTATTGAGATTCATAACCCCCATTAGCTTCCTCATTAAATTTCAATAATTCAGAATACCTTTTACCTTCTATTCTCTCTCTTCTCAAAATAAATTAAGGAACAAATGCTAGTATGATCTTTTTTTTCTTTTCTCTTCTCTTTCCTCCATAAATGCAACTACACCACCAAAATTAAGAAACCATAGGATATATTATGATTTATTTTCTATGGTATAAATATAGCATTAAAAATTATAGTGTACACATGATTGCGGTCAATATATACAAAATATTGACAAAACCTATGGTATATTCATGATATGCTAAAGATATTTGTATTAAAAATATATCATATGGAGAAAAAACTTGTGCATATATCCAATAGATATGTGAAAAAATTCGTATTCTCCATAACATTAGCTTGAATGTGAACCCAAACTATTCTTCATGCAGCTCACCTCTAGAGAACATCAATCATATATTGTTTGAATGCCTCAATGTCCGCAAAACATATGAAAATGAGAGTTGTAAATCTGGACTCCAATTCAGTATCAACACTTCCCTTATCCATTTCTGCTTCTGGCACATTTGGCTTGCAAGAAACAACAATGGCTAAACTAACAGCTTTAATGCAGGGGCTAATATTTGCTTTGGATAAAAAAAAACATTACCACTAGAAGTGCACACCGATTCTCTAGAGATAATTACAATGTTAAAACAAGGTTCTCCTATTTATGACCTTATTCTCCATGAATGCAGAGGCTCTGATGTCCAGAAATCAGCCATACTTACCTGGAGCAGAATAGAGTAGTAGATTTGCTGGCTAAGGAGGGAGCTAAAGGGGAAAAAAATTGGCAAGATGAAGTTGCTGGCAGTTTCTCCTGTGTTTGTAAATGAAGCTTTTTTGGATTACAAGGGAAATTGATGCATGTAATAGTGATAGGCAAACATTCCAAACTTATATTTTTTATGGGGACCCAAGTATGTATGGTTCCAAACAATTAATCATTCCTGCTTATATATATAAGTATCCATTTTACCAAAAGAAAGAATCGTATTTATTAGAAAGAGAGGGAAGGTTTGACTAAATGAACAAGGTATAAATGTCTATCCCTAATTCCGTGGATCTCTTAATTAATAACTTATTTAATTAATAAAAATACAGATTTTTATGTATATGCTAAAAATGATATAAAATTTGCTATTTATGTTAGAGAAAATACATATTTTCACCCTTAAATTTGCACCAAAAATTCACTTTAGCAATTAAACTTTATGTCACGACCTAAATCGGAGGGCCATGACGGGCACCCGGACCTTACTTGCTGAGTACCACTAATCATATATTTAACATCTGACCATAATTAATCATGGGCCCCCGAGGGCCGTCACAAAGTACCACATAAAATCTTACAAACAGAAGAACCCAACCTAAGCATATATACATACTAAGGCCGACAAGGTCATACATGACTACTACACACAGGACTTCTGTCTACAAGCCTCTAAAGAGTACGTAACATTAAGGTCAGGACAGGGCCCCGCAATACCCCTATGCATATCAAAAATATCGTACCACGACTAAACTGCAACTCTGGAACAAATAGAGTGCTCCAATATTAGCTGAACCAGCAACATACTAGTGCGGACCGTTACCCTGTCTACCTGAGCCTGCGGGCATGAAATACAACGTCCCCCGACAAAAGGGACGTCAGTACGACTGATGTACTGAGTATGTCAGGCATGAAAAATAGCATAATAGAGACCTGAAAGTAACATGAGACAAGAAACAACCAACCAGTAAAGAATGCCTCTGAGGGCCATAATATGCCTAAGTACCATGTATGTGCAGAAAACCTCTGAGGGCCACAATATGCCTAAATGTCATGCACAATGCGGTCATACATATACATATGCGTATATCACGCCATCAAGCCTCTGTGGGCATCCCATCATATCATATTGGCCTTTGTGGGTATAATCATCATCGTGTATATCTGTACCAGCTGCAGGTGGTGTGCGTATATAACATTGTATCCTTTTTCCCATATCCCATACATATATAATGCATACATATAGTAGAGTATGTATATTAGAAAGGGCCGCGGCGCCTCCCGGACTGGGCTGCATCGCAGGAGCGCCGCGGCTTCCCCCTTGCAGTGCCGCGACACTAATTGTCGGTTTGGCCACTGGAGTCGCGACGCTAAATGTTGCAGCGCCAAGGCACTTCCCAGACAGTGTTTGCTCGACGGAATTCTAAAAGTTTAGTTGTTGAGGTGGTTTCAATGGCATTGAATCCACCCAATAATGGCCATTACTTGGACCATTATGTTGTTGCATTACTTGGGGGTTAAATGTCATCCATTACATGACAATTGAATGCTATTATGTGGAATTTGAAAGGCCATCTTGCACAGCTATAAATTGAAGCCTTTGGCTCAATTCTATATATGAAGATAGAAGCACACAATATACATACAAGTATACAACACCACAAATAGATCAGTTTTCCTGATAAGCAATCCTTCTCTTAGCAATATTCATTGTTCGTGTTCTTCGCTGAGGTCATTTGTGTAGGCTTTGCACATTTAATAGTTTATTATTTCATCTTGGGAGACTATTGTCCACACTTCGGTAAAGCCTATATACGGGGGCAATCTTGTCTTAAAGACAGAGAGTCATCTCTCGACTCAGCCGGTGGTGTTGTGATTATCTAATTGGTTGTTAAGTGTTTCAGGTGTGAACTTGAATCTCGAAGGACTCTAACCGTTCGTATTCTCAGCGGATCTACAAGCCACAGGTGTAGCAGTTCATGTTCTTGTATTTCTGAATACAAGTTCCATATTTGAAGTTTCAATTAAAGATCAAGATATCGACAACTTGTTGTTGTCCTCTTTGTTGTTTATCCTTTCGATCACTGTAATAGTTATTTACTATTCCCGTACGTGCTTTACATATTCAATAATTTTAAGACAAGATTGTATTAGTGATTCGAAAAATGTTGGTCGACAAGTGTGTGACCAAATCTGGATGTGGTTTTCTTCTTGAAAACAGTTCTGTTGACAGTTCTATTAACAGTTCAAACACTGTCTCTGTCAACAACCGTGCTTTCAAAACTGGTCCTAGTTTTGGTTCTCTCTTTAACGACAGTTACAAATCTATTTCCGTCAAAGGTGGAATCTCTGGATCTGATGTTGAGCTTCAAGATACTGCTGATAGTCATGCTAGTACGGCTAAAAATCAAGGACGAGTTGGTGTCACCGCTCCCGAGGGTGGTGGAAACAAGTGCCCACGAGAGGCTGAGGATGTCAAATGGGACAAGAGGAGAAGGTTGCAGATGATGTTCTATCATGTAGCAGAAGGCCTATATTTGTCCCAGACAAAGGATCCAAATTATGGTAAGGAGGATGTGGACACTCAGTCTGACTGAAGTGGGCCAGAATCTAAAAGGTCTAAGTTAATTATCCTTCCTTATCTGTAAGGTGTTTAGTTAATATCTGAATAAAAGTGTGTAAAGCAAGGCTGGGAATATGAAAGTGTTTTCAATAAAAACTTATATTCCCTACACTCTAAAATCAGACATTGAATCTCTTTCCTTCCCGGTCAAAGATTGAACTATTATAAACAAAACTTAAAAGATCCGTTCTTTTGGGTGTAATTATTAAAAGTGTGTAAAGTATGTTCGCACATACGAATGAGAGATATCCACTGACTGTGCGAAAACTGTTACCACTCTTAAGCAAGCGCCATGAATTATCTGGGCACCAATCTCAAGCTAGAAGACTAAAAGATAATGGCTTATCTTAAGACGTTGAACCTGTCACACTATCTGACAGAAGATCCTTTATTTGATAGGATGATATTGGATACTCAGTCGTACAAAGCCTACGGGTGACTGGAGTGGGCCAGAATTTCCAGGTCTTAAATGATCTGAAGGCCAAAATAAAGGCAGAAGAGTGATGGACACCTAGTGAGGTGGGATAGAGTTTCCAGGTCTTAAATCAAAAGAAAGGCAGAAAAGAAATGAACACTCAGTCTGCCAAAGCAACTGGAGTGGACCAGAGTATCTAGATCACATATGATCTGGTTACGCCCTAACCACGGGCAAGAGGTTGTTCATGTGAAGCAACGCCACCTCTAAAGTAGAAGGGGTTAGAGAGATTATCCTTAATAGGACTTCAGAAAATGGGATCACTCTAAAAGGAGGTGGTACATGTCCCAAACTTGGTTTAAGGGACATTGTTGGTCAAGCTGGTTTGAGACTAGTCCAACAGGTCTGTAATAACTAAGAATGGTACAGTATGTCTGTATATATTTGTAATCTATGCATCTATGTCATCGTCGATTAAGACACGTTAAATAGAAAGTCATTCAAAAGCTAACGAAGTTGAGATTGTTGTCTTCTGTCGACATAAACCCTCAAAATGAATGTGAGGTAGGAGAAGAGACAAAATCACCTTTTCATTCCGTCAAAGGAATAGCGAAAGAAGCACCGCTCCTCTAGAACTTAGTCACACCTACATGGGTGAATTGAAGTTTGTACAAAATAGAGGGGGGGGAGACAAGTTCCGTCAAAGAAATAGCAAAAGAAGCACCGCTCCTCTAGAACTTAGTCACACCTATATGGGTGATTTGAAGTTTATACAAAATAGAGGGGGGAGACAAGTACTTTGTGACCTTCATTGATGATGGTACAACATATTGCATCCTTTGTTTGTTGAAAAGCATAAATGAAGCTGTTGAAGCGGATAAGCGCTATAAAGCAGAAGTTGAAAATTAACTAAGCCTACGGATTGAGGAATTCGTAGTGATAGAGGGGGAGAATGTCAAGCATCGTTCATCAAACGACTGCTCATTACTCACCTTAGTCTAACGGTGTTAGCCAAGCGCAAAGCCGTATGCCTAAAATATTTGGGGCAAAGCGATCCTTATCGCTAATGCGATTCTCAACAGAACTACGCATAAGGATATGGATAACCCTCCGTGTGAAACATGGAAAGGATCTCACCTACAAATGTTATGTTGTGGGGTGGCTTGGTAGAGATTGTAATACCGAAATAGGTCAAGTTAGACCTAAGACTATAGATTGCATATCCACTAGATCTGCAAATAACAGTAGTGCTTATCGCCTCTTGGTGTCAAAGAATGCTGAATTCTTTGAGGATAACTTTCCTTGAGAAGGAAAAAGAAGTAATTGCTCGAGGTTAACAAGAATCCGTGAGTGCCTGACTGTCCGAAACTAGATGTTCCTTATCTACAGGACTTGGAAGTTGCTGACTATCCAGAACTTAATGTTCCAGATCTACAGAACTCAGGGATTCTAGATGTTAAACCGAGACGGAGCAAAGAGGGGACAAAGACTTGTTCCAAGTCTTCTAGCTTGTATGGTTGAGAATGAACCATGGACAATTAACAAAGAATTGTCATCTCCAAAAGCGTTGCTTTGGAAAGAAGCTACAGAGAGAGAAATAGATTCCATCATATAGAACCATACTTGTGTAATAGTTGACATTCCTCCGGGAAAAGAACATTTGGGTTGTAAAAGTGGATACTCAAAAGTGAGTACAAAGTAGATGGATCTACTGACGAGTATAAGGCCTCGGCTACTTGTACATGTGCTACCCTGTGAATAGCTTAACATCCAGGGACATTGCAGTCTTGCGTGACATGAATGTTAAAACAACCTTCCTAACCGGAGAGTTGGAAGGGGAGGATCAGAGTTGGTTTGTTAGACTGTTGGGCTTCTTCCTAACTTTCATTTTGGTCCCTGAAATAATTATATTTTGGTCCTGGAAGTTTCAGATAAAACAGAAATAATGAATCTGACAACAGAAACATTGACTTTGAAGTTAGAAAGCCAACAGTTGGAAAACCAACAGTCTGAAAGTGGAAATCATATTGAAACAAAAGTCTCGATATGAAAGATATGGGTATCATATATGACATCTTAGGAATTGAGATTTTTAAGACATCTAACAGACTGGTCTTTATCCAAACTCATTTGTGAGTTAGTTGATAGTCTCGTTGAAGCCACCAATGGATATGAATCATAGAACCGATTGGAATTATGGTGCACTCATATACAAGGAGCGATATGCGCAGGTCACATGTATTTCAATATATTGTACACACTGCAACCGACCTGGTATAGGCCTACAAAGCAGATCATTTGAACTAAGGTTCACCTGTGATTCTGGAAATGATCTATAGAAGGCGTTAAGTCGGGTATGACAAATATCTGAAATATTTGCTTATCTACGGATTATGGTATTCTGGATGTCCAGCGGTTCTGGGAGAACACAGTAATGTAAACTGGACATCAGCTATGAAGAACACCAAAGCCACAAGTAGATGTGTATGGTGTCTTAGAAAATCCTCTAAGCAAACTTGCATCAGCCGATTCATGATGGAATCAGAGTTTATCGCTTTAAACAAAGCATGAAAGAAGTTGAGTAACTTCACGACTCCTTAGAGGACGTCCCTTATTGGGAGAAACTCGTGCCTTCAGTAGTTATACACTGTGGCTAGCCGGTCGGCTTCAGGAAGGGCACGGATGACGGCGTCTAGATATATCTGTCGGATATGTCGGATACATAAGACCGTATGACAGTTGATCATCACGGGTGTCACTTCCTTGATTACTAATCAAAGGATATAGCAAACCCTTTAACTAAGGGACTAACCAAAGATCAAGAGTTTTGCCTATCTAGGGGAATGGGCTTAAAACCCAAATAATACGAACCTTTGTGGTGGTAACCCAACCATACTGACTGGAGATCCCAAGAATTTGGTTCAATGGGGAAACTAAGCTGCAAAAGGTTCAGTTGAGCGCTTCGGTGGAAGCAAGAGCACTTTGGATTATGATTTCTGTAAAGAAACGTAAATCCAAAGACGTTCCCGCTATAGATATTAAAGTGCTACCGGCATGATGGGTAAATGTTAAGCTTCCAAACCTTTAACGATCCTCAAACGGTTGAGGTTAAGGTTAGGAAAACTTTTAATGATTTCTAACACTTGTGAAGTGGGGTATAGCAGGATACCTTGCAGGAGATCACCTATTTAAGTGCGAGGACAGGCCACCTCAAATGAACGCACTTAAGAGTCCAAGTGTGTCCATGGCCACAACGGACAGAACAATAAGAAGAAATGAATAAATAGGAGGTATTGTGTTGATATCGTTGTCTAGGCTTACATTAAACACTGTCGGTTCAAGACATCACGTTCACCGCGCAGTAAGTAAGTCCGATGATATTCAACTAGGGAAGGTTCAAAGCGAAAGCTGCTCCTGATGCAATATCTTTTCGCTGAAAGATTGCTGAAAGTATGCACCTTGTGTGTGCGCCAAAATCTCTTTCAGGAGGGGATTGTTGGAAATTTACTAATGTGGAATTAAGTTTATCCCATTATTTATGACTCGAACAATTGGGGCCCCGCACGTCAGAAATGTCATTTCCAGACACGTGCAATCTTAGTGTCAAGTATCGTAAATTTCGTTAATGAAAGAGATATTGTTACGTAAGTGAAATGTTTGAGATATAGAATGATGGACGGTTATTGGATAAATAACAAGTGTTTAACGTTGGTAAACGAAGGAAGGATTGTGTGAAGTGTAAGATGGATCGGGTCGGAAAGGGCCGCAGAGCCGAGAAGGACCGCAGCACCTCCCGGACTGGGCTGCAGCGCCGGAGCGCCGCGGCACTAATTGTATGTTTGGCCACTGGAGTCGCGACGCTAAATGTTGCAGCGCCATGGCGCTTCCCAGACAGTGTTTGCTCGACGGAATCCCAAAAGTTTGGTTGTTGAGGTGGTTTCAATGGCATTGAATCCACCCAATAATGGTCATTACTTGGACCATTATGTTGTTGCATTACTTGGGGGTTAAATGTCATCCTTTACATGAAAATTGAATGTTATTATGTGGAATTTGAAAGGCCATCTTGCACAGCTATAAATTGAGGCCTTTGGCTCAATTCTATAGATGAAGATAGAAGCACACAATATACATACAAGTATACAACACCACAAATAGATCAGTTTTCCTGATAAGCAATCCTTCTCTTAGCAATCTTCATTGTTCGTGTTCTTCGCTGAGGTCATTTGTGTAGGCTTTGCACATTTGATAGTTTATTATTTCATCTTGGGAGACTATTGTCCACACTTCGGTAAAGCCTATATACGGGGGCAATCTTGTCTTAAAGACAGATAGTCATCTCTCGACTCAGCCGGTGGTGTTGTGATTATCTAATTGGTTGTTAAGTGTTTCAGGTGTGAACTTGAATCTCGAAGGACTCTAACCGTTCGTATTCTCAGCGGATCTACAAGCCACAGGTGTAGTAGTTCATGTTCTTGTATTTTCGAATATAAGTTCCATATTTGAAGTTTCAATTAAAGATCAAGATATTGACAACTTGTTGTTGTCCTCTTTGTTGTTTATCCTTTCGATCACTATAATAGTTATTTACTAATCCCGTACGTGTTTTACATATCCAACACTTTCTTCTTGTTGTGGTTGGCATTTAGGTTCTAAATCAATTTCAGTTGTTTCTTGATTTTTGGCTTCTTCTTATCCAACTCATCTCTACAAACACAAGTAGAAATACTACTACTTTCAACCTTACTGGTTTTTTTGTAGCTACTTCTTTTACCAAAGCCTAGTTCCTTTAGCAAAGAACTTGCAAATCCCATAATTTTTACCATTTGGATATTCTAGATAGAAAAAAAAAACTAGGGATATGTTCTTTAAAAAAAAAGGAGTTGGAGAAAGTAGGATAATGAGAAGAGAGAAAATGAACAAATGTTTAAATAGAAGAGTGAATAACTAAGGTGTTAATGGAGGAGTCAAAAGGAGTAAAATTAGGGGCAAATTTGTATTAGTTACACTTTCTAATGTATTGCTAAAGCATGTCTAATTTCAAATTTTATATGGCAAAAATAATACAAATTTTTTTACATAACTGATGCATATTGTATATGTTATTTTTATCCGACCAATCATGCTTATGTAAAATTTTGTACCAAAATTATTTTAGTTAATGCGGGAAACCAAGTTACCTTTAAGTGAGTCTTAAAGTTCTTGTAATCGTTCAATTCTACAAAATAATCTTTCGAAAAACACGTCAAATACGTTGTTGGACTTTAATTTAATAAGAGCTTTCAACCCTTTATAACAAAGTTTGAAGTTTATTTTCAAACTTATCACTTGAATTTTAGTCAATTAACTAGTCAAAAGAACCTTAAAACAACTGTACTACTTGGATTTTGATACTTTTTGAAATTTGAATTGACATCTCAGTAGCACTCTTAATCAAAGACATTTCTGCTTTTTGTCTGTGATGAGTTTTTTTTCTTTTTGTGATGAAAATGTGAGGAAAGTTATTTTATTGATAGACGTTATGAATATCAATAATATCTTTTATTTTTTATTATTACGAAAATAGATAGTAATATTTTTATTTATAATAGTAAGAAACCTACTTTAACTTAAAACATGAAAATTTATTCTTATATTAATTCTAACTATAAATTCTATTTAAACATGAATTAAAATACAAAATTCTAATCAAATTTAGTTTCCTACAACTTTAAATTATTATTTCTAACATTCTCCCGTAATTCAAAGTTGTAAATCCAATTTTGATTCACTTGTCACCATCTTCCAATTTGTTGAAACACTTGTTTTCAATCCATCAATTGTTGAAGCACTTTCTCTTCAAGAATTATAATCGCCCACCGGTAGCAGAAGTCACTTGATTCTCTACCAGAATTGTGGAAGCTCTGATACCAATTTGAAGGAAAATATTTTATTGATAGACTATATGAATCTCGACAACATCTCTTATTCTCTCTTATTATGAAAATAGCTAGCAACACTCTTATTTATAATAGTAAGAAACCTACTTTAACTCTAAACATGAAAACATATTCCTATATTAATCTTAACTATAAATTCTATTTAAACATGAATTAAAATATCAAATCCTAATCAAATTTGATTTTAACTCAAAACATGAAAACATATTCCTATATTAATCTTAACTATAAATTCTATTTAAACATGAATTAAAATACCAAATCCTAATTAAATTTGATTTTCTACAACTTTGAGTTATTATTTCCAACAGAATTGAAAGACTCACTTTCTCAAGCAACAGTTGTAACTCAATTTTCCTATATCTTATTTTTAATAGTATTTTTTAAAAAGTTATAGTGACATCGACAATGACGATTCATAGAACAGTCTACGGTCTTTCTTAAGAATTGAAGCATAATTGTCGTTGTATTTCTTATCTAATTGTGTTGTATTGGGGAGTGGAACGATTCTTTTATGTCCAAATTCAAGATTTGAAATTTATGCATACGAGATTTTAGTTTTTTTTTAGTTACTGAATTCTAATTATGTTAATAATTTATACATATTTAACTGATTTCTTACTATAAATACATATAGAATTTAGGTCAAAGCTATTGAGTTTTATCGAATTCCTATCACAAACAGTACGTCCGCCTCCAGCAGAATATAAATATATAAAATAATATGTTCCGTGCTAAAAATGTTAAAATACTGAATTCGTCAAAGTTTAAATCTGGAATTCACCAGCAACATAGAAGATGCCTCGACAATGAGGTGTTGGGATGGAGACACAAGGCTACTAGTAGACATTGGACCTGGGAACGTGTCTTCTACGACAGGACAAATAAAATTGTCCCAATAAGAGAAAAATGAATGTAAATCATGTAATCAAGCATGTTGTATTTTGTCAGAATATATATATTTTCCACATCTTCTTTTTGTTCAATTTAGAATAATATTAGTATTTTTTTCGGTCTAATTTATGTGAACTATTTTGAGTAAAGATGAAATTTTAAAAAAATAATAAATTTTTTTAAAATTCGTAGCCATAGTATTTGTGTAGGTATACATCATTTTACTAAGGACAAAAATAAAAAGTTAAAATCAAATTAATTTTTAATACATAAAGATATTATTATTTTTTGGACAGACTAAAAGAATATATATCACATAAATTAAAACAAAGTAAAAAAAGCAAACTTTCGATTGAGTATTAGATAGTAGTGCCAATGTTGGACACTACCAAGTCATTTAAAATATTTTTTTGTCATTATAAGTTATCTTCTAATCTTCCATTAGTTGTAGTCTTATAAGAGACGTGTCTTAACACCATTTCTGGGCCAAAACACTAGCAACTTATGCAAATGTCTTACATGAAACTTCATTTCTTCTTTAGTTAAACAAAGAGACAAAAAGAATTCAAAAGCTAAATTTGTCGCATAGAAGTTAAGATTGTTTGACTAAGAAATCAAGGGTTCAATTCACTCTCAAATATTGATAAATATCTGTCAGCGCAATTTTGCAAAGTTTAAAGCTAAATTTAAATCATTTCATATAGTTTAAAGATAAATTTGATCATTTTTCATAGTAAAAAAAGTTTATGTATTGAAAAATACTTTTCACTAATGAATAAGGGCATATCAATCTTGTAATAATAAGGATATATTATACTTGACCACTATTATTAAAGAATAAATTTAGACCATTTTGTAAGTTTATGCACAAATTTGAACATTTTTCCTTATTTTGAGAGGTAAAAGAGACGAAGACAACACATAGGCAATAACTATTGGACCGCTTTTTATTATTATAGCTCTTTAAGTATATATATATATTTTTAAATTTTTTATTAGATGGGGTAGGGGATGGGGAAAATAGGAGGGGATTGCACGTGAGAATTCGAATTCTCAGCAACAAGGTAAAAGTTCAGGTAGCTAACCAACTGAACTATTAGATCCTTACGTTATTTAAATATATGCAACAAATGATTATGTGATTTTAATTAACATACATTACCATGAGGGACGGAGTTAGGAGGTGCAAATGATTTATTCAAATTTTCTTTTTTGAAAAAAATTATATTATATATAAGGTCAAAATAGTTGAATTTTCCTTTTTCGTGTGTTTAATTTTTTATAATGTATTCCGCCGCCGATTACACTCATTCCAAAATTAAATAATAGAAAATATATTTTATTTTGATTTTCTGAAATTGATAGGTTCCTGGTGGGGATTAATGCTAAATATCTTTTTATTTTTTCAAATTAAGGTAATTAAGACAAATTTAACTTTAAAGGATTTAAGCTATATACATTAATAATGCAATGAACTTTTTAAAGCTATCATTATAGTTTTAACATATTATAAAAAGTTACATACCATTTATTTTAGAATACTAATCAATGTTATTACATAAAGTTAAGTACAAAATAAACTCAAGCATACTTCCAAAAAAAAAACTCAAAGGCTCTTAACATTCTGGAGGGCGGGGCGGAGCAAACCCACCCTGCTTCACTGGCATCCCTAACTATGACTAGGAGAAGAAAGAACTTTAACACTACTAGAAGGAACTTGTACAAGTTGATGAGCAATATCCATAAACTCAAGTACACCTCCTTCGCTACATTTCAGCAAAAAATTTGCGGCGTCTTCTCTTTTCATCAAAATTTTTACTTTAACCCCATTATTATTTGCATGATTAACACCTTGTACTCTTGTTTTCTCTTCTTGAGTAACTGTATTTTTCTCCAAAGTGTTATTCTTTTTCTTTTCCTCCTCATAGCTAATTTCTTGATCTTCTTGTGGTAGGTATTTTGGTTCTAGATCAAATTTCACTTGTTTCTTGATCTTGGGCTTCTTCTTATCCAACTCATCTCTACAAACATAAGTACTACTACTTTCAACAACTTTGGTTCTTCTTGATTTACTTCTTTCACCAAAGTGAATTCCCTTAAGCAAAGAACTCCCAAATCCCATAACTTTTAATAATGCACTATGTATGGAGAAATTAAAGCTAGGTAGGATATTGAGAAGGAGTGAAAAGGGGCTATAGTATGAAGTTGTTGTAAAACAATTTAAATGGACTTGTAGAGATGAGGAGAGGATGAAGAAAAAGAGACAATGAATTAAGTGATTAAATAGGTGAGTGAAGTTTTGAAAGAGTCAATTGAATTATAATTTGGAGCAGCCACACAAGTCATGACTGTGACAGTGGAGAAATAAAACAATTTATTGTTTCAATAATGGAAGTATTTGATCTATACTACTATTTTCGTGCAAAATAGATCGCCACTCTTGAACTTGATGACTTATATTCAATACACACTTGAACACAATTACCCTTTAAATTTGAAAATTTTATAGAATGGACCCCGTCTGGACGTTCATGTGACAAAAGGCATGAAATTTACTCTCTTTTAGGCACCAGAAAGAAAAATAAATCAAAATTAGCTTCCAGATGAGGCAATTAGACACATAATATTCAAATTCATAATAATAAAAATTGTCAAGTTCAATGAGAGCCCGATCTATTGTGCGGTTTTCGTTGTAATAAAGGAGGGGAGAAATGGAGAAAACTAATAAGTTGACGATTCCTTCTTGTGGTCTTCAGAGAGATTTTGTTTCTTTTTTTTCCTATTCTTTACAAACATATTGCTTTTCTTCAAACAACAATTATCTTTTATTTCTAATTTTTATACGTAGGACGCGTAAAGAACTTTTATACTATTGTGCTCCTTAAAACCCAATTATTATTGTGCATTAACCAGCCATTACTTGGCTGATTAACTCCCTCCATTAACAGTCATTACTTGGCTGAATTACACTCTCTTTCAATGGCCATAAACAGTCATTACTTGGCAGTTTACTCCCTCATTCAATGGCCTTAAACAACTATTTTCTTGGCAGTTGAGAAGTTCCCCCTTATGCTATATATTGGAGCTTTTTGGGTTGAATTGTGAGAGCAACATATACACAGAAAAACGAAACACATTATACACACAGAGACAAAACAGAAGAGAAACAGAAAGTCCAAAACGTGAGCAGAAACGTTTGGACGAAAACAGAAACTCTTCCTTCCTTTTCCATTCTTCAGCAAGTCGTTTCGTGTTTGTTTTCTTCGTCAGAATCAACCTATTTGCTTTGTAGTGTTGATTAGGTGTTGTTTTATCTTGGGAGACTATTGCCCGTTAACGTAAAAGCATATATACGGGGCAATCTTGTCTTAAAGACAGAGTGTCATCACTCGACTCAGCACACAGTTGTAACAATCCAGATTTAGTGTTTCTTGATTTCAGGTTATCAAGATTCAACAACTTTGCAGCAGTTCTGAATATTGACTATTTGTTTATCCTTTCGAACACTTGTAATATTTATTTACTTCCCGTGCTGCTTTACAATATCCAACAATTATTACGTGTAGCTATTTATAATTAGTGTAAATTAATAGTAAAATCTAGACGGCAAAGAATCAACCTGCTACAACCAGTAATCTATGCTATTAGTGGAAGTCTTTTTGCTTTGAATTCGAGGCCAAGTTTATTTATTTGGTCGACTAAAGTAAAAAATTGATGTTACTTGTTAGTTGATATAGGTTAAAAAAAAGTATTAACTAAGAGTTTTCTGATAAAAATGAATCCACAAACAACATTTACACCAACTCAATAAATACACGACACATGTATCTTGACTTACATTTTTATAGCTAAATCATATATAATTAATTAAATACATGTACATTTTTATTTTTATTTTTTTACTTAATTATATATGATAAAATGAAATGAGTTGATGTTTTTTTGTTCGGGTAAGGATAATTTTTTTAGAGGCACGATGAGGACTTAAGAGGTCCTCCATAGTCTATGTTGTCGCTATTTTAATTTACTACAAGTGGTAGTAACTAAGTGGAATTAGACTTGGTCTAAGGAAATTGGAAGTGATGGTACTTCTTATTTATTGAATAGAATGTAATTCTAAATTTCTAATAGTACTCGTTTTAATTTGTATGGTTTTATCGTTAATGTTATTATTACATCAACTGGTCAAGTTAAAGCGCTAATGATGATATCTTCAATGTGAATATGTTTAAATCTTGTCTAGGTTTGGTGTGAATATTTTTTCTAATTATGTCAAGTTCTAGATAATTAATCATGATTATCTTAAACCCTTTTTAGTGTAACCTTTGAACGTGGAATTGTAATACTTAAGTATTATTATACGTATCAGAGTTTTTTCATTACATCAAAATTTAGACTATGATGTGTGTTCTAGACTACGTACCACGTACCGAACGTAACCCTTTGAACATATATATATGGTCGAATTGAAAATTTAATTTTAGTCACTTTTAGTTTGACCGCATGTATTTTCGTATTTGACTAAGCTTAAATCAAGTTGATTAAAGTACTCCTCCAGTCCTCCCGGTCCATTATAAGTGATCTTTAGGCCTTTTTATTTTGGTCTAAAATAAATATCTTTTTTTATATAATCAAGAAGATATTAGTTGTTTTCTTCAAAATATACCTCTATTGAGATAAGTAAGTTTTTATGTAATTAAGAAACTGTTTTAAATACATACTATTTATTCAAGGGTAAAGTTGCCAAATTACTTTTTTTTTGAAGTTAGTATTTTCTTAAGAGTATTTTAAAGATGAAAGTGTCATTTATTATGAACTGGAAGGAATAGCATATAAGTACTTTTTAACCTCTCTATATATTTGGTAAACACTTAAAGTACTCGTAAGTCATAAGATAAAATTAGCCAAAACACATAAGTTGGTTACTCCCGGCTTATGGCAATTTTCACCTTATAAGACTTTTAGTTTGACCGCATGTATTCAATCTATCTGTAATATCTTTTGTAATTCTCAAGATACCTCTTCCCAAAATAATTAAAACTCCTAACTCCATTTCCATTTCTATTTCATTTTCGTCGTTTGTTATTCTCTTTATACATATACTTTTTAATTTAATTTTTTTGGAAAATAGGGTACAGAGTACATTGAGTGCAAGTTCAATGTCGCATCACAAAAGGCGAATAGGAAAGTGAGGATTGATACGCAAGTCATCCCCAAGAGAGGAAGCTTCAAGTATCTTGGATCTATAATTCAAGAAAATGGGGAGATCGACGAGGATATAGCACATCGTATTGGAGCGGGATAGATGAAATGAAGATTTGCATTTGGTGTTCTATGTAATAAGAATGTGTCACCGAAACTTAAATGTAAGTTCTATAGAGTGGTTGTTAGATCGATTATATTGTATGGAGTTGAGTGTTGACCAGTCAAGAATTCTCACGTTCAGAGATGAAGGTAGCAGAAATAAGAATGTTTAAATGGATGTGTGGTCATACTAGGAGACACAAGATTAGAAACGAAGATATACGGTACAAGGTGTGAGTCGCCTCTATAGTGGACAAGATGCGAAATCAAGGCTGGGATGGTTCATACATGTCAAGAGGAAGAGCACAGATGTCCCAGTGACGAGGTGTGAGAAGTTGGCGGTGATGGATTTGAGGAGATGTAGATGTAGACCGAAGAAGAATTGAGAAGAAGTGATTGGACATGACATGACATATCTTTGTCTCACCGAGGACATGACCCTAGATAGGAGAGTTTGGAGGTGTAGGATTATGGTAGAACGTTAGTCGGCAGTCAAGTATTTTCTCTCTTCCCAATGGTAGAGCGGAATTTTAGTCTGGTATTTGGATCACCTATTTATTCTCTTAATCAGTATTATTATTATTATGCTAGCATTATCCTATTATTGTTATTTCTTTACTTTGGTTATTGTACTGTCAATACCTTCCTTTCTGCACTATTTTCATTATAGTTTTCTATTCT
The DNA here is from genome assembly GCA_029783415.1 of Anisodus acutangulus. Lineage (NCBI taxonomy): Eukaryota > Viridiplantae > Streptophyta > Magnoliopsida > Solanales > Solanaceae > Anisodus > Anisodus acutangulus. The sequence goes on from CM056512.1 coordinate 29,036,562, forward strand.
GACATTTCTTTCGAAGTTGTTATGAAAAATCTTGAGTCGAAGATTTTTCAGAAATAATCTATATATCCCACAAAAGTAGGAATAAGGTCTATATACAAATCAGTTTCAACATCAATAAAATATTTTTCAAAAATTAATATTTATGAGCTACTTTCAATCAGATAAGTCAACCTCCAAAGCAAAAAGAGCTTCTAACTCGTGTTTCTTACTAAGGACAAGGATCTTCTCCTCACTTTGTAGTTTGTAATACTTTTTCTGGTCATGTGCAATATTAATGTCTCTATTTATAATTCCGAAAAAAGGTAAGAGGGACATGGAGAAGCAGGTTGAGGAGGTCTTAAAATGATACCTGAACCATGCAACACTTGAGTATTATTAGACTATAACAACTCTAATCTTTTCAAAGTAAACATGAAGCTAAAAAGTGGAAGAAAGTATATAAACCAAAGAAACCCTCAAAAGGCACTAACATTCTTCTTCATGAATAGCCATGAGTGAACCATTAGAACTATGATTAGGAGAAGAAAGAACTCTAACACTACTAGAAGGATTTTGTACAAGTTGTTGAGCTAAATCCATAAATTCAAGTACCATTCCTTCTCTACACTTCAACAAAAGCCTCGCAGCATCTTCTTTTTTCATCAGTATTTTCACTTTTACCCCATTAATATTTGCATTATCATCAACACCTTCCCCTATATATTTCTCCAAAGAATTAGTAGTATTCTTTGGTTCCTCATGGCTAAATATTTCTTCTTCTGATGGATGTTGGTACATAGGTTCCAAGTCAAATTTCACTTGTTTCTTGATCTTGGGCTTCTTCTTGTCCAACTCATCTCTACAAACATAATTAGTAGTATTAGTACTACTACTTTCAACCTTACTGATTTTTTTGGAGTTGTTTCTTTTTCCCTTTAGCACAAAACTAGGAAATCCCATAATTATTTTCGTCAATACTTTTAGTACAACGTATAAGGAGAAAAGTAGAGGAAATTAAAGTTGTAGTGTGGTAGAGAGAGGAGTGGATGAAGAGAAGGAGATATGAATTAAGTGTTTAAATAGATGAGTGAAGTTTTGAAGGAGTCCATATATCGGAAATCTGTTGGAAAATTAGGATTTCCAATGAAAAGTTCCTCAGAAACATCTTCAACGAGTGTTTTCTCGACGGGCTTTTGATGGAACGGTCTATCGGAAATATACTCATTTCTAGTAGTGTGAAAACATAGGTAATTACAATATTATAACCAATAGTATTGTGTTTCCAAAGGCTCATGCAAGTAGGATTAAGGAGGTCTCTATGATATTGTGATTTTCACTACGTATCATATTGGTAAAAGATGAAATTAGACTATTACTAGAAGATTGTAAGTGACATGCTTCCTAATTATTGAGTCGAATATATTTCCAATAAGTACGCGTTTTTGTATTGTTTTACTAATGTTATTAATTATTAGTACATCAACAGGTCAAGTTAAAGCACTAATCATCATACTTTACGTTGAATAATAATATCTGCAAGTCTTGTCTAAGTTTTGTGTTACAAGAATGGCTTTCTTTATTATGTCAAGTTTTAGTCTTTAGACCATGAATTAATATCTTCAAAGCCTATGTGGTTAACGAGGACTCATATACTTTTAAATTTATTTTAAAGTTGTTCCCATCCATGTAGGACGGGGATTAGGACGTAATATTAGGTTCTATTGTACTATATTATTTTTTCATTAGATCCCAGGGCAGAGCTACAGTATTAGGTACGGATTCAAACGAGTATTATAACTTTTGTTAGACCCTATATTTGTATTAGTTATTCCTATTTATGTATGTATATTTAATTACGAACCTAACAACTAAAACAAGCTAGGGTTTCAATGATAAGTCATAAATCATAAACTTCAAAATCATTAAAATGTTAGGTTTTATATTAATTGAAGTACTATTTTTGTTTAATTACATCAAGTATTAAACCGCCACTATCTTAAAACTTTTTAATGTGTAATCCTTGAAAAAAGTCTTGATAATATTTGTGGTTAATTATTTTAGCTTCAATCACATCATTTGAAGTCTCCAAAACTTTTCAAGGGTTTTTTTTCTACAACAAAAACAAAATGGTCTTTTCTCTATGACCAAGTAAACGAATTGCTTCTATTTTTGTCACACTTAATTGATTATCCATGGAATTTATTGGAAACACGACAAAGAACAATAAGAACTTCTTTGTTCCTTTTGGCATTCAGAAGATTAATTATTTAAATAAATTAAAAGTGTGATGATAGATTTAAATTTAAACTTTTTGGATAATTTAATTAATTAAGACATACGAGAATATTGTCCAGACTAAGTACAAATTAAATATAAAAGAAAATTAAAATCCTGAACAATTATAAGTGACAAGGCTTGTTATAGTCTTACACTTAGTTCGTCTTGTTTAATTTAATACTGGAGATTTTCTTATTACTTGAGATGACCATGGAGATATAGGTATTTCAGTAGTTTGAATAGATTTCCGTTTATTCGGGATGAATTCTCGAATAATATCAATCATGTTATTAACAAACTAGCTAGAGTATATGTTATCTACTGATAAGTTCTTCTAAAATACTAGTAATATCTTGTCTCTGGTCCAATACTAGTTTGTAATTCTATAACACTGTCAAGAATTTGCAACTATTGCACGAACTACATTTTAAAGTATTTTAAAATTTTGATTTTCAATATTTTTCTATTAAAACTCTCTTTATTTCTTTGCCTGAACGTAATACGTAATGACCATATTCAATATAGTACAAAGTCAAACAATTCATCATCTGAATTATTGCATTCAAGAATACGAATACGTTGGTTAAGTTGTATAATAAGAAGCAAATTTATTTATTTGTCCAAAGGAAGAACAATATATAATTGTGTATTAGATCTATTTCTTTTTCCTTAATTATTTCTTCTTAATAAAGTTTTGAGGCCATACTAGATGAATTATCCTTTTCAACGGACAACAGTTGGAGCGACTGTTTAAAATGTAGCAGCAAGTTTTGGTAATCAATGAAACTTGCGAATAATTGAATTTTGGCTATTCGTTAAAACTTGTGATAAAGTTTTGATGTCCCCGTTTGAACTTGAAAATTGGGGTTATTTTTATACAGATCCCTTAAACAGAAACCAAACTTAAACAACACACTAAAATTATCCTTTCCTGCAAGTTTCCCCTTTTTCAACAACAAATTTTTTCAGTGATTGTGCTTTTTGGAGATAATTATTTAGTAGATGATCCTTTTTTTATTTCTCTTTTAACTTATGGGCTTTTAGACTACGGGATAAAAATTATTTTTGAACAAATTAAAATCTTATGCGAAAACTGAAAGAAATAATCCCCTTGATTATTTTCATTGATTAAATAGATATATATACAAGTTACAAAATAGGAGAATCCTATTCCTAATCTATTCCTAAAACCTTATTCTACCATAATTCTAACTATACAATTATGGTAAGTGTATAACACTAATTATGGTAATAAATATACTACAATAAACACACAATATACTTTCCTTAATATACAATATTGTCCACTGATTTTCTGCTTTACTCACGTGATGGGTTGCCTGCTGGGCTACTATCGGCCCACTGCCTGGAGGCCGAGAGGCCTTGCTGCACTGCTGTTTTGGGCCACTGCCGAGAGGCCAAACTGGCTGCACTTCTGCTTTGCTGTTTTAATCCAGTGATATATATGTGATATACACTACTGTATATTCAGTGTATATCACATGTATATTGCTTTGTTTAACAAAAACATTAGACTCAGTTAAAATTTTTATAAACGTCAGTCTAAAAGACAATATTGAGCAACTCTATTTGTGGACTCTGCTTTCAAACACTTGTCGACGTGTTACTACTATATAGAAGCAGGCACCTCTTCGTCAACGTGTCTGCTTGCTAGCGAGGGTAGTTTTGTCATTTCGCTGATCTCATGCTCATCCATTAATTCTTCTAACCATTTAGCCATTTAAATTCAAGTTAGTTTTGACTTTTGAGTGAAATTATAATGTTTCAAAAAAAATTAAAAAATAACATAAGTAGTATACTAACATGAAAATGTGTTTCAACGTATTCGTATTCTTGATAAATATCAACAAAGTTATTTATATTTAAATTTTTATAGTATCTTTAAAAAAGCTAAACATATTAATAGAGTACAAATATGTTTTTCCAAAGCATACTAAATAGTATATGTAGGAGGACCTGCAATTTACAAATATTAGCTAAATGATTTAAAAATTTCACAGTCAAAATTTATATTTTTTTAATACTAAATAAATATTAATTTATATTATCAATTTCAATATTTTCATCCGTGTTTGGGCCCGTGCACAACACAAAGTCTTTAGCAGTGCATCATTCTTTTTTAGAAAGATTAAAATGAAAAGTATATCACATAAATTGGGTCAGAGAGAGTATTATATTTAAATTTTAATATTATTTTTAAAATAGCTGAAAATATTAATAGAATAAAATATTTCTTTTAAAGAATAACTAAATTAATTTTAATCATATATTATCAATCGAAAATTCATAAGAAGTTAATCACCAATTTAAAAAATTTTACCTGTGTTTGGGCCCAAGCACATCACAGAATTTTGTATCTAGTGATACTAATAATGCTTCAGATAAGATTAGGATACTTGATCCCCGTAAAGTATTACTCGATAAAATCCATTCACACCGACTATTTATATCGAACTCAATAAACACACGACATGTGTCTTAATACATTACTCTTATAACTAAATCACACATGTCTTCTTAATTTATAATTTAATCATATGATTTGATATAAACACGGAATGTAAATAAATTTTATCAAAGTACTAGTATGTAAATAATTTTTTCGAATAAATTTTGGATACAAACTTATGTATTTTTCTTATTTTGCTTACTTAAGTTGATAATATTTGCTAATTGTGTTCTTAAAGTTCTGTTTATTTACTTAAGGATACAAAGTTTAGACCTTTTTTTCCAGTTACCATAAGAAACAATTATTGGAGACGAAACAAGAGAATCCCACGCATCAAATTTCCTCAGCGACACCCAAAACCTTCTTCTGGTAATTCCCCCTTTGTTTTTCGTCCTTCTTGGTGTTCCTAATTTTGTTTTTATGTAGTATGAAATATTGATTAATTTCTTGACTTGTTTGATTTTCCTCCAAACCTGCTTTTTTCGCCTTATTTTTTTGGTTTAATATACTGAAGTATAGTGTTGGGAAACCCCTAATTTGTTGTAAAGACAGAGTCCAAATTGATTGAGCTAAATGGATATAAAGAATCCATATAGCTAATACCAGCTATATAGATTCTTATTTACTGTTAGAGAACCACTAATTTATTGTTAAAGACAATGTACTATAATGAAACTGGCCCAAATGGAGCAGGATAGATATTTTTTATTTTATGACAAGGAACCCACAGTCGCTACCTTTGGGTGTGCACAGGGTAAACCCCGCTCCTATGCAATAACCCGGAAATCAAATAGGAGAGATACCCGCACTAGGCAAGTCCCATGCGACGAGCTCGTCCCAGAAGGGAAATCCATTGTTGTCGTAGGCAGGGGTTTTGGAGCAGGATAGATATAGAGGATTCACATAGCCGACTTCAACTAGTTTGGGTTCGAGGATTCAGGATGTGAAGTTTATGGGTTCCTACACTAATCTCAAATTAGTGTACAATGATAATTGAGTTCACAATCAAGTACTTATAAATATTTAGTAGATTTTTTAATATATATATATATAGGGTATGATCGAGCAAGAGCAAAAGCTTCTGGATTCCCATGAACCCATAGATAAAGCTTTGGATCATCCACTGGATTGAAACTCTAGCAAGGGGATTCAAAAAAGATATAAGAATGACGCAGTTGAGATTTGAACCTATGGTTTCAAGTAATTTTTGAACCTGTTTACCACTAACTTGAAGTTTTTCTTATGTCAAGGGGATTCAACTATCTATGTATATAAAAAAGAAATTATTTTTACCCTAGCACCCAAAGATGTGGTCTCAGCAGAGACAAAAACACTGTCATTTCTTCCGATCATGTGGACAGAGTTACCTGGTACCTATTACTGTTACTAAAGCTTGTGCAATTAGTCGAGGTGCGCGCAAGCTGGCCCAGACACCATAGTTATCAAGAATTCTTTTTACCCTATTTGCCTAGTATATCCTCTTCACGATAGGTGGCCAGGCCCCTATTTGAGGCATATTTGTCATAATTTATGTTTTTGGTTTATCTTACTAAAGTATTTTGCGCCCTTCAATTTCTGTTTGTGTGAAGAAGCTATCGACGAGGAGGTTCTATGTGGGAGAGGGGCATGGTCCGAATCTTCCTATTTCTTCCGTTACTATATTTGCTCGTTATGGTAAATGCCTGCATTTAAAAAAGCTTGAAATTGTCTGATTCCGAATGGCGGCAGTTTTGAGTTAGTGTTTGCTTAATCAATTTAAATAGAGGCTGAACTATTATGAGAAACTATCTTAAGCTCTTTTCAAAACTATTGTGCTGCTTTTCGAAAATCTCATTTAAATAGTTGTTCATCATCCATATCTACTTCACTAAGTTTTCTTCACTTCATACCATCAGTTGAGATATTAAACTTAAGTGGCTGAAATATGGTACCTGAGATTGATTCTACTTAGTTGATAGGTACTAGTAGTAAAGATTGTTAACTCTCAGTCTCAAACTCTCCCAACCTTCTCAGATTGTAGGATGCTCTTATTTCACAATTTGTCTTCCAACATAGGCTTTGAGCATGATTGATTGATTGCAGATTTGCCATATTCTTTAGTCAGTTTTCTTGTTCTGCAGGTTCCATGCCGCAGAACTCACAACAAACGAGAACTTCGACAACTGATGATGTTCCTCAAACATTCTTCTCAAGATCCCCATCTAGCATATCTGTTGCAGGGAAGGCTTCTAATCAACCTAAACGAACACCGGTGTCTCAGGAGGAAATTGAGGCCATTTTGGTATGTATTAATTACTCCCTTTATAACTTGTTCCATTTTATGTGACACTGCCTCTTGCAGAAATGTGAGTTAAGGCTGCGTACAATAGACCCTTGTGGTCCGGCCCTTCCTCGGACCCCGCGCATAGCGGGAGCTTAGTGCACCGGGCTGCCCTTTTTTATTTCCTTACCAGGCCAATCCAAAAAGTCTGACACCTTTCTATATTCGGAAACAATTTGACATTAAACTCTTCATTTTACCCTTAGTAGCATACTTTATAGCCACAGAAATCTCATGCATGGTTTAACGCCACAAGTTCCAAAAGTTTTTCTTCTTTTTTAAAAATCCGTGTTAAGTAAGTACACCATATAAATTGGATTGGAGGAAGTATTAGCTAGTTTGCATGAATCTGCACTTCACATGGTAGTAACAGAAATGGAAAAAAACTTATATTTACTTGGGAAATGCTTATTGAATATAGGAACCTTTTGATTAGATAATCTAGTGACTGTAAATCCTAGATAATATTTTAAAATATTATAAATCATTAAGGTTGTTGTGTTCTTCAGTTTTATACTAAGTGAACTCGAATTTTACAAGTACAATTCTTTAATTTTGTTACACATTGTGAGAAAATTGATAATCCTGGATATCTTTTTTTCTTAATAAGGAATGCCCAATATATTCCTCTATATAGTAGTACTAGTTATTTAGAAATAGTTATAAAGATTTAGAAAAAGATTTTAATCATCCTAACATATTATTTTTTTAGTTTTGTTTCAATAAAACATCTTTTTTTACATTTGGTAATTCTGCATTTTTTACTTATTTCTTGCTTCAGCTTTTTATTACTGTTCAGATGCTGTTTTCATGGGAATGGAAACCTATCCGAGAACATTTTTGAGACTTTTATTAGTATAGATATAGATAAGAGTTTCAGAAAAATTGAGATTTGCATCTACATGCTCTTTGTTTTGCTTGAAAGACCTTGCATTGCATGTATGGGAAACTCGATCTTTCGCTCTTACTATCTATTTTCTTAGTCTTTCTGATACTGTAAAAAAAAAATCGTAACTGGTGAAAGAAATGTAGGGCCTCAATCAATATGTTTGTGCCTTAATGTGTTAATTATATGATCTTCATTTCCATCACTTTACATGCTGCATTTAAGATCTGTGAACACAGACATATAGATCTTGACCTGGGAATACGAAGATTCACGATGCCATATTTGATAAGTTCAAACCAAATGATTTTGTTTAAGAGATAGTTCTATGCAAATCTCCCACTAACCAACCTTAAACTATTTTTTCCACTTTTGCAGTTGGGTGGCTGCAACTAATTTTGAGGCGAAGATGTGCAGACAGAGGAGATAGTTTTCGATGCCGGGCTAACATTTGGGCGATTTCTTTTGCAAATGAATGTTTTTGATTAATGATTTTTAGACATGGGAGGTTAATGCGTTTGGCTTACTACTCTCTTCCATTGTTAAGCATTATTGAACTCTTTGATACAGAATGTAAACATTTGCACACTATGCATGATAAAATTCTGATCCATCTGTTTGGGAATTTGTCAAGACCTTGCAGTTTGTACCAATTGTATACTCTCTCTCGGGCTAGCTAGCATTATTGCACTTGTCTACATCGACATCGGCCTGTTGTCAAATTGGAGTCTAAAAATCCACCATATGTGGCATTAGAGTTCCTTCATGCTTGTGAAAAGTAAGAATTGTTTGATCACACCCTGTTAAGTCCTCTGTTTTTTAGGTAGTGTATGTGTTACTTCTGGTGAGCTTTCTTTTCGTTGTTGGATCTCTCCTTTGTTTGATCAATGCGTTATATTTCGAATCCTCGATACTAATGGAATACAAATGATCTATGGATTGATCAGAAGGTTTTTTTCAGTTGGTTGTGATCCATTACTTGAACGAAACTAGATCTTGTGGTTAGTAACCCTAACCCAAATGATCTATGGGTTGATCAGAAGGTCTTTTCAGTTGGCTGTGATCCAATACTTGAACGAACTAAATCTTGCGGAATCATATTGAATATTTGACCATACATTTTCTACACAGTTCAACTCTGTGGATAATGAGCTTGTTCCTTTACCCTGAATCTGAATAACCTGGTACGATCAAACATCTCTATAACAATCATTCTCTATAATAACATTTCACTATAACAATGGAGTATGTTTTTTGTAGAACTGATCTTTCATGTTATGTTATGTTATGTTATATTATATGTTTTCTACAATAACATTTCGATATAACAGCCAAAAATAGCGGGACTAACGATGATGTTATAGCGAGGTCTGTACTTATTCTTTTCATTTTTTTGGTTAGGAGTTCTTTCAAGGTATTATTGCTAAGAGTTAAACTTCTCATTTGGAACAGATTCTTCCTGCACAAAAGCATTCTGCATTTCTTATTATGCCATTGCCATTACAAAACTTACACATCTTGTATGTACCCAAAAGACACAAAAGAACAAACAATCTACTCAATAAAAGTGAAGCAAATTCAAGCTTCTGAGTTCTTTTCTACCATGTTTTCAAGTATCACAGACCTAGGACTCACCATTGGTGGTCCTTTCTCTCTTCGTTCGAGCTCTTCAAGCCTGAAAGATATCAACCTATCCCAATTCCCACCTTCAAAAAGAACAGCAGCTTTGTCATCAGTAATCCTCTGCACAATCCCACAATACATATAATATGGATTATTAGTATTCTTGACAATAGCAATCATCCCAGGTAACAAAAGTGGCAATTCAGGTGGCTTTGGTCTCTGATTAAAACCAGAAAAAACCATACTTGATGATTCTTTTTTCTTGGGAGGTGGTGGATTTTGTTCTATGAATTTCTTTAAACCCTTTTCACCTCCCGGAAATCCGCCAGTAAATCCCATCATTTCCTTATCAAATCCATCCAAAGGGAGCTCCCCAGTTTCCTTGATTGTCATCACTAGCTGTTGCTGGTGCTAACGGTTCTTCTGAAACCGACTTTTTTAGCTCTTTTTGTATACCCTCTTCTCCATTACATAGTCCTCTACCTCCCAGAATCTCATAAAGATTGAATTTTGCTGTAACTAAGGTTGAAGATGATTTCAAAGTTGATTTGGTATGAGTACAAGTGAGGTTGAGATTGTGGGGTTGTCCAAGAAAGTTTGATTTTTTAAGAGGAGGGGTTTGAATTTGAAAGCTTGAGAGTTGAAAGGATGAAGAAGAAGCCATGAATTTGATTTATTTTTCTTCAAGAATTTGGATTTGGTAAGGTGGAGGAGACGAGAAGTGTTATAGAAATGGAAGAGTGTAATTTGTCCTTTTTAATTCTGTCCACGAATCTAGTTGTGTTTTGATATTTTTTTTTTATATCCAGCTTCCCGGCTTACGCCAGACTCTACTATCAGTAAATCGCGGGATGTGTCTGAATGACCAGGGTTTAAGAACAGAGCAATTGATATCACATACAAAGTCCTACCCCAAAAGAGAGCAAATTGCTCCCACCAGGGTTCGAATCCACCCTGCAAGCCTCCAGTTGGATTTTAAGTTCCCCTCCTCTGCCATCCAGCTATGCCTCGGGACTACTAGTTTGGTGTTACGGATTGAAATAGTAGTACATTGTCTTTTTACTCTCTTTCTTTTGTCTATCTTCCTTAGAAAAAGCATGTTTGACCAAGTTTATTTTTCTTCGAAAGCAGGGGTGTGCATAATTTGGATAAATTCGAAGTCTAAACTGAAATTCGAATATTTTAAACTTATATTTTGTAATTTTAAGATTTGGATTGGGTTTTGAATTTTTTGAATTTTTGAATTTTTGAACTTTTTCGGTTTGGAACTTCAGTTTTTTGGATATCCGAAAACCGAATTTCTTATCCCACTATCCATTAATATATTAGTGCATTATCTATATGTCCAATCTAATAAGTCAAAAATACCCTACTCATTACATATCAACTCCTATATTAAAAAAAATTACTAAGTTCACTATGTTTGGATCTGTTAAGTTTAAAGATGACTGTGTTTTAGATTTTTTTTTTATTTTCATTGTCAGTATATATCCTATGTATGATATGATTTTACTAAATTGAACTTGTTAATTCATAGGACCAGTGCTTCTGTTGCATACTTGGCAATGATGTTATTACGTGTTATTTATATGATTGTGGTATCAATGAGGAACTATATATTAAGGCAATTTGGTATAAATATTATATTTGATTATTTATTTTGTAAGAACGAGAAGAAGAAGCAATTCAACTTATAAGCCGAATCGAAAATTAGAATTATCCAAACCGATTTATCTGAAATCGAACTTAAAAAATCCGATCTAATCCGAACGTATTTGAATCGGATTCGAATTACATGTTGCGAAATCTGAAAATCTAAATTATAATCTGAAATGTGCTAAATTCGATCCAAACCGACTTATGAACGGGCCTACCCAAAAGTACTTTTTTTTCAATAAGTGGTTATTTTAAAAAAGGTGAGGTGTTTGGACAAGCTTTTTGGATAAAATAAGTGCTTATGTGGAGTAGCAGGAGCAGTTTTTCAGAAGCTAAAAAAATAGTTTTTGCCCAAAAACACTTTTTGAAAAGCACTTTTGAGAAAAATACACTCAGAAACACTTTTTAAAAGCTTGATCAAACACTAATTAATACTCAAAAGCGCTTTTAAAATTAATTGACCAAACACAAACTGTTTTTCGCCAAACAGGCTATTACTTGCACTCGTGTTTATACTTGTGAAAAATTATCAGAACCACACATGAGAGATTGTATTAAAGATAATTAAATAAATAAAAATATATTTCTCGTTAATAGCATAAGCTTTAAAAAGAGATGGTCACCTTAACATGATAATCATAATATACATAGGTGTTTTATTCGAATTTCACCATCATCCATTATCAAAATAAATTGTCAAGAGTCAACATCATACGGGGAAGGGGCGTTGTCGAAGACGTAGTTAATTAAATAAAAATATGTTTATTAATTTAGGGTAAACATTGAATTGTGCATAGAAATTTTCTATCAATAGTGAAAGAAATAATCCCTTGATTATTTTCATCAATGAAAGAATATATATAATACTCATATTCATATTCTACTCTCAAAACCTTATTCTACTTGCACAATAATTATACAATTATGGTAAGTGTACAATTCTAATTTAATACATAACTCATGTTGGCTAATATACACCAAACTGTGATATACAAGTTATGTATATCACGGGACAATTCCGATAAATGGTTGATAATACATGGGGAGACATCGGTATCCAAAACATTATACGAACACGGCACAGGACTACTAATGTTAGCAAATGAAAATTGGGATTCATAAAAAATAACATGGTGACTAATGATGATTTTATTAGATGATAAATCTAAACATTTGTAACCACGATGATTAGACAGATAACCCAAAAACACGCAAGGGGTAGAACGGGCCTGGAGTTTGCTAATTGTGGTGGACGAAAATAGGGGATAACATACGCAACCCAAAGACCCTAAGATGAGAATACGAAGGGGCCTTATTATATAAAATTTGAAGAGGGGATGAATATGTCAAACCTTTGCTAGAAAGTATGTTAAGGAGATAAGTGGTCATTTGTAGAGCATGATGCCAAAAAGAAGGAGGTGCGGAAGAATGGGCCAATAACATTCGAACAATATTATTAATTGTACGAATTTTGCATTCGGCCATCCCATTTTGAGAGGACGTATGAGGACAAGAGAAACGAAAATTGATACCATTATTTCCACAAAAATCCTGAAACAACCCATTATCATAATCTTTTTCATTATCACATCGAATATTCTTAATTCTCTATTCGAATTGGGTACGAATGAAAGCTCTAAATTTTTAAAAGGTGAAAAAAGCGTGAGATTTTTTCGCTAATGAAAAAGTCTATAAAAATTTAGAATAATCATCCAAAAAAAAGAACATAATAACGATGGCTCAAAGAACTGATAACAGAAGATGTCCATAAATCGCTATGAATAATATCAAATGACATTAAAGTACGAGAATTAGAGTCTACAAACGGCAATCTAACATTTTTTTCTAAAGAACAAGATTGACAAATCGGAGTACTATACCCTTATAAGAAATAAAATTATTTTTATCTAAGGAAGACAAAATTGACGACCCCCGATGACTTAGATGTGCATGCCACAAGGAAGAAGCAAGAGCTGCAAAAATAGATGGCAAGGCATGACTCGAGAGACCGGATGTGGGTGTGATAGGATAAAGATCTCCCTTACTATCACATCTCATGAGAGGTATCCCCGTCTTGAAATCCTTCACAGAAAACCCAAAAGGATAAAAAACAACAGAAATTGAATTATTAGTGGTGAATTTACGGACATACACCAAATTTTTAATTAATTTAGGAGCATGAAGGGTATTTTTCAAGACAAGAGGTGGATGGGGGAGACAAAGTTTTATGACCGTAAGCACGAATTGAAATTAACTTTCCATTACCAACAATTATGTCACGATTGTTGCTCAAATTGAAATAAGACGAGAGAGTACATTGATTGAACGTCATGTGAGTAGTGGCTCCGGTGTCCATGTACCAATTCGGGTCCGAGGGATTTAATCTAAGTGTGTGCATCACAGCTTCAATATCTGTCGGCATGGGGAGTGTATTTGGGCCGGCAGCATGGAAGGCTTGCTGGGGCCGAGGCCCAAGCACGCCTCCCTGCTGACCCGGACCACCAATGTTTCTGTAGGCTGGAGCTGGAGCAGAAAAATTAGGTCGGAACTGTGGCAGATATTGGGCCCAATTCTGGAAACTGGGCTGGCTGAGCATAGGGGATGTTGAGCCAAGGGTTACCGGCCCGGCCCCATTGCCAGGGGGTCCATTGCTGGGACCAGGCAGCCTGGGGCCTACTGCCTCGAGGGCCACCATAATCATTATTCCGAGGTCCTCCACCGCCGCCGGAACCACCGCATTTGCCACTGCGATTTTTGTTATTATTTTTCCAAGAATTCTTGCTGCCACCGTGAGCATGGTTGTGCCCCGAATTATCAATAAAACCGTGAGAAGGAGTGGAAGACGTCATCATGACCACAGGATTTGCACTAGTAGCCGCCTTTTTAGCCAAGCCAGTGTCTTCCAAAGTAAGCATGGATCGGGCTTGGTAGAACTTCGGGAGAGGATCACTTTGACGAAGGATAGTTCAACGCCACTATAGGCCTCGAATAGGCCAACAACCAACTGGAGAACAAGACGATCGTCGCTAACCGGCGTACCAACGTTGCGTAGTTGGTCCGCCAACTCTTTCATCCTTTTACAGTACGCCGATATGTTCGAAAAATCCTTCATGTTAACATGAGAAAATTCCTGTTCAAGAGTAACAACACGGGAATTTTTGTTATCTTGAAATATGTCATGCAGTCTATTCCAAGATTCCATTGTCGTGGCATCGGGTTCAATAATCGTCTGTAACATATCGGTAGAGATAGTGAAGTAAATCCATTGAAGAACGGTAGCATCAAGGGTTGTCCATAACTTAGGATCATCCTCGCGTTTAGGCACCTCCGTATCCTCAAAAGCCACGTGGATTATGTGATGGAGAACTTGATGCGAGCGTGCGTGAATTTTGAATAGCTCGGCCCACATCGCATATTGGACGTTTTCAATCTCAAGAATGATAGGGATATGATTCTTGATGTTAAAAATAATAAGGGCAGGGTGAAACGTGTTCTTTGATGTAGACATAACGAAAGAACAATAGGTGATTGAGGGATTTTGGAAGAGAAATTTGGGAGGAGAGGAATTTGAAGAGGCTTGGATTTTGACGTGATGCACGAAAATCGAGAGGGCAACGGAACGAAGTTGTAGGATTTTGTGAACCTAGACTTCTGATACCATGAAAGAAATAATCACTTGATTATTTTCATTAATGAAAGAGTATATATACAATTTACAATTTTCATAATAGAAAAATTCTACTCATATTCTTATTCTACTCCCAAAATACTATTCTACTTGTACAATAATTATACAATATGGTAAGTGTACAATTCTAATTTAATAAAAAACTCATGTTAGCTAATATACACCAAACCGTGATATACAAGTTATGTATATCACGGCACGGACTGCTCCTATTTATCAAATAGCAAGAATTGAGACGAAAATAGTGACATCTTTAAGAACAAGAGTGAAATAGGTTAAACCTTTTAAATTATCACACTTTTACTAGTTATCTACCTACACAATTGGGTGTTCACAATAACTCTCTATTTATTAAAATTTCTCACATTGCTTAGTTGACCAAATATTTGAATTAACTCAGCATGGGAGCTGAAAAAAATTCATAAAAATGCGTCCAATTGGCCGTGCCTAACGGCTAATGAGTCAACCATAAATTTAAAAAATCTTTATTTTATTCCCTTTATATTCTTGATTTGTTCCTTATTTTCTTACCTTTCTTCTTCATTTCTCCATTTGAAATTTTGTTCGCTCTCTTATTTAATTTGAAAATTTTGAGAGGTTCTTTTCTTATTTTATTCTTCTTCAATTTCTTACCCATTTTTTCTGCAAAAGGTACTGATAAAGTCTGTATATACTCACCCTCTCCAGATTCTACTTGTGAAAATATACGAGTATGTTATTATTATTGTTGATTGTTAAAAGATAATATTAAATCAAATCATCGTATATTCTTAATAAACCCAAAACCTTCTTAATTATGAAATTGAATGCTTTTTGTAGATGTGGGCAGCCAACATCGTTGAGACCATCAATGAATAATCATGTAACTCGCAAAAATATGATATGTATGAGGATTTTAACTTATTCGTTCTTAAAACAAATACTATTAGTTGTTACTGATAGAATAATTAATAATTGATTGTAATTAGTAATTATTATAATTAATTTTAGAGGTAAATAGTAGGTAAATTAGCATTTAAGTAGATAAATTAGATGACATATACTTAACCTAATCATATCTTATTAGCTGTTATTAGTAGCCTAATTATAGCCTAAGATGTGGCTCTACTTGTTGTATATTTACCTCCTTTATTGAATAATATCATTGAGGAAAAATATTATCACTCTATTATTCTTACATGGTATCAGAAGATTAGGAAAAAGATCCTACCCTAATTAATTTTTACTCCAAAATTCGCCCCCCCCCCCCTTCCTCCACCACAACCGGCTGACACCACCCTTTCTTCATTGTTTTTTTATTTTATTATTCCATTATTGTTCTTCATTTTCCGATCAACAATGTCTGACTCCAAATCCACATTTCATCCCGCCCTTACCGTTTCTAACATCAAAACGCATATTTTCGTCACTCTTGAGATGGAAAATGTTCACTATGCAACTTGGGCAGAGCTCTTTAAAATCTGTTGTCGTTTCCACCGGGTTATTCATCACATAATCTCACCGGAAAATGGCAAAGTAAAGGAGTTAAAACCGATGATGAAAAAGAACTTTGGGAAACCCTTGATGTCACAGTTCTCTCATGGATTTATGCAACTATCGCTAGTGATTTGTTGCACACAATAATGGAACCTGATTCTACGGCAATGGAGGCCTGGAATCGCTTGCGGGGTATTTTTCAAGACAACAAAAAATTTTGAGCCGTCACGTTGAAGCAAGAATTCTCCACCATCGATATGACGGATTTTCCGAATGCATCGGTGTATCCTCTACCACTTTTTTATCAAGCTTGTTCTATGCTTATTCTTGAAGAGGCGGGTTTCGCAAAAAAAAGCCGCAACTGTCTCAAATTCCGCCATGATTGTCACCCAACCAATGACATTGCTACCAATTTTGAGCCTATACAACAAAATCGGGGACAAAAAGGATGGAATTGTGGTAAAAATCGGAGTGGGAATAACCGAAATGGCAAAAATAGCGGCAAGCAGAATTCCGATGGCGGAGGACACGGAGGCAGGAGCAGCGGGACCAGCGGCCAACAGTGGCAGCCTCGGCAACAATGGGGTGGCAGCCCAACCTAATGGCCCTGGCAGTGGCCTTGGGCTGTGCCACATTGCCTAGTCCCATCGGGTAACTAGGCTAAGCCCAGTCCAAGACCTGGCCACGCCACTGGCAGTGAGCAACAAGGCTATGGGCCTTCTCCTTTTGGGCCACGAAACAGTGGCGGACCGAGCAGCTTTGGGTCACTGCCGAACCAGTGGCAGGAGGCCCATTCGGCAGTGACCAGCCCAATGGATATTGAGCCCGTCATGCACACTCTCGGACTTAATCCAGACACAAATTGGTACATGAACACCGGAGCGACGTCTCATATGACGTTCTCCCAAGGTAACTTCTCATCCTATTTTAATTTGAGCAAAAATAATGGTATAATTGTCGGAAATGGTCATTTTATTCCAATTCGTGGTTATGGTTCTACCAAATTGACTCCACCAAACCCACCCTTAATTTTAAAGAATGTACTTCATGCTCCATAATTAATTAAAAACTTGGTTTCGGTTAGAAAGTTTACTACTGATAATTGAGTATCTGTTGTTTTTTACCCTTTTGGTTTTTCCGTTAAGGATTTTCAGACGGGGATGCTTCTAATGAGATGTGATAGTCATGGGGAGCTATATCCAATTACCACATCTAATCAATGAACCAAGTCACCATCCACTTTTGCAGCTCTCACACCTTCATTATGTCATGAACGTCTGGGTCATCCGGGGCACATATTTTAGCCTCTCTCAAACGAAATAATTTTATTTTATGTACTCCAACACGTAATTCAAGTTTGTTGTGCCGATCATGTTCACTTGGAAAATATGTTCAAGTGCCATTTGTTTCATCTAATTCATGCACACTTATGTCATTTGATATTATCCATTGTGATATTTGAACATCAACCGTTTTGAGCTCTTCGGGCCATATATATTATTTGCTTTTACTAGATGATTATTCTAAGTTTTTGTGGATGTTTTCTTTGGCTAAGAAATCATAAGTATTTTCCACATTTCTAACTTTTAGAGTATTCATCCGGAATCATTTTGAACGGGATATTAAAAATATTTAATGTGATAATTGTAGAGAGTTTGATAATGGGCGTTTTTGGGATGTTTGCAATTCTAATGGTTTAACTTTTTGTCTCTCTTGTTCACATACTTCCTCTCAAAATGGAAAGGTGGAACGAAAAATTCGAAACATCATTAACATCATTCGAACATCCATTGCACATGACCCACTACCACCATCTTTTTTGCATCATGCACTACAAATTGCTACCTATATTTTGAACATACTTCCCCACAAAAACTTGTCCTATCAAGCTCCACTAAAAATCATATACTTAAGAGATCCATCTTATTCTCATTTATGGATATTCGGGTGCTTATGTTATCCTCTTTTTCCATCCAGCACAATCACCAAACTTCAACCCCAGTCCACTCTTTGCATTTATTGGGAATATCCATCTAATCATCGAGGTTACAAATATTAGGACCTTTCCTCCAATAAAATAATAGTGGACCGTCATGTTATCTTTGATGTAACAAATTTCCCATTTACTAAAATGCATGAGTATGTACTATGTACCCCCTACCTATGATTTTCTAGATGATAGCATGCCCCCGTATTTATCCCAATATTTTTTGTCTCAGATTGAGCCCACTGTTTCGGCGGACCAACATATTTTGGGTAATTTGGGGGCCGTAACAGTGGCCCAGCAACGGAAAACCAATGCCCAACAAGCTGGGCCTCCCGTCCTGAGCCCAAACTTGCCTACTGGATCGACGAACCCAACCCAGCTACCTGGAAATAGCTTGGGTCACGGCCCAGTTCACTGCCGACTGCCAGGCAGTGCAGTCCCGTCCAGTGGCCCATCTCAAAATATGGCCCAACGTCTAGTCACCCGTAGTCAACACGGCATTGTCAAACCCAACACCAAACTTGCACACCCAGATTCCCAAATCACTGTTGCCTCGTAATCATGTCTCTGCTCTTAATGACCCGAATTGTAAATTGGCCATGGATGGTGAATTTAATGCTCTTATTAAAAATAAAATGTGGGAGATAGTTCCTCGTCTCACTCATGCTAATGTAATTTGGTCTATGTGGATTTTCAGTCACAAAGAAAAATCTAATGGCACTTTTGAGAGTCATAAAGTCCATCTTATAAGTGATGGAATATACAACAAGTTGGTGTGGATTATGGGGAGACATTCAGTCTGATGGTCAAACCGGCAATTATACGAATGGTCCTTAGCTTGGCTCTGTCGAAGACGTGGCCTCTTCATCAATTGGAAGTTAAAAATGCCTTCCTCCACGGAGAACATAATGAAACAGTGTACATGTACCAGCCTTTGGGGTATAGGGACTCCAAATATCCCAATCATGTGTGCCTGCTCAAGAAATCATTATATGGACTCAAACAAGCCCTCTGAGACTGGTACAAGCGGTTCACGGATTTTGTTTCACATATTGGTTTTTCCAACAATCGTTTCGATCACTCTTTGTTTATCTACTGTCAGGATAATAATATTGCTTATATTTTTTTATATGTGCATGATATTATATGCTCTTCGCAAGTCCATCATGTCACAGCTTGGCTCTGAATTTGCTATGAATGATCTAGGGCCACTACACTATTTTCTAGAAATAGATGTGACACGTCATGCATGTGGTTTATTTCTATCCCAAAAAAAGTACGCAACTGAGATTGTTGAACGTGCTGGCATGTCCTCATGTAAACCTTCGACAACTCCAGTGGACACTAAATCCAAATTGAGTGCATCCTCCGGCAAACCATTTGCCTATCCAACGCTCTACCGCAACTTGGCATGGGCTCTGCAGTATCCGACATTCACCAGACCGGATATTTCTTATGTTGTGCAACAGGTGTGCCCTTTCATGCATAATCCGATGGATGATCATATGCATGCTCTCAAACGCATTGTGTGTTACATTCAGAGTACTCTCGAGTATGGCCTGAATCTATATCCATCGTCGACATCCACATTTGTCGCTTATACGGATGCCGACTGGGGAGGATGTCCGGACACCAGATGTTTCACTTTTGGTTATGATGTATTTCTTGGTGATAACTTGGTATCTTGGTCCTCAAAATGGTAAGCAACATTATTCAGATCCAGTGCCGAAGCAGAATACCGAGGTGTTGCCAATGTTGTGTCTGAATTATGTTGGCTTCATAATCTTCTTCTTGAACTCCACTGCCCAATTCCGAAGGCCACATTGGTGTAATGTGATAATGTTAGTGTCGTCTACCTCTCTGAAAATTCGGTCAACCACCAATGCACTAAACATATTTAGTTGGATATCCACTTTGTTCGTGAAAAGGTCTCACACGGACAAGTGTGTGTTTTACATGTCCCGTCACGCTATCAGATTGCAGATATTTTTACTAAAGGTTTTCCGCTGGTATTATTTGAAGACTTTCGGGACAGTCTCAGCATACATCCGTCTTCCGCTTCGACTGCGGTGGAATGATAGAATAATTAATAATTGATTGTAATTAGTAATTATTAGAATTGATTTTAGAAGGTAAATGGTAGGTAAATTAGCATTTAAGTAGATAGATTATATGACATATACTTTACCTAATCATATCCTATTAGTAGTTATGAGTAGCCTAAGATGTGGCTCTACTTGTCGTATATTTACCTTCTTTATGGAAGAATATCATTGAGGAAAATAATATTATCACTCTATTATTCTTACAGTTACTACCATATTTTTTTACATGTTATATTTACCTTCTTTATGGAAGAATATCATTGAGGAAAATAATATTATCACTCTATTATTCTTACAGTTACTACCATATTTTTTTACATGTTAATCTTGGTAAGTGAGCATATTTAGCTCTATTAATCATATTAATGGTCTTTTAGCATAAGATATACCAAAGTCCTCATAAAATAAAATAAAAACTAGAAAGCGATAAATAATTTTTGATAAATAATTTACTTTTCATAGGTTAGTTTGTTTGAAAAAATAATACATGAATAATCAGGGGCAGATCTACCTATCGGTTACGGATTCACATACTTATATATTTATAAATATTTAATCATTTTATATTAATTTAAAATCATTGTAGAAACTCGTACATTGAACAGTTGGAGGAAGTACAATGAAAGAATCACAACTTTCGGTGTGTTTGGTATGACGAAAACGTTTTCCAAAAATTATTTTATCGGAAAATAAGTGACTTTCCAACTCATTAGCTTGTGTTTGGTATGTAAGTTGGAAAATGTCATTTTAAGAGCATTTGCATATATTCAAAGCAAAATGCTATGAGATTTTTGAATTCAGAAGGCAACTTCTAGTGATGGTGGTAGGGCGGATGAAAAATAGGGTAGTTTGAATGGGGGGTAGAGTGGGTGGTGGAGGTGAGGTAGAGGCGGCGGTAGGGTGGGTGGAGTTGGGGTGCGGTGGTTTGGCGGATGGAATGGAGATGCGTATGTGTGTTTTTATTAAGGGTGGCGATGGGGACGGGACGGGACGAGATTTGGGGGGACATGGTGGGGGTCAGGATAGGGTTTGGAGGGATGAAGGGGTCGGGATATGGGGGACTGGAAGTGGTCCCATCCCATCCCACATCCCGCCAGCAGAGGGAACGGGATTTGGGGGGACGGGATGGGTTGGGTAGTGGAATTTGGGGGGACTTTAATTTTTTTCTAGACACTTAATTTAAAAAAATATATTTAAACACTTAAATAATTGAACAAGATAGTAAAAAAACATCCCAAGGCTAATTGCCTATTATATTATTTAATAGATTTGTGATTTTTTTGTAATACAATTTCAAAATTGCAACTTTGTTTTGTAGTTCAAAAGTTGTAAATCACATAGTAAAATTGGCATTAAAAAAATTACATATGCAGTCATACTTTTTCTAATTTTCTGACAATCTCTTAAGGATCTTCTGTTGGAATTGGAAGTTGTTGGTAAAATTGTTCAACGTCGCTTCCTGCTCAATCGGATAAGATTTCATTGTAATTGTAGTCGTCTTCTTCATTGATCTTTGGTTGACCACACCTTTTACGCTCCGCTCTAATCCAATCTCTAAATAAAACTGCAATCTCCAAACTGTCTCCTGTCAATGAGTGTCTGTGCTCCCCTATTTGAAACCTTCCAACACAAAAAGAGCTTTCGAAAGCTGTAGACGACGCTTGAATATTCAAGACATCTCGGGCCATCTTTGATAGAGACATAAATGTCTTCTCATTCTCCCTCCAATATTTCAGCAAGTCTTCACTTCCATTTTCATTAGCAATTGATTCGAACGGTACAACACCCTGCAAAACATACACATCAAACTCGCTAATTTGTGAAGCACTTGAACCACTATACATTATATTTCGAAGGCCTTTAATACTTGACGCAGAAATCTCATGTTTTTATAAAGTTGAAGTGAAATAGAAAAAGATGGTACAAAAGCCGGGTGATTATTTGCACTTTGCTCTTGGTAATACATATACATAGTTTTGCATTGTGTTTGTATGCTAGAGATAACATCTTCTTTAGTTGGTTCTTTAGTTGGCTATGTCGAAAGTATTTCTAGGCATTCATAAATCGTTTCAATAAGGGTATTACAACTGTCTACTTTAATAGTAGGATTTAATACAACACCAATAAATAAATAGTGAGAACGGGAAAAAAATGTTTTTAAAATTTTACAAACAGTTTTGTAATAGTTGGAGCGTAAGTTGGTTTTTTCATATATTCATTAAATAACAAAAATAATAGAGCTATATAAAATAACATAGATGAAATAGTAGGATAATAAATACCAGAAAACTCCTTAGTAGCTAGAAAAAATTCTCTTAGAATACAATAAGTTCCCAAATTTTATCTCAATCATCATCTACAAGCATATCCGAAGGATTTTGATTATGGACGTTAAATACTAAAGTTATATGTCTTCTATATTCGTGAGCAACAAGTAATTATTCATATAAAGAATTTCATCTAGTTGCAACTTCTTCTGCAATTTTTCTATAAGGTAATCCACAATCATGACATGTCTTTTTATACTCTTTGCGTCTTTGTATTTTATTACCTTTAAAAATAAAGTTAATAGCAAATTATACTTTATCAAAGATGTTTTTAAATAGTTTTAGGCCATCATTTACAACTAAGTTGTAAATATGACATGCACATCTAACATGAAAAATATGGGAAAAAGATGGAGTAAATCGAGTTTTTAAAATGTTTACAACATAATCATTAGAAGAAACATTATCTAATGTAATAGTCATAATTTTATCTGTAATTCCATAATATTCACTAATTTCTTGAATATTTCTTATAATAAAAATTCCATTGTGCCTTTAATCAATATATCTATATGCTAATATACGTTTTTGCATAGACCAATTGTGATATATCCAATGATATGTAACAGTTAAATAATCATTACCATTAGTACCACAGCATATATTAGAAGTGATAGTCACTTTGCCATTAAAATGATACAATACATAAGGTAAATATTGTTGATATCCATGCGCAAATTTAAAAACATCTCTTCTAATAGTTGATCTAGGAAAACCGTTAAAAACATGATTATATGTTTCTCGAACGTAATGAATAAAACCATGAGAGGAAGGAAATGAAAAAGGCAAATCATCCACAACAACTAATTTTGCTAAATTTTCCCGATCTTTGTGTTTATCATATTTCGGACCTATAACTCCCCCGTCATTGGGTTAATTCGACCATGTACTTGGTCGGGGATACTATGTGAACCTTGTCCCGACTCGAAAGGCATTTGCATACCCGCATTTTCAGCCAAGTATTGGTTATACCTTGCTTTGTTAGAGTTCTCCACATGTCTCATTAAACTTCATATCCAACCTTGACATTTTCCAGTTTTAAATTTATAAACTTCGCGACAAATTTTACAAATAGCTAGTTGATTAGGAATGTCCCTTTCAAGAAAATCCAATGCAGGTGATTTTAATTTTCGTTGTTTTTTGCCCCTTCTCATACTAGAGGGAATACGAGGGATTCCAGTTTCAGCCTGAGACTCAGTTTGAGTCTGAGGTGGAGTTGCACTAGTGGGTGTGTTATATAAATTATCTTCTAATTCATTTTCTAAATCATAGTCAGGTTCAGATGCAAAATATACATCATAATCTAATGGTATATTAATATTAACATTAAAAAGACCAGTTTCATCTACATGAGTGAAATTATCGTAATTAGGATTACTAGAAGATGCACTCTTACCCCTGTTACCCCTAATACCTCTATCAGAAAAATGTATACCTCGTTCCATTATAATTATGCAAATAAATAATTAAAGTTAAGAAAATTAAGTACGATAATTAAAATTAAGTAACAATAATAATTTAAATAAAAGAAGGAACGAATGTACCAAACGTCGTCGTAACGTCGACGTATAATCGAGGTTGAAAATTGAAACTTTGCTCGATGATCCTCAATCTAGTTGCCAACTCACTCTAATTTTTGAACTTTGATAGAAATCAGTAAATAAAATATAATATTTAGTGGGTAATTTAGACTTATAGAGAGAGAGAAAGATTAGACAGGTGGTAGGAAAATTTGTGAGAAAAATGAGGTATTTTATACTTGAGAAATAAGGTTAATGTGTAAATATACAAACTTAGGGGTTAAAAATAAATATTAAGGGGGTAGGGGGTTTATGGGGTGTGGGGGGGCAAAATGTCCGTTACTAACCATTGCCAACGGTAAAATTAAAAATGATCGTTTGTGCAACGGTTAGTTTCTGCAAATTGGGCGGGACGGGTCGGGTGGGGTCGGGACCGGGACGGGCGGGACGAATCCTAGTCCCGTCCCGAGTTTGAACCCTGCTACCGATAATCCTAATCTCATATTTTATCCGGCTGGTGGGGATCGGTATCGGGGAGGGTTCGGGACGTCCCGACCCACTGGACAACCCTAGTTTTTATTGATCCGAAAATATTTTCTGTCAAACTTGTAAGGAAAACATTTTCCATAGAAAACATTTTTCAAGATATTTAGTGTAACAAAACAAGAGAAATAAATAAACATATTTCGAAAAAATATTTTCCTTCATTACCCAACACACCTTTTATATATGACATTTTAATTACAAAGTGGTTAACGACCGTTGGTGATAAGTTTGTCTTTATAGTTAGTTTTACTAACTTCTTATGATGTTAAAGTCAACTGTTAATGACTTACACAACATTTGAGTATTTGATCCATTCGTAGTGTACACTTGTTTTTAAGGGATCACTAAAAAATTAGCAGAAAACACATTTGGTGTTATAAAATGATAGCAATAGCAATAGCAATATAAGACAAGATATGTAGACAAAGAAGTAGAGAGGAGGAGGAGGAGGAGACTTTCTTCTTATTTCAAGTGTATATTCTTCTTACTTCAAAGGTGAATAACATCCCAATTTATAGGATGAAACCACTCAATCGAGATTACAAATATTAAGTGCCCAAATCAATAGGTACATGTAACCACCCAATGGAGGTTATAAATATTAAGTGCCCAAATTAATAGGTACATGTAACATACAAAAGGCTGGTGAATGTGTATGGACATCCATACAAAGGATATGTATTTCATAACACTCCCCCTTGAATGACCATAGATAATGTGCCTCGTTAAAACCTTACTAGAAAAAAAACCTCATGGGAAAAATTCTAGTGAAGGAAAAAAAGTACACATTTCTAATAATACATATTTTGGTTGCCTCATTAAAAATCTTACAAGGAAAACCAAGTGGGACAAAACCTTATATGGAAAAAATAGTACAACATGTATTAACTCCCTTTGATGAGAACTTCAGTCTAGATGCTTGAGTCTTCGTATTTCAATATCTTCTCGAAAGTTGCAGTTGGTAGAGACTTAGTGAACAAATCAGTCATATTATCCCTTGGGTGAATCTGTTGCATGTTGATAACATCATTCTTTTGGAGCTCGTGTGTGACGAACAACTTTGGTAAAATGTGCTTTTGTCCTATCTCCTTTTCTGAATCCTCCATTCAATTGAGCAATGCATGCTGCATTATCTTCATTTAAGGTTGTGGGTATTTCAAACCACATTTACTTCCAAGCGATTAAAATAGTTATAACATCAATTGGATTTATTGATATTTCTTCATTTTCTTGAGTTTGCAGCTCATTGATTTCTTCAAGAATATCATGATTGATCAAATCTTACATTTCTTTATGAGATTCTTTCTTAGTGTCATCGTGACCATTTATTTTTCTTTTTCTAGGATGACGATCCTTATAACCCAATGGTCTATCACGCTTCAGGCGTGCTTTTGGACTCATTTGATATGACACTATTAGATAGTCCTACAGGGACATCAATCTGAATTGGAACATTCTCTGTAGGGATATGTGATTCGATAATCCTTTTCAAACATGTAAATGCGTCTGGCATTTGATTTGCTATTTTCTGCAAGTGAATAATCTTTTGGACATCTTGCTCACTAATAGAAGCACATAGATCAAGATGAGACGATGGTGGATTTTCCCACAAAATTTCCCTTTTTATTTCATTATTCTCTCCCCCTAATTTTGAAAAAAAATCTCATCAAATCGACAATATGCAGTTGATATTTCAGTATCTTCGTGTAAGGAAGAAATTATATCATGCTCATAGTTATAGCAAGATAAATAAATGTATCAATTGAACAAATATATGGTGCTCCAGGACCAATCTAATTTTCTCATTTCAACTTCTCTTAGCAGGTAGTCTACTGCTTTTCGAAAACTCTTCAAAATCTCCAATCATATTCAAGTCAGCAACTTGCACAACCTTATGAAAGTTTTTGAATATCGTAAAGGGATAAGGGTAAACAGAGTCATCTTTGTACCCCTCATCAATAAATATTTAAGGTGATTTCAGTACATCAACCTTAGTTCATTTAATCCATTTATGGATTACAAATAAGTTTTTCAATAACTTGTATATGCTTCAGGCATTTTGAATCATTCAAAAAAAATCCATATAATTTTATCACGTGAGCCGTATAGACTGAGACAATTTTCATTTAGTATTTAATTTACATGACATCTTCTCATGTTAGGACTGCAGGTCCAGTAAATTTACCAAGATGTATTTACTTGGTAATTATTCCTACATCAATATGCTTTAAGAGACGTAGAATTCAGATCCTTGTAATATTATACAATATTGCGCACTATATTGTATCAAATATATCGTCGACGAAATGTCATTTTGTATCGGTTTGCAATTAGACACAACTTACTGAGATCTTATTACTTCATTTTTTTTCCAGGTACCTGAACCTCGTATGAGGTTTTATGAAGTGTTATGTCGTAGGCTCTTCAAGAGCACATTGCCTCCTTATTATAATCATTTTGATCATTGCTCCTATCATTTTTCAAGAATTATTGCGTTTGAAACCGATTTGTCTATCATGCTTCACACATGTTGTAAATCCTATCATTCGGGGACATTTAGGAGCATCTTGCAGCTGGAATATGAAATAGTTGGGTCAACAAATGCTTCTACCATTTGACTTGAATTATCGTTTGAACGAGGATCATACTGGTGATAATTCACAATATATTTCTTAGTTGTTTATTCTCTCTACCCTTATGTTAGAAAAACTAACATACATTTTCACCTTCTTTGGGAAATCCATCTGTGACCATCTTATTGATGCATCTATTTAAGACATCACATAACAGGTGAACGGGTCCTTATTTACCTTTTATATTTTTCAAAATTTAGGAAATTCAATCCCAATATTAGTCAGTATAATCAACTTATCATGAGAACAAGCAAATTATTCTTGAAGAATCTTATAGTTCTTCAATATATTTCGAATACAAACTTAGCACATCAGATTTAAATCAGGACAATCAAAATTATCACGTCAATTGATAAAATTATTTGTACTAGTAAACTTCAGGTTTACCATGTCATGTGCTATTTGTTTTAGTAAACTTCTGGTTTACTATAACATGAATTCTATTTTGTACAATAAACTTCTGGTTTATCGTGACATGCGATTTCATCATGCTTATTTTTGTGCAACACAATTTGAACAATAAAGAGTGTAACATTTCAAATACATATTACACACTATGATTTTGTAGATATTGTTGACACCCAATTTTGTCCCATCTTTTATGGTTTTATTCGTAATTTTTAATATTTTGACACTTTTAAAATAATTTTAAAATATAGGCATATATGTGTGCATCTTCGTATTATTATTATTATTCGCATATTTTATATCATTTGCATTTTTATAATAATCATAAGTTATCCGAAAATTCTATGTTATTTATTCTCGCAAAATTGCATCGCATTTACATTTTTTATTAAGCATTAAACATTTCACAAATATTATATTTTATTATTGTCACGTCGTTATGTTATTTTAAATAATTCACATCTTTTACAAAACAAAAATAATATTTTAATATTAAGCCCTTTTATATTTCTAACCCATTTAATCTCCCCTCACCCAAAATAAATCAATACCCCACAAAACAAAACAAACCCCCAATTTTCTACCACACCAAAACAAGCCCAAAACCAAATTCCCCTTTTATTCAAACCCATTTCCTTCCCTTTATTTCCCCAATTCCCAAAACCCACAAAACAAAATCCCAAAACTTTTAACTCCCAACCCAATACAAATTCCCCAACCAAATTCCAAAACCCAACACCCCTTTTTCCAAGCCCAAATCTACCCACCCGAAAACCCCCAACCGGACCAAATTTCACTCCCTCTACCCATACCCGAGCCCAATTCCTTCCCCTTCCTATTTTATTCAACTCCCAAACCCCAAAACCCAAAAAATAAAAACAAAAACGAACCCTAGAGGCTCCCAACCAAGCCGCCACCCTACCCCCACGCCGCCACCCTACACCCCTACACCCCGCCTCTCACGCCGCACCCTACCCTGACACCGCTAAACCCATCACCTCACCAACACACCCCCCAAAATCCTCAACACATGCCCCAAAAAATCAGATTTTGTCCCCTTTATGCACTGTTTCGGGGAGGACTTTTTCGGATTGAAAAAGGTTTTTTTTTCTTGCTTAAGGTCAATTTTAATTTGAAATTTAGGTTTAAGTTTTGGTTGTATTGTATTTGTTTATGTTGTTCTTCACTAAAAAATCCGAAATCTTCTTAAGAACACTTCTTTGTTCTTGCATGTGTTCTTCAACTTAAAGATTCCGAAAATATAGGTCGAAAATTATTGGTTTTTGGTGTTGAAGAATCTGAATTTTTAGCTATTTTTACTATTTTTTTTGTTCCTGTCGGGTCATCGCTGGTCGGGTCATCACTGGTCGGGTTCAAACATCCGAAAATCAGAAAAACAGAGTCTCATTTCCAGAAAAATCAGAATTCAAAATCTACAACAAAATCGAATTCTAACATTTCCGAGCGGATTCGACGATTCAAAACACGCCTCGGTTAGCTAGGAAAAGGTTAGACTCGTTCCAATTCTTCTATATTTCTTAAAGCTTATTTGATTGTTTGTTTATGCTTGATTTAGTATGATATTTTGCTAAGTAATGTAGTCTTGATTAATTAATACGATAATGAGACGATTTCGCTTATATAATTGTATTTATGTTGTTGGGACATTTCTGATTTGGGTTTGATACGTGATAGATGATATTGCCTCGATTTTTTGGTTAACTAATTATTGTCATTAGCTTTAGTAAGGTATCTTGGGTTCATTGTTAAATGCAATACGGATAATGTAAGATTAATATGTGTTTGGAAGAGCTATGGCTTGATTAAATACTCTTAGGACACCTAGCGGATTGTTGATATTCAAATTATTGTATGTTGTGTAAGTTGTTAGTTTGGTGGCTGCCTAATAAATAAAAAACGAGCATACTTTAATTGATTAAAATGACGATATTTACATGTTATATTCTAGATTAATATGTGCAATTTTAAAAGGAATATATTATCCATGTCTAATATAATAGTATGTGCGTTTAGTTTAAGTTTATGAATGTTATGCTTCTTTAAGAATTAAGATTAGTCCAAAGGAATTTATTATGTATGTATACATAATTTATACATTGGTCTTCCTTGCCTCTTTTATTTTTGTTTAAATTTAGAACCGGTTGTGTTATCATATAGTCTTTCTTCGGCTACTTTAATGTGCCAAAATCTGAAAAAATATGTCTTAAGTATATGTAGAATAGAAGGCCATGAATATTCATTCCTATGTACATTTAATGTTGTATATTTCGTGTATGTATGTATTAGGAATATTCATGTGTTGATATTTTCGTTCCGTCTACTAATCCTTTTCTTTTTCTTTTATTTACATGAAATGCATCGGAGTAATGAAGAGTCTCGTTATGAGCCTCATCATGACTTCGTCCAAAATGAAGAACCACATTCCCATTCCTTGCATTCTCCGGTCTCGGAATTTCTACACAAATAGGGCGGGATGGCATCATCATCCTCCCTAGTTTCCTCTTTTATTATTATTCTTTAATTTCGTTATTTCTATTCTTGGGCATGTAATAATTATTTTAATGCTTGTGTGATTGTTAGAATGCTTAGAATAATTAGGCCGCGAATAGATGAATGAATAGGATAGTCTAACTGCCGTTAGTTTATTTCTTAGGATCGTTTGAAATTGGAAACCAACCGCTAGCTTTATTTGTTTAGGACCGTCTTGTGTGTTCCAAATTTAGCCTCTAGTTACTTTGTTCTATTTTTTAGGTTCGCTATGCATGCTTTAATATCTTTCAAAAATAATTTGGCTATCTATTATTCATTTTCTTTAATCCTAAAAATAAGGTTTGCATTCTATCATATTTGCAACCTTGAAAGATTTTTTCATAAAAAATTGCTTCTTTTATTATTAAATTGCCAAATATGTATTTTTCTATAAAAAATATAACTTCTGGGCAATGATGAGGCTTAAACCTTTATTTCATCCGAGATCAACATGTTTAGTAGGCGAGGTGAATTATATATTCGCAGCCACGACGTGATTATAGTGATCTTTTCTATTTCACCCGAGAGACCGACACGTTTAGTAGGCGAGGCAATCAAAATAAACTACATTAGTCATATGTTTGCAGCCACGACGTGATTGGAATGTTCTTTTCAAAATTTAAGTCTGAGCCCTCCGCGATCAAAACATTCACTGTTTTGAATACGGATATGAAGTTATTTGTATTTAACTGTTTCTAACCGTTTGTTCTTGACAGCTTGCAGGGACTAAAGTAAATAAAGGCAATTATTCCTCGGAGTTTATTTATTGTTATTTCTTTCTTTAATTCAGCTTTTATCTCGCTTTGTATTGTAATATTATTTATCGCACTTATGTAATTATTGAAATGCTTAGAATAGGCAAACTTAGGATTTATTCATAGGTTAGTTTAAGATTTGAAACCCGTCGCTAGCTTATTTATTTGTAGGCTCGCAAACTTAGAAATCCTTCGCTAGTTTATTATTTTAGGCTCGTCACGCGTATTCAAGATTTTCAAAATAAACTTTTGTCATCTTTTATTTGCTTTATTAATCATACCGAATAAGTTTATCTTTTGTCAGTTTACAATTCATTGATTCTCAAAATTTTACTTCTTTGGCATTATAAATAAATTGTTTTACTATCAATTGTCAAATACATATTTTTCCAACTCTACATGTATTTCTCTTTAGATATCATATAAATGCATATTTGAAAAATCTCTACATTCATCTATCTTTTAAAATGCATCCCTTTTTTATTAATTATTTGCAAAACATCTTTTAACTTCATGCTTCAAACATGCATTTTTTCTAGTAATAATTAACCTGAGTTTTACCGGATAACCGCAAGTTAGCGGATCTTAAAGGATGCCTAACCCCTTCCCTTTAGGATAATAAAGAACCCTTACCTAGAATCTCACTAGTTTCGCAGACCTTAAAATTGGAGTTACATTGCAGCACTTAGTTTAATATGTAGGTGTCCTAATTCACCGTAAAAGATAATTAGGTGGCGACTCCTCAACCCTTTTTACCCAGGAATCACCCGGACACGCCCGCGCTCCGCTTTGACCCGAGCCGGGTCAAAAATGGGCGCGTACAGATATTTAGCCATCCAATCATTTATAGCTTCAATATGATAGCCATTTACTTTAGTAAACTTCGGGTTTACTATAACTTGTACTTCGATCATAATAACTTTTTATATTACAATCTAGAACGAATGACATAATAGTATATAAGATCTTCAGGAGCATTTAATCTATTCTCCATAATCACATATTGCTTGGACACTACTAATGACACGATCTTCTTGATAAATAGTTAGCTCTTCTAGAGCCCTTAATTGGTTTTGTACTATCAAATATTTCTTAGCCACTGTTGGTGTCATGAAGAAAATTTAATTAGACACTTCTGATGTCATGAAAAGAAACGGTAAACGAATGAATATTTAGAAATAATAAATGCATAATTCATTTCTAATCCAAACTTGCTTTGAAAGTTATTCATATCTTATCCATATATTCAAATGAAATGACATGCACAAAATAAAATAAGTAGATTGTCAGAACATACAAAGTGAAGACTAAATATATAGCAAACTGCCTCATATATTTAAAACTTATAAGTTTGGACAAGTCCTATTAAAATATAACAACTCTATGTATCTATCTTAAAGAAATTTTGACACATCATGATAAGCCCTATTAGGATACAACAATTTACTTATATGATCAATATAATAATTTAGTAATATATTTCAATGGCTATCCATAAATATCTCCTTATATCTGAAAAACAAAAAAGGACCCAAACTAATAATTATTATCAAAAGGGTTGTTGTAGTTGTAATCAATTGCCATAATTATTATCAATTGTTCAGTAATTTTTAATCTACTAAGAAGTACATTATTTCCACAAATATATTATCACATCATAGATGATAATTAGTCGTTACTTTATCACTTAGCAGTACGACATGCATCTTAAAATATTATAACTTCACTTTGATATGATGCTTATCATATTGAGGTAATAATTACCCAACATAAATATATCGTAGACATAACAATATCTGC
Organism: Anisodus acutangulus; assembly: GCA_029783415.1. Classification (NCBI taxonomy): domain Eukaryota; kingdom Viridiplantae; phylum Streptophyta; class Magnoliopsida; order Solanales; family Solanaceae; genus Anisodus; species Anisodus acutangulus. The sequence goes on from CM056512.1 coordinate 29,069,568, forward strand.
TAGAACATCTTAAATGATTTCATGAAAAATAATTACTATATGACTAGTCATTCTTTTGAGCATAAATTCTGTGACTATTTCATATGCATCAAGTTATAGCAGTAGCATAATCTTTTGACTTGGTACACACGATTGCCTCTGAATGAAAAAATAAAAGTAAGCATGCCAGATTTTGATAACCAACCAAATAATTGTTATAACCTACAAAGCTACAAAGTTATTCAAGAGTAAAGTTCAAAGTTTTACCACTTTTGGAGTAAATTTCATATTTACTACTTCAAGAGTAAATTTCAGAGTCTTACTACTCAATGAGTAGATTTCAAGGTCTTACTATTTCAGGAGTCAACTTAAAATTTATCTACTTCGAGAGTAGAGCTCAATATTCTACTACTTCGGGAGTAGAGTTCAAAATTCTATTACTTTTAAGTAAAGTTCCAAGTTCTACTACATCGAGAGTAGAGTTCAAAATTTGCTATTTCGGGAGTAAAGCATAAAATATTTAGAATATTTTTCTCAACTATTCTACCTCTTCTGGATGTGAGTCGTGATAACTTCACAATCAAACACACGTCCATATTTATAAGTGAAAGAAATAATCCCCTTGATTATTTTCATTGATTGAATAGAAATATGTAACTTGTATATATATCTATTCAATCAATGAAAATAATCAAGGGGATTATTTCTTTCATGGTATCAAGAGACTAGGTCTAAACAAAAGTTTTCTTCTCTCAAACTTTTGCCTCCTCTTTGGCCGAGAACCCCCCCCCCCTCCCTCGGGTTTTTTTCTCTCCAAATATCTCGTCTTCCGCTCTCAAAAACCTCTCTTAAATTTATCCTCCTTCTTTGTTCTTTCACATATGTCTAAGAACAATTTTCACCCTGCCCTCACGGTTTCCAATATCAAACTCAGTGTCCCTATTGTCCTTGAGATGGAAAACGTTCAATATGCAACGTGGGCGGAGTTGTTTAAAATTCACGCTATCTCTTATCAAGTTCTTCACCACATAATTCCTCCCGCTAGACCCCTTCCTGCGGAGGATCCTGAGGTATGGATTACACTTGATGCTACCGTTCTTCGGTGGATATACGCCACTATTTCAGTGGACCTTCTACAGACGATTATGGAGCCCGATACCACGGCTATGGCTGCATGGAATAGATTGCGTGACATATTCCAAGACAACCAACATTCCGTATCGTCACACTCGAGCGAAATTCTCTCTCGTTGAATGGGCGTATTTCAACGTTTCGCATATTGCAAGAAACTAAAGGAATTGGCGGATCAACTCAGTAATGTTGGCGCACCATGACAAATAATCGTCTAGTTCTACAGATTGGTTGGGGCTTTGAGGCCTATAATGGTGTTGGAACTCTCATTCGCCAAAGCAACCCTCTTCCCGACTTTCATCAAGCCCGCTCCATGCGACGTTGGAAAAGCCGGTTTGGCTAAAAAGGCGCTACGAGCAAGCCCGATTGTCATGGTGGCATCCTCTCCTAGTTCTTCGGGTTTTGTTAATCATTCGGTCAAAACCATAATAATGGTGGCGGCAAGAATAATCGCAAAATAACAAAAACGCTGGGCAAACGAGGTGGTTCGGTGGCGGTTTCGGTGAGCAACAAGCGTGCTGGGTCCCATTCGGGTACAAAGTGGCCCACCACCACCGTGGCCCAAAGAATGGGGCCAGCAGGCGCACCCGCACCTCTCCAAAGAAGCCGCCACGGCCACTGGTCGCCAACACCAGGCCCAATACCCAAGATTGGCGACTCCATCGCCGCGCCCAAAGAACGGCCCCACAAATGAATGCCGGCCCAAAGACGGCCAGAGTCCTGGGCCCCGCCCTCCGCAAGCCCATCATGCGGCAGCCCCACTCAGGCCGATATCGAGGCCGCAATGCACACATTGGGATTATCCCAACCGACCCAAATTGGTACATGGACACCGCCACTACTCACATGACTTCCGAATCGGTACTCTCTCATCTTATTCCAATTTGAGCACCCCTGGGGATAATTGTTGGTAATGGCGATTCTATTCCAATTCTAGGGTATGGTCGAGAAAACATTGTCTCCTCCTAATCCACCACTCCTCTTGAAAAATACGTTACATGCTCCTAAATTGATTAAAAATTTAGTGTGCGTCCGAAAATTCACAAATGACAATTACATTTACATTGAATTTGATCCTTTCGGTTTCTCTGTGAAGGATTTCAAGACGGGAGTCATCTCATGAGGTGTGATAGTAGGGGATCTGTATCCTATCATGCCCGGTTTTGCCATCCATCGAGTCCACCTTGCCATCGCCTTTGCGACCATCTCTCCTTCCATGTGGCATGCTCGTCTGGGTCATCCGGGATCTTCTATTTTATCAGCTTTAGATAAAAATAAATTTATTTCATGTAAGGGTACAAATCGTACTCCAATTTGTCAGTCTTGTTCATTAGGAAAAATTGTTAAGTTGCCATTTGTAGACTCCAATTCTCATACTTCTATGCCATTTGACATTATTCATAGCGACTTATGGACATCTCCTGTTCTTAGTTCAATGGGTCATCGTTATTATGTTCTCTTTTTAGATGATTATTCTAGATTTTTGTGGACGTTTCCAATTGCGAATAAATCACAAGTGTTTTCCGTCTTCGTAAAATTTAGAGCGTTCATTCGTACTCAATTCGAAAGAGAAATAAAAAATATTCAATGTGATAATGGGAAAGAATATGACAATATGGAGTTTCGAGAGTTTTGTGCTACTCATGGGATAAATTTTCGTTTTTTATGTCCTCATACATCTTCACAAAATGGGAAAGCCGAACGCAAAATTCGTTCCATAAATAACATTGTCCGAACTCTCCTAATACATGCCTCCATACCTCCATATTTTTGGCATCATGCTCTACAAATGGCCACATATCTTCTTAGCATAATTCCTTCTAAGGGTCTGACATATTCTTCCCCCCTAAAAATACTATATAATAAGAACCCATCTTATTCTCATCTTCGGATTTTTGGGTGCTTGTGTTATCCGTTATTCCCATCCACCACAATTAACAAACTTCAGGCTCGGTCTACTCCGTGTGTATTTTTGGGTTATCCATCAAATCATCGAGGTTATAAGTGTTTTGATTTATCCTCCAAGAAAATCATAATCAATCGCCATGTCATTTTTGATGAAACTCAATTTCCATTTACGAAAGTTCATACTCCCGAACCTAAGTCATATAATTTTTTGGATGACCAAATATCCCCGTATATTATTCGGAATTTTTCGGACATCTCCCGTACCCAAAATCCTCCAGTGCCCATCGCCTACCGCCCAACAAAGGCCGCTTATTTCGCCACACCCACTATTCCAACATCGAATAGTTCCAAAGAATCGGGCCGGCCCAAACTGGCTCGAACTCGTCCGTAAACCGAGTCCAAACCATTTCCGCTTTGGGCGGCCAGAGCCCATCGCTTCTTTGGCGATCCGTCCCGAGCCCGTAAAATTCCCAAAATTCCATTAATTCTTCCTCGAGTCATAGACCAGGTCACTCGTAGTCATTAGGATATTTTTACACCTAAAAGACATTTTAATTTACATTCTGATGTCCCTAAATCCCCCTTGCCCCGCAACCCTGTGTCCGCATTAAAAGACCCTAATTGGAAAATTGCTATGGTGATGAATATAATGCTCTTATTGATAATAAGGCGTGGGAGTTGGTGCCCGTCCATATGGTATTAATATTATCAGTCTATGTGGATTTTTGCTCATAAGGAGAATTCAGATGGGTCCTTTGCTCGGCATAAAGCGCGACTTGTTGGTGATGGTAAGACTCGGCGAGTTGGTATTGATTGTGGTGAGACGTTTAGTCCGGTGGTCAAACCGGCTATCATTCGCCGGCATTTAGCTTGGCCCTTTCAAAGACTTGGCCGATTCATCAGTTAGATGTCAAGAATGCTTTTCTACATGGAGATCTCAAGGAAACAGTCTATATGCATCAGCCGTTGGGTTTCAGGGATCCCAACCGCCCTCATCATGTCATTTGTTGAAAAAGTCCTTATATGGGCTTAAGCAGTCTCCACGTGCCTGGTATACACGATTTGCGGATTTTGTTTCGACTATTGGGTTCACACACAGCAGGTCAGATAATTCTTTGTTCATCTACCGCCGTGGTTCGTCATTGGCCTATATTCTGTTGTATGTGGATGATATCATCTTGACTGCCTCCTCCGATGCTTTGCGTCAGTCTATCATGGCCATGCTCAGTTCTGAATTTGCTATGAAGGACTTAGGGCCGTTGAGTTATTTTTTGGGGATTGCCGTCAAACGTCATTCAGGTGGCTTGTTTCTGTCTCAACGGAAGTATGCTGCTGAGATCATAGAGAGGGCTGGGATGTCATCCTGTAAGTCCACTTCCACACCGGTTGATGCAAACCCAAAGCTGAGTGCCGCAGCAGGTGCACCATACGAGGATCCGACTCGCTATCGCAGTCTTGCAGGGGCCCTCCAGTATCTCACCTTTACCAGACCGGATATTACATATGCAGTTCAGCAGGTGTGTTTATTCATGCATGATCCCAGAGTTGAGCACATGAATGCAATCAAACGCATCATTCGGTATATACAGGGGACACTGGACTATGGGTTGCACTTGTATCCTTCATCTACATCCACCCTTGTCTCTTACACGGATGCTGATTGGGGTGGTTGTCCCGACACCGCATTTCGGCCGACTTGCTACTGTATGTTCCTTGGCAACAACTTGGTCTCATGGTCGGCAAAACGTCAAGCAACTCTATCACGCTCCAGTGCAGAGGCAGAATATCGAGGGGTAGCGAATGTGGTCTCCGAGTCATGTTGGCTACGTAATTTGCTTTTGGAGCTTCATTGTCCCATTCAGAAGGCAACCTTGGTATATTGCGATAACATTAGTGCCATCTACCTTTCAGGTAACCCGGTTCAACACCAGCGCACCAAGCATATCGAAATGGACATTCACTTTGTCCGTGAAAAGGTTGCAAAGGTCAAGTTCGCGTATGTCATGTCCCGCCTCGTTATCAAATTGCGCATATCTTTACAAAGCGGTCTACCAGTTCTCTTTGAAGATTTTAGGGCGATCTCGGCGTTCAAAACCGCCCGCCGATCAGGTGTGTTAAACAAAGCCCGGCCTTGCCCGGCGGGGCTTCAAAGCGGCGATGGGCTCAGCGCAATGCCCAGCCCAACAGTGGGCTTCAAAGCGGCCGATGGGCTCAGCTCGGCCCATTCTCGGCCGACAATCTCTCAAAGCGGCGGTGGGCTCGGCCCATTCTCGGCCAAAGAATCCAAAGAATGACAATAAGTGTATATATGGTATATATATTTATAGTATATTGTAGTATAAAAGGTTACCTAAATTAGTGTTATACACCTACCATAATTGTATAGGTAGATTTATGGTAGAATAAGGATTTAGAAGTAGAATAGGAAAAGGATCTTCCTATTATAGAAATATGTAACTTGTATCTTCCTATTGTCATTCACGGATTGTCGTCGAGAATGGCCGAGCCCACCGCCGCTTTCGAGAGATTGCCGCCGAGAACGGGCCGAAGCTACAGCCCATCGGCCGCTTTTCAAGCCCACTGTTCAGCCGGGCGCAAGGCTGGGCTTTGTTTAACAATAAGCTTTATTATATACTATCACATTCACTTCATGGAATGAACTTGTATTTGTAACATTAATCAAGATCTTATTCTTCATGAATGGAACACAATCATCCAAACGTGCCTTAAACATATCAAATCGTGATTGTTTAGAAACTCTTTTGAGATATTGCTACTTCAGGAGCAAATCAAGGCATACATATGATGCACATCTTTAATTGTAATCATAATAGACCTATAAAAATATTACAACTTCTGATGATTATACACACAAATAAATTTGATTATAATGAAACTAATGAAAGGTGGTAATTTCAACTCAAAAAGAAACGAAGGACCAAAGAACCATAAAATTAATTTCCAATAAATTAGGAAATAGACATGAAAATTCCAGCAACAAGATTTCAAGAAATGGAAAAAAGGGAGAGGTGTAATATCTATACATGGATAACCACGGTTAGATAGACAGTTACCATGGATAGTCAGTAAACATACATGTTCTTTTGTACATAAATAAACATAATTAAAATACTAGATAATATGATACTTATCTGGAAATTACTTTAGTCTTTCCAAAATATATGCTCAAGATGACAGAGTCTCATACTGATAACGTGTTATAAAATGATAGCAATAGCAATATAAGACAAGAGATCTAGACAAAGAAGTAGAGAGGAGGAGGAGACTTTCTTCTTATTTCAAGTGTATATTCTTCCTACTTCAAAGGTGAATAACATCCCAATTTATAGAATGAAACTACCCAATGGGGGTTACAAATATTAAGTGCCCAAATCAATAGGTACATGTAACCACCCAATGGAGGTTACAAATATTAAGTGCCCAAATTAATAGATACATGTAACATACAAAAAGTTAGTGAATGTGTATGGACATTCAATACAAAGGATATGTATTTCACAATACTTGGTTCTATTTAATATAACTAGACATTATTAAGAATGGTTAGTAATTAGCCCACCTCTCTTTATTATGAAACATTTAACTTTACTTAATTTAGACCTCTAATTTCAGAAAATCTCGATCAACTTAGATGGGGTACGGGGTGGGGGTGGTGGGTGTGAAGAGTGGGGTTGGGTAGTGCGGGGGTGGTGTATAGTGTGGGAGTGGGTTGGGGGTGTTGTTGGCGTATTTTTATTGATTCACAAAATGTTTCCATCAATTTTTAGTGAAGATATTTTCTTCTATTTTGAGGAAAACATTTTCCCGTGAAATGAACCGAGACCTATTAACAAATATATAAAGTTTATATAATTGACATCAAATAGGTGAATTTTGGGAACAATTGATTGATTGATTAAACTTTAACTTATTTAAGTATTTTTGACATTATTTTCACTTGATAGATATTTCTATTTGTTGCAATATTAAACAAAAAAAAGGTGAGTGTTCTTATATTTAGAAGAATAAAAAAGTTTATGACTCATTTAGATACAGAGAAAGAATGAATATGTTAATTACTATTCTATCTATCTTATGTGTGCTTTAGAGTATCGAAATGTTGATTAGAGAAGAGCGACGGTAAAAGAAGATAACAATGGGTGTGCTCCAACAGCTTTATGAGTTCCTATTCTCACTTTTGTTGATCTTTCAAGCTTTAAGCAAGTCGCTTATAGAATATAGTGATTATTTTACACTTAATAAGTGAAGGAGAGAGGAAAGTGAGCCTTAGCAAGCTAAGCTTTATAAGACCGACTATCACTTAAGTCACTAGTGGAGAAAACTAGAAAAAAACTAGTCTAAATGAGTTTGATATCGACTAAATTTACAAATAGGATTGAATTTATACTCCTATCACTCGAACTTGAGCTCGCTTTAGGACCCCAAAAACCAAGCTTGGAGCTTTAGAACCATGTCTAATTCAACTTGTCTACATTATGTTATTTTAATTATGAATTATAATCCAAATAATAATTAAATTTTCCTTAAGGTATTGTTTGGTTGATCTCATTCACAAAAATAACTTTAATATAATAGTTTGTATGCGCAAATACAGTCTTATAACAATATGTCACTATAATAATCAAGACGTCGTTATACAAAGATTTTACGGTATATATTTTGTTAATCCTCTAAGAAATAAACCTTTTAGTATAATTAACTTACATGTTTAATTGGTTGTGTTAAGTTCCACATTTCTTACATATAATATTTCCATAAATTACACAAAAAAATAATTTTATTTAGGATAGGAGGTAGAATAAAACAATTTGATTTTAGTAGTAAAAAATATAATTGAAATTTTATTATAGAAAATACCCCTTTTACTACTCATAACAAGTACGGCAGTACGTGTCAGCCCTAACTCTATGGTAAATATAATCTGTCATCGAGGGTATTTCCGACATAACATCCTATTATCTGCATAACCCCAATACGAATCACATTTCAATTTTAGCAGCCAAGCAGCAACAAACCCCATCGCCTCCGATCTTCTCTCTCGATATATTTCCCCAAATTTTCAATAAATTCTCTCTCTAGATTTTGTATTTTCTATACGTATATATATATATATAAATATATCTATATTCGTATACTGTGTACACTATTTGTTGTATTTGTCTCGAACCGATTTGAATAAGAACAAAGGTCAAAGTTTCTCAGGTTTCCGGCGAGTTCACTGGTCAGATTCGAATTGGTTTTAGCGGCGGCGCGTGATTGTAATGAAATCTGTGTAGTTTTTGTTGTTATTCTGGAACTGCAAAAGGAGTTAGGGTTTGTAGAAGTTTCTCAGGTTTCCGGCGGGAGTTTGTTAGATTCGAATCGGTTTTATAGCGGCGGCGCGTGAATGTAATGGAATATGTGTAATTTTTTTGTTGTTCTGCAACTGCCAAGGAGTTAGGGTTTCTGGAAGTTTCTCAGGTTTCCGGCGAGTTTACCGGTCAGATTCGAATCGGTTTTACAGCGGTGGCCCGTGAATGTAATGAAATCTGTTTAATTTTATTTGTTATTCTGGAACTGTAAAGGAGTTAGGGTTTCTGGAAGATTCGAATTGGCTTTGCAGTTGTAGCGAGTGATTTTAGTGGACTCTTTATGATTTGTTGCTTTGTTGTGGTGGAAACGGTAGAGAGTTAGGGTTTCTGATTTAAAGGTGTAGTTTTTGGAATATTTACAGTTATGCCTCGAAGTTCAAAGCATAAATCACATAAGCAGAGTAAACATAGTCCAAAGGAAGGTAGAGATTATTCGCACTCGGATTCGGATTCGGAAGTGAAAATGAAGGAGAAGGATAGTTTGGCTAGGGTTTCTAAGGATTCAGTACATTCCTCTTCTGGTGAGAAGCGAAAATATTCTTCGCAATCCAAGGAAGGTAAAGATCTAAGTGGCTATGGAAATGGTGATGCCTCGGAGGAGTATGTAGCCTCAAAGAGGCGAAAAGAAAAGGCAGAGGCGAGTAGCGGTGGGGGTGATAGGTGGAATGGCATTGGGGATAGTGGAGTGAAGGGTGAAAGTTTGAAAATTGATGCAGATAAGGGCTCTAAAGGGAAGGAAACAAAGTGTTCTAGTGATTTCAAGAGTAAAAACAGTAAGAAAGAAGGTAGTATTACCTCATTGGTGGAAAAAGAGGAGAGTAAGAGTGGAAGAGTGGAGTCAAAGAGGAAATCTGAAAAGGATTCTGCTCGAAAAGAAGGGAAGGATTCTAAGGAGGTGAAGGAAAAGGAGCGAGGGTCGGATAGGGAAAAGAAGGGTCACGAGAGTAAATGCGATGATGTGGACAATGTGAAGAAGCAAGGGTCTCAATTAGGTGATGTTAGTGAAGAAAAGCAGAACAAAAAAGGTAGAGAAACTGCTGGTAAGGTAACTTATTTGAGTGGTATTTGTTATTTGGAATGCTTCTTTTGACTTCTTCTTTGCACTATGTGGTTATAGGAAGGTTTGATCCTGCCCACCCTATTTTTGCTTCTAGCTAGAAATCGTCTTAGCTTTTAGTCAGTTGTTAGTAGGAATCCAATATAATTTAATAGAAAACTATAAATGATATTACAAAATGTTCAGCATTCCTTAGGTTAAGGATGGGGACAATATTTGGTCAGATGAGACTCCAGGAAAGTGAGTTCTGTAACCTTCTTTTGTTCAAGCATCCAGTTATTGTTGCATAGAGAATGTGCAGTGGAGATGCACACATTGAATTCAGTTTTTTGGGTGGGGGTGGGGTGGGGGGGGGTGCTCTCTATATTTGGTAAGAACAGTAGGATCCTACTGGATCAAAAAAGAACAGTAGGATCCTTGTGAATTTGTTCAAAATTTAGATGACTCTTCTTTGCGTTAATTGGGCAGGGGACACTAGTCGGAGACTGTTCTGAATTCTAAAATAGGAGCACTTCATGTCGATAAGGGAAAAAAAGGATCCGTCCCGCACTCCTGTTGGTTTGGTAGATGTGGAGGACATGGTCAAAGGAAATGGAGATTCGGTCAATATCATTTTCTGACACGAGTGATCTTGTTTCTGAGGGTGAATTGCGAGAAAAACCGGCTGTAGTTACGTTCCTATTATTCATTTGGTCTATCTTATGTAAGAAAATGTGTATATTTGGGTGTCTGTTTGTGGCATTTCCCCCATGCATCCATGTATTAAAGATTGTATTTTGTAACTTGATGTATAAAAGAGGGTGAAGATGGATTGTCTTATTCTTCCCTCTGAATGGTGGGTTTTGGCTTGGCGTTGAAGTGTGAGTCTTGCAAGCCAATGAAATTGCTTTGCATGAACTGTTTATTGCATCACTATTCCCTTTTTATTTAATGTGTGCAAGTTTTCCCTGGAAATACGAAGTCAAGCTGTAGAAATGTCATGATAAACGAGGATTAAGTTGTTGGATCTTATACGCCTATGTAATGTGGCAGACCTGTAAAGATTGGTGTTAGAGGTTGTCCAGTATTTAAGTTTGTGGTATCAAATTACTTCTTGGTGTTATTATTTCTATTGCGTCATTGCTCTAATTGTAGTATGTTGGTTGGTAATATTTCCTTTTCCTTAATGCAGAAATTACTAGGTGCTTAACTTTCTTCATCTTTTAATTTTTATTTGACCTTTACAGAGTCTATCCAAAATGAGGTTCCCAACCTTGACTTGGACAAGGAAGCTGAGAAAAGGGCACGGAAGAGAAGAGAAGTCCCTGGTGATCGAGACAAATATGAAGATGATATAAATGAGAGCGATGACAGACGGTTATCTTCGAGGTCTGAACGTACTAAAGATGAAAAACAGCGACATGAAAAGCATAAAGAGTACATGGAAGATGGTGATAAAGATGACAGGCACAAGGATGATAGGTACCGCGAGGATGTTGATAAGGACAGAAAATGGCGTGATGATAAATATCGGGAAGATAGAGATAGAGATAGTAGACGTAGAGATGATAAGTATCTGGAAGATGTCGACAGAGATAGCAGACGCCGGGATGACAAATATCGTGATGATGGTGAGAGGGATAATAGGCGAAAGGATGATATGTGTCGAGAAGATGATGAAAGAGATAGTCGTCGTAGGGATGACAAATACCGTGAAGATGGTGACAGTGATAACAGGCATGGGGATGATAAGTATCGAGAGTATGGGGAGAAAGATGGTCGTCACGGTGAAGATAGATATCATGAAGATGGTGAAAGGGATGATAGGCAGAGGGACATCAAATATAGAGAAGACAGTGAAAGAGAAAAAAGGCGCAAGGATGAGAAGCACCGGGAAGATTTTGAAAGACATGGAAGATGCAAAGATGGCAGTGAAGCAGATGGAAGTGATAAAAAGAGGAGACTCAATGATGCCAAGTATGTGGATGAACGTGCTCCGAGAGACCATTCAAGTGACCGGTCTGATGCGAAGCGTTCTAGGGATGACCCGGGTCACGCTTCTGATTTGCATTTGAGGAAGTCAAGTATGCACGAAGGGAACCTTAGTTATGATCGTGCAAGGTATAAAGATGAGACAGGAAGAAGGAGAACTCATGATAAAGAGGACCTTGGGGATATTAGATCACGGAGTACTAAAGAGCAGCGACCTGAAGCAGAGAAAAGATCCATAAGCAGTGCTAGAGTAGAGTCTGCCAGTGATCGTGGAAAGTATACCTCGAGGAACGTTGATGTAGAACTTACTCCCAAAAAAAGCAGGTGGAAGACTTCACCTAGTGCTGGACCTCATACAACAAGGGATAATTACAGGCAAGTAGTGACCAGTTTTCTTTCTATGTACTGTTCCATATGTGTAAAAAATGTGGATGTGGTTCAACAGCAAGAACCGAAATCATCTATTAGGTAACTTGAATGATCTTGATTTCTTAAATAATCATGCTCCAACTTCTTAGTATTCCATGCTTGTTTTAACCTTATAGGGCTTGAACCGCTTTTGTGCCAACATTAATGCGCTTTTCTTACTTCTGCGTAGTGGCTACTACGATTTGTATTGTCCCCCACAGGTTATAGCTAAGATGATAAGGTCTAGGAGAAAACCCCATAGATCTCAGGTTCTGATTTCTGCGGCAACCTTCAGTTCTACTCCCTTGTTATCCAGCACCTGCTCTTCTGGGTTGTAGCAGGCTGCATTGTAGATTGGTCAACGTGTGTGAGCTGTCCCAGAGAGCTGTTTTATTGAAAAAAGTGGGCAGAAAAGGTTTCTATGAAGGAAAATTTTACCTGGTTGATGGAATGATGAGGATGTTTAATTGCCTCTTTAGACTGCACCAGTCTCAAATATGAGAAGTAGAAAGTTATTTTTCTGAACATATGCTAAAACTGAACACAGTGATATGGTGAGCACAGAGCGAGCAAGATGCTAAAACTCATTTTGGCGTGTGATAACTTAATGTTCCGCTGCATGAGCACATATGAATCTATGTCTTTATATGTGATCTGCTCAGTTTCAGTGGATTGGGAAAGCTAGCTACGTTTTCTGAGTTATGATGAGTGCTATTTCCGTGTAGGCTAATTATTTGATCATGAAATAGCGGCCTTGTGGGTTCTTTCAAGAGTGGATTTTGTGATTTGTAGGACACTTACATTTATAGATTTTCTCTGGTTATTGTGATTGATGGGCCTGTGATGTAGTTCAGAGATAGGCTTGTTGCTGACTTGGAAAATGATGGCCAATCTTTTCCTTCTGTGCATTTCAGAAGAGTTTTTCCTTGGTAGTGTTTGATGAAGGTATATCGGTGTGAAATAGGTGAAGAACGATGGTGCCACTACTTATGATTGCTACTTTTGGTTTTAGCGTTAGTAGTCTTTGTACCGACTTTTGGCTTCAAACCATTTTATATTCGACTAATTAATGTAGTTATTTAGAATAAAGATTACTTTGTTTGGTTTCTGCTCTGTTGGCTTGTAGTAAAGTTTCTTGGAATTATTCCTTACAAGAAAGATCTTGGAATTGTGATCTTCTGTGTAGTTTCTTAATCAGGGGTGATATTGCTCATGCCTTTCTCATGAACATAATTACTGTTTGTTTTAGTGCAACATTTGGATGCTCTGACAAGGTCTGGACTTTTTGTGCTATATTTCACAAACAGCTCTATAGGTGCTTTGTTTTGCTTATGGAACCTTGACTCTTGATGAGTATGTAATAGGTAATCTTGTGCATCACACCAGAGGATTTAATTATTTTGCTCGATAAAACCTTGATCCCAAGCGAGAGATCTAGTCGTCTTACTGGACCTTGTGTTGTTCTGCTTAATTGGTGATGCTAATGTTGATTAATTTCCTGTCACCAACAGTTGACTGTTTGCTTGATTATTTTTTAACAAAATCTGACAATGATATGTGCTTCCGTCCTGTGCTTACCAGGCTGTCAAAGCAAGAAGAGTCGAAGTACCGGGATTATCCTTATGATGAAAGGATTCGGCATGGTGGAACCTCTCGAGATTATGCTGGTTCGGGTGGAGCAATTGAGAGAATTTCTTCATCTCGATCAACTGAGAAAATGATTCAGAAGGAGGACAACTTTCTTGGAGAGTTCTCAGCTGAACGACGGCTTAAATCAGATGTTCGCAGTTCTCCCCTGCAGTTGGTGGATAGATCTCCTTCTTCAGCGAGCAATGAGCGAAGACACATGACTAGATCTGAGGTTCGCCGGAGTCTTGATGTTGAGGAGTCAACACAGAGAAGTGGTGGCTCCAGGGAAGTAAAGGAGGGTAGAGGAAACCGTGACTTTGCTGGTGATGCATTTGCAGGTGATGAATTATCTCAAATGGATGGAGATAATGTCTCTGTTTCTTCTCCTTTTATCAGAGGAAGTCACTTGTCAGGCAGTTCAAAGTCTGCTTTACCTCCCCCTCCCCCATTTAGGTCTGGGGTTGACAGCCCATTAATGTTTGGCTCTTTGGAAGACGACAGTAGAGGGAAGTCGACCAACCGTCACAGAAGAATTAATGATCCTAATATTGGAAGAATGCCAGGAAATGCTTGGAAAGGGGTTCCAAATTGGCCGTCACCTCTGCCAAATGGTTTCATGCCTTTCCAGCATGGTCCACCTCCTGTTGGTTTTCATCCCGCAATGCAGCAGTTCCCTGGACCGCCAATATTTGGTGTCAGACCTTCAATGGACTTGAGTCACCCTGGGGTTCCTTACCATATTCCAGATGCAGACCGCTTTTCTGGCCATGGGCGCCCAATGGGTTGGCGAACTCCACTAGATGATTCATGCTGTCCTCCATTGCATGGGTGGGATGCTAACAACTTTGGTGATGAAGCTCACCTTTATGGAAGGCCAGACTGGGGCCAGAGTAGGACTTTGTCCAACAATAGTCGGAGTTGGGAGACAAGTGCTGATATATGGAAAGGGCCAATAAGGGGAACCTGTGTGGAGCTGCCATCTGGTTCACAGAAGGAGGTCTGTTCTATTCAGGGCCCAGATAGTTTTTTTGCTGCTCAGTCAGCTCAGCAAGCTCAGAGTGATCAGAAGCAGACAGATCAAGACGCTGAAAGCGATATCAGTCAGACCAGCAGTGTTCCTCGAAGGAGCACTCTAGATGATTCAAAAATTAATCCTGAAGAGCAACCAATTGAAGTGAAGTCATCCGAGAAAGAGGAAGCTCGTCTTTGCAATGTTTACCTCAAAAAGCTTGATATATCGGCAAATCTTACAGAGCCCGAGTTGTTTGATCAATGTACTAGCTTAATGGATGTTGAACAGATCACGACTTCTGATGTAGATAGTTCTAAGATCTTGTTCTTGGAGGTAAAGATGGTAACTGAATTGTTTCTTTGCTTATTTAGTTTCATCACCGGACGTATAACAGCCGTTCTTCCTCTAGCAGGGTGCTGAATCTAATGTAACGCCCAGCAAATTTTCAAGCGTTTCACTCATTGCTACCGTGGCTGATTCTGTTTTTCAGGTGTGCTTTGTGCAAGATGCATATGCATTTCGAGTGGGAAAGTGAAATATCGTGATCAACTATACTTTTTTATAATAATTGTCAGCTGCTGTTATGCTGCTTATACTTCTGTTACCTAGGATTAGTGTCTTATGTGAGTACTCATGGAATGCATATTTGTTGGGTTACTTGCAGTAATGTCTTATTGGCTGCATATATCTTGTTTAACCTTTTTAGGAGAAAAGCAATGAGAAGAACAATCATACTTTGGTCTTGGTCTCCATTTCATTGATGTGCAAAAGATGTTTGCTCTATAAGGTGTTTTTTTAATGGAGAAAATGGGGGGTAGGAGTTTGTGTTTAATTTTCATTTGTTAGATGAGAACAGGATTTTTTCATGGGTTAAATACCCAATCTAGGTTCTCAATTTAAAGTGAATCAGTTCTATCCTTATATACATCAAGCTGTGATTTCTAATTTCTCTTATCCCATGTGACCCTATTGCAGAAAGCCATTTCCCTTTACAAGAAGCGGAGAGAAGATTATAAACTCACAAGCGGTGGGAATTTTTCATTTTCTGGTCAGCTAGGTGAGTCCTATCCAGCACCTAAATTAGAGGATTCAAGTTCAGAATATGCCAAAGTTGAGGAGTCCGCTCTTGTGGATGATGGGATGGTAGAAGATGGTGATAAGGGGGTTGATCTCCCTGTTAGTTCTGAGGAAGTTGTTGGGTTACCACAAACCAAACTTGACGAGCTGTCTGAGCCAATGGGCTTGAACCCGACTGAGAAATCAGATCTCCCTATTTCCATGGATGAAGGAGCTGGCATGGAAGGTGATACAGTTCTGGATGTGGCTCAGGAAAGTAAAATTGCGGAAAACAACTCGTCTCTGGAAGAGGTGGGCCGATCTGATGCCCTTGCACCTCTGGTGTCTGAAGATTTCATGAAGACTGACATTTCAATTCTTGATGATGTCAAAGAGGAAGAGAAGTTTGTTGATGCTAAATGTGGTCCTCTGCCACACCCTGATGTGTCTTCTGAGGTATTTGAGGCAGTGATGCCGGCGTCAATTGAGTCTGGGTCAGTAAATTTAAGTCGGATACATCATTCTCCTGAAAGTACACATTGAGACAATTTATTTTTTCTGAGTTTTTGAAATGCTGCTTATAATCCATCATCTGTTTTGTCTGCTTGCTGCTCCCTAGCTAATTAATAAGACTTCTGAGTTTTCTTTATGCTCTTGCTTTTCGTTCTTGTTTTTCTGTTCCCAGAAGCAATGCCAATCCCTTACTCTCCTACAAATGGGTTGTGAGATTTCATTTTCTTATCTATTTGTCTAATTTAGTTTTCGTACTTTATTTGGAATGTTGGTGTATGCGTGCGTTCTCTCTAGTGCTTTTAGGTCAGCGCAAGGATTTGGAAGCCGATCTCACCATGCTCTTGGCTGATTTCTGGTATGGACGTCCTGTCTTTTTCATCTTATCATGTTTCTGGCTCACTTGTCTTTGGTATATTTTGTCCCTTTTTCTGTTCTTTTTCCTTGCAGTCCTTTTCCTTTCTTTTTCCAATCTTTTTTCTAATTGCATTTTTTGCTTTTCAACTTTCTTTTTGCTCCACTCATGCTTTTAGATGTTGTCATTAATGCCTTTTTTTTTTAAAATCCACTGGAACTGTAGAATGTACGTCTTGGGTTTCAATATTTGCTAATTTAAACTTTTCATTGCATTGCTTTCGAACTGCGAACAAAATCAGAAAAGCTAAAATTAGGGTGTATAATGGTGGTCTGGGTATTCGTGAAATGTAAAACTTATACTATGTTTTTTCCAACCAACATTGTTTTGAGGAAAATGGGTGATTGTTACACTTACAATTTGAATGGATGAAAATATATACCCAAAATTCTTTTTGTAGGTTATATTTTCAGATCTCTTGTAAAAAACCATAAAACTAAAAATATGTTTGTAAATGACTGGAAAATCAGTTGATCCTATTATTTATACTTGGTTCTTCATTTGTGATTAAATCAAATGTACTTATTTTCTGGGCGCTCTCGGAAACCGTATGTGTAGAGACATAAATGATAGACGCAACCACTTGTGTTCCTCTTAAGTTTAGTGGAAATACGTCTTTGTTATGGTCATTTCTGGGTTCTGAGTTATTCGTTTGGTGATCTTTTGATTATTACGATCTTAAAGGGTATAATTCACAACATTTCATGATTTTCTACCATCTGAATTGGTTTCCTTCTCCTTTTGTTAATCGGTTAAAATCTAAATTCAATTAACTTAAATCATGATTCTGTTATTCAACAAATTTGTTTGCATTCTTTTTACAAGTTGTTTCCAGCTTTCAGTTGCAAACTCGAAATCATAGTTAAAAGACACAATATGCTTACAGCTTTAGTTCAGTCCGAAAATCAACGAATGATTAACACAATATAAGTTCATACTATGGCCGGCCAGTGGGACGGATCGGCCCTGTCCCGCCCCGAATCTGACTTTTTTTTATAAAAAAATGCGGTATCGGGACTCGAACTGGGATGGGACTTGGTCTCGTCCCGACCCATCCCGGCCCGCCCCAATCCCGCTAGGCCCGTCCCGGTCCCGGTCCTGCCCGAAACTCCCCCCCCCCTTCATAAATAACCGTTGCACCAACTACCATTTTACATTTTGGCCGTTGTGCAACGGTCATTTTTTGCCTCCCCTCCCCCTACCCCCTTAATATTTATTTTTAACCCATAAGTTATTATATTTACTCTTTAATTCAATTTTTCAATTATAAATACCTCATTTTCTCTTCATCTTTCTCACAAATCTTCGTACAATCTCTCTATTATCTCAATCTATCTCTCTACAAGTCTACATTGTTTACTAAATATTGAATTTTATTTATTCATTTGGGAGTGAAGTTGACAATTAGTTTGAGGATCTTTCATCGAGCAAAGTTTCAATTTTCAACCTCTCGATTACACGTCGACGTTATGTCGGCGTTTGGTACATTCGTTCATTCATTGAAATTATTATTGTCTGTTTATTTTATTTAACACACTTAATTTCATTTACTTTAATTATTTATTAGTATAATTATAAATTTATAATGGAAGGATTTAAACGTATGCTTACGGGTAGGGGTCATGCTTCTTCTAGTAGGGGCAACAAGGGCAAGAGTACTTCTTCTAATCATCCTATTTCTAGACAGAATTTTATTCCTAC
Organism: Anisodus acutangulus; assembly: GCA_029783415.1. Classification (NCBI taxonomy): domain Eukaryota; kingdom Viridiplantae; phylum Streptophyta; class Magnoliopsida; order Solanales; family Solanaceae; genus Anisodus; species Anisodus acutangulus. The sequence continues at coordinate 29,087,717 of CM056512.1, forward strand.
ACATGATGATTTTGTTGATACTGAACATTTTCCTACAATACCATTAGATTTAGACGATGAACTATTTTCTGGAACTCAAGAAGACTTTAATTTAGACAATGATCTAGATGATACACCCACTAATGTAGATGACAACACATCCACTAATGTAGATGACAACACACCCACTAGTGCACCTTCAACTGAAATGCATCCTATTCCCCCTAGTATGAGACGAGGTCCAGCAAAACGACCATTAAAATCAGATGCATGGACATTTTTTGATAAAGACGTAGAGAATCAAGTGGCTAGATGTAAAATTTGTAAGGATGTTTTAAAATTTAAAATTGGAAAAGGTCACGGTGGGACGGGGGGTTTAATGAGACACGTAGCAAAGGCTCATCCAGCTAGGTATGCCCAATACGAGGCTTCAAAATCGGGTGCGCAAATGCCCGCTCCATCGGGACAAGGTTCACATACTGTCCCGGATCAAGTATAGGGTCAAATTAACCCCACGACGGGGGGAATTGTAGGCCCTAATTACAATAAACATAGAGATAGAGAAACAATAGCAAAATTAGTTGTTGTGGAGGGTTTGCCCTTTTCATTTCCTTCATCTCCCGGTTTTATTCATTAGAGATATGTATAATCCTGCTTTTAACAGTTTTTCTAGATCAACTGTTAAGAGAGATGTATTTAAATTTGCACATGAATATTAACAGTATTTACGTTATTCATTATATCATTTTAATGACAAAGTGACTATCACTTTTGATATAGGCCGTAGTACTAACGGCCATGATTATTTAACGGTAACCTGTCATTTGATAGATTATAAATGGTCTATGCTAAAACGTATCTTAGCGTATAGATATATAGATGATACACACTTGTACTTTTATTGCATAAAATATTTATCAAGCGTGCGATTATTACGGAATAACTGATAAAATTATAACTATTACATTAGATAAACACTTCTTCTAACAATTTAAAAAAATAGTTTAACTCCATCTTTTTTCAGATCATTTTCATATAAAATGTGCGTGTCATATAAATAACTTCGTTGTAAAGGATGATTTATTACTTTTTGAAGACATTCTTAGTAAAATATAATTTGCTATAAACTTTATTTTTTAAAATAATAGAATACAACGAAGAAAAGAATTTAAAAAAATTTGTCACGATTGTCAACTACATTATAGAAAAATTTCAGAAGTAGTACCCACTAGGTGGAATTTTTTATACGAGCAATTACTTGTTGCTTATGACTATAGAAAATCTATAACTTTACTTTTTAACTCTCATAATCAAAATTCAGCTAATATGGTTGTAGATAGCGATTGAGGAAAAATTTCTGTACTTATTGTATTTTTAGAGAAATTTTTTCAAGCAACAAAATAATATTTTTGTATATATTATCCTACTATTTCAACTATATTGTTTTATATAGCTCTAATATTTTTTCTGCTTAATGAATATATGGATAAATCAGCTTATAAGGCAGCTATTAAAAAATGTTTATCAAAATAAAAAAATATTTTATTCCTATTCTCACTATTTATATTATTAGTGCTGTATTAAATTCGACTATTAAAATAGACAGTACTAAATCACTTATTGAAACTATTTACGATTGTATAGTAGTACTACCACCTCCAAGTCCCAAAATCCAAATCACCCACCACCTATTGACCAAACTAAAGAAGAAGTGTTGTCTAGCGTAGAAGACGAATGCAAAAAAAGAATATAGGTTTTACCAACAAGAAAGTGCTAGCAACCTACCGACTTCCATACCATCTTCTTCTTCTTCTTCAACACAACCTCACAAAAGACATGTTTCTGCGGCTAGTATTGAAAGCCTCGAAATAGAATGTGCGGTCGTACAACTACCAACCAAATTAGCGAGTTTGATATTTTTGTTTTGCAGGTTCTGTACCGTACCAAACAGTTCTCAATGAAGAAGGACGTGAAGACTTGCTGAAATACTGGAGGGGGAATGAGAAGACCTTTCCGACACTTTCAATGATGGCCCGAGATGTTTTGAACATTCAAGCGTCATTAACGGCGTCTGAAAGCGCTTTTTCTGTCGGCAAATATCAAATAGGAGAGCACATACACTCATTAGCCGGAGATAGCTTGGAGATTATAATATTATTCAGAGATTGGATACGAGCGGAACGGAGCAGAGAAGGTGCGGTCAACCGGAGATCAACGAAGAAGAAGACGAAAACTACAACGAAATCTTATCCGAAGGTGGTGGAAGCGATGTGGAGCAATTTGACCAACAATTACCAATTCCAACCGAAGAACCACAGGAAATTATCAAGAAACTAGAACATGTTTTTTTCAAAATGTATTTTTTAAATTACAATTTTATTATGTAATTTGCAACTTTTGAACAACACCACAAAGTTGCAATTTTGACAATTGTATTTGTATTACAAAAAAAATCTTATGTCTATTAAATAATATAAGAGGCACAAAAACAGCTTTGGGATGTTTTTATTACACTATCTTGTTTAATTATTGAGTTTTTTTTATATATATGTTATTTTTTAAATTAAGTGCAAAACAAAACAAAAAACACCCGTCCCGACCCGATTCCGACGTGATCGGAAACGGGACGGGACGGTGGCGAATCCCGCCGGTCCTGACCGCGCCCGAACCCGACCCGACCCGATTCCGGCCCACTGGCCACCTATAGTTCATACTATGGATGATTGTACCCTTAGAATGAGAAGCCACGCAGTTCAAAGACATGATACTATTGCTTCTGCAAAAACACGTTGCACCTGATTTTTGAATAAAATCATGTTAATTTATCACTAATTAAGTGGTAAGTTGAGTTGATAATGCATAGTCAATTGTTAAAGTAAAAGGTTTATTTAGACACAGGTAATGTGTTCATAGATTTTGTGCAAATACTAAGAGATCGTGCTCCAATTTGAAATTCTGGATCATTGTATTCGACAAATTCCCCACAGGTTATGTAGTGTGTTTTAAAGGGATTTTTTTCTGTTTGTGAGGATGTCGTTAGTCATATAAATATTGGAATACGAAAGTCAACAACAAAAATTAATATTGACATTTTAATGTCACTGCGCTTTGATCTAACGGTGAGACTACAACATGTCATATATAGATAGCAACCCTGATACCTGTTACAACTAAAAAAAATGGTATTGAAGTTAGAACTTAGAAGTGGCACCAATTTTCATTTTTTTATTTTCCATTTCGAAAAATATTATAACCTTTCTAAATTTGTCTTTTGCCAAAAAAAAAAAAGAAAGTAAAACTACGAAGTAATTCTCGTATAAGTTTCGAATATTAAAAAAGTTATCAAATTAAATTCTTTATATGCAAAAAGTACTACTACTCTGAGTCTCAATTTATATGATGATATTTGATTGAACATAAAATTTAAGAATAAATAAAAATTTGTAATATGAAATAGGTTATAAATATTTACGTGATTATGCAAAAAATATTATTTTTATACTAATTAAAAAGAAAGAGTTACGAAGGGAGTAGTAGTTCTCTATTTATTTTACTTCTATATTAAAAATAAATTTTCACTTTTATTTATCTACTTTTAGATATTTATTGTTTACTCTTAATATTAGTTACTTATTTTTAAATTATATTTAGGTTCATTGAAATTATATACCGAATATTACAATAAAATATTATAAGGGATGATGCAAAAGTAAAAGGAAGGATGAAATAATAGATAACGGGGACCAAACATGAATAATAATTTGTCAAAACTTTCCCCAAGACCATCTCTGCTTAGCTTTTCGCCTAATCCATTATTCCCCCAAAATTACAGGTTCCAATAACTAGTATTTTTTCTTGAATTAAATTAATATTTTCAGTGGCTATTGGGTTTTTAATCTTTGCTTTCTTTTTAGAAAATAGACTTATTTTTTTCCATCTTTTTAGCTGAATTTCGTGTGTATCGAGAGGTAGTTAATTGATTGATCTATAGCTTACTTGTGAAGCAATTTATGGTTGAATGATTCTACTCTAGAAATTTTAGACATAGCTGAAAGGTGGCCCTTTTATTGAAATGGAATAGCATTGTGTAATTCTTAATGGGATGAGTTGTACAGACGACCCCAACTAATGAGGGATCAAGAAGTAGTTAATGGATTGATTGCGTTGGGGATTATGCTTTATTCATAGTTGGGTGCTAATAACAGCTTTTAGGTTACTTTTGATGCTTCATCGATTGTACTCTAGAGATTTTAGTTATGATAGACAGGTTGGTGACCTTTCTTATTGAAATGGAATACAAGCATTTGGGTCATTCACAGTGGAAGGGGTAGAAAATATAGCTGACATGGATAAAAATGACATAACTTTAAAGCAATATGGAGTGTGAAAGCAGTTAGTCAACTCTTTGGCAAATGTTTTTCCTTGTGTGGAGTTCCTGATTTCAATGGGAAGTTGGTAGGTAGATCCGCCTATTGGTCTTGCTTTTGCTTTTATATGCGGAGTTGCAAAGGGCAACTTTTTCCTCATTTCCTTTTGCAATTGGATGTGATCTCTATTTATAAACTTCTTCAACCTCCATCAACTCAGTAATGTACAGTTTAAAAAGTTGATCCATAACAATTAGCTGCCATGGCATCGAAGGGGTTTATAGTTTCTCCTGTTATTTAACTATCAGCACACTGCTGACAGAAGAAAGTTTCAGGCCCATTATCATGCTTCCAAGCAATCCAATGCTTACAAGTTACTGTTCTTTTTTGATAAGGTTAGATAAAGTTCATTAAATAAGTACCAAGAAGGTACTGAAAGCATACGACCTACAGCATATCTGTACCAATTACAATCTCAAAACTTCTATAGAATCCATATACTGTCCCAACTTATCTATCACATGCTTACAAGCTACTGTTCTGTACTCCAAGTCTGAGGCATCTCCATTATTTACTGATTCTTGACAGCTGCTATGGATTTCGTCCATGGCAGGGTACGGTACATTTTTTATGTCCGAGAAATTCATTTAGAGCCAACCCTTAGGACCAACTGCAGCCTTCGAAACTCGGGGATAATGGGCCCGCCCCTCTACCCTTCGCTTCTTAAATACTAGTCTTAGTTCGCATGGTGTAGGGCTCGAACCTCTGTCCTAAATCACAATTCTTTTAACCTTTGCCACTTGAACTAATCCTTGGGAGCTGCTACATTCTTTGAAAGACACTATTATATCGATGGTCATAAACCTCTTAACTCAATTATCAAAATCAAGAGGCAAAACCTTATGTCCCAACTCCCAAGAAGGGGAAATCCTGCGTTGCCTTCTAAAATATTTGCCGAGTCTCGTTGAAACTATTCTCATTGTAATACAGCAATGATATCACTTGTAAAACTTCTAAAAATATTGATTGCTATGTTGTTTTCCATGTTGCAGTCTGCAGCTTATAGGTTGAAAAGCTGATTTGACAGTAATTCTGGTTGAACTTTATCCAGTCACGACTTGTGGATTTTCTGGCAAATATAAGCTTCATGGTGATGAACCTCTAGCAGTAGAATTTCTTAGAGATCATTTTCAAGCTTTTCAAAATTTGGTGACCACTCTATTCAGAACCCAAAGTTGTCTATAGATTGTGAGTAATTCTTCTCTCTGAAGTACTCAACTTAAACATTCTTAAGGTGAAAAAGGTGTAATTTTTGCAAAACTAATCTCACCTTTTGGCTCTTCGCTCCTCCCGTAATAGAGTAGATCCATTAATAGATTGTGGACTTGAAGAAAATTGGAAAGTTCTGCATCAATGTTGAACTTGTTTAGCCCGAGGAGGCTACCTTGGATATCTGGTACAGATGGTCAGAAAAAGGTACTAACTTTTTCTTGCTTATCATCCAACCATCTAACTTGGTATTTCTTAGTTAGTTGTTCTCAAGTTTATCCGTTATCTTTGTGAAGTGAGGGAACACTGAGTTTATCATGACTTTCAGGTAGTTTTAACTGCTGTAGAAGTAGAATCTCTTCGGTCAGAAATTGCTGCGTTGGAGGAAAGAGAAGCTCATTTAAAAGCTCAGTACGTTTTGATGCTTTTACTGTGATCTCACATTATGCCTTGTGCACCTCTTTTTTTTCCCCCTTTTAAAACAGTTGTGTTAGGTGTGGTTTCCTCTTTGATATGATTGTACTTTGATTTATTACCTGTGGACTGGAAACTGCCATTATGAGAAGAAATAAATAAATAAAAGGAAAAAAATGGAGTAGGAAATGTGAGCACCTTTCAAGATATTGCTGTGAGAGTTCTCTTCAATGAAATAAGGCACTCCTGGTCCATGTTTTTAAATAAAAGAAAGAACATATTGAGAAAGTGAACACTATCGTATTGCTAGGTACTGGGGCGAAGCTAGGGTGATGCAAGGTGTTCATCCGAACCCCTTTGTCGAAAAACTACACTGTATATATAAGGTTATAATTATTTTTTATGTGTATATAGTTGATGTTGAATCCCATTAGCTTCTTTCTATTTACTTCTTTATATTTTGAATCCCCTTGGTGAAAATTATGGCTCCGCCACTGGTTAGGTAGAGGAAAATCGAGATGTTATTGTTGCACGGTATAACTGGCTTTCTAAATAATCAGAAAAGACATGAATTATCAACATGATGGCATCCTTTGGAACAACCTCCAGTATCTTTTATTGACAAGTCATGGATTTGTCTAAGCAGTACTCTTATTTGAGTTCTGATATATCTATATATATCTTTCTCCACAGATTAGAACATATTGATGAAATACTGCAGTCTGCTCGCATGTCGGGTTATTTATTTGTGAGAGCGGTACTGAAAGACCAACATCTGTCCTTTTCTTGATATCTCTTGGATTTTTCAGACTTAAATATATGACAATCTTATTCTTTGCTTTTGTTCGACAGAGATGGGCGGCTTTACCGGGAGAACCTCTTCCCATTGATGATGACACTGAAGTTGATGACTGGCTTCCTAGATTTCTTGTCCTTCACGGATCGTGTATTTTCTTGTATAAATCATCCATTGGTAATTTAACTGAAACTTTCAATTTCAAGTGTCACATATTTTTTGGTAGTGCCTATCTTGTTGTGAGTACATTATTCCAAACTTCTAATTGTCCCTATCTTGTTGTAAGTACATTATTCCAAACTTCTAATTGTGTACCATTACTCTCTGTTTTGCCTTCCTTTTATTGGCCAATCTTGAGTTTTCCAATGCATCTTGTTATCTTCTCTTGAACTGCCATAATCTCTTTTGTGTACTTGGACATTTTGATATCTCCTAACACAATGAAGTTCTGGTATCTCTTAACACTACAAATTGGCTGTCTCATGAAAAAGTTGAGTAAACTACTAAACATGATGCAGATCTGAGCCCTCAAGACTCAACTCTCCTATCTGATGTCGTTGAAGTTGGGGCCATGCCTTGTCTGACACGAGACGATGGTGATACAAGATATTGCTTTTTTATCTCAACTCGAAATGGGCTGCGATATGAATGCTCTAGTGCTTCTAAAATACAGGTAATGGTTGTATCTGGATCATTTATTGAGAGTCTCTAATCTCTTCATATGCACCTCTCTGGATGTTGAGCTTTTCCATTATTTCTGTGCAATGATTTTACGGAGTATGAAGTGCCTATTGTTAGTACTTAAAATATTGCGTTTATTTCTAGGCATAAAATGCTTTATTGTAATCTTGTCTTTTGAATTGGTAACCCCGAACGATTAGATATTTGCAACTCCAGATCATTATAGACAAATGGAATTAGTAGTTCGACCAGCAATGTATTTATCAGGATAGTTTACTTGTAAGTTTTACTGGGTATGCCTTATATACCGCTTTTGGAAAACCTTCTCAACAACTGGGAGATCCATTTGAGGAACGTGGGGACTAGTTGAAGTATTGAGCCTCCCGAAACATAGATGTTAGAGGGTACCATGTTTGTACCTTGGGTTACCCATGTTTGCTGGTGTGTTCGATCTTTGCTGTTGAATGTCTTACCATGATTTTCTCATTGAAAACTAGAAAAAAGGTGGCAAAAAAAATATATTATGTTACATACTTATTATGCAAGCATATGTGGGGCTAAAGTAAGTAACAATTATCAGCAGCAAAGCCACACGATCCTCCAATAATTCCCATCTCAAACAAGGTGGGAATTACCAAAAATCGATGTAGAGATTCATACATCCTTTTCATCATCAACCTGCATGCTATAGTATTCTTCTTTGCTATACTCAAAAGAATTATTCTTCTTTGCTTTGCAGGTCGATTCCTGGTTGGTGACATTACAAGAAGAGCGTGAACTGCAACCTAATTTCACAGCTCCTGATGACTTAACTAAGACTTGACATGGTCTGCTACCAGTATTCGGTAGCAACAACCTGTAAATAGGTCAGAAATTGAAGCAAACACATTATCATTTACTAGGAAGTTGATTGCCAATTGTTAGTAGTTACCATTATTCTGTACACATCCTATCTAACTGCCAATGTACGGCGTTCAAGTTGCTATATAGGTAACATTTTAACAGTAAGGATTGTAATCGTCTATTATATGATGTCCTAGGCAACAAAACAAGTGTGTGTTTCAGGTTGTTGATGGAATGTCAAGGTATTCCATCTCGTCGATGCAGTGATAATATACACTCTCTCCTGCATTATTTTTTGGATGCAGTGGTGTTGTGAGTCTTTTTTGGCAAATAGAAGAAGCACAGAAGCTCTATATTCTCCAAGCTTCGATAACGTGCCTACAAGGCTTCTGAAATTATACACCAAGTCTTGACAAGTGAGATTCTTTTTTAGTCTGTTAAAAACGAATGTCACTTTTTATTTAGGAACAATTTAACTTAAACTTCTCATTTTATCCTTAACTAGCGAGATGATTTATAGTCCCACAAATGTCTCTGACTTAGATTTAGACCATAAGTTTTAAAAATCTTTCTTTTCTTTCTTAAACTCGTGCCCAATCAAACGACACTGCATAAATCGGAAGGAGGAAGTATTACTCTAAACTTTTGTATGTAAAGAACTGGCTTTCTAGGTGGGTTATTAATAATTCCTCAAATTCATGGAGTTCTATTATTATTCCCAAGCTGGTAGATCAACATTTTGTGAAACAATAGGCCCGTCCGTGGGTTTGTTTTTTCCTTCTGAATAGTGAGGACATTCTTTTTTCCTTTTGAATGGGGTGATGACATGAAAATGTTCCACCATGATAGTGCACGTAAGAGTATGGTCTAACAGTCAATAAAATAGGTGCAAATAGTTGAAAACTGCAGAAGATCAAGGTTCAAATCTCAGCAAAGACGAAAATATAATGTGATTTCTTTCTTTTTGCTTAAGCTTTGATGAACATAGTTACCTGATACATATGATGGTGGTAGGTAGTAAGTATCCGATAGAATAATTAAGATGGGCTCATCAGTACATCACTTTTCTAAATTTAAAAAAAATATTCCTCCATGGTGGTTTTAACTTTTAACTCATTCTGAAAGAAGAGTAGAATGTTGTTCTAATAGATAGTGCCTCCAGCAACGAGATCTTTTTTAAAAGAAATGCTTCTTTTTGTTAATATTGTTTATGATAAGTGAGCATAATGATTGCTTTTATTTTTAAGATAATGGGATGGCTGGTGATAAGAACTCCATCTGTCCCAAACATTTTTAAGATGTTTGTTTTCATCATTGATGGGAGAAAAGTTACAAATTATAGTACTTTTCATTTAGTTTTCAAATATATAAATTTTTATTTTAAAATATGAATTTAATCTAATTCAATTTAGTTTCAAAGTTTAGTCAAATTAATTCTTAAAAAAGCAAAAAATATCACATAAATTGAGACGGTGAAAATACTTATTAAAGATAGATCGCTAAGACGAGAAATAGGTGAAGTGACAAAATAATAGTTTAAGAAATGAATCATAATTATGTTAAGAATCACCAAATGCCAATGACATTTAAATCAACAATCATTGATGTAATCATTTGTTAAAGAGCGTAACTTTTAGCATCCATCAAAGACAATCATAAACCAACTCAAAATTGGATGAGACTTTAGTCCTTACAAATCTAGCCTAATGAATCATAAAATTGATAAATCGAATTAGGGTGACTTCTTAATCACTGGGTGGCCAACGGGGCGGGTCCTGGCGGGACAGGACCAGACCGGACGGGGGTAGGGCGGGACCGGTCCTCCGGCGGGATTGGCGGGATCCGCCGATCCGTCCCGTTCCCGTCGGAAAAGGGGACTGGTCTTATAGGGTCAGGGCGGAACGGGGTCGGGTCGAGATCAGGTTTTTCAAAAAAAAAATTGCACTTAATTTTAAAAAATAACATATATAAACACCTCAATAATTGAACAAGATAGTGTAATAAAAATATCCAAGACTGTTTTTGTGCCTCTTATATTACTTAATAGAAATATGATTTTTTAAATACAATTTCAAAATTGCAACTTTATGGTGTTGAAAATTGTAAATAACATAGTAAAATTACAATTAAAAAATTACATATTTAAAAACACTTTTTCTAGTATCTTTATAATGTCTTGTGGTTCTTCAGTTGGAATTGGAATTTGTTGGTCAAGTTGCTCGACGTCGCTTCCACCTCCGTCGGATAAGATTTTGTTGTAGTTTTCATCGTCTTCTTCGTTGATCTCCGGTTGAACGCACCTTCTACGCTCCGCTCGTATCCAATCTTTGAATAATACTGCAATCTCCAAGCTGTCTCTCGCTAATGAGTGTCTGTGCTCTCATATTTGAAATCTTCCGACCAAAAAAGCGCTTTCAGACGCTGTTGATGACGCTTGAATATTCAACACATCTCGGGCCATCTTTGACAGTGTCGGAAAGGTCTTCTCATTCTCCATCCAGTATTTCAGCAAGTTTTCACGTCCTTTTTCATTGAGAACTGCTTGGTACGGTACAACACCCTGCAAAACAAAAACATAAAACTCGCTAACTTGATTAGTAGTGGTACCACTATACATTCTATGTCTAAGACTTTCAATACTAGCTGCAGAAACATCATATTTTTTTTGAGGTTGTGTTGAAGAAGAAGAAGAAGATGGTATGGAAGCCGGTTGGTGGTTAGCACTTTCTTGTTGGTAATGCCTATATACTTTTTTGCATTCATCTTGTATGCTAGACAACACTTCATCTTTAGTTTGTTCCTTATATGGTGGGTCATTTGGATTTTTTGGAGTTGGAGGTGGAAGTACTGCTATACAATCATAAATAGTTTCAATAAGTGCTTTAAAGCCGTCTATTTTAATAGTCGGATTTAATATAACAACAATAATATAAATAGAGGGAATAGGAATAAAATATTTTTTTAATTTGATAAATATTTTTTTAATAGATGCCTTATAAGCTTATTTTTTCATATATTCACTAAGTAATAAAAATATTAGAGCTATATAAAATAACATAGTTGAAATAGTAGGATAATATATACCAAAAAATTCTTTTGTTGCTTGAAAAAAATTCTCTAGAAATACAATAAGTTCTGAATTTTTTTTCCAATCGTTATCTACAACCATATCAGTTGGATTTCGATTATGGGCCTTAAAAAAGAAAGGTATATGTCTCTATAATCATAAGCAACAAGTAGTTGTTCGTATAAAGAATTCCACATAGTCGCTACTTCTTCGAGAATTTTTCTATAAGGTAGTCCACAATTGTGATAAGTTTTTTATATTCTTTTTTTCGTTGTATTCTATTACTTCTAAATACTGTTGATATTCATGTGCAAATTTAAAAACATCTCTCCTAACAATTGATCTATGAAAACCGTTAAAAGCATGATTATACATATCTCTAATGTAATGAATAAAACCAGGAGAGGAAAGAAATGAAAAAGGCAAACCCTCCACCGCAACTAATTTTGTTATTGCTTCCCTATCTCTATGTTTATCATATTTAGGGCCTACAATTCCCACCGTCATATGGTTAATTTGACCTTGTGCTTGGTCCGGGACAATATGTGAACCTTGTCCCGACTGAGAGCGCATTGACGCACCCGATTTTTCAGCCAGGTATTGGTCCCACCTAGCTTTGTGAAAGTTTTGTACATGTCTCAATAAACCTCCCGTCCCACCATGACCTTTTCCCATTTTAAATTTATAAACAATTTTACAAATTTGACATCTCACTACTTGATTCCCTTCGTCCCTAACAAAAAAAACCATGCATCTGATTTTAATTTTCGTTTTATTGGGCCTTATCTCATACTAGGGGAATATGAGGCGTTCCAGTTGGAGGTGCACTAGTGGGTGTGTCATCTAGATTAGTGTGTGTGTCATCTAGATTATCTTCTAAATTAAAGTCTGGTTGAGTTGCAGAAAATATCTCGTCGTCTAACCCTAATGGTATATCATTAAAAAATTCAATTTTATCTATATGTGTGTAATCAATCAAATCATTCTGTCTGGAAATAAGATGACTAGAAAAAGTATCCATGCCCTTGTTACCCCTACTAGAAGAAGCAACCTTACCCTTAAACATACCTCTTATTCCTTCCATTTTAATTATGCTAATAAATAGTTAAAGATAATAAAATTAAGTGCACTAATTAAAATAAAGTAACAATAATAATTTAAAGAATGAACGAATGTACCAAATACCGACGTAACATCGACGTGTAATCGAGGTTGAAAATTGAAACTTTGCTCGATGGATGATCCTCAAGCTAGTTGCCAACTTCACTCCCAATTTTTGAACTTTGATGTAGTTATACAAATGAATAAATAAAATTTAATATTTAGTAAACAATATAGACTTGTAGAGAGATAGATTGAGAGATTAGAGAGATTGTAGAAAGATTTGTGAGAAAGATGAAGAGAAAATGAAGTATTTATAGTTGAGAAATTGAGTTAAAGTGGTAAATATATTAACTTAGAGGTTAAAAATAAATATTAAGGGGGTAGGGGGAGGCAAAAAATGACCATTGCAACAACGGCCAAAATATAAATTGGATTCGAGTCCCGTTCCGAGTTTTTTTTTTTTGGTGGGTCTGGGCAAGGTTTGGGTCGGGACCGGGCCACCCCGCCCTGCCCCGTTGGCCAGCCTTACTATTACCTAATGAACGTTCTTATTACCCGTTACCAGTGTGAAAACAAGTAATGTGATTCACTTGCACTTTGAGAAAAAATAGAAATATTTTATTTATTCAGATCTAGTTAGAAAAAAGCATGAACAACGACGTCGTAACCGGCAGCAAAGTGAAAGGAATCAGATTTGTGGTTAATGGATCATCAACCATTAAATTTCAGCCCAACAATATGGGCTAGGGTTTTACCCTACCGAATCCAAAGTGTTTGGCCCAGTGGTCAATACATTAGGGTATTGCTGTCTGAGGTTCCGTGTTCGAGTCCTCTGATCAGCGAGAGTGGAACTGTGTTCCCCCAAAAAAAATTCCTCCATACGCGTACGGCCAAGCGGTGTATACTAATCCGTAGGGCCAGGCCGGAGGTGGGGTTTTCTGGGGTATGGGACCGTAATGCGGTGGGACCAGTCACTTTAAAAAGTTTACCCTACCTTAGTTTTACTCTTGGGATGGGAGATTCCACCTTTTTGGAGTAAGGGTTTTACCCTACCGAATCCCATACCCTCCTCTCTCACGCGCGCGTGATAGCACGTGATCCCCCCCCCTCCCAGATATCAACATTGGGAACCTCACCTTTAAACATATTAGCTCACTCACACACTTTTTGACTTTCTCTCTCTCTCTAAAGAGATGAATTCTCAGATTTGTAGATCTGCTAAATCATTCATTTCTGCTTCTTCTAAGCAGACTTGTCGTGCTTTTTCCGGTAAATTTTGCATTTCATTTCTTCATTTTTTTCGTTGCTGCTGTGAATTATAAGCTGCGGATGTGTTTTGAGATTTGTAGTTACTATCACAATTTAATTGATGAAGTTTTTGAGCTGGTTATCAAAAATAAATTAATTGTGAAGTTGTGAGCTTTAAGCTTGATTCCTTCCGTTTCAAAAAGAATAATAATTGATGAGTTTGGAGCTTTAAGCTTGATACTCCATTTCTAAAAGAATTAAGTCCTCAAAGTATAGGATCATTGGTGTAAAACTTTTAACTATTCAGAAATTCCGTATAAGTACCATAAATCTTAGTCTTTTTGGTAACTAGTGCAATATTTTAGAAATGTTTGAACTCTAGTAAAGAAAGAAGAAACTGACTTTTCGGATAGTACAACAACAACATACTCACTGAAATATCACAACGTGTGTCTGGTGAGGTTAGAATGTACGTAGACCTTATCTCTACCTAGCGGTTGTTTTCGAAAGACCCTCGGCACAAGATAAATCATAAGCACAAACAAAACAAGATAAACGGTCAGACTTGAACTAGAAATTTAAAGCAGTATGAAAATAATGGTAACAAAAACGAATAAGCCATGATAGCGCATTCTGAAAAAAGAAGTTAGTTAAACGCATGTAAATAAGATAAACAAAGTACACTAAAGAACACATAGCAGCATAAATCAAACGACAGGGGGCTATAAAACAATATTGCGCCTACTAGTATGATAGGCTAAACAGACCTACAATAATAACACTACAACTATCAGTTTGTAAGCGTAAGTAGGACTACGCTCAACTACCTACTACCCTTCTACCCTAATTCGTGTCCTCCACAACTCCCTATCTAAGGTCATGTACTCAGTAAGTTGCACCTGCGACATATCACGTCTAATCACTTCTCCCAAATACTTTTTCGGCCTACCTCTATCCGTCCATAGACAACCTATCACACCTCTGCACTGGGTTATTTGTGTCTCTCCTCTGCACATGCCTGAACCATCTCAACCTCGCTTCCCGCATCTTATCCTCGACCAATGTCACTTCCACTCTGTCCCGGATATCCTCATTTCTAATCTTATCCCTCCTTGTATGCCCACAATCCATTTCAGCATCCTCATCTCCACAACTTTCATCTTTTGAATGTGCGGAGTCTTGACTGGCTAACACTCCGCCCCATACAACATAGTCGGTCTAACCACTACCCTATATAACTTGCGTTTAAGTTTTGGTGGCACCTTTTTATCGCACAAGACTCCAGATGTGAGCCTCCATTTCATCCACCCCGCCCCAATACGATGTGTGATATTGTCATAAATCTCTACATTCCCTTGGATAATAGACCCGAGGTACATGGCCACCGCCACGGCCTCATCCCTTTCCACAATTATTTTCCCCTTTATTGTTACAGTTTGAACCCTTTTTTTGCCATTATTTTTATGATTATTATTGCCCCCCGAACCAGGATTTTGGGGCTCCGAATCCGTGGAAAATGAATTGGTAGAGACGAGAGCAGTGTCGGCGGTGGAAGCTCCAGAAGATGACTGTTTTGCCTTTCGTGTTTCCTCGAGAATTAACCTCGAACGGGCCTCATAGAAAGGAGGCAATGGATTACTTTGCTGAATGAACGTAGCAACCCCATCATACTGTTCATTCAATCCTGCAATCAACTAAAGGACCAACCGTTGATTTGTCAAGGGAAAACCAACGTTGGATAATTGATCCGCAAGCATCTTTAATTCCTGACAATAAAAGGAGATGTTGGAAAAATCATCCAGTTTAATATTTGTAAACTGGTGTTCAAGATAAACGGCCCTAGAAACTTTGTTATCCTGAAATATATTTTGTAGACGTTCCCATGCATGTTGAGCCGTAGAATTCGGCTCCAAAATAGTATGTAAAAGGTCGTTGGATATAGTGCCATAAATCCATTGAAGGACAATAGCATCCAACCGGGACTATAGCTTTTTGTTCACCAAACCGGCGTCTGAGGATGACTCGGAAGGTATAATGTGGTCGATGACCTCATAGACACGATAATGCATTTTGAACAATTCTGCCCAAGGTGTATATTACCATTTCTCCATTTCAAGGGTTATAGAGATGAAGTTCTTGACGTTATTAACGGCAAGAGCGGGATGAAAATTTTGTTTTTCGGCATAGTGTCCAGTAGAATCAAAAGAATAAGAGAAGTGGGTTGTGTTTTTTATGGTAGTGGATGGAAGAACCCTAATTGTTTATTAGGGTTTTTGGGTAGGGAAGGAAGTGTTTAGCCGAGAGTGGGTGGGTGGGGGGGCGGCGGTTGGAAGTAAGTGTCGGCTAGTAGTGTTTAGTAGTAGATTTAGGGGTTTGTTTAGGTTTAAGTATTAAACCTACAGTTGGCCGAAAGATGTGTAGATAAAGAAGAGAGGAAGTCGTGTAAGGGAGAAAAGAAAAAAGGTTTAGAGCGAAGGATCTTTGGCTATTGATATCATGTAGGAAATGATTCCTTGATTAATGTTCTTCCCCAATAGTACAATATATACAAGTATAATATTATTTATCTTATGGAAGACTAATTTATCTTATCTATATCATAAGATGTTACTTAATTACAAAATATTACATAATCAATTAATAGTAATGAATGAAGGTAATTATGGTAACATGTGCTAACAGTCGTAACACTTCAAACACTATTGATCAGCCAACTCAAATGTTGGCAGTAATTCACCATTAATACTTACTTCTGATTTGAAAGTAATCCAAAAGAAGAAAGAGAGAATTCAAATGTTGCAACCTTTCTGATAGTTTGAGAAAAACTAACGGGAATTTAAAAGAGTGGAAAAATTAAATGAAGGTTACAAAAAAGGAAGAAAAATAGTAATATTAAATTATTTGTTGGTCCAAAATATTAATTAATCAATTGATCGAAATTGAAGCCAAACCGAGCGACAGTAACGACATATCATTTTCCCAACTCTTGCTGAAATGTTTTTATATTTAAACCTAACAATGTTTGTTCCTCTTTCAATATGGGACAAAGTTCCTTTGAAGATGATCTTTTCAAATATTTTTATTTCTGTCTATTTCGACTCACACCACTCATACAAAAAACTTAACAAGAAAATGGACTTTGGATCAGTCAACTTCGAAATGATGAGTATTGCCATGACCATATAAAGAGGTCTTTCTATCCGGCTATTTCTAAATATTTGAGGTAGAAACTCAATAAATCCTCACGCTCATATCTATCAATTATATTGAAGCGTAAATAATATAATTTGGAGCCTAATATTGGATAAATTAATAATTGGGATGGATCTAAATTTAATACTATTAATAAAAAACATGAATATTAAGGCCTACTTGACCTCTAAAAATTAACTCATAAGGTAAAGATTGTCTAATCATGTAAAAATATTTTTTTATTCCTAAATAGTGTGGGTTACAACAATTGCAGGAAACGAGAAATAAATAATTGCTAACTATTACAACAAACTGAAATTTCAACAAACAAACTGAAATTACAACAACGTTGATGTTTTGCCGGGTCGAGTAATGACACTATGTTTTTAAGACAAGATTGTCCCGTATATATCCTTTTACGTTATGGACAATAGTCTCTCAAGATACAACAACAACTTAACAAATAAGTAAAGAAAACTCAAGTGTTACTTTGGATAACTTAGAGTCACGAAATGATGATGGAAAGTAGTAAGAAGATTTCTGTTTTTGTTTCTGTCTCTAGTCTCAACAATTGAGCCAAATGCTTCAATTTATAGTGCATGGAGGGTGACTTCTCAACTGGCCAACTAATGACTGTTAATAGTCATGTAATGACAATTAGTGAAGAGTTATTCAACCAAGTAAATGACTGAATTAATGAGCAACGTAATGGAGCTTTAGTGAGGAGTTATTCAGCCAAGTAAATGACGAATTGATGTGCAAAGTAATTGGGTTTTAACGCTCCAAAACCAACCCAAAAGACAGAAGTTCTCTTCCCAATTTTATCTTTTCTGAAACTTTAGGGACCAAACTATAAATATTAAGCAATTTGGGTCTAAAAAGATAATATCAAAGTCCACGACCTGCGTGTGGGCTTAGCCTCGAACCCAAGCACATCTAAGTCCTCCCTCCTTCAAACACATGGGTTACCCCTTGGAGTCCCAAACCCTTAGCCAATTTTGAGACTTATAAAATGAACAAATTTTCCTTTTCCCATCGATGAGGGAGAATTGTTCCACACCACATTTTCATGCTTCAAACACCTCACTTTGTGGATCAATATCTCTTTCATTTCTCAACGAAATTTGACGATCTTTGGCCCTACGGTCATCTACTCACTTAGTAGATTATGCATGTGTGAAGAATCAAAGTCTCCAACATGCGAAACCCTAAAGTTTAAGTCATTAAAGATGGATGGACGCAACTCCTATCAAAGACAAATTTCCAACAAATAGTTGGTGTGGGAACTCAACTTGCTATCATATTACTTGAAACGGAGAAATTCGCGATAAAAATAATTTCTATCTTTTATTAAGTTACGATATATATATTTCGCCATTTACAAATCTGACCCAGTCCTTTTCTAGTTCCTTCAAAGTTCAAAGTTCAAAGTTCAAACCAAAAAGAAAGTTGCCTTTTCTTGAACAAGTATTTACTTTATTCTTTTCCAATAGGATTGGGTGGGTGGATTTCACGTGGCTGATATTACTAAATTAATATGACAGTCAAAAAGTGGAGGGGTGGATATTACCTCATTATCCTCAAGAAAATCCAACTGTTTTTTTCAGTTACAACACGTTAGCCATAATTAATGCAAAGGTGGCAACAATATGAGTTGACAACTACCGAAAGTGTAAAGATTTCTTTCCAAGAAAATATTAAGTACTACTAATATAAGTCTTTCCTAATTAGTAAGACTAAAGAAGATTAAAGTCATATGGTCACTTATGAGTTGACACTTGGAAATGCAGTAAAGGTCGTTCATGAATGACTTTTGACTTTCATTGGTCAACTGAAATTCTCCATAAGACAAGTTAATCACCATTTCGTTTTCAATTTATATAGTGGAATTTGACTGATTACATAATTTAAAAAATAAATTCAGAATTTATAATCTTACGCATACCTGAGATTTCTGTAGCTATAAAAATATGTTATTAAAATTAAAATAAATAGAAAAATGACAGTTCGATGCACTAAACTTTCGTTATATGTGGGGTTCACGAATTGACCGGACCACAAGAGTCTATTATACACTATCTTACTCTATATGTCTGCAAGAAGTTGACTTCCTGGTCACATAAATTGTGTCATTAAAATGAAAGAGCGATTATACAATATGTCATTATAAAAATAAAAAATGGGATTCAATCAAAGTTCAAAAACTTAGGGCTTAAACAAACATTCCTTTAATCTAGGGGAAACCCTTTAATTAGCCCCTTTTAGTGTAGAGTAAATCAACACAATTCTTGCCCTTTAATTTTGCAATTAGTACTCTTTTGGTATTTGAAAATAGAAGGAAGAACTAAAAAGAATTC
The DNA here is from genome assembly GCA_029783415.1 of Anisodus acutangulus. Classification (NCBI taxonomy): domain Eukaryota; kingdom Viridiplantae; phylum Streptophyta; class Magnoliopsida; order Solanales; family Solanaceae; genus Anisodus; species Anisodus acutangulus. Next base: position 29,107,034 of record CM056512.1, read on the forward strand.
CCATTGGAATGTAATAAACAACTCTTGTATTCTATTTTGGAATAACGCTAGATGTAGCAAAAAGATGAAGTTCCTTTAAACATTATCTTTGTTTGTTATTCATGTAAAAGGTGTGGTACCCTCAATTTATTTAACAAATAGGACCACAATATGTACAGCTAAACAAAAAACACCCCCACCCTGCAAAACCCCTAAAATGAAAAATGCTACTCCCTCCCTCTTAATTTACCCGGTACCTTTCAGTTTTCCAGTTTCAAACAAGTTGACAAAAGTATATCATGATATACACTGCCCATAGTTGTATACCGTGTATATCACGGTATCCGAGAGAATCCTAGAAGCCTAATTGTAATCAAATTTATTGTACAAATTTACCATAATTGTAGAATTCTTATACAAGTATAATTAGGATATTAGTAGTATAGTAGGAATAAGATTTCCATATCTGGAGATTGTAAATTGTATATATACCTCTTCATTAATGAAAATAATCAAGAGATTATTTCTTTCATGGTATCAGAAGTCTAGGGCAAAATTTCCTTCTCCCAATGTGCACTTCCGCTGGCCCTCCTCTCGGAATCTGACACCGATTTTCGGCCACAATTCTACTTTCTCCTAAAATTTCTTCCAAATTCCTAATTCTTCTCTTGTTCTTTCTTCATGTCTACTTCAAAGAATACATTTCATCCTGCCCTTACTGTTTCCAACATCAAGAACCACATCCTTATCGTTCTTGAGATAGAAAACGTCCAATATGCGACATTGGCAGAGTTATTCAAAGTTCACACACGCTCACATCAAGTCCTCCACCATATCATCCCCTCGTTAACTGGCAAGGAGAGAGTGCCTACCCCCGAGGATGATCCTGTGTTATGGACAACACTTGATACTACCGTTCTCCATTGGATTTATTCCACTATCTCTATAGACCTCTTACAGACGATTATTGAACCCGACGCTACGACAATGAAAATTTGGAATAGGGTGCGTGACATATTACAAAATAACAAAAATTCATGTACTGTCACTCTTGAGCAAGAATTTTCTCATGTTGACATGGAAGATTTTTCGAACGTCTCAGCTTATTGTAAAAGGCTGAAGGAATTGGCGGACCAACTCCGTAACGTTGGTGCGACCGTCACTAATGATCGTCTTGTTCTTCAGATAGTTGCAAGCTTATCTGAGGCCTATAATAGCGTTGGAACGCTTCTTCATCAAAGTAATCCTCTACCACCATTCTACCAAACATGTTCCATGCTTACATTAGAAGAAGTCGGCTTGGCTAAGAAGGAGGCTGCAGGAACTAATTTCATTATGATAATGGCCACGCCCGATAACCCTCCCTCATTCTCAGATCATTCTAGCCAAAACTGTACCTACGGTGGCGGCAAACGGGGTCAAAATCGTAAGAATAATGGCAAGAATCGCGGTCGCGGCGGTAACAACGACGGTGGACCTGGACGAAACAGTGGCAGTGGTCATTGGACCAGTGGGCCGCAGGCCAACTGGCCATAGCCTTGGGCCTACTAGCCGTGGGGCTGGGCCAGTGGCCAATGGCCCACAACTCGTATCCCCCGTCGCCTTACCCTGGAAACTGGGCTCAATTCCAGTCTACTCCTAGGCTCAGTTTCCAGAACTCTACATCACGATCTGCTGGGCCGTGGTAGCAGGCCTTCACTGCTGCGGGCCCCCACACCTACAGATATTGAGGTCGCAATACACACACTAAGATTAAATCCCCCGGATGTAAATTGGTACATGGACACCGGTTCCACTTCTCATATGACGTCCGCACAATGTAATCTCTTGTCTTATTTCAATTTGAGCGAAAATCATGGCATTATTGTTGGTAATGGCAACTCAATTCCAATTCGCGGTTATAGTCATACGAATTTGTCTCCCCACATCCACCTCTAGTCTTAAAAAATGTTCTTCATGTCCCTAACTGAATTAAAAATTTGGTGTCTATCCGAAAATTCACCACTGATAATTGAGTTTCTGTTAATTTTGATCCTTTTGGGTTTTCTGTGAATGATTTCAAGACTGAGATACCTCTAATGAGATGCAATAGTAGGGGAGAGCTTTATCCGATCACCATCTCCACGAGTCAAGCCACACCCTCTACCTTTGCCGTTCTTGCTCCTTCCTTGTGGTATGCACGTTTGGATCATCCGGGGGTCATCTATTATTTTTTCTTTGCATAAAAATAATTTTATTGATTGTAAGGGTACGCGTAGTACCCACTTTGTCCTTCTTGTCCATTAGGGAAATATGTTAGATTACCATATATAGCCTCTACTTCTCGTACATTTATGTCTTTTGATATTATTCATAGTGATTTATGGACATCTCCCATTTTAAGTTCTTTGGGCCATCGTTATTATGTTTTATTCTTGGATGATTATTCTAATTTTTTGTGGACCTTTCCTTTATCCAAAAAATCTCAAGTTTTTTCTATTTTCTTAAAATTTAGAGCATTCATCAGTACCCAATTCGAACGAGAAATTAAAAACATTCAATGTGATAATGGTAGGGAATATGATAATAAGGCGTTTTGAGAGTTTTGTGACAATCATGGCATCTCTTTTCGGTTTTCTTGTCCACTTACGTCCTCACAAAATGGAAAGGCCGAAAGAAAAATTTGTATCATTAATAATATTGTCCGAACCTTGTTAGCCCATGCTTCACTACCTCCTTCTTTTTGGCATCATGCATTACAAATGGCTACATATCTGCTTAACATCCTCCTTAACAAAAGCTTATCATATCAATCCTACTTAAAATTATTTACTCTAAAGATCCGTCGTATTCTCATCTTATAGTATTTGGGTGTTTATGTTATCCAAGTTTTCCATATACTACAATTAACAAACTACAAGTCCGTTCTACCGCGTGTGTGTTTTTGGGTTATCCATCTAATCATCGTGGTTACAAATATTTTGATTTATCGACTAACAAAATCATAATTAGTCGTCATGTTATTTTTGATGAAACCCAATTTCCGTTTGCTAAATTGTGTAGTTCCGTGCCTAGTTCGTATAATTTTTTGGATGATGGGGTCTCACCATATATTATCCATCATTTTTTCGAAATGTCCCGTGACCCAAATCCGCCAGCATGCCCACTGCCTGCTGGCCCACAAATTACCGTTACAACATACCAGAATAGTCTCCACAATGGTCCAGTGTCTCGGCCCAGTATCGGTGTCAGTACTGATCCAGAGTCACGACCCACTACACATCCAGTTTCAGTTTCTGTTTCACGCCTAGCTGGTGGGCCAGCAGGCCCACTACCTGCTGTCCAGTCTGTCACCAACCTGAAAATTACCCAAATCTCCTTCAATTCTATTTCGAGTCAAGGGCCCGTTACTCGTAGCCAACGGGGTATTTTAAAACCAAAATAACATTTTAATCTCAATTCTAATGTCCCTAAATCACCACTACCACGTAACCCAGTGTATGCCCTTCATGACCCGAATTAGAAATTGGCCATGGATGACGAATATAATTCTCTTATTAAAAATAAGATATGGGAGTTGGTGCCTCGTTCACCTGGTGTTAATATTATTCGATCTATGTGAATTTTTTTACTCATAATAAATAATTATGATGGTTCTTTTAAGAGACATAAGACCCGACTTGTAGGTGATGGTAAAACACATCAGGTTGGCGTGGATTGCAGAGAGACATTTAGTCTGGTGGTCAATCCGGCAACCATTCACATTGTACTTAGTCTAGTTCTCTCGAAAGCATGGTTCATTCATCAGCTGGATGTGAAAAATAATTTCTTACATGATAATCTTAAGGAGACAGTATAAATGCATCAGCCATTGGGTTTTAAGGACCCCAATTATCCTCACCATGTTCATTTGATAAAGAAGTCCTTGTATGGGCTTAAGCATGCCCCACGAGCGTGGTATAAGAGGTTTACAAATTATGTGTCTATTATTGGGTTTTCTCACAACAAGTTTGATCATTCTCTGTTCATCTATCGTCGTAGAACTTCTCTTGCATACATTCTGTTATATGTGGATGATATAAGTTTGACTGCCTCCTCGGATGATTTGCGCAAGTGTATCGTGTCCCTTCTCAATTCAGAATTCGCAATGAAAGACTTGAAACCCTTGAGTTATTTTTTGGGTATAGCTGTCACTCGTCATGTAGGTGGTCTATTTTTGTCACAAAAGAAGTATGCAGCCGAGATTATTGAGCGAGCTGACATGTCATCTTGTAAGTCCTCTTCGACTCAGGTGGATACCAAACCGAAGCCGAGTGCTACTTCTAGCACATCATATGAGGATCCCACCCATTATCGTAGTTTTCTAGGGGCTCTTCAGTATATGACTTTTATGAGACCATATATTACTTATGTAGTACATCAAGTGTGTTTATTTATGCATGATCCGCGGATTGAGCACATGCATGTGCTTAAACGCATTAGACGATACATACAGGGCACACTTGATTTTGGGTTGCATTTATATCCGTCCTCCGTCTCTACTCTCGTGTCATACACAGATGCTGATTGGGGTGACTGTCCAGATACCAGACATTCGACATCTGGTTATTGTATGTTCCTTGGGGACAACTTGGTCTCTTGATCGGCAAAATGCCAGGCTACTTTATCACGATCCAGTGCGAAGGCCGAGTATCGATGGGTAGCCAATGTGGTGTCTGATTCATGTTGGCTACATAATATTCTACTAGAGCTACATTTTCCTATTCAGAAAGCTACATTGGTCTACTGTGATAATGTGAGTGTAGTCGATCTTTCTGGAAATCCGGTCCAACATCAGCGCACTAAACATATCGAGATGGATATACACTTTGTTCGAGAAAAGGTAGCTCGTGGATAAGTACGTGTCCTCCATGTCCATTCGAGATACCAGATTGCAGACATTTTTACTAAGGGTCTTCCCTTGGTTCTTTTTGAAGATTTTAGGGACAGTATCAACATACGACAACCGCCCGCTATGACTGCGAGGGTGTGGCAAAAGTATACCCGTGATATACACGGCCCATAGTTGTATACCGTGTATATCATGGTATCCGAGAGAATCCGAGAAGCCTAATTGTAATCAAATTTATTGTACAAACTTACCATAGTTGTAGAATTCTTGTACAAGTATAATTAGGATATTAGTAGTATAGTAGGAATATAATTTTTCCGTATTTGGAGATTGTAAATTATTTATATACCTCTTCATTAATGAAAATAATCAAGAGATTATTTCTTTCACAAGTCTCTTTCTGTCCGTAATTATATATATATATATATATATGTTTTAAATATTTTGAATTATCAATTATTGTGACTTAGTACTTTTTACGTAATTTTTAAATATGTAAAATTTATTTCAAAATACTTAAAGATTCTATGCCCCAATTCACGATCACAATTAAACTGTTTGATTCTCGAAATTCGAACTATGACACATAAATTGAGGGGAGTAAAGGAAGAAAATTTTCCAGTAAATACTATATGCGATATATATTATGTCTTTTAAGATTTTTCTACACTGATTAAATTGAAATTTAATATATAGTCTTGCTCGTAATAGATTTGTCTTAATTTGCTCGTCATCTGTTATTAAACGTGTCACTTGAATAATACTCCTCTAATTGGAATGTTAATGATAAATCTAGAACAAAAGTAATAATTTTACTTCTAGTCTTTCTAAAATAAACGTCAAATAGTTTGAAAACAAAATTAATTTCGGAAAACAACTAATATTCGTAATCGAAGATAGTAAACATGGAAGTTTTAAGCACAAATGAGATTACCTAAGAAACGAATCTTTAATATTGATTGTGATGATGCATGAGAGTTTATATTATATTTTTATTACAAATATTAACATAAATTGTCCTATAAAATATGCGTTTATTAATAAAAAAAATGTACATTAACACTAGACACACGTTAAGTGTGAGTAAAACTGTTGTAAGTCATGCGTTTATTGAAAAAAAAAAAAGATGTAACACTAAACGCATTCCATGAACAAATATGCTAACATGAAATTTGGCTCCAACTTTTACAAACAATTCTTCCTTATTATTTCTTATTCAAAATATTATAAGATAAGATTATCGATATCATCTATGCTAGTTTGCCCATACATAGGAAAATTTAGCACCATTTTAATATTAAGGATGTTATGTATGTAAAGGTAAAAACTTACCTTAATTCGGTGTTTATATTAAACTATACAATTTTACCATGATTACGTAAAAACTTAAGGTTACAATGCATATTGATGAACTATGGTTTAGCAATAAGAGTGTACGTGTTATCTATTTATTGAATTTGTATAAACACCATATGTATTTTACTATTTATAACTATATAAAGTGTAGTCTATAATAAAACAGATAAACGAGAAGTATTCGATAGGTTAACAAAAGACAAAAAAACTTTCATCTGAATATTCAATCCTCCAAACGAACTCGAATGATTAACATATTCGACTCTAACTAATTGGGAACTGAAACGTAATTAATAATACGTATTGTAACATTAAGGATAACTATATTGTAACTATGATTGAATTTCAAAGCACCAAAAAAAGGGCATACTTGCATTAAGACTATTCCACCAAAATAATTAATGTCATAGGCAAGGAAAGTTTGTTAAAGAATAAAAATTAGTAGCATATAGTTTCTACTTTCGGTACATTATACTCTATTCATCTCAAATTATTTGTCGTGATTATTAAAAATATTTATCTCAAATTACTTGTTGTTTTAGAAATTCAAGATATTATTAACTATTTTTTCTTCATTTTATTCTTTGTCATTAATGAAGATGACATATAAATAGAGTAAATATTTAATGGAGAGAGATTATAACTTACACATAAATTTAATTAATATAGCTCAAATACCTCTCTTAATTAATATTACTTAAGAAATGTATAAACTAAAAAAACATAAATAATTTGAGACAAAGGAAGTAGGTTTTATTGATAAGGATTTGCTCATATAGAAAAACATTAATTTCAACAGATTACGCTTTTTATTGGATAAGAATTTGCAAAGCCAAACATTAAATGACCTGATGACTCACTTAATCCTATTAACCACCAAAAACAAATAGAAAAAGACAATGTCAAAATCTAGAAATTAAATTTTAAAAAATAAAAGCAAGAATGTTAACAAGATAATCTACAAGCAAGAACAAAAGGGAACATAGCCCTCGAAAATCAAACAATATTTTTTTCTTTTGCTTCTCACAACTTCCAATGTTGTTTTTTTACAATAAAATATGGTCCCAAAAGGACGGCTAACAGAAATAAAGATTCTGGGATTGAAAAATAAAATACAAACTATTTTTCACCATCAACAACACCAACAACAACATATTCAATAAAATAACACGTGGAGTCTGAGGAGGATACAATATACGCAGACCTTACCTCTACTATCTTGATAGGTAGATGGACTGTTTCCGAGACCCTCGGCTCAAGACAAAAATAACAAAATAATACCATACAAAATAAAAAATGACAAAATTCAATACTGATACCAGTAGACCAGCTCTCATTGGTACATTACTTCTATAAAAAGAAGAAAGTATACCAAGTCCAAAAACACATTACAGGAGCATTCACTATACACATACTGCTTAAAATTTGGGGAAATGTACAAAGATATATTTTTCACGATCCTAAGGTAAAATAAAACATAACAGAAAATCCAAGTACAAGAAAGACAAATATTAAATAATATTTTAATCAATTAATTATCTACCTTGGACATCATAAAACTGTTATTTACCAATTTCGGCCAGCTAAGATCAATTGCATGAATCTTCTCTCTTTTTTTTTTTGCTTAATCATTAAGTGTCCGAAATTATTTCTTCTTATTAATTTAGATTTGGGTTATGTAGAATATTTTAAAAAGATAACTTATAGTAAAACAAACTATATTCCTTAAATCTCGAACCCCAAAATTCTAATGGAGAGCGAAGAAATCTCATTCATCCCATTACGTCTCCTTTATTATACGTTATTTTTTAACATTTAGAATATCAAACTGTTTCAAATTGAGTATTTATTGTTGGTTACAAAGAATGCAGGAAACGAAAATTACAAGTAACTGCTAAGTAATACAAGAATTGAAATTACAATTTAACAAGAAACTGAAATAACAATGATCTTGAACAAGAAAACTGAAACTGTTTTTGGTGTACGCTGTCGAGTGTGGCACTCTGTCTTTAAGACAATATTGCCCCGTATGTATCATTTATACGTCCTGGACAATTGTCTCCCAAGATAAAACAACAATGGAACAATTGAGCAAATGAAACTCAAGTGCTACCGTGAAGAATTTTGAGTAATGAAATGATGCTTGGAAGCTTGTAGGAAGAACTGAATTGTTTCTGTTTTTTGTCTGTTTTGTGTGTTGTGTGAGTAGCTCAACAATGATGCAAGGGGTTGTTTATATAGGTGAGGGAGGGGCTGTTGAACTGCCTCCATAAGTGTCATTATGGAGGTAGTAATACCACCAAAATAAATGGTGGAAAAGAGCAACGGATTGGCCATTATAGGAGGAGTAATTCAGCCAAAATAAATGGTTGAATTGAGTGTTGTGGCGTTTCTGATCTCTCTGCCCAACTCTGACTTTCTGAAAACTTCAGGGATCAAACTGTACATCTTGAAACTTCAAGGACCAAACTGTACATATGAGAAATTCTGGTTCAAACTGTACATATGAAACTTCTGGGATCAAACCGTACATCTGGCAAAGTTCTCTGGCCCTAAAAGATAATGCCCGAAGCCCGTGGACCCGGAACCGGACGGGCGGGCGGCGGCGGGCTTTCCTCGAACCGAAGCATATCTAGGTCCCTCCCTCCTTTAAACACACGGGATACCCCTTGGGGTCCCAAACCCCACACCAATTTTGAGTCTTATAAACACAACAATTCTTTCTTCCTCTACCGATGAGGGAGAATTGATTCCAACCACACTTTTCCATGCTTCAAACACCTCACTTCGTGGACCAATATCTCATTCATTTCTCAACGAAATTTGACGATTCTTGGCCCTACGGTTATCTACGTACTTAGTAGATCCTGCACGTGTGAAGAATCGGATTCTCCAACATGCGTAACACTAGTGTTTAAGCCGTTAAAGTTGGTCGGTCGCAACTCCCGCCAAAGACTAATTTCCAACATTTATCTACTGCAAGCCTTCATTAAATTCAGAACTAATTATGTCTATAGATTAACATAATTGAAATTAAATATTATAAAAATATATTAATCAATTAAGTACTTATAGTGTATTCTTTCGTACTAGTAGACATAGTAATATCCTTGTAGTTTTGTCCTTTTATTTCTGTTATTAGCTGCTCTCTCTTGCAATCGATCACCATATTAGTTAGCTGCAGTTGATGTTACTTTTCTTCGTAATGTTTATCTATAGTATTTTACTTTGACTTCTTTACTTTTATCTACTTTCATCAATGTTATCTGACATTCTTTATTGTGCTTTCTCTTAAGCCGAAAGTCTTTTAGAAACATCCTCCTACCCCTCAAGATAGGGGTAAGGTCTGCATACACTCTATCTTCTCAGACCTCACTTATGGGATTACACTGAGTATATTATTATTGTTGAGGTCATTACATTATGTTTCTTCTTCTATTATATTCAAATTAGTATTTAGTGAATTAAAATTATTTAAATTATGCATGTCATTTGTTTTAATTTATATAATACCCTTATTTAGTCTTTTTAAAATAATAATTTTTATATTTAATAATAATTTAATTTTAAATTATAATATTTTATTGATTTTAGATTATAAAATTATAATTTTTTTCTTAAATTCTGTATCGAGTCAAATACTTCACAAAATTGAGACGGAGAAAGTATTTATTTACCCTTCTTTCTCTTGTCGAAAATAGTTTTGCATTAAAAAACTGACATAAGTAAAATAAATAAAGCATATATTAAAAAAATAGTTCAATCAGAATGTTTTATTCTTGGGAATGTGGGGTTAATCATGAGATTATAGTAATAAAAGATGTTGTGGATCATATATGAATCTAGAATCTAGAGGAGTCCTTCTAGAATCTAGACACAATCTCTTTTTCCCATTTGACATACACTACACGTGTCCCTTTTTTTTTTCTTCTTATTCTTGGCCTCCTCATTAATAATTCTTGAAATTTCTTAACAAAGTAAAAGGCCTAAAAGGGTTTAAAAAAATCATATTTATTTTGTTATTAATTTTTTTGGTTGCCATAATTCATTTCGTCTTTGTTTTTCAAGTCTTAAACTTGTCAATAACAAAAAAAAGATTAGATTTTTTTGTTTTTGTTCTTGTTATACAATTGAGGGTTAGTTTTTATTATTTTTTTAATATTTTGTACTATGTCGAAGAGTATACTTGTGACAGGGGGTGCAGGGTATATTGGGAGTCATACAGTGTTGCAGTTGTTGCTTGGTGGTTATAAGACTGTGGTGATTGATAATTTGGATAATTCTTCTGAAATTTCTATTAAAAGGGTTAAGGAAATTGCTGGTGCATATGGCCCTAACCTCTCTTTTCATAAGGTGTGTTTTTTTTTTGTGGAGAATTGTTGTGGGGTTTGTGAAAAAAGGTTGAATTGTGTGAATTTGAGTTTTGGGTATTCTTTTTTAATGTAGAAATTGGATTCCCCAAACACAAATTTTGAGTTAGTATACTGTTGCTATGTGGTCAATCTATGTGTTTTTGTTTCTTTTTGGAATGATTATTTCTGAATTGTATGAATTTGTGTTTGGGGTGTTCTTTTTTAATGTAAATATTGAATTTTTCCAATTTTTTGAGTCAGTATGTGGTGGTCAATCTCTGTGTTCTTGTTTCTTTTTAGAATGATTAGTTGTAGGAAACTGAGTTTTGGGTGATCTTTTTTTAATGTAAAGATTGGATTTTTATGGAGTTTTGCAGTTTTTTTGAGTCAGTATGTGGTCAATCTCTATGTTCTTGTTTCTTTTTAGAATGACTATTTATGGAATTGTAGTAAACCGAGTTTTGAGTACTCTATTTTTTAATGTAAAGATTGGATTTTTATGGAGTTTTCTAATTGTTTGAGTTTGTATGTGCTCAATCTCTGTGTTCTTGTTTCTTTTTAGAACGATTATGATTATTTATGGAATTATCCAGAGTTTCTATCAGAAACAATATCTCTACCCGCAAAGGAAGAGGTTAGGTCTGCCCATGTCCTACCCTCTTCAGACCCCACTCGTGGGGTTACACTGGGGATGTTATTGTTGTTTATTTATGGAATTGTAGGAAACTGAGTTTTGGGCACTCTTTTTTAATGTAAAGATTGTATTTTTATGAAGTTTTCCAGTTTTTTTAGTCAGTATACTGTTGCTATATGGTCAATCTCTGTGTTCTTGTTTCTTTTTAGAAGAAGAATGATTATTTTGTGGAATTGTATGATTTTGAGTTTTGGGTTTTCCCCTTTTAATGTAAAGATTTGATTTTTATGGAGTTCTTTAATTGTTTGAATCATTATACTGTTGCTATTGATCAATCTCTGTGTTTTCGTTTCTTTTTTAGTATGATTATTTCTGAATTGTATGATTTTGTGTTTTGGGGTTTATTTTTTCAATGTAAATATTGGATTTTTATTTGCTTTGCTGTTGCTATGTAGTCAATCTCTGTGTTCTTGTTTCTTTTTGAATTGTATGCCATGAGTATATTCCTTTTTTCTGTTTTTCCTTTTTGGGTCTCTCTCCTTTTTTTATTTTTTTTTATTTTTATCTTCCTCTTTTTGAGAATTATTCTGGGTTTTGTGGATAAGGTGGAATTGTATGAATTTGAGTTTTGGATTCTTTTTTAAATGTAAAGATTGGAATTTTTATGGGTTTTTTCAATTGTTTGAATCTCTATACATACTGTTGCTATGTGGTTAATCTCTGTGTTCTTGTTTCTTTTTTAAATGATTATTTCTTGTCTATCATGTGCTTCTTTCTCCATATATACAAATATTTTGGTGAAGTATACAACTTGGTTAGTTGCATTGGCAAAACCTGTCAAAAAACTGTTTTTCTTTCCATATGTAGTCAAACTGCTACAAATCTAGAAATTTGGAGGGAAATTAGTATAAGTAGGCTATTGAATTTGGTGTTTTTTGTTTGGCGGTAATAATTTAATAGGCCACACTCACCTTTGCTTTTCGTGGCTCCATTTATCATGTAATAATAGTTCTCCTGTATAACAGTTTTCTTTTCATGGGTCTTTTTTTTTGGGGGGGGGGGGGGATCCTGTTCTTGGTTTTGTGGAAAAAAGGTGGAATTGTATGAATTTGAGTTTTGGGTTTTCTTTTTAAATTGTAAAGATTGGATTTTTATTTTTATTTGGTTGTTGTTGCTATGTGGTCAATCTTTGTGTTCTTGATTCTCTTTGAATTTGTGTGCTATGAGCACAGGTAGAATGTGTATTTCTGGTCAATCATGTGTTTCTTTCTACAAACAACAACATACCCAGTGTATGAGTAGGATGTACGCAGACCTTACCCCTACCTTTGTGTTGTGTGGTAGAGTGGTTGTTTCCGATTGACCATTTTGTGTTGTGTGGTAGAGTGGTTGTTTCCGATAGACCATGTGTTTCTTTCTCGATCTAACAAATCTTTTGGTGAAGAATACAACTTGTCTTGTCAAAACTGTTTTTTTCTCTGTAGACAAACTGTTAAAAATTCAAAATTTTGGATGGAAATTATTCTCAGTAGTCTATTAAATTTAGTGTTTTCCTTTGGAGGTAATAAGTTTGTAGCCAGAGTTAAATTTCTTCTATGGATACCTTTGCTTTTAATGGCTCTATTATCGTTCATGTAATGATAGTCTCCTGTATAAGTAGTACCTTTACAATGATTAAGCTGATTTCTTGTTACTATTTTTTTTTTAATTTCTTTACGTTGGTGGCTGAATCTATGGTTTTGTCTTATGCTACAGGTGGATCTACACGATAAGCCTGCAATTGAGGAGATTTTCCGGTCTAACAAGTAAGTTCTACCATTCCTCACAAAAAAATCTGTCTTAGTGGTTCTTATGAGACAATTTTTTTCTTCTAGTTTTCTCAGTATTGATAATCATGTAGTTATATTGTACACCCTACCATGTTTAGTGAAATTTGATCAGCTTTGTGCATGAATTATTTACTATTTCACTTGAAACTAAGCTTAGAGAAAAGGTGTTTATTGTCTGCATCAGCATATGGACTCCTTTGATCAAATATATCTACCTTTTGATACATTGGTTTGCCATCAATTATGTATTTAACGCAGATTTGATGCTGTTATCCATTTTGCTGGACTAAAAGCGGTTGGTGAAAGTGTCGAGAAACCTCTGATGTACTATGACAACAACCTTATTGGAACAATTACCCTCTTGAAAGTCATGGCAGCGCATGGATGCAAAAGGGTATTCCTCTTCACTGATCTTTTTTCTTGCAAGTCATTGTTCTAACTGGTCTCATTCTTCCGCTCCAGCTTGTGTTTTCGTCATCAGCTACTGTTTATGGTTGGCCAAAAGAGGTTCCTTGTACTGAGGAATTCCCCCTGAGTGCTGCAAATCCTTATGGACGTACAAAGGTACTTCAATTGTGATAGCGAATATATTACTATATATTTGCCGTATATTCTGTAATTAATATTAGTGTAATTATCTAAAATATAGATCCTCATTCAATTAGGATTCCTCTTGTACACACTATATATATTTGTATTAATGAGAAAGACTCCCCAAGGGAGATTAATACATTCTTACATGGTATCAAGAGGCAAACCCTAAAACACCTAAACGTAATATTTTCTAGACCGCCCCCCTCCTACTCGGTCGGCTGCTACCCCCTCACAAACCCTATTTTTCTCTTTTCTTTCTCTCCCTACCCGAAATTTAGCCCCTCTAATGGCTTCCATAGCTACTCCCACCTCTCCCACGGCTTCCTCTTCCTCCCAGTCGTCACCCACAACCAACCCACTCCCTCCTCCACTTCTTCTTTCCATCCTGCTTTTGCCGTCACCAACATCAAGCACTTCATCCCTGTTGTTCTTGATCAAGAGGACGGTCAATACTCTTCTTGGGTTGAACTCTTTCACATTCATGCATGTGCCTATAACGTGCTTGATCATATTGACGACTCTTTCCCTCGCCCTGTTGAGGTCGACGAAACGGCATGGCGCCGACTTGACGCTATCGTCAAGTAGTGGATTTATGGCACCATCTCTAAGAACTTGCTTCATACGATTATGAAAACTGGTGCCTCGACTCGTGAGTTATGGATACGGTTGGAGGAGATATTTCAGAACAACAAGCACACATATGTTGTGTACTTGGAGGAACAATTCATTAATACACGTCTTGAGAATTTTGCCAACATGTCCGAGTATTGTAAACAATTGAAGCTGGTTGCGGACCGATTATCCAATGTGGGGACACCAATTTCCGATACAAAGATGGTCCTACAACTAGTTGCTGGCTTACCGAAGGGTGAATACGATACTCTAGCGACTATGATTCAACAAGCTGATCCACTACCTAGCTTTAACAGGACCCATTCGCAATTATTATTGGAGGAAACCCGACGTGCCAAATAGGAGGAACATAATCAAAAGGCGTTAGCAGTGGAATCTCAGATGACAAACGCCACCACCGCCGGACAACCAGCAACCGCGAGGCAGTCGCGGAGGCGGCAAGGGCCGCGGGAATGGCAGAGGCCGCGGATGTTGGGACGCGCAGGCTAGCAGTCCTAGGCCAGCCAATTTCTCCAATGGGCCGGCCCAGGCCACTGGCCGAACCAAGGCAATTGGGCCTCACCCGCCTGCCCCTATCCGACAGCAGCCTCGGCCCAGTACCCAGTAACCTGGCAGACCGGGATTTTGGGCCACTCCCAGGCCCACGCCAAGCACTGATTTTGGCTTAGCAGACACATATAGCGACGGCCAGCAGCAGTAGTCTCCCTACGGCCTGGCCCCCACTGATTTGGGCCAGGCCTTGAGCACATTAAATCTCCAACAGCCCGATGAAAATTGGTACATGTATACGGGAGCCACCTCTCATCTCACACGTTCCACATGTAATCTCTCCAAACTGTTTCGTTTAAAGTATCCTCAATTTATTACTGTCGGTAATGGTCATGACATTTCAATTCAAGGTTATGGTACCACCCACACAAAACCACCTTACCCACATTTCTCTCTAAATAACATCCTCTATTCCCCCAACATGATTAAAAATTTAATATATGTTAGGAAATTTACTCATAACAATTCCGTTTCTGTTGAATTTGACCCTTTTGGGTTTTCTGTGAAGGATCTACTTACGGGGACACCTTATAAGATGCAATAGTGTGGGGGACCTCTACCCTTTCTCATTCATTTCCGTTGCCAGACCCCGATCACATACCTCTCTAGCTGCAATCTCTCCGTCAACTTGGCACAATAGACTCGGACACCCAGGCGCTCCTGTTTTTAATTTTCTTAGAAGCAATAATTTCATTCGATGTAATAATGGGAACCTTGCCCAAAATTGTTATTCTTGCCCTTTAGGCAAGCATGTTCGTCTTCCTTTTAAGTCATTTTAAGTGTTACGTTTTCTCCGTTTGACATTGTTCATGCGGACATATGGGTATCTCCCATCACTAATTCACTAGGTCATAAATATTATCTCGTTTTATTAGATGATTTTTCTCTCTTTATCTGGGTTTACCCACTTAAATTCAAATCTGAAGTTTTTGCCAAGTTTCTTGAATTCCGTATCTATATCAAAACACAATTTGAAAAGGCCATAAAATCGTTTCAATGTGATAATGGTCGTGAGTTCAATAATTCCGCTTTTCACAAATTTTGCACAAACAATGGCATGGTCTTTCGCTTTTTGTGTCCCCACACTTCCCCCCAAATGGTAAGGCCGAATGAATCATTCGCACTATTAATAACATGGTTCGTACGATCCTTTTTCATGCCTCTCCCTCCTTCCTTTTGGATTTATGCAGTTAAAATGGTCGAATATATTCTTAATATTTTGCCTACCCACACTTTCCATAATAGAACACCCACCGAAATTCTATTTCGTCGGATCCCCTCCTATGATCACCTACGGATTTTTGGTTGCCTTTGTTACCCTAATTTTGCCTCCACGACCCCTCATAAACTAGCACTCTTCACCACTCCATGTGTCTTCTTAGGTTTTCCGACCAATCATAGGGGGTATTTGTCCTATGACTTTGTCTTCACGTAAGATCCTCGTGTCTCGCCATGTCATGTTTAATGAAGCAATCTTCCCATTTGGAAACATCCAAAAATTCCTGAACACGAATTACACATTTCTAGACGTCCGAAGCCTCCTCTATTGTCCACACCTTACTCCGCCCGCCGTGACGCTACTGTTCCGTCGCGACCTGTCCCCACTGTTCCGTCACAACCAGAATTCGCCGCTGCCACCCATGTCCCGTCGACATTCCCATCACCAGCACCACCCTAGTCCGCCACTGCCTCCCCCACCCACTGGCAGACAATCCGACACCTCCACTGGCACCGACACGACAACCAGAATTCGCCGCTGCCACCCATGTCCCGTCGACATTCCCATCACCAGCACCACCCTAGTCTGCCATTGCCTCCCCCCACCCACTGGCCAGATAATCCGACACCTCCACCGGCACCGACACTCGACACCCACCGTCCCGTCGAAAACCTCAGCCCAACCCCAGAACCACTGACCACTCCACGTCGAAACCCCATCCTGACCCCAATCACCGGTACCGCACCCTTCTCCCAATCCAGTAAACCAGTCCCTGCCCTCACTCGAGACACCACCAACCCAAGGCACAACTGACCCGAGACTCCACCCCTCTGCCCAAACAGACCCTATCCCTGTGCATAGAATGGCGACCCGTGCTCAACACGGGATTTTCAAACCCAAAGTTCATTTTAATCTCTCCACTCAAACTGTATCCCCAATCCCTAAAAACCCAAAATTAGTCAAACTTGACCCGAATTGAAATGCGGTCATGCGTGAGGAATTTAATGCTTTAATGAAACAACACACTTGAAATTTGGTTCCAAAGTCGGATGGGGCTAATGTGATTCGGTGTATAAGGCTTTTCCGTCACAAATTCAATACGTTAATGACACTCTTGATTATGGATTGCATCTCTACCACTTTGCACCGATCAGGTTGATATCATATACGGACGCCGATTGGGCAGTTGTCCGGACGCGCGGCGTTCCACGTCCGGCTACGGTGTGTTCTTAGGAGATAATCTCATTTCGTGGTTTGCCAAGCGGCAAACCACACTATCCCGATCGAGTGCAGAAGCAGCATATAGAAGCGTTGCAAACATTGTTGCTGAGATCTGCTGGCTCCGAAACCTCCACTTGGAGCTTCATTGTCCATTACGTAAGGCGTCTATGGTTTACTGTGAGAACATATCTGCAATCTACTTATCTCATAACCCGGTTCAGCATCAAAGAACCAAACACATTGAAATGGATATATATTTTGTTCGTGAGAAGGTTGCTATAGGCCATGTTAAGGTGTTGCATGTGCCTTCTTCGTATCAGTATGCATATATCTTCACTAAAGGGCTTCCTAGACAGCTATTCCTAGACTTCAGATCTAGTTTCAGCGTCCGGCCTCTTCTCGCTCAGACTGCGGGGGTGTGATAGTGAATATATTACCATATATTCGACGTGTATTCTGTAATTAATATTTGTGTGTAATTATCTAAAATATAGATCCTCGTTCAATTAGGATTCCTCTTGTACACACTATATATTTGATCCTCATTCAATTAGGATTACTCTTGTACACACTATATATATTTGTATTAATGAGAAAGACTCCCCATTTCATCTCACATTTTAGCACTTGTTGAAGTAGGAAATTGACATGTAGCCTTATTTGGCTGCTTTTCTGTCTAGCTTGCTTATATGAGCCAAATCTTGAATATTCTTTCCCCCTTTTTCTTCTTTTTGTAGTTTTACTTTTGAAGAGTTAACTCAAAATAGCAGTTCACCCAACCACTTAAAACTAATAATAGCCAGCTGATGTATAATATTTGTATAATTTGTGTATAACCATGTATATAGATCTATGTATACAACTAGGAAAAGTAAAAAGTGAATCCGATTGGTTATTTGTGAAAAATCCCTTTACTTTTTGGTTCTTATTGGTTGGGGGTGATGTTTTCGACTGGAAAAAAAGTAGTTTCTGTTTATTCTATCTGTTTTCATAATCTAACATGTCTCAATTGTCAGCTCTTCATTGAAGAAATATGCCGTGATGTACAAAACGCCGACTATGAATGGAAAATTATATTGCTGCGGTACTTCAATCCTGTTGGTGCTCATCCAAGTGGAAACATTGGTGAAGATCCGCGAGGAATTCCCAACAACCTTATGCCATTTGTTCAGCAAGTTGCTGTTGGCAGAAGAAAAGAGCTGACAGTTTATGGAACTGATTATGCGACGAAAGATGGTACAGGGGTATGACTCTATTTTCAATAGAAAATCTTCTGATGTGTTAGGAACGCTTTAACTTCCAATCTGCTCCGGCATCTGTTTTACATGAAAATTATCATAAGCTATCCTTTTTATGAGCTTTTCCTTGGGAGAATAATTATGTAGTGATATTTTTTTCAGGTTCGCGATTACATTCATGTTGTGGATTTAGCAGATGGACACATAGCTGCCTTGCAGAAGCTATCTGATCCTTCCATAGGTGTGTAATTGCTTCTTTCTTGTTTTGTGTTCTCCATGGTATAAACATGGTAGTTGCACAAAGCTGCCATACAAGTAATATTATAGAAGAAGAGTGACCTTTTTATTGTGATAGTTTATAGTCTGTAATATTATTATCCATTGGCTCATTTTACAATTGTTTTGCTATTTCTGCTGATTTTGATCGATCCTTTTAGGCTGTGAAGTGTACAACTTGGGAACTGGCAAAGGAACGTCAGTCTTTGAAATGGTGGCCGCATTTGAGAAGGCATCGGGAAAGGTAGTCTTATTGCATTCCTCCTTTTAAGTGTTGTTTATATCCAGCCCAGCAAGCTTTATAGATTGTTGTTGAGGATAATTCACACTCCGAGGTCTTTTTAACTTGACTCTTTCTATTTGGAACGCTTGTCATTTGAACTTGTGAGTTGTTCCTACCGGTACATGTATCAGGTAACTCTCTCTACAAGGCTGAGACAAGTTCTGGCTCTTTCCCATCTCATCGCCGAGTAACATTCGTTTTTCTTTTTCTACCTCCTTGTGCTAATTCTGGAACTTTCTAGTCGTTGTTAAGGCCCTTATGAGTGTTCATTGTGCACTAATACCTCTTTCTGTACTTGTTCCACAGAAAATTCCATTGGTGTTGTCTGGTCGACGCCCTGGAGATGCTGAAATTGTATATGCCGCAACAGAGAAAGCGAAACGTGAATTGAAGTGGAAGTAAGTGACTTTTGCAAATATACGCTCATGCAAAATATAGTCAACTAAGTAAAGCGATAGCATCTAGTACGCATACCCTCGTTCCGGATTCAGAATATAAGACACGTACTGCCTTTACATCTTGAATCCGCCTTTAAACACTGGCTTATGTTTCTTGCAGGGCGAAATATGGCATCGAAGAAATGTGCAGGGATCAGTGGAACTGGGCTAAGAAGAATCCTTATGGCTACGAAGGAGCTCCCGAATCTAATAATTGTCACTGAAATATACTTCGACTGCATAATATCGTCATAGTTGCTATGTATCCATACAGTTATTCTACCGACCTGTTGCCATCAGTCTTTGAAGGGGCGATTCAACGTATAGTTCTAGGAGTATAGAGGAGATGATAATGTTTATATTGTCTAACTTATAAGTTTCAGAATGTAATTGGGAGTTTCTATGAGTCGGTAGTAGTAGATAAAAAAGAAAATTAGAAAGTTGATGAATAATAGCCTGTTCAATTTAAGCTTATAATAGTATTTCATTTGTTCTTTCATTCCTTTTATTGTATAATAACTATCAGCATTTGGGTCTTCTTGTTTTAGCATACCATAGCCGACCCTAATTAGTCTGGAATTGAGGTGTGGTTGATTGATAGAGATATTGAATCGAATTGTTATTTATTACTAGTAAAATGCACGATGAAGCACACTTCGAGCGTATGTAATGTCTATTTTTTGAGTTATAACAGCGAAAATGTTGGTTAAATTCTTCGACGGATGTGTTCGGTACTTGTATAAATTTGAATTCGCATCGAAAAGTCCAGATTAGAAAGTCAGTTCAATTTTTGTTGGAAACATAATTTTGCCAACTCTCTATTAATTGTTCAGCCGAGTAAGGTTAACTGCTTCAAAGAACCCTTAATAGTTCCCAGTACAATAATATGTTGTACTAGCTCACATGCAGAATGTGATTTATCTGTCGGCAGTAGCAGTTATTCGGCATATGCCATGTGAATATTCGAAAAATACCATTTTGGGTATCTTTCCTCATCTAATAACTTGAAGATGATAGAAATATAGATATATACTAATAAAGTTCTATCTAAATTTATCAAATAATAAGCATGTAGTATGGAAGCAGTTATTATTAATTCAAAAGTCATTTTTTAAATAAAAGTTTATAACCTTCTACCAATATTAACATTATTATTAATTTAAGTCATTTTTTAAATAAAAGTCTATAACCTTCTACCAATATTAACATTATTATTAATTCAAAAGTCATTTTTTAAATAAAAGTCTATAACCTTCTACCAATATTAACATCATAACTATAGAGATTATACTTATCAAGATGATAATTAGAAACACATAGTATGAAAACATACCTCTTAGCAGAATTTTTAGATCACCGGAGATACTCAACCCACCCTGGCTCTGCCTTCCTTTTTCTTCACTCTGAACAACGGGATAATTGGCCCAGGTGCTGGGAGTTACTCAACAGACTCTTTCTTAAATTCTTTAAGAGATGTAGTTTTATGGACTAGTATGGTTCTAAGTATAAGCTTTCAAAGGAAACTTTCTCTGGTATTATGATATTGTTATTGATATGGATTATAGACTAAGAGGGGGTTTAGCTAGACATGAGAGAAAATATTCAAAAGATTGAAGTTGTTGTATTTCAAAAGTTTATTTCAGAGGTTACATAGAGACTCTTTATATAGATAACCTTGGTTGCTTTCATTATTGCTATGCTGCAAAAGTCTAAAAGCAAATAGTAGTTTGCTACAAAAGTCTAAAAGCAAATAGTAGTTTGCTACAAAAGTCTAAAAGCAATTAGTAGTTTGCTACCAAAGTCTAAAAGTAAATAGTAATTTGTCTCCTCTGATTGAAAACTTCAAAGTTGTTTGTCTTTGTTGCTATTTTTCAACATTGTCAGCCATCATCTTTGTCCTTGATTCATTGTAGGTCCGACAACTTTTTCAATTGTTGAGGCCGGTGGATTTCTTCCACAAATGTCTTTGCAAGTTGTCTTTAATTTTTTGTTGTCTTTATTTCTAATTTTTATTCTTGATACTCCTATAGAATAGGAACGGTATCACAATTGAGTAGTATGATGTAGTATGATGGTAATATATGGGCTTGTTGTAGTTAGATTACATTGGGCCGTTTCATACGAAATGATTAGAGGATCCTTCTTTTTTCACAGTAGTATGAGTAATATTGGTATCATTTCTTGTGTTGATAACATACCTTTTTCTCTATCCTGTTAGAAGCTTATTGCTCCATAGTTGCATCGGAATGGTTGTGTTGCATGTTCATGATCCTGTCATGCATGTTTGTAAGTTGTATAGTATCATGGGATAGTATATCGTTGTTGTAGTACAAGGTAATAATTTCTTCAACTCCTCCACCTTTGGTTACTCCAATGATGCACGCTTTTCTAGCTTTAAACATGTCTTCTATTTTTGATTTCAGGGTCATCAGTCCAATGACTCTTTTGACACTTAGTCATTCTTGAAATTGTTCTAGTTTACATGGTATCTTCATTTTTAGGTCTTCAACATCTCCACTGATATTGCTATTTTTTCCAGTTTTAAACAATTGACATATTACAATATGTTTTTCAGTTAAATTTGTTGAGGCATCAAATAGTTGTATACCATAGATACATTTTTCAAAAGATTTCATCATTGCTTTAACAGAATCTACTATAACAGTAGGTAGTTTAGCTATATTGTAAAAAGTTTCATCTACTATTATTTTATCTATAAAACCATAAGTAAATAATTTTGAAACTATATCAGGGTTAAATTTTTCACCACAACAAAAATCTTGAATATTTGCTAAGTTTTGCACTTCGTAAAATATGTAGGTTAGATTTGTAGTCATAAAATTTGTTTATTTGTTCGTAAGTTGTAATATATTCAGGTGCAAATTTCAGTTTATCACACATTGATATTGTTATTGACATTTGAGAAGATGAGGATGTTATGGAGGATAGTATAGTAAATGGCATGGTTGCAAGTTTGGATGTAAAAGTTTTTGGTTTTTCTGTAGTAGATAAAGGGGATTTTAAGGCTTGTAGGATTTTGAAGTCTCGAAAAGCTTCTGTCAGCTGGTCTATCAGATGTAGATTTTCTTGTGATTTGGTTGTAATGATTTCATGGTTTTGTTTGATAATTTTTGTAATATTGGTAATATATTCTTCAAACTTGTCACTGCTGGTTGACATTGTTGTACCTGCTAAGAAAATCAGCTAGAATATTCTTAGTTCCAGATATATTTTTGACAATAAAATCGTAACAATAAAAGAATGATTGCCACTTTCTTCTTTTGTTTAGTTCTGGTAAAGGGTCTATTTTATTTGTAATGAAAGCTCTCACTTGGGTATTATCAGTTCTAACCACAAATTTCATTGGTAATAAGTGATAATGAAATCTCTTTATTCCCAATTTTACTGCTAATAGTTCTTTTTCATTAATATGATAATTTTTCTCGTTTGCCTTCCATGTTCCACCTCCATATCCACAAATTAGTGGTTTTTCTTTATCTATATCATATTTATCATAAGCTATGAGGACTATTCCCCATCTCACATCACTAGCATCAATAAAAAGTTCTAGCTGATCTAGTTCAATTGGTATTCTATGTTTTGGCAAAATTTTTACTTTTTCCTTGATATCGTTTATGGCTTTAGTATGTTCTTCCCTTCCATTCAAATGTTATATTTTTCTTAGTTAATTCTTGTAATGGTTTTCTTAAGAGTGGTAAATCTTTTATATGGTATGAAACATAGTTTACTACTCCTATAAATTATTGTACTTCTTTTTTACTCTCTAATCTATCTTTAAAATTCTTTATTTTTGTTACAATGTGTTCTTGCAATTGTAATCCTTCATTATCTATTATGTATCCCAACTATTCTATATTATTCTTAAAGATTTCAAATTTCTTTTCAGATAATAATATTCCATGTTGTTTTACAGTCTTTATAAATTCTTTTAGATGTTTTATATGATCTTCCAGGTTATCACTATATACTAATATGTCATCAACATACACTATACAAAATTCTGTTAATTTTCTGAACATTTGATCCATTTTTCTTTGAAATATTTGTGGTGTATTTTTTAACCCAAAGGGTAGTACATTCAATTCGTAGTGTCTTTGAGAGGCACTAAAGTTTGTTAAAGATTTTGATTCATTTGTTAGTTTTATTTGCCAAAATCTACTTTTACAATCAAATTTACTAAACTATTTTTTATTTCCTAATCTATTAATAAAGTTTCTTTTATATGGTAAAAAATATCCATCGAATATTATCTTTTTATTTAGTTCTCTATAATCTATTACCATTCTAGTCTTTCCTTTTTTTTTTGTTCACTATGTTTTCTAATTAAAAAGACTTGGCTACTATGTGGACTTTTACTCTCTTGTATCATTTTTAATTCTACCAATTCTTTTATTTGAGTTTCAAATTCTTTTTGATCTGTTGGGCTATATCTAATAGGTTTAGTCCTAACTATATCATTAGAATTTATTAACTTGATTTTAGCATATATCCTTTCTTTTTTCCATAGTTGTATTGAATTTTCTCCAAAATTCATTCTCAATATATTGAGGTATTTTCCCTTTAATAGTTGTAGGTTGTTATTCCTATCAGATCTTATGTTACATAGTCTTAATGTGTGTATTAGTAGTATCCATTTTAATATTATCCATTTATTACATGGCGTTTGTAGGCTAAAAGTACTATTATTTATAACTTGTGTTTTAAAGTAGTCTAAGAAATTATTTCCTAATAATACTTGTTGTTTCATGTCATCTAATTGGTTTATTATTGGTAGTCGAAATATTGTTTTACCTAATATGATTCTCATATTTTCTGCTATTAGATCTCTTTTACATGTTCATTAAATCCTGATACTCTTGTCCTATGTGTTTTAGACCTTTTTCATTTGTGTGGTTGTAATATTTCTTTCTTTGCTAGGCATAAGTCTGCTCCACTATCTATAAAAAAAAATTTACTTTATCATTTTATTAGGATTATATTCTATATGAACTTCTATATAAATTGCTACCATTTAATTATGTATTACTATTTTGTTCTATATCTATTTCGCTTAATCTTTGTTGAATATTTTCATCTTGTTCTATTTCTCGTACTTCTTGTTCTATTTCTTGCCATCTTATTTTCACTTAATCTCTGTCTTATTTTATTAAGGTTCTTAGTAAGCTTTTTGTATCTATCATGATAGTATTTATTTCCTGTTTCACTAGTAGTTGTAATAAGTTTATGGCGAACATACCTCTCATATTGTATCCAGTAATTTCTTTCCTCTAATAATTTTCTTTTTTTCTTCTTGTAATTCCATTTATTCAGAACTACTTTCACTATTTGAGTATTGGTTAATAAAGTTAATATTTTCTAGTTCTGTTTCACTTTCTTCATCAGTTTGACTGACATAAAAGTCTTCATATTCATATCATTTATCATTATCTTCCTTTATCTGTTGTAGACTCATTATAAATTGTGTTGTATTTATATATTTTACACTTTTTTTCTTTAGCTTAGTGCATTTATTAGCATAATGTCCTTTTTCATTACAATTCCAACATTTACATTCTTTAAGTTTTTCCTCTTCTAATGGTTTTATATACTTTCTTTTCCTAAATTTTCTCTTATTATTTAATTTTTTTTTCCTGATTTCAGGGGTATTTCTATATTTTTAAACCTCTTTTTCTAAGGTTGGCGGACGACCCGACTCCCGCCCGACCCCGTCTCCGACTCCCGCCCGGTCCCGCCCGACCCCGCTCTAAAAAAAATTTAATCTGGCGGGACTCGAACTCGGGGACGGGACGATGTCTCGTCCCGCTGCATCTGAGCCCGCCCGGGGCCGCCGGGCCCGAGCCCGCCCCGAGCCCGTCCCGAGCCCGAGCCCGACCCCGACCCTTAAACCCCCTTTGCAAAAATGGCCGTTGCACCAACGGCCATTTTAGATTATGGCCGTTGGCCAACGGCCATTTTAGGCCCCCCCCCCTCCCCCAACCCCCCCTACCCCTTAATATTTATTTTTAACTCATAAGTTATTATATTTACACTTTAACCCAATTTTTCAACTATAAATAACTCATTTTCTCTTCATCTTTCTCACAAATCTTCCTACAATCTCTCTAATTTCTCAATATATCACTCTACATTATTTGCTAAATATTCAATTTTATTAATTCATTTGGGAATTGGGAGTGAAGTTGGCAACTAGCTTGAGGATCTTCCATCGAGCAAAGTTTCAATTTTCAACCTCTCGATTACACGTCGACGTTACGTCGGCGTTTGGTACATTCGTTCCTTCATTAAATTATTATTGTCTGTTTATTTTATTTAGCGCACTTAATTTTATTGTCTTTAATTATTTATTATCATAATTAAAATGGAAGGATTAAAAGGTATGTTTAAGGGTAAGGGTAAGGGTGCTTCTTCTAGTAGAGGCAACCAGGGCAAGTGGACTTCTTCTTGTCATCTGATTCCTACACAGATGATTTTGTTGATACTCAACATTTTCCTACAATACCATTAGATTTAGATGAGGAGTTATTTTCTGAACTCAAGAAGACTTTAATTTAGACGATGATCTAGACGATACACCCACTAATATTGATGACAACACGCCCACTAGTGCACCTTCAACTAAAATACCTCCTATTCCCCTAGTATGAGACGAGGTCCAAAGAAACGACCATTAAAATCAGATGCATGGACATTTTTGATAGGGACGTAGAGAATCAAGTAGCCATATGTAAAATTTGTAAAAATGTTTTAAAATTTAAAAGCTGGAAAAGGTCACGGTGGGACGGGGGTTTAATTAGACACGTAGTAAGTGCTCATCCACTAGGTATGCCCAATACCAGGCTTCAAAACCGGTGCGCATAACGCCCGCTCCATCGGGACAAGGTTCACATACCGACATCGTCCCGGACCAAGTACAGGGTCAAATTAACCCTATGACGGGGGGAATTGTAGGCTCTAAATACAACAAACATAGAGATAGGGAAGCAATATCAAAATTAGTTGCTGTGGAGGGTTTGCCTTTTTTATTTCCTTCATCTCCCGGTTTTATTCATTACATTAGAGATATATATAATCCTGCTTTTAACGGTTTTCCTAGGTCAACTGTTAAGAGAGATGTATTTAAATTTGCGCATGAATATCAACAATATTTACGTTTTTCATTATATCATTTTAATGGCAAAGTATCTATCACGTCTGATATAGGTCGTAGTACTAACGGCCATGATTATTTAACTGTAACTTGTCATTGGATAGATTATAAATGGTCTATGCAAAAACGTATTTTAGCGTATAGATATATAGATGATAGGCACACTGGTACTTTTATTGCAGAAAATATTTATCAAGTGTGCGATTATTACGGAATTACCGATAAAATTATGACTATTACATTAGATAACGCTTCTAATAACAATTACGCAATTACAATTTTTAAAAATAGTTTAGCTCCATCTTTTCCAGACCATTTTCATATAAAATGCGCGTGCCATATATATAACTTAATTGTAAAGGATGGTCTATCACTTTTTGAAGACATTCTTAGTAAAATACAATTTGCTATAAACTTTATTTTTAAAAGTAATAAAGTACAACGTAGAAAAGAATAAAAAACCTTGTCACGATTGTGGACTACCTTATAGAAGAATTCCACAAGAAGTATCGACTAGGTGGAATTCTTTATACGAGCAACTACTTGTTGCTTATGACTATAAATTACCTATAACTTTATTTTTTAACTCTCATAATAAAAACCCAGCTGATATGATTTTAGATAGTGATTGGGTAAAAATTTCCGAACTTATTGTATTTTTAGAGAAATTTTTCAAGCAACAAAAGAATTTTCCGTTATATATTATCCTACTATTTCAACTATGTTATTTTATATAACTCTAAAATTTTTATTACTTAGTGTATATATGGGAAAACCAGTTTATAAGGCAGCTATTAAAAAATGTTTGTCAAAATAAAAATATTTTATTCCTATTCCTTCTATTTATATTATTGGTTCTCAGATTAAATGCTACTATTAAAATAGATGGTACTAAATGACTAATTGAAACTATTTACGATTGTATAGAAGTACTACCACCTCCAAGTCCCAAAAATCTAAATCACCCACCACCTATTGACCAAACTAAAGAAGAAGTGTTGAATAGCGTAGAACACCAATGCAAAAATATATATAGATTTTATCAACAAGAAAATGCTAGTAACGCATCTGGCTACCATACCATCTTCTTCATCTTCAACACAACCTCACAAAAGACATGTTGTTTCGCGCTAGTATTGAAAGCCTCAGAAATAGAATGTGCGGCCGCACCTCTACTAACCAAATTAGCAAGTTGGATATTTTTGTTTTGCGTGGTTCTGCATCAGTATCAAGAAGTTATCAATGAAGATGGACAAGAATACTTGCTGAAATACTGGAGGGGGAATGAGAAGACCTTTCCGACACTTTCATTGATGGCTCGAGATGTTTTGAACATTCAAGCGTCATCAACTGCGTCGGAAAGCGCTTTTTCTGCAGTCAGATATCAAATAGGAGACCACAGACACTCATTGGCGGAGACAGCTTGGAAATTGCGTGATTATTCAGAGGTTGGATACGAGCGGAGCGGAGAAGGTGCGGTCAACCTGAGATCAACGAAGAAGATGATGAAAACTACAACGTAAATCTTAACCGAAGGTAGTGGAAGCGGCGTGGATCAATTTGACCAACAAATACCTATTCCAACCGAAGAACCACATGAAATCATCAAGCAATTAGAACAGATTTTTTGAAAATGTAATTTTTAATTGCAATTTTATTATGTAATTTGCAACTTTTGGACAACACCATAAAGTTGCAATTTAGATTTTAGACAATTGTATTTGTATTACAAAAAATCATATGTCTATTAAATAATATAAGAGGCACAAAAACAGTCTTGGGATGTTTTTATTACACTATCTTGTTTTGTTTATTGAGTTTTTATACATATGTTATTTAAAAAAAAAAAAGGAAAACCCGACCCGCCCTTCGCCGACCCGTCTGATATCGACGGATCGGGATCGACGAGGCTCGAGCAGTCCCGCCAGCACCCGACCCGCTAGGCCCGCTAGTCCCGATCTCGACCCCGGCTCGTCCCGCCCGACCCCGACCCCGCTGCATCTGCCCGCCAGACTGAGCCCTACACCGCCACCCCTACTTTTTTCTATAAGGTTTGTAATAAGGTTTGTGTTGTTGTTTGTCGTAATTATTATATTTTTATATCTCTTTCGTTGATATCTCTTATTTTATGACCTTTTTTATATTTCATTTCTTTCCTTTTATCATCACATCCAAATACTACAGTAAAACCTCTATAAATGAATATCATTGGAACCTGAAAAATTATTATCTTATACAGGGTTATTAATTTATAAAATAATTTTTATTTTGTACATTATATTTCTCAAATTAAATAATTAATTTTTTCGGTAACTAAGAAAATAAAATAAATAAACAATTAATTAATGATGGTGCATTGTATCTAAGTTTATTAATCTTGTCAAAAAGAAGTTTATTAATCTTGGGTTGGCGTGATTCAAAATAAAATGCATGTACATTAGAATATGAAGTGTTTCAAGTACACAATATAGAGTTTATAAATAGACACATGTACTTTAACTTCATATACCAAAATATAAAAATTCATATATTATATCTTCTCTTCCATGACTACTCATTTGAAATGTGTAAAGAAATCTACGCTAACTGGTGAGATGAGAAAAGCATTATGTGAGTACAAAAATAAAAATCATCAAGTTATGTAATTTTAGGAATGCATAAAGTTTGAAATAAAAATTGGTTAGGAAGTGCTTTATTTTATGAATTATATATGTAATTTTCATACTTATTTAATGAATTATTATTTTATATTTTCAGTGGGCCTCAAGGAATTTTTTTAAAATTATTATCTTATGCATTTATCTAGGTTATTATTTTATCCCATTGACCCAAGTCAGGATCGGAGAAAATTATTATTTAATCGAGGTTATTAATTTATCGAATATTCATTTATCGAGGTTTTATTGTAGTCTTCTTTCCGTAAATCCACATATTTCTATTAATCCTAGTTTCTTATCTTTTTAAATTTTTTGTTGCATTCTACATTCTTCACATTTTCGCATTAAGTATGCTCTTAGTACTCTTATTCTTTCTCCTAATGTATTTTCTTTTGGTTCTAGTTGGGTATATTCTTTTGATACTTTAGTATTATATGGTGTTGGTAAGTTATCATAATAAAGTTGTTGATATATTAAACCTTCTTGTGGTAAAAATCTTGCTTCATAAAAGAATTTACTAAAATTTATTGTGTATTCTGGTAATTTATTAATCTTACAACATTTCATGTTATTTATATTAATTATAATTTCAGTTTTTCTTTCTGCAAATACGTTTTCTCGTGCTACTAACCATTTTTCTCCTAAAAATTCTCTTTTTAGTACAATATCAAATATCATTAGCATAGATTTCCAATATCTTGCATGGCTAAATATTTCTCCTCTTAATTGGTATGCTATAGATTCCATCCAATATGCTACTTTTTCCAATTAATATTTTAGTATTAAGTCATAAATGTAATCTATGTTGTCAGTATTTGTAGAGTTAATTAATGCTATATACATTCCAAAGATTCAAATAGTTTATTCTTCTTCCTATTTCTTGTTCATCATAAACATTGTCTAAATCTAGGAAATATCCATTAAAGTTTACACATTGTGACATTGATTCTACAAATTCTTTAAATTCAGCTTGTTGTTCTACTGATATGTGTTATGGTAATTTAGTACGCTTTCTTGTTATTATTTCTAAATTATGGTCTATTAGTTCTTTTTCAGGATAATAATTAGTATCTTCATTTATTATATCATCTGTTTCTACTTCTGTTTCTATAAGTCTATTAAATTCATCTTCTACATCGCTTTCAGGTTCTTCTTCTATGACTGCATTTACACTTTTCATTTTTTGCAAAGCCTCTATTATTTGGTTATTTTCTTTTACTATCTCTGAGTTTTTTTCTTCCTTACTTCTTCTATGAATTCTGCTACTTGTATTTCTTGATTAATTAATTTAATATTACTATCTTTGTCTGTATTACTTTCAGTTTTTTCACTACTAGTTATACTTTCATCACTTCTTTTAATAATTTTTCTTACCTTCTTTTTCCCCTTTAACCTTATCATCTGTTCCCTAAGGATATATAATTTTTCAAGTTCTTGTTTTACTTCATTCAATTCTTCTCTTGTTTGTTTTAGTTCTACCTTAGTTTTCTTTAGTATTTTCTTTGTATCCTTAAACTTATGTTTATATTTTTTATATTTACTTAACCATTCTTCATTATTATGTGATCTTAATTTTGTATTTTCTGTCTTTGATTCACATATTTGTTGTTCCTGTTTATCTAATTTCAGGTATAAGTATTCCGTGGCTTTTTCTGTGTCATTTAAGTAGATGTTTTCACCTTTTGAATTGTTATTATTATTTGGTGTAGTTTTAAGGTCTTTTTTCTTTATATGTTCATATTTGTATCTTTCTTTCTCTATTATATATTTTCATGGTTTTTAAGAAATGTAATTACGCTATGTTCTTGATTTTTCATTAAAATCGTCCCTTTTTATTTAATATTGCTAGACTATCTAATGTTTTCTCTACTGGTTTTGATAATTTAGGTTTTATTTCACTTATATCTACCATTATAGGTTCATTACTTCTTCTCCAAACATCTATTGATACTAATTCTGATTGTTTAGTTGTAGTGTTAACCACCTTTTCTATTTGACTTGTACTAAGTTCATTTCCTTCTATTACTTCCTTACCTTTATTTATATCTGCTACTAATATATTAAGTTTTTCTAATAATATTTTAAATGTTAGTACCTCATATACATTCCATAATCTTGTCAATTCTTCTCTTATCATTTTTTGCACTTGTGTCTGGTTTTCTTTTATTTCATCCATTATTACTAGAATGTTTTTTATTTGTTCTTTTACTATTACTTCTTTCCATATTTCATCGATTTTTTCGTTAGGGTTACTCGGGATTATTTATTCGCTTCTTCCATCAGTTTCCCATATCTATCTATATTTTATCAAATTTATCACATTGTCAATTGTTTTATATCATTTTCTAATTTCATCTCCTTTGCATTGTATTCTAGGTATTTAAGTTGAGAAAATATTTCTTTTGATAAAGATATTTTTTTTGCTTTTAATTTTTGTTTCTTCTTTACTATTTTTCTCTATATGTTCACATTTTATTTATAAATCTACTTTTTCCTTGGTCATTTATTTCAATTCCTTCGTTATTAATTTTGTAATCTATCATGGTTAAAAAAGTCACTTCCTAATAATAATTTATTAAAACTATCATATTCTATTACTCCGATATTTATTTTCTATTCTAGATCTTGGATTTTAAATTTTAAATTAATACTTTTGATAATTATTATTTCTCTTTCATTTTCAGGATAATTATAAGTTTGTGGTTCTATTAAATTGCAATCGGTTTTGCTAATTTTACTTATATGTATAAAACTCTTAATAGCTCATGTATTTATTTCAGTTATACAATAAGTTGTTATTATATCATTAAATATTATTAGTTTAATCCTTAATCTATTACTGAGTATATTTATTAAATCTAATATTCTAGGTTGTATGCGTCTTAAGCTAGTTTGTCTTGATATCATTGGTTCTTTGATAATACTTAGTCTAGATCCTTCTATTTTTGGTATTAATCTTTTTGATGGTGTAGTTTGTCTTGATATCATTGGTTCTTTGGTAATACTTAGTCTAGATCCTTCTACTATTTCTTTTCCTTTATCCATTCCTTAACATGTTATTGTATTTATATTGTTCTTCTATGACATCATTTAGGTCGTTTAATTCCTTATCTCTTCTAATTATTTCTCTTAATTTTTCTTCTCTTTGTTTCATATTTTCTTCCTCTTTTTGTCTTAATCTTTCATCTTTTAGTGCTATCATGTTTCTTAAGGTTTTAATAGTGTTTTCTTGTTCACATATTTGTTGGGAATTTTCTAGTAAACGTTGATCTCTATCTTTTATAAGATCTATACTCATTCTACAACATATGTTGGTTTGTATCTCTATGGTATGTAAACGGTTTTTCAGCTATTATTTGAAGTTCTATTAATTTATTTTCATCCATATTGTTATGTAAACAGCCATAATTCTTCTTTTAAACCTTCTATTCTATGACTGCACATATATATTTCACTATTTAAATGTAGTCATTCTCTATAAGCTGTTATGTTATCATCTACCAATTTATTCAATTCTTCTAACGATAATGTTTCTTTTCCTTTTATTAGCAATTCATCCTAAAGTTTCATTATCAATTCATTTTGGTTTCTATTTTCTATCAACAGTTGCCTTATCTGTTTGCATAACCATTTTGTTTTATTTAGCATGTTAATCTTCTCAAAAGACGGGTGTCTCTTCATTTTAATAACTCTATTCCTTTAGAAGCTCTGATACCATTTCGTACCGCGGAACATATCGTTTCAGTTTCAAGAGCCTGAAAAGGCGTACCTTGAGGACCCGACGACTGGTACCTATCAGTTTGCGATCCTTGGCAACCGAGGTTGATGCCTCGTGCACGAAGGATGTGCTATACGGAGAGCCTCGGTTCGGGTCAGATCCCGAGTGAGATGCTCTAGACTCTTTATTTTAATATGCCATGTGAATATTCGAAGAATGATATTGTCCGTGATCATAGGCAAATTTCGAATTTATAATTAATTTATGAGTTCCTACATTAATTTTTTTATAATTAAATATTTATAAATATTAGGTATGAGGAAACATTATTGGGTCCTCGAGACCGGTATGTATAGCTTTAGATTTGTCTCTGTGTGTCACCGTCTGGTATTGTTTAGTTTGACAGTTTCAACGGGATAAAGAGGTGAGACAAAATATGATAGGATGGATGAGATTCTTCTACTTTTAATCAAAAGTTTCTGATTTGGTGTGAGTCTAATTTAATTACGTGAGCGTATTTCAGATAATTCTTGAGTTAAAGGTCTATCGAAATAACCTCTCCACTCCACAAAAGTAGGAGCAAAATTTGTATACATCTTATTCTCCCCAAACACCACTTATAGAATAGAATTACTCGACATATTTTATTATTATCATAGTGTATTTCGGATAAGAAAAAGAGGCCCATCCCTCAAAATGTATCATTACACTTACATCATCATTTGCCACACGTTAGCTAATCAAGAATGATTGACGGTGTTAAATCCAAAAATAGACTAAACAAACAAAAGAAAGAAAGAAAGAAAGAAAGAGAGGTATATAAGTCAAATTAGTATAACTATATTGTTCATGCCTAATTACAACACTTGTCTCAATCTAGCTAAAAGGCAAAACTGTCCCATTTATCCATTTTGTTAGATACATATCCTCCAATTTGCTACTACTCTTTCTTCGTGACTGTGTATTCAGTGTCGAATAGCTGACACACTTATATTGTATGACACATTATATTATAATTATACCGAAACTTTTTTGGGATTAGAAGTTATTATCGATATTTTGTAGAGGGATATTCTTAGATGTCCCATTGATACTCAAAAAATGGTTTACATACTTAATTAAGTTTATGATTAACTCTTCTTTAATAGTTTTATATATTTTTGCAGGATCAAATTATTTAAAAATAAGTCAACCTAATCGCTTACCTTTGAAAAGGCTTTCAGAGGTTCGTCTTATACCAAAGGATTTATATATAGTTGTTTGTCGCTTCCTGCATTTGCATATGAAAAAGACAAATAAATAATCCGTTGAAGTCGATCGAACTACATTAACCGTATACTGTAAATGATATTTGCACTATCACTAAATATCAAAATCAAATAGTGTTATGCATATTTAATTTTTTTCCGCAAATCAATTAGTTAAATGTCATTATCTAGTTTCGCACCGCCCATTAAATATTGGGCCAGATGGGTCAACTTCTAACCCAACTTGGTAAAAACTAAAAACCCAAAGATATCTAACTGGTCCAACAAAGTAACTTCAAGCCTTAACCATGAGTAGGGATGACAACGGATCGGATCTGGACCGAATCCTACTAGATTCAGATTCAGATTCAGATTCAGATCCGTTTTTCATACCTGAATCTAGATCCAGATCCGGATCCAGATTCATCGGGTCCATAAAAATCAAATCCAAATCCGGATCCACGGATCGGATCGGGATCCACATGTAAAAAAATTTGTCTTGAGAAGATTTTTTTGAATTGACAAACGATTTTTACTTAGCTAAAAGTTTATTATGTTTCAATTTTGAAATCTTCATATGACATATATTGTTCGTTGTCTCGTTTTGGTTGTGAGCTATTAAATGAAAATGTTGGACAATGACAATAGTTGTGGAAAATGCTGACTAGTATTTCCACAATGCAGAACTTGCATGTGCTTGAAATCTTCACAAATGAAGTGAATATAATTTTAACTACTTGTCTATGGAGATGTTAGTCATTCACTAATATAACATTGATTTTATTATCGAAGTTACCTCTTTATTTTTTGGTTTTTGAGTTAACGCGGGGATAAATTAAACTTGTTTTGAGAATTAAACTTGCAAGGATGTGCTTAGCAATTTTAAGAAAATACTTATAAAATTACATTCTAGGTTATGAATATATTTAATAAAAAATGAATCCACGGGTTGGATCTGGACCGGATACGGATCCGTCCGGTCCAAATTTTGAAAATTCATATCCTTTAAAACGGATCTGAATCCACCGGATCCTGACCGGGTCCAGGATCCACTTCCATCTCTAACCACAAGGGGTCATTATTCCTCAAAAGCCCGAAAAAGAAAAGGAGGAGGAAGAAGATAGTAAGATTTACATAAGGTAGCCAATTTTACATGTGTTATTTAAATTATATTCAGTTTTTAAATACATTTAATTTTCAATCAGTATCGATGTATCATAAATAATAAAAATTAGAGATTAATAGTAGCATTTAAACCTCTACCATAATAGTAAGGGTTCGAATCTCCTTCCTCATTTTTCTTTCCCCTATCCCTATGTAATAAATTTTTCTTTTTCTTTTTTTATTTAAAAAAGAAATCTCTGCCGAATGATCCCCCAATTTCTTGGTGTCTGAATTTCAATATATCACGATCTTTATTGTTATATAGAAGGAAGGCTTCAATTCACAAATTTAGTCCTAACCACAAAAGCTACACTAACGACTGAAAAGAAAAAGGAATAATCTGGTGCTAAATTCTATTAACTACTATCCTAAGATTAATTAGCTTCTCTGAAGAGGATTCTATTGGTTAATTTTAATATTCCAACTCCAAATACTTGTAATCCCAACTTCAAAACCTCTTGGACTAAAGTTATT
Organism: Anisodus acutangulus; assembly: GCA_029783415.1. Taxonomy (NCBI): domain Eukaryota; kingdom Viridiplantae; phylum Streptophyta; class Magnoliopsida; order Solanales; family Solanaceae; genus Anisodus; species Anisodus acutangulus. The sequence goes on from CM056512.1 coordinate 29,142,932, forward strand.
AAACTTCAGATGTACTAGTTTGGAGTTCACAGTGACCAAATAAAAAAATTCACTAAAAAAGTTCAAGATTTAATATATATGTATTTAAAGTAATATTTAATTTATATAATTATTTATATGCACATGAGCAATATTTGACGAAGGATATCCAACTGATCATTGTCTATTGTATGTCGCTACGTCACTGGATGTTGGGGACTACCCATCCTAACTTCATACTCAAATGTCTGAAGCCCGACATTGCCAACTCAACATTTGGATTTGAAGTAGGAAAGTAGTCTTATAACTTTTGATCCTGCCTGCTTCATGACAAACTAAAAGAAATAATCCTCTTGATTATTTTAATTAATTGAATATGTATATATACTGTTGGGATTCTATGGTACTTTATAAAGTAGTACGGGAAGTAATAACTATTACAAATGTTCGAAAGGATAAATAAATTGTCAATCTTCAAAACTGCCGCATGTGTGGTGTGTCTTGAATTTTGATCACCTTGCAGAGCCAATGTTGAGAACTGCCGCAAGTTTGTTGTGTCTTGAATGTTGATATCCTGAAATCAAGAAACAACTAAATCTGGATGGTTACAACGTTGTGTGTTGAGTCGAGGATAGCCCTCTATCCTTAAGACAAGATTGCCCCGTATATATGCTTTTACGTTAGCGGGCAATAGTCTCCCAAGATAAAACAACACTTTAATCTCAACACTACAAAGCCAATAGGTTGAGCCTGTCGAAGAAAACAAATATGACTTGACTTGCTGAAGATATGGAATAGGAAGGAAGAGTTTCTCTTTACTCTTCTCTTTTGTCTCTGTGTATATAGTGTGTCTCTGTAGTGTATATCTTGTGTATATGAGGGTGTTTACTCATCGCTTTTTCCACACAGTTTTACTCACTGTTTTGTGGTATTTTCGTGACTGTTTTTATGCTGTTTTTCAGTCAGTTTTGTGAGTCTTTTTCGTCTGTTTTCTGGCCTGTTTCTTGCTTGTTTTTCGTCTATTTTCTGCCACTGAATTGAGCCAAAGAATGCTCAATATATAGCAAGGAGAAGGGGTTGTACAACTGCCCAAAACATGGCTGTTAATGGCCATTAGGAGGCCATTAAAACAACCAAGTAAAGGCAGTAAATGGCCATCAAGGAGGTTGATTTAAGGTTGTTCATGGCCAAGTAATGGGCTGTTAATGGAGGAGTTAATCAGCCAAGTAATGGCTGATTAATACCTAAAAAAACAGTCCCAACGGTAGGCTTTCTGCCTTCTGTCAACTTCCCAGAAACTCTGGGGACCAAACTATAAATATTGAAACTTCAGGGACCAAACTGTACATATGAAAGAATTTTGGTCCAAACTGTACTCTCTGGTCCAAAAAGATAATATTAGAAAGGCCCACAGCCCACAGCCCGTGAACCGGATGGGCAGGCGGCGGCGCGCGTGTGGGCTTAGCCTTGAACCCAAGCACATCTAGGTCTTCCCTCATTTAAACACATGGGATATCCCTTGGGGATCCAAACCTTTTACCACATTAGAGACTTATATAGAGAGCAATTCTTCCTATTCCCACCGATGTGGTAGATTTGTCCCACACCACATTTTCATGTCTCAAACACCTTACTTCGAGGACCAATATCTCTTTCATTTCTCAACGAAATTAGACGATTCTTGGCCATACGGTCATCTACTCACTTCGTAGATCATGCATGTGCGAAGAGACAAGGTCTCCAACATGCGGAACACTAGTGTTTAATTCATCAAAGATGGGTGGACGCATCTCCCCGCCAAAGGCTAATTTCCAACATATACAAGATACAAAATAGGAGAATCCTATTCCTATTCTATTCCTAAAATCTTATTCTACCATAATTCTAACTCTACAATTATGGTAGTGTATATTCCTAATTATGGTAACAAATACATTACAATATACTACACATTTTTTCCTAATATACAATATTCTTACCTTGTCTAATATTAACAATTACCAAAATCGAGAGCCACAATTATGGGCAGAATCCGAGAGCTCAATAAGGAAATATACACATGTATATTGTGTGTATATTGCCTTATTTAACACAAACTTTTAAGGTCAAACATCAAAACTTGTTGAACTTGAAGTTTTGCTCAAGAAAGAGCGAGATTAAAAGTTCAAGATCAATCACTTTCAAGACCATTCTTGTAAATCACTACATTTAAAATTAGACTTGACAGTTTTCAATTTCAAATCATCGCGCTTTTCAATTCTAGTGTAGTAAGTGTAAGATTAATTACTCCATCTGTCCCAATTGTACGATATACTTTCCTTTTTAGTCAGTTAAAAGGAATGACACATTTTCTTATTTGACAATAATTTAACTTTAAACTTTATATTTTATGGTTAACGAGATGATCTATAACTATATAAATATTGGCTTGTCTTAGACCATAAAATTCAAAAAGACTTTTTTTTATTTTTAAAATTTTATACACAGTTAAACTATATCATAAAAATTGGCATGGGAGTATAAACATTGCTTATTTTGTAATTTTCAATTTATTCTTCAAATAACTGTGCTCCAAACATTTATATATGTACTTGCCCTCGAAAATGAAAGGAAAAGAATATTCCAACCAAAAAAAAACGAAAGAAAAAAGAAAATAATAAAGGGGAACCTCATTTTGCGTCTTTGTCGTGGAAATAGACAAGGCAATCAATTGTTTGTACAATCGAAAACAACAGTTGAACTGTCCCCTTAGCGGGGCGGCAAAAGAGGGAAATTGTGGAGGCTCAAAACTTGGTGGGAGCCATTACCTTAGTTTGACATAAGCTGAAGCTGGATATAAAAGAAAAAAAACGATAGTTGAGCTCCACCGACCCCCCCCCCCCCCCATTTTGGTTGTTTGAGATAGAGAGGCAAAGGTGGATTCTTGAAAATCTTAGCACATGGCAACCGGAAATGGGATTTTAACCACTACAAAGGTCCGATCTTGTTTAACCATTATGACATTTCCACTAAAAATTCGATCTTTTTAATATTTTTGGCATTTTAATTCTAAAGATTGTATCTTTTTAATGTTTCTGGCATTTTTTTATTGTAAAGATTGTATCTTTTTTCTTTTTTAAATTTATTACATAGGGTAGGATTTTTTTTTCATTACATAGGGTAGTAGAACGGGAAACGTGAAGGGAGCTCACAGTAGTTCTACCTATAGAAAAAGGATCATGAAAAAGGCGATCAGAATGGTACTCGAATCCATTTATGATCTCGAGTTTGCACACATCGCACTTCCGCTCGGGTCGAGGCTTCCACTCCGTCCTAAGACGGATCAATGAAGAGTGGGAACCTCTTGCTGGTTTTTGGAATTCGACATCAGGAAGTGGTGGGATTCGAATCCTCACCATGTTGAAAGTTCAGTTAGCTAACCAACTGAGCTACTAAATTACTACGTAAAGATTGTATCTTTTCTATGTTCCTGGCATTTTTATTCTCTGTTTTTTGATTGATCCAACTTGCTGGAAAAAGGGTATTTTGAATTTCTATACCTGTCTATGTTAGCTAGTGGGGGCGGGCTTTCCTATGGTTCAACATGACTGCAAGTGGACTTAGCCTTTATGGGTTTAAACTGACTACGACCAAAGTCGTGGCTACTTTAACCAAAAAAGGGCGACCCCCTATTCCAAAAGAAGTACCATGTCCGAGCAATAAAGCAAATGCTACTGTGTAGATGTTCCATTTGATGTTTCATTTTGCTATTCAGAGTTTTATTGTAAGCAAATGTTGCTATTTAGAATGTTTTTTTTGAAAGAAAATTTTATATGGTAAACCCCTCAACCTCCCCCCCCCCCCCCCCAAATCACCAGAACCTGTGAGTAGCCATTTTCCGCTATGCTACTTGGTGATTTGATTCCCAACTTTTATGGTTTGAGATAGAGGGTCCTTAACATTAGTTTAATCCCTCATTTTTCAGTTGCTATAGAGATGTTTCATTAGAGTATTTAGAGTTAATTGTTTGTGATCCATGTATTAGATAATGCCTCCATATAAGGGGTAAGGTCTGCGTACACTCTACCCTCCCCAGACCCCACTTTTATTGTATGTTGTTGTATTAGATAATGGTTATCGATCAAGTTAGGATTAATGATGGGTGTTTGCAATGTCTCTCCGAGAAAAATATTTTGATTAGGGTAGTAAATGGTATCTCTGAGTGTCTCTAAGAATCATGTGATATGGGAAATAAATTTGATGTTCGTTTTCTAATCTTGCTATTGGTTTTAGTTCATGAGTAAGTATTTCATTATACATAATATAGTTTCACACCAAAGTTGTGACAATTAACTCGTATTTAAATTTGTGGTTCTGACACTTGGATTGTTGAGGTTAAAATTCATCATCTTCTCTTTTGTACAAGTTACATAATAAAGTTGGTCTTGCTAGAAACTTTTTACTATCAATTACTGTGCGTGTGGAGAGTAGGACTGATATGGTGTATAAGAAATTACTTGTTTATTCTTAGCTGGATGACTTGAGATGGCTTAGTGCATTTGATAGATGTATGGCTAGTCAAATTTAGAAGCTATTTATGGTAACAGTGGTCAATTAATCTATTTAATTGATTCAGATGGTTTTTTTGTAACACTCATGATCTTCATCGGTTTTTCAGGGTCAAGAAAAACAAAATATGTCAATCTCAGAGGGGGAAATTTTCGACCTATGTGGACCTGTGCACCTAACTGCTATTGACTGGTGTGTAAGTTCTTTTCCATGTTTTTTTGTTACATAAAGGATTTGCATATCATAAAGGTGATGGAATTGTCCGAGATGTAATATAGTGTAAAATCCTAATTATATATGAAACACTATGAAATTAATGGAATTATCAAAATTAGCATGATATCGTGCTAATAGAATGGGTCTTATGCTCGTTCTCTTTCGGCAATAAGTTTCCTTGATCTTTCACCCAATAAACAAAATAGATACTCTACAAGAAGCAAAGAAGTATTAGAAGAGCTAATATTAGCTTGAACTATATGCATTCGTTTTTACCTTTTCCAAATTATGAAGCTTAATGCTATTGTTTGGGAAATAATTATGAAGCTTAATGCTATTGTTTGGGAAATAATTATGAAGCTTAATGCTATTGTTTGGGAAATAATTATGAAGCTTGAACTACATGCATTCGATACTTTCTCTGCTATTTTCCAGAGACAGTTGTTATGAGTAATATTTTGTCTGCTACCTAATGCAGGGAAAATGTTGCTCATCGACGATCTGTGGCTGCCAGTTTGGTTCAAGGTGTCTACATCCTAGAGCGTGACAAGCAAGAAAAGTGGCAGGGAAGTCAAGCTCTTGCTCCTCCGTGGTGGAAACATTTCCTATTTGAGTTATATCGTGTGCTTGTTGATGATGTTGATTCCTGCATTTTTGGTGCTATATATAAATTCGCACCCTCAAAATCTTTTTTCGGTGGTTCCAAAGATAAAAGCCAACAACGGTTTGTTATTGCTTTCCGTGGAACCTTAACCAAAGGTGATGCATTTACACGAGATTTACAATTGGATGTCCACATAATCAGGAACGGACTTCATCGGACGTCTCGGTTTGAGACAGCCATTCAAGCTGTTCGACATGTGGTTGCCACGTATGGAAGCTCAGATGTCTGGCTAACTGGTCATTCCTTAGGGGCTGCAATGGCAATGCAAGCTGGCAAAACCATGGCAAAGACAGGTGTATTTCTAGATGCATTTTTGTTTAATCCACCGTTCTTGTCTGCCCCAATTGAAAGAATTAAAAGATAAAAAAGTGAAACATGGGATCAGATTTGCGACCAGTGTTATACCAGCCGGACTTGCTTTTGCTGCAAAGCATAAAAACGTGAATACTCGATCTGGAGAAGATACATTTGTTGCATTATCTGCGTGGACCCTGTGCCTATTTGTGAATCCATCCGACCCCATCTGCGCAGAATACATCGGCTACTTTGAACACAGGGAAAAGATGGATACAGTGGGAGCAGGAGTTATCGAGAAGGTAGCAACCCAACACTCGCTCGGTGGTCTTGTCTTGAATTTCATGGGCAAAGAGTGTGACGAGCCGTTGCACCTTATTCCATCAGCCAATTTAACAGTTAATTTGTCGACTCCGACGGAATTCAAAGAAGCTCACGGGATTCACCAATGGTGGAAACCTGCTTTACTTGTCGAGTCCAAGAAACACCAGTTCACATGAATGATGGTATAAAACAAATACCATACACACGACAGATGGTATGTGTGTCTAATTTGTTCACCTGCTCGGGTAAACTTATAGTTATCAACACATTACATTTTGCTCTTAGCTTAATGGCCATGTCTTCTACTGGTGCTAAAATTGAAATAGTGCATATACTACTCATTGTGTGTATGTTTCTTTAGAAATTATATCCTTTCCTTTCCTAGTCATTTTCAGAATTTGATTCATCATGATATTGTTTTTGTTATGTAAGTATCCCTTGTGACATTTTTGTTTGGTATTTTGTTTTAGAACTAATGTCGCGTTTCAAGGGAACAACTTTTGAGATTCTTTTCACCTTTTCAGAAAACTAGTTTGTCCAGTGTAGTCCTCATGGCAGAGGAATAGATTAGGAAGATTTCCCTATTATCTTTCGAATATACATAGAACAATAGTTAAATAAGTACAAGTGTTACACTCACACATCCAAGAAGGAACTTGGGGGGAAATGGAGAGGAGCCTGATCTAAAACTATCATATTTGTAAAAACATAGTAAGATAAATTTCAAGACCTTATACAGTCAAACCTCTCTATAACAACGTTGTTTGTTCCGATATTGTTTGGCTGCTATAACAAAATGTTGTTATAGAGAACATATAATATAACATAACATGAAAGATCGGTTCCATATGAAACATGGTTGTTATAGTAAAATGTCGTTATAGAAGATTACTGGTATAGAGAGGTCTGACTGTATAAAGACTAATGGGGGATCGATGTCCTTTTTGTATATTGTCCGGTCATCAATGAAACCTGCAGGTATCCCTTATCTGGTTTGTCACAGCAGCCATTGAAGGTCTTTTATTTGGATACTTGAAAGTACAGCAAACTGCAAGCTGTAACAATTGGACCATTTGCTCAGCATTATTCTGGTCATGTTTAGGCAGCATGTTATCGAAAACATCGATGATCAGCTTCTCTTGAAACATGGAACGGATCCACTTGGGTAAATCTACTCCTTTGTTCTTGGTAAATGCATCTAGTGGAGCCTTATCAGTTAATAGTTCCAAAAGCAGAACACCAAGCTATAGACATCAGACTTTTGTGAGACTTCATAAGCATTTGTCACTTCTGGTGCACGATAACCAGTCACGAGCTCTAGTTTTGTGTCGGGAGAAAGAATTCGTGCGATTGAAAACTCAGATAGACGAACACCTGATAAAGAGTCAGTGAGGAAAACATTGGATGATCTTATGTTTCCATGGCAGAAATTCGATAGCACGGGCAACCCCTTAGGCAATGCTACTTCTTACTTCCCAAGTGATTGAGACCTTGCTCTTACCTTCATTCCCTATATATGGATATCAAAACAAAAAGTCAGTCCTCTCCATAACAGCCTTCCTCTATAACATCATTTTACTATAACCATGTTTTATGTGGAACGGTCATTCATGTTATTTTATATTATATCTCTATAACAACATTTCGTTGTAGCAACCAAAAAATATCGGAACTAAGTTATAAAACAATCATCCTCTATAACAATATTTCACCATAACTGTCATGTTTTCTGTGGAACTGATCGTTTATGTTAAGTTAAATTATATATTCTCTATAACATCATTGTGTTATAGCAACAAAAATATATCGGAACAAATGATGTTATAGAGAGATAATGATGAAGAAGACACTATGCAAACGGAAAGCTAAGCTGCCCATTCTAACATAATCATATACAAGAATTTCACTCTGATGCCAACAATAACCTCTAAGAGGAAGCAAATTTTCATGAACAGCCTTGCCTAGTTCAACTTTTTCTTTGAATTCTTCCTCAGGTAAGCAACCAACCTTCAATCTTTTCACAGCCACTGCATTTTTCCCTTGCAACTCTGACTTATAACTCATCCCGAAAACACCCTTACCGATAACCCCGGCCGTTGAACGTAACAAATTTTCTACTCCATAGCCTCCATCATCACCAAAAAATACCAATTCAGTGCCCACAATATCTGTTGGACTCCAAGGCATTGAGTTCTGATTTTTTTCTCCAAAAAGAAGAAGATAAAAGTATAGAAATGGGAGACTTCAAGTATATGCTTGTATACTTTCTAGCTGAATGGTCTAATGAACATTTGGTTTGAACCTTTGCCAAGGGAATTAAAAGTGTGAAAAGTCTTGGCTGAAATTCCAATTTTAATGTGAAAGAAAATATTCACTCGTCTTGAATATTGACCTGTTCTTTGGTGGATGTTCAGATTAATCCACAAGAAGTTTCTTAATACAAATAAAGAAAGTTCAATGAATTTTCTCAGAGGACCTTAAGTAGATTTTAAAAGTTTGGCGAAATAGACTATTAATCTCTCATCAACATGGAAAGAAATCATTTAACGTATTTTTTAATCTATGTTGAAATTTGAATCTTGTTTACATGATTTTTTCCCCTACTTAATTGATAACTAGACCACACTCTTAAAATTACTCCTGAATGGATCCATTTGTTGAGCGTGGATTTGTTCATTGTTGAATTAAATTAGGTGATTTCTTTCTATGTTCTTGTGCTGAGGGTTTACCGGAAACAATTTCTCTACCCTATCTGCATCCATTTTACCCTCCTCAGATCCCACAATTTCACTAGATATGTTGTTGTTGTTGATGATTTCTTTCTATCTGTCCAAATTTTGATGGACAAAGTTATGTGATACATGTGCCGGTAGAAGATAACACGTTCCCCGTAGAATTAGTGGACAAGCAAACTAATTACTACGATTATTAAAAAAAAGTTAAATGTTGTTGAAAACCTTTATCAGTATGTCTAGTAATGTTAAATTGTGGTTGTAGTTAGGGATGGCAACAGATCGGATCTTACTAGATCCAGATCCAAATTCATTTTTCATACCTGGATCCAGATCCAGATTCATTTTTCATACCTGGATCCAGATCCATTGGATCCACGGATCAGATCTGGATCTACATGTAAATTTTTTTGGCTTGAATAATATTCCCACATGTTGAAACTTTTATGACAAAATGAAACGCAATCTGATTGAAAATATGATTGAGTTCATTCAATCAACCTACACAAACATGACACCATTCTTCCAAAATACTGAACAAAGTTTTAGCATAACAAGAAAATAAAGACGATTGACTTCATTAGTGATGTTGAACATGTTGCAACTTTGAGCTAATTTTTGAAGGCTTTAGTGATGCTCCACTTGTAGTTCTACTGATTGACTTTATTAAACAACATAAAACAATGTCAGTCATATATCAAAAGTCTCAGTTTTTTTTTGCTGATCAAACAAATGAGAGAAAGATACTTAAAGCTTACGTCTAACATATTTAAGAAAGGAAAATTAAAAAAAGAGTGATAATTTTTCTTTTTATAGAAATGAAAATATGAAAAACTGCAGAGAGCATATAGGTAAAAGAAATGAAACTTCAAAGACAAATTACATGGATGTGTGACTTGTGCCTTATCCTGGTTCAACCCTTTACCCAATACATAAATTATGAAAAAAATTTAAGAAAATACTTATAAAATTACATTCTAGGTTATGGATATATTTAATAAAAAATGAATCCACGGATCGGATCTGAACCGGATACGGATCTCAAATACAAGATCCAAATCCGATCCGAATCCGAATCTGTCAGGTTCAAATTTTAAAGATCAATATCCTATAAAACGAATATGGATCCACCGAATCCGGATCGAATCCAATATCCATTGACATCTCTAGTTGTAGTAGTACTAATTGTTGGCAAGTAGCATTGGATGGTATATTAGATCCGTTTCTGCTTATATACAGAAAAAGGTTGAAAAAGAAGTTCCCTACAAACTCTAAAGTCTAAACCCAAGGACCTAATCCCACAAAGAAAATGAAAATTTTGTACAAAAGGACACCATCAATAATTGCACTTTTTTTGAAGATTGGTCCATGCAATGTCCTTATTTCCTGTTGTACCCACTACCCAGTATTCACGGGCTCTCCACTATTTGATATCGGGTTCAAGATTTAAAATTTATTTATTACTATAAATATCAAATTTAAAATTTATAGATATTTATAATGAATTTAAGTTAATATATAATAGGAGTAATAACTACATTCGCAATCAAATATTTGCTTATATTAAGTGAATATTTGCTAATATTCACAATCAATCGATCAAATGAATTCAGATGAACCTATAACTTATAAATTAACTCCGCTCCTTGTCACTACTCATGCTCGGGAAGCACAAGCTTTGTTCGTGCCCATTTCCCTCACCTAATCACTGTCTTTTTTTAGATAGTGATGCATGTGTTAATTTGTGTACATCTCAATTATCTTATTAAATACTTGATATGAATATCTTGTATTAGTATTGATATTGAGTAATTATATTCATCAAAGTTTAGACAAATTTAAAAATATTTGAACATCAATCTTGATCCTGCATGATTTTTATCGTACTTCATTTTCGGTATACTACTATCTTAATCACCCACTATTAATATTCATTTGATGTCATTGACATAACAGATGTGTTTCTAATCTATTTTTTCTATTTCTTTTTTATATATGAAAAGTTCAAAAATTATCATATAATAATTCAAAAAAATTGCAATAGAAAAGAAATAAGGGAGGTTTATGATTATTTTGGAATATTTTCTACTAAGTAATTTAGAATTCATGAAGATAATCAATTCGATAGTTGTTATTATCCTCTTAGAACTCTCCATTTCCATCCCAAGTTGTTTTTTCCTTTCCAATAAGACTTTTGCTTTACTTTGGTATATCCTTAATCTGCTTTTTAGTAGTAGTATACAAAATTGGCACTACTTACAAAAGCTTATATCTTTTGCCAATCAATAATCATTAACGTTAAACAGAAAGAAACAAAGAATATCCTTTCCAGCTAAAGTTGCTCATAAAACTCCAAACACTTTCATCTTTTCTACTTTAATTTAAAAAAAAGGCAAACTTCAACATATGTAGCAACAATAGGAGTTTTTTTCCTTTCTGTTATCTTCTTATTTATGATTCCAAAACATATTTAAATGGACAAATGTTGAAATAAACACTCAATACTACATTAGAGAATCCATTTTCTAAGTTTGGATAGATCAAAGAACCTAAGACTCACATGTTACCCAACAAATTTAAAATTAAATTGGTGGAGCGGTATTTACTCTTTTCTTAATCAGATATTTAGATTCGCCCCCTCTTTAAATATGAAGTCGACTTGTTAGAGAGCATTTTCTCCAATATAAAACTTTTTGATGCAAATTCGAGTTTAATTGGACCAATATGGATACAGAACACCGAATGACCAATCAGAATAATTTAAAAATAATCTTCAACAATAAAAAAAATAATAATACACCTATTTAACTAAAACATTTTTTACACTTCCTCTGAAAATTCATCACCAAACACAAAAAAGAACGAACCCCCCAAAAAAAAAAAAAAACTCAGAACTAAAAAAACTAACAGTGGAAAGCTGTAACAGATCCATCACTCAAAGAAATATCTATTCTACATTCAGCTTTAGTCTCCACATGATGTGTAAAGAAATGGAGCACTCTGACCCGACCCGCCATTTCAAGTCTCGACTCTACCTCCATACTTGAGCCGACCGGAAACCCACTTAACCCATCAGTCACGGTAGGTCCCACACTCTCTGGTTGCTGCTGTCCATTAACTAACAAAGGAAAAGACACAACCGAAAACGTAGCAGCCATATACTGAGTCCGACCCGAATTAATCTTACCAGCGGGTACAAACATAAACCCGATTTGATTACCCGAATAAAGCAACTGAAATGAACTATCATAATGAGTAAAAACATCATGGTTTGGGTTCTCAATGGACACGTATTGAGAAAACGTGAAGTTAACGGTGTTGTTAGAGGTAGAGAAAGTGGGGAGTTGAATGGAGTTAACGGTGATAACGGGGGATTTGGGTTTGAAAATAGTGAAGTAAACGATGGAGATGATAATGATGATGAAAATCAAGAAAATGGTGGCGACTATACATGATGCTAAATTTGTACGTCCGCTTGGAGGCTTACGAGACTTAACCATATTTTGCTGAGTGAAATGTTTAAAGATGAGAATTTTTTGCTTTCTTTTTGTGACAGTGTATGTAGACAGTGTGTGAAAATGGAGACCTTTTTTGCAATTTGCCATGCGTAATTTCTCTTCTTTTTGTCACTGTTTTTTTCTAAAAGTATCTAGTCCCGGGAAAAGAGTTAAGGTTTTTTTTTTTAATTACAGTGTCACGGTTTAAATACACCTCGATTAATTTTATAGGGTATCTACGATCTATCGGGTCATTGGCACAAATGTCCTTATTTTGGACTGGTCTTTAAGTTTTGTCCTTCATTGCTAATTGTTTTACATTTTGCCACTGTCATTTAAGTTAATGATAAATGGACGAAACTATCTCTCTCATTCCACATAATTTAGGTTTCTTCTCCAATTCATCTTTTTTCCCGACATAATCCTTCTCTCCTCCTTTAAATTACAAACCCATAGAACTTCAAGTAATCAACAATGGTGGATTTCATTTTTTTTCTTAATTTTTCTCTAACATCAACTTCAAATTGTTAGATTTAAAGGGAATAATTCAAGCACGTGCATTTAGTAAAATGAAACTGTCATTATGTTGAGAAGAACTCATTTTGTTTCTTTCGCTGGGTCACAATTTTAGTTGGATACAAGAGAACACTTAGGAATCAAGTTGGTTTTTGGTGATTGGAGTGATAATGTGGATTTGAAGGTAGGTCATAAAATTTATGGTATGTGCTTTGAGTTATGATGATAAGAATGACTTTGGTGGTAGGTAATGAATTTGGTGGTGATAGGTGATGAAATCCATTGTAGTTGCTATGATATTGGTGGAAACAATGAATTTATTTATAATCTTCAATTTTAAGCTATTTAATTAATAAGATATGTTTTATCTTCAATTATTTTACTTTTAGGCATAACTTTCCATTATATACCCTGCAAGTTATGTCCAATAAGACATACTTAACTTGATAAATTTTTACTTTTTTTATATAAAAATTAAACTATTTTTGTCTATAGGTGTGATTAACTTTGAAATCTAAAGTTATGCCTTAAGAGCTAACTTGACTAACTTTGAAATATAAAGTTATGTCTTAAGGCATGACTTGACTAACTTTGACATATTAAGTTATGTCTTAAGGTCTAACTTGACTAATTTTAGAATCTAAAGTTATGCTTTAAAGCCTAACTTAACTAACTTTGGAATATAAAGATAGGCCTTAACACCTAACTTGACTAACTTTAGAATATAAAGTTAGACTTTAAGACCTAACTTGACTAATTTTAGAATATAAAGTTATGTATTAAGACGTGATTTGACTAACTTTGGAATCTAAAGTTATGTCTTAAGACCTAACTTGACTAATTTTGAAATATAAAGATAGGCCTTAAAACCTAACTTGACTAACTTTGGAATCTAAAGTTATGCCTTAAGGTTAAGGCTTAATCTGACAAACTTTGGAATATAAAGTTTGTTGGATATGTAAAGCAGTACGGAAAGTAAATAAATATTACAAGTGTTCGAAAGGATAAACAAATAATCAATATTCAGAACTGCCGCAAAGTTGTTGAGTCTTGAATCTTGATAACCTGAAAACAAGAAACACTAAATTTGGATTGTTACAATTGTGGCTGAGTCGAGAAATGACTCTCTGTCTTTAAGACAAGATTGCCCTGTATATATGCTTTTACGTTAACGGGCAATAGTCTCCCGAGATAAAACAACACTAATCAACACTACAAAGCAAATAGGTTGATTCTGACGAAGAAAACAAATACGAAACGACTTGCTGAAGAATGGAAAAGGAAGGAAGAGTTTCTTTTTTGACACTGTTTCTGTTCACGTTTTTGGACAGAATGTGTGTTGTTTTTCTCTTCTGTTTGTCTCTGTGTTTATATGTTGTGTCTCATTTTTTCTGGTCACACACAATTGAGCCAAAAGGCTCCAATATATAGCATAAGGGGAGGGACTCCAACTGCCAAGTATGGCCATTGAAAGAGGGAGTTAAATCAGCCAAGTAATGGTTGTTTATGGCCATTGAAGGAGAGAGTTAATCAGCCAAGTAATGGTTGTTAATGGAGGAAGTTAATCAGGAAAGTAATGGCTAGTTAATGTGCAATAACGCTCCAAAAATCAACCCAAACGGTAGGCAGAAACTCCAAGGACCAAACTGTAAATATTAAACAATTTAGGGGTCTATCAGAAGAAGCCCAAGACCCACGATCTGAGACCGGACGGGACGGGCGGGCGGCTACGCGCGTGTGGGCTTAGCCTTGAACCCAAGCACATCTAGGTCCTCCCTCATTCAAACACATGGGTTACCCCTTGGGGTTCCAAACCCTTAGCCAATTTTGAGACTTATAAAGAGAGCAATTCTTCATTTTCCCACCGATGTGGTAGATTTGTCCACACCATATTTCCATGTCTCAAACACCTTACTTCGTGGACCAATATCTCTTTCATTTCTCAACGAAATTTGACGATTCTTGGCCCTACGGTCATCTACTCACTTAGTAGATTATGCACGTGTGAAGAGATAAAGCCTCCAACATGCGGAACCCTAGTGTTTAGTTCATTAAATATGGGTGGATGCACCTTCCCACCAAAGGCAAATTTCCAACAAAGTTATGCCTTAAGGCCTGACTTGACTAACTTTGAAATCTAAAGCTAAGCATTCAGACCTAATTTGACTAACTTTGGAAAATAAAAATAGGTCTTAAGACCTAACTTGATCAACTTTGGAATCTAAAGTTATGCCTTAAGGTTAAATTCTAACTTGACTAACTTTGAAATCTAAAGTTTTTACTTAAGACCTAACTTGACTAACTTTGAAATATAAAGTTATGATTTAAGGTTAAGACTTAGCTTGACTAACTTTGAAATATAAAACTTTCTATTATATAATTTTGCAAGTTTTGTCCAATCAGTCAAACTTAACTCGATGAATTTTTACTTTTTTTATATATAAAAATTACATTACTTTTTTCTTTTTAGAAGTCACTTTGATTTTTGATGTTTCATATGCAGACTTCACTATTTGTTTCCAGGAAAATTATGCAGTATCCAAACAAGGCATGTACGCGGATAATCTCATTTTGAGCTTCTAGTAAAATTTGATCTGCAAAAGAAAATGCCAAACTTCAGAGTAACCTTTTGCAATGCATTTGAGTCGTTTTTGGGCATCAGTTGAAGAGAGTAAGAACTTAGAGCTGACTGTGGAAATTAATTCTCAAAGGAACACTAATAAATCATCTCAAACAACGTGATACTATATTTGAAGTTTGATCTTGGTTAACTAAATAAATAACAACTAATTAGGGACATCACATTCCTTGTTAATTGCTCAAATTTAAAGGTGAATCAATACAATAAGAAAGATTAAAAAGGAGGATGAAGTTGCCGAGGAAGAGTGATGGGAGGGTATTTTCGTCACAAAAATTCCATTAAATGAAGGTAAGGGCAAAAGTTTAACATTCTCTCTTTAATATCTCTTACTAAGCAATCACAATATCGGGGTCTCTTACTAATTAGCATAGTTTTTCTATACTAATTAGTCAATGTTTATTAAGGGCAAAATGGAAAGAATATACTTAATTATATGTTGATTTTCTAAAATGACAACTATTTTGGACCATATATTTTTTTGTAAGGATGACAAATAAAGTGCAAAGTGGATCAGAGGGAACACGATCTCTTAGTATTTTTTACCTATATTAAAATTTAAATATGAAATCTCATGATTTTTAATTAACTTCATTAACCACTAATCTAACACTCAACATGTAGTTGCTTTTTCCTTAAATTATTTTTGAAGTGGATGAATCCATAAATTGGATTCCAGTACTTCACTAAGACAAAAGAAGATTTTTTTGATAAATTCACATTATACCTCAGTATAATATCGATGAAAGCGCAACCATAATGCTAGAAAAAAAAATTGTTTTAGTGATAGATTTCCTTTACCTTTAACCATTAAAGGAGGTTCATTTCATCAAATATGGGAGACAACAAGGCAAGAAAACCTTAGTATGCACCAGAAGTAAACAACCAGTACTAATAGTCAAAACAAGACTAGTCAGGAAGAATGTTATAAGTAGTAACTTTTCGTCGATTCATTTCTTGGTAATTAGTTTTTTTCTAGGTTGATTGCGAAGTAAGGTTCGAGATTGAGGCATTATTATTATTATTATATTGTTAATCATTTGAGATTGCGGTGTAATTGTTAATTTGTTATATTGCGAAGCATGGTTAAAGCCAGCTAAAGAACATAGAAAATTGGGTGAGAGCGGGATTTATGGTGATAGGGTGAAAACAAAAAGATTAGTTAGCACAAACTTTGTTTTAACTAAGAGTGGCCAGTGGGCCGGGCTCGGGTCTGGCGGGCCGGGTCTGGCGGGGTCGGGGCGGGACGGGAGAAGGGGCGGGGTCGGGTCTGGCGGGCTCTGGCGGGGTCGGGTCTGGCGAGACTGGAGCAAGTCCCGTCCCGATCCCGATCCCGTCGGGCTCGGGTCGGGGCGGGCTCGAGTCGGGGTCGGGCTCGGGGCGGGATACGGCGGGTTTTCATTTTTTTTTTTAAATAACATATGTATAAAAAAAACTCAAAAAACAAAACAAGATAGTGTAATAAAAACATCCCAAGGCTGTTTTTGTGCCTCTTATATTATTTAATAGACATGATTTTTTTGTAATACAAATACAATTGTCTAAAATCTAAATTGCAACTTTGTGGTGTTGTCCAAAAGTTGCAAATTACATAATAAAATTACAATTAAAAAAATTACATTCTCAAAAAAACCTGTTCTAATTGCTTGATGATTTCATGTGGTTCTTCGGTTGGAATTGGTATTTGTTGGTCAAATTGATCCACGTCGCTTCCACTACCTTCAGTTAAGATTTCGTTGTAGTTTTCATCATCTTCTTCGTTGATCTCCGGTTGACCGCACCTTCTCCGCTCCGCCAGATCCAATCTCTCAATAATACCGCAATTTCCAAGTCGTCTCCGCTAATGAGTGTCTGTGGTCTCCTATTTGATATCCGCTGCGAAAAAGCGCTTCAGACGCAGCTTGGCGACGCTTGAATGTTCAAAACATCTCGAGCCATCAATGAAAGTGTCGGAAAGGTCTTCTCATTCCCCTCCGATTTCAAAGAAGTCTTCATGTCCATCTTCATTGATAACTTCTCGATACTGCATGTAACCCACGCAAAACAAAAATATTCAACTCGCTAATTTGGTTAGTAGTAGAGGTACGACCGCACATTCTATTTCTGAGGCTTTCAATACTAGCCGCAGAAACATCATGTCTTTTGTGAGGTTGTATTGAAGATGAAGAAGATGGTATGGAAGCTGGTAAGTTACTAGCATTTTCTTGTTGATAAAATCTATATATATTTTTGCATTGGTGTTCTACGCTAGACAATACTTCTTCTTTATTTTGTTCAATATGTGGTGGGTGATTTAGATTTTTGGGACTTGGAGGTGGTAGTACTTCTATACAATCGTAAATAGTTTCAATTAGTGATTTAGTACCGTCTATTTTAATAGTAGGATTTAATACATAACCAATAATATAAATAGAGGGAATAGGAATAAAATATTTTTTTATTTTGAGAAATATTTTTTATATTCTTTTCTACGGTGTACTTTATTACTTTTAAAAATAAAGTTTATAGCAAATTGTATTTTACTAAGAATGTCTTCAAAAAGTGATAGACCATCCTTTACAATTAAGTTATATATATGGCACGCACATTTTATATGAAAATGGTCTGGAAAAGATGGAGTTAAACTATTTTTTAAAATTGTAATTGCGTAATTGTTATTAGAAGCGTTATCTAATGTAATAGTCATAATTTTATCGGTAATTCCGTAATAATCGCACACTTGATAAATATTTTCTGCAATAAAAGTACCAGTGTGCCTATCATCTATATATCTATACGCTAAAATATGTTTTTGCATAGACCATTTATAATCTATCCAATGACAAGTTACAGTTAAATAATCATGGCCGTTAGTACTACGACCTATATCAGACGTGATTGATACTTTGTCATTAAAATGATATAATGAAAAACGTAAATATTGTTGATATTCATGCGCGAATTTAAATACATCTCTCTTAACATTTGATCTAGGAAAACCGTTAAAAGCAGGATTATATATATCTCTAATGTAATGAATAAAACCGGGAGATGAAGGAAATGAAAAAGGCAAACCCTCCACAGCAACTAATTTTGATATTGCTTCCCTATCTCTATGTTTATTGTATTTAGAGCCTACAATTCCCTCCGTCATAGGGTTAATTTGACCATGTACTTGGTCCGGGACAGTATCAGTATGTGAACCTTGTCCCGATGGAGCGGGCGTTTGCGCACCCGGTTTTGAAGCCTGGTATTGGGCATACCTAGCTGGATGAGCACTTACTACGTGTCTAATTAAACCCCCCGTCCCACCGTGACCTTTTCCAGTTTTAAATTTTAAAACATTTTTACAAATTTTACATATGGCTACTTGATTCTCTACGTCCCTATCAAAAAATGTCCATGCATCTGATTTTAATGGTCGTTTTGCTGGACCTCGTCCCATACTAGGGGGAATAGGAGGTATTTCAGTTGAAGGTGCACTAGTGGGTGTGTTGTCATCAACATTAGTGGGTATATCATCTAGATCATCGTCTAAATTAAAGTCTTCTTGAGTTTCAGAAAATAGCTCCTGGTCTAAATCTAATGGTATTGTAGGAAAATGTTGAGTATCAACAAAATCATCCTGTGTAGGAATAAGATTACTAGAAGAAGTACCATTGCCCTGGTTGCCCCTACTAGAAGAAACACCCTTACCCTTACCCTTAAACATACCTTTTAATCCTTCCATTTTAATTATGATAATAAATAAATAAATAATTAAAGACAATAAAATTAAGTGATCTAAACTAAATAAACAGACAATAATTTAATGAATGAACGAATGTACCAAACGCCGACGTAACGTCGACGTGTAATCGAGAGGTTGAAAATTGAAACTTTGCTCGATGGAAGATCCTCAAGCTAGTTGCCAACTTCACTACCAATTCCCAAATGAATAAATAAAATTGAATATTTACTATTTAGCAAACAATGTAGACTTGTAGAGAGATATATTGAGAAATTAGAGAGATTGTAGGAAGATTTGTGAGAAAGATGAAGAGAAAATGAGTTATTTATAGTTGAAAAATTGGGTTAAAGTGTAAATATAATAACTTATGAGTTAAAAATAAATATTAAGGGGTAGGGGGTTGGGGGAGGGGGGGGCCTAAAATGGCCGTTGGCCAACGGCCATAATCTAAAATGGTCGTTGGTGCAACGGTCATTTTTGCAAAGGGGGAAAAGGGCGGGGTCGGGGCGGGGTCGGGTCTCGCGGGCCTGGGGCGGGCTCGGGTCTCGCGGGACGAGACATCGTCCCGTCCCGAGTTCGAGTCCCGCCCCCGTTATTATTATTTTTTTTTGGCGGGGTCGGGGCGGGACCGGGGCGGGCTCGGGACGGGCTCGGGTCGGGGTCGGGCTGTCCCGGCCCACTGGCCAGCCCTAGTTTTAACCTAAAATTATGCTATGCAACTGTATATGGGATTTTTTCTATTTATAGTGTTGACATTTTTCTGAGAAAGAATTTTTTATATAGTATATGACATTGTTAGGTGCCAATAGAAAGTGTTGCATTTGGATAACTTAATGTACTTTTTTCAAACTCGTACAATTGTAATCCGACCTCAGTAATGTTAATTATTTTACTTAGTGTCTGTCATTTTCTAAACTTCTATCACATTACTTATAAATTAGCTGATTGAGTTAATTATTAAATGGAGCTGTCACAAGCTAAAACTTTGACTCTTCAAATTTGAAAAGAATACAAATAAAAGGAAAGCATGGTGCACTAAGCTCTCATGCGGCATTTATGTGAGATGTTGTTTTTGTGACTTGAACCCGTGACGTTCTGATTGCATGGCTACAACTTTTACCATTGTGCCAAGGCTACTCTTAAAATCCTCTAGTAAACATAAAATTTCACAGGTTATTTGGTACTTAATGAGATAAGGAATTTGATAGCTCTGTCCACATAAAAGCAGATTTCTAACAACTCAGTATCACTTTACTCATTGAGAAAGGATACAAGGCAACTGTTCTATAAATAACAGTTTGTATTATTTATTATTTATTGCATATTGCAACTTCTGTTCCATATATGGAAAACCATCAAATTGGTAATTTGAGCAGCAGTTGAGGGGAAAAAAGGTTTCTGACCATAGACGACAAAGTCAGTCATCCACATTCGCTATCTCCATTCAGTCCATTTATATATGGACCGAATGCTATATACATACAACAGAACCAAAGATACACATACTTACAATCCTTGGGACGATTTATATTTTAGCTTCTCAAGCTTGATATCCATGAGCTTGTAGACAGTTTCAAGAAATGCAGCTTCAGTCATGCCAGGAAGCATAGAATCTTGAGCATCACGAACGATTTCCTCGATAATAGATTCCTTGTTCAAGGTTTCCCTGCACATCATGCTTCCTATGTCGAAGGAGGTAAGCCCTCTCTCGACCCCTTTCTTAAGAAGCATGGTTGAGATACGAAGAGTACGAGCAGATTCAACAGACAAATCCAATCCGTAAAACTTAAGAAGGTCAATGTCTTGTTCAGCGTCCAGTGATTTGATGTACTTGATAGTTTCTGGAGAATAAGGCTGACGGGCTTGTGGCCAATAGAGCCAATCAAAGGTGCAATCTTCGAACTGCGGATCACAAATTTTTTAGTGCAAATTTTTGAATTGTAAAAGGAAGAAACTTCAGTTATTAGAACAATTCTTTGAAAGCAAGTAAATGTTCAATTAGCACAAATGGTAACAGACCAATAGAGGGATAAAAAATTCCCTTTGTCAGTGGAGATTCTTGGACATAACGAACCAGGGATGTGACACAGATATAGAAATTTCAAAGACTTCTATGTAATTTGGAGGAGGCGATATCTAGTTAAATCATCACTATCCCTATTGTCAGGTACATCGTGTAGGGCAGATATTAAGCCCATCTATAGGGTAAGCATACCTTTTTTTGAGATCTGATTCATTACAAACAATGCATGCAGGGAAAAAACAAATTATTTGGCATCCAAGCTAGGCACCTCAAAGTTTCTCCACACGAGAGAAATCATAACCGAAATATTATAAGTATTCACAAGGCATAGAAATGGAGTTGTGTAGTTGTACCCTTAGGGTGGTTAGGAAGTGAATTATTCATGTATTAAAACCAACATCACTAGTACAATGTTTGGTAGCGTTTTAGTTGCTATGTATAAATTTCAGCACACCAAGTACATAGTTTGGTATCATTTTACAATCCAGCATATACATGTATAGATTTTGAGGGAATCTATGTATTATTTTATGCAGGATAGGAGATTGAATAACTAAACCCTGCATAATTAATCTCTGCATTACTAATACATGCATAACTTTAACCAACCAAACGACCCCTTAGGATTCTAAGAACTTCCATACACAAAAATCAAGTTAGTGAAAATGAAAAATTACTCGCAAGGAAGCAATCACAAGTTCATAGCATTTTGTTAAATGGTAGTCCGGTGCACTAAGCTCCCGCTGTGCGCGGTGCACTGAGTTCATAGCATTTTGTTAACATCTAATTTATCAAACAACATTTATAAGGAATAAAAGAATCATAGCTTACATTCTCAGGCAAGCAGTAGCCATGGTCAATTGGCGTAAGCATGATTCGTCCTTCTTCCCCAACCCTGCTCACAAGAATATTCCCAGCATGCCTATCTGCATTGGCGGTTCTTATGTCAAAGACAGTAATCTTATGGACTTCCTCAACAGGAAATATCCCAGGACTCATATCCTCACAATTTCCATCGTTCTTCATAAACAGCTGCAGTGAACCAACTTTAATGTATTCGGATGACCACTCAAATCCATCAGGATGATGAAATGCATTGTGCAAACACTGAACCATAGCAGTTGGAGGCACACCAGAAAAGCCAATTTCATAATTGGACAATGTTCGGTGCCCGGTCTTTGGATGATCCAGTAGAAAAGCTGCAACCTCCCTGAATGCACCTTCTCCAACTCGGGTTCCCCTTTTCAACCCTTCACCATTGGTTGATAAAGGTAGCCCTTGAGGGTTATTCACAGCTAGCGGTTCCTCATCAATCGGCTTAAAAATAGCAACGTACTTGTTGCCAGATCCATCCTGCATGAAATAAGTTCCTCCAGTTCCTTCAGATGATCGGATCGGTCTATTTCCTTTTGTCAACCCATCACATGCAGAGTTGATCATGTCCCAGATATATCCAGGCAATTCTATATTTGGATTAACAACAAAAGGTTCCAACAACAAGTTTCTATCAGGTTTATTTCCTTCATGTACACCCCAACTTTGGGTTTTCCCATTCCAGTTAGCTGCAATAACAGAAAGTTCAACATCCCTCTCGGCATGCTTAGCACGAAGCTTTGCGAATTTCTGAACTACCAAGTGAATCACAGCATCAGCAGTAATATCATCAATGAGTTTCTGATCCTCAAGCTTCTCACCATTACAGAAAAGCTCTTGAACCTTAAGATCCTCACCAAAGTCTTTACCTTTCTTCAATATGGTACGCTTTAGATACCTAATATCTTGATGCCTGTCAACAGGAAACTCAAATTCCATCCCACAAGTGGTCCGAACAGTGATAACAAGGAGATCAGATATCTTAAAGACCATATGCAAGACATTCCCATTACTAACTCCATAGTCCCTAACCAAAGATTCATTTCTTGCCAGCTCTCTACCTCCGAAAACTAGCTTCTGCATCTTAACAACAAACCCTTTACATACTTGGATCTTAAGTTTCACTTCCCCAATCGAATCAGACTCCAACACACGCATTGGAATCACAGAACCAGCCACAGTTATGTATATTACAATCGATTCATTCGTGCAAAGCGCTAATGGGCCATAGATATGCCTGGTAGCCCGGACAGATTCTTCCTGGACCGGACTCAAAGCCACATCAACAGCTGACATTGTGATGATATCCAAACGCTCTACAAAACCAGCCTCAAGATTTCTCCTTGATGACTATGTAAGTGTTCAAATATCACCAGCAGAACATCAACAATGACCAAACTGCAAGAAAATATGATCCTCAATGCATAAAATGTAACCCCTTTACCAAAAGACTCTACCTTTCTTACCCACAAAAGAAAAGAAAAAACTAAGGATACACAAAAACCAATTAAATCAAGAACTCAAAGCAATCAAGACCAAAGCTTCAACTTTTAGAAACCTAAACTGTTATGCAAGAAATACCCAATTCAATAATGATCCAAAACTCCTTAGAAATGCAGAAACTGAGTAAATATTCAATGATTCACTTATTTGGGGAATTTTATCAAACAACACCAATGCACAAAAAAAGAGATGAAATCAAGAACTCAAAGCAATCAAGACCAAAGCATCAGCTTTTAGAAACCTAAACTGTTATGCAGGAAATACCCAATTCAATAATGATCCAAAACTCCCAAGAAATGCAGAAAACTGAGTAAATTTTCAATGATTCACTTCTTTGGGGAATTTTATCAAACAACACTAATGCACAAACAAGGGGTCCAAATTTGAAAAAAAAAAGTGAGAATGCAAAGACTCTGGGGGAAAATTATATTTTGTTCTTTTTTCCAAAAGGATAGTGGATTCTTTACCAGTTAGGAAAGAATCAAAAGGCAGATGGGTAAATAAATCAAAGTTTATATATTATTACTACAGGGGGCACAAGAAGGATATGATAATAATATTAAGCATTTTATTTTCTTTATTATCCTCCCTGCATTTCCCGGAATTGGATATCGGAGATGACTTGGTTTACATGACGGAAAATTCAAACAGTATCTCCGGTTTACTCGCCGGTCTTTTGAAGTTTTCCGATGAGGTGAGAGAGAGAAAAGGTGAAGAAGAGCGGAATTATAGCCGTTAGCTAAGCAAATTCATATGAGCATTGAGAAGCTTAGCTTTATTTCAATTTATAACTTTATCTCAATTTATTTCATGTGTCAGTGTCACTCAACCTTTGGTTTAAAATAGGATTGGAAGAAAAATTTATGTCTCTCTAGGAGAATGGGCTTAAAACCCAAGGTATAAGGATCAATACGGTGGTAATCCAACCTTACTGACTGGAGATCCCAGAAATTAGATTCAATGAGAAAATTAAGTTGTAAAGGTTCAGTTGAGCGCTTCGGTGGAAGCATGAGCACTTCAGATAGTGATTTCTATAAAGAAACACCAAATTCAGAGCCGTTCCCGTGATAGACTATAAGTGCTATCTGCAGTGTGGGTGAAGGTTAAGTTTCCAAAACTTTTAATGATCCTCACCGGTTGAGGTTAGGTTTGAGAAAACTTTTAATGATTCCTAACACTTGTAAAGTGGGGTATAGTAGGATACCTTGTAAGAGACCACCTATTTAAGTGTGAAGACAGTCCGCCTCAAATGAACGCACTTAAGAATCCAAGAAGTGTCCACGACCACAACGGACAAAACATTACGAAGAACAGAGTAAGAGAAGTTGTTGTGTTGGTACCGTTGACTTGGCTTACACTAAACACTGACGGTTCAAGACATCACGTTCACCGCGCAGTAAGTAAGTCCGATGATATTCAACTATGGAAGGTTCAAAGCGTATGCTACCTATCCAGATGCAACATCAGTCCACTGAAAGATTGCTGGAAAAGGCACCACGTGTGTGCGCCAAAATCTCTTTCAAGAGGGGATTGTTGAAAATTTACTAATGTGGAATTAAGTATATCCCATTATTTATGACTCAAACAATTGGGGTCCGCACGTCAGAAACGTCGTTTCCACACACGTGCACACGTAGTGTCAAGTATCGCAAATTTCATTAGTGAAAGAGATATTGGTACGTATGTAATACGTTTGAGACAGAATTATGGACGGTTATTGGTCAAATGACAAAGTATTCCACGTTGGTAAACGAAAGAAGAAGTGTACGAAGTGTAAGATGAAGCGGGTCGGAAATCGCCGCGGAGCCGAGGCGCCGGAGCGTCGCGGCGCCTCCCAGGGAGCACCGCAGCGCTAATTGGGTCTTCGATTCTTTGGAGCGGCGGCGCTAATTCACGATCGCGGCCGTTGCTAATTCCACGATCGCCGGCCAGGCGAAATCTTTGCGGCGAAGTTGGAAAGTTCTGACCTTTAGGCTGGTTTTGGAGCATTGATTTTTCATTACTTGGCACATGAATTCAGCCATTATTTGGCTGAATGTAACCCCTCAATTAAGTGTCATTACATGGCTATTGAAGGTCATTAATTGGCTAGTTGAGGGGTCTTCTCCTTACATTATAAATTGAGGCCTTTGGCTCAAATGAAGAACACTACACAACACTTAAAAAATACTCCAGAATTTTCTGAATTCATCTTCTTCCTCTCTAGCAAAGTTACTATACTCAAAGTTCTTCAAGAGTAACACTTGAGTTTCCTTTGATCAATTGTTAAGTTGTTGTTGTATCTTGGGAGACTATTGCCCGACAACGTAAAAGGAGATATACCGGGCAATCTTGTCTTAAAGACAGAGTGTCATCACTCGACTCAGCAAATCACACAAACAGTTTGTTAAGTTCTTGATTTCCAGTTTATTGTAATATTTAGTTTATCCTTTCTTACAATTGTAATAGTTACTTACTTTTCATTCTCTGCAACAATTATATCCCAACAATATTTTGCTCTAAACCTATATTAATATTCAAAATTTTATTTAATATACATAAATAATTTATAAAGAATAAACAAATACAGGGTTCATATATACACTTCATGTAGGTGCTTTCATCTTAGGCAAATTTTTAAGTTAAAAAAAGAGGGGGAGCTTACATTGTCTCTTCATAGACCGTTGGCTTTGAGTCAGACATTGTCTCTTTTTCACTTTTATAATTTTTCTTTTCTTAAAATGTTCAAATTTGACCAATATCAAGCTGAAGAAAGCAGCTCAGAATTTTTCTGATTAATTATATCTCTTTGTGATTAATTACAAATTTAATTATATATATATATATATATATATATATATATATAAATAGGGGTTTGCTACCCTGTTGCGAATTGCGAAATGTATAAAAATAAAAAGAATTAAATAGGGGTTCGCAATGCGTTATGCGAACTTCAAAATAAAAAAAAAACATAAATAATAAATAATGATTCTGGTATGCGAAAGAAATACTTCAACGGGTTAAACGAAATAAATAAATAAATTACTTATAAATTAACATCTTACTAAACCTTTGAATTTAACTGTAAATGAGCCAAAAAAGGTTGTTCATTTCCTCTCGTGTCTGTGTTTTATTACACGAGACTATGTAGGCTGTTATGACAGTTGTAGTAGTATTTGAGTATTCATATGTCACACCTATGTTTTTTTCTTTTATTTAATTTATTGTGCATAAGACTTTTATTTAAATTGTATTTTTGTTATTCAATTTGCTCTATTATTCCTGTTATTTAAAAATTCAGTTGCTTTTAGGATTTAAGGGAGAAATTACACGTGATTTTGGTGTTTCTTATTTTTTTTTTTAAATCTGAATAAGTGTGGTTGGCCATGTAAAAATACGACATTATGTTAGGTGTAAAAGAATCCAGCTATAGTTGTTGAAAATGTAAAGATTTACTTCACCCCAAATAATGGTAATATACCTCAAAAGGTGAAAATATCAACTTGAGACACAGAAAAAAGCGAACATTTATACCTAAAATTAGACAAACAAGAACAAAAAATATGTGAATTAAAGACAGAAAATATAAAACTGAAATCACATAATAATAAAAAATGGTATAATAAATATAAAAAAATATAAACATAAGTTTAAAGATACAAAGAAAATACTAAAAGAAACGAAGGTAGAATTAAAACAAACAAGAGAGGAATTAAATGAAGTAAAACAAGAATTAAAAGAAGAATTACATATTTTAAAAGAACAAATGACAAGATTAAAAGAAAAAAAGAAGGTAAAGAAAACATATAAAACAAGTGATGAAAGCACTACTAGTAATGAAAAAACCGATAGCAATACAGACAAAGATAGTAATATTGAAAAAACTACTAATTTTATAAGATCACAAGTAGCAAAATTCATAGAAGAAGTGGAGGAAGAAGGAAACTCAGAAATAGCAAAAGAAAATATTGAGATAATAAAAGCTTTACAAAAAATGAAAAATGTAAATGCAGTTATAGAAGAAGAACCTAAAAGCGATGTAGAAGATGAATTTAATAAACCTATAGAAACAGAAATAGAGACATACGATATAATAAACGAAGATACTAATGACTATACTGAAGAAGAACTAATAGACCCTAATTTAGAAGTAGTAACGAGACGACATAATAATTTACCAAAACACATACCAGTAGGACAACAAACTCAATTTAAAGAATTTGTATGATCAATGTCACAAGGTGTAAACTTTAATGGATACTTCCTAGATTTAGATAACGTTTATGATAAACAAGAAATAAGTAGAAGAATAAATTATTGGAATTTTGGAATGTATATAGCATTAATGAACTCTACACATACTGATAGCCTATATTATATTTATGATTTAATATCTGAAACATTAATTGAAAAAACAGCATACTGGATGGAATCTATAGCATACCAACTGAGAGGAGGAGTATTTAGTCATGCAAAAGACTGGAAATCTATGCTAATGATATTTGATATAGTATTTAAAATAGAATTTTTAGGAGAAAAATGGTCAGTAGCACAAGAAAACGTATTTGCAGAAAGAAAAACTGAAATAATAATGAATCTAAATAACATGAAATGTTGTAAAATTAATAAATTACCAGAATATACAATAAACTTTAGTAAATTCTTTTATGAAGCAAGATTCTTACCATAAGAAAGTTTAATATATCAACAACTTTACTATGACCATTTACCAACACCATACAATACTTAAGTATCAAAAGAGTATAGCAACCTAGACCCAAGAGAAAACACTCTAGGAGAAAGGATAAGACTAAGAGCATCTTTCGAAATACAACAACTTCAATCTTCTGAATATCTTTCTCTCATGTTTAGCTAAACCCCCTCTTAGTCTATAATCAATACCAAGAGCAATATCATAATACCAGAGACTAAACACTTTGAAAGTTTATACTTAGAACCATATTAGTCAATAAACCTGCATCTTAAAAAGAATTTTAGAAAGAGTCTGTTGAGGAATGTTTGATTTTTCTGTAGTAGATTGAGGTAATTTTAGGGCTTGTAGTTTTTGAAAGTCTCGGAAAGCTTCCGTAAGCTGGTTTACCAGATGTGTATTTTCTTGTAATGATTTCATGATTTTGTTTGACGATTTCTACAACCTTAGTAATATATTCTTCAAAATTATCACTTGACATTCTTCAAAAGTTCTAGTTGGTCTAGTTCCGTTGGTATCCTATGTTTTGACAAGACTTTTACTTTTCCCTTAATTTCGTTTATAACATTAGTATGTTCTTCCTTCCATTCAAATGCTATATTTTTCCTAGTTAATTCTTGTAATGATTTTCTTAAAAGTGATAAATTTTGTATATGGTCTGAAGCGTAATTTACTATTCCTAGGAATTGTTGTACTTCTTTTTTATTTTCTAATTTTTCTTTGAAGTTTGTTATTTTCGTTACAATATATTCTTGTAATTGTAATCCTTCGTTATCTATAACATATCCTAAATATTCGATACTATTTTTGAAAATTTTAGATTTTTTCTCAGATAACAATATTCCATGTTGTTTCACAGTTTTTTTAAATTCTTCTAGATGTTTTACATGATTTTTCAAATCATCACTATATATTAATATGTCATCAACATATACTATACAAAATTCTGTTAGTTTTCTGAACACTTGGTCCATTCTTCTTTGAAATATTTGTGGTGCATTTTTTAATTCAAATGGTAGTAAATTCCATTCATAGTGTCCTTGAGGGGCAATAAAGGTTGTTAGAGGTTTTGATTCATTTGTTAATTTTATTTGCCAAAATTCACTTTTACAATCAAATTTACTAAACCATTTTTATTTTCTAATCTATTAATAAGATTTCTTTTATATGGTAAAAAAATATCCATCAAATATCATCTTTTTATTTAATTCTCTATAATCAATTACCATTCTAGCCTCTTTTTTTTTTGTTCACTATGTTTTCTTACTAAAAATGCTAGGCTACCATGTGAGCTTTTACTTTCTTGTATCATTTTTAACTCTAATAATTTTTTTATTTGGGTTTCAAATTCTTTCTGATCTGTTGGAATATATCTAATGGGTTTAGATCTAATTGTGTCATTGAGATTTATTAATTTGATTTCAGCATATATTTTTTCTTTTTTCCCATAGTTGTATTGGATTTTCTCCAAAATTGATTTTTAATATATTAAGGTATTTTTCTTTTAATAGTTGTAGGTTATTATTCCTATCTATCATTACATAATCTTAATGTCTGTATTGGTAATACTCTTTTTAGTATTATCCATCTATTACAAGGCGTTTGTAAGCTTAAAGTATTATTATTTATAACTTGCGTTTTGAAGTAGTCTAAGAAATTGTTTCCTAATAATACTTGTTGTTTCATTTGGTTAAGTTGATATATTATTGGTTGTCAAAATTTTATTTTTCCTAACCTTATTCTCATATTCTCTGCTATTATATCTAATTCTTTCATTTGTTCGTTAAATCCTGATACTTTAGTTCTATGAATTTTTGACTTTTTCCATCTGTGTGGTTCTAACACTTCTTTCCTTGCTAGACATAAGTCTGCTCTACTATCTATAAAGATTTTTTATTTTATCATTTTATTAGGCTTATATTCTATATGAGCTTCTATATAAATTGCTACCATTAGATTGTATTGTTCTCGATTCCTTGTCTTATTATTTCTAATTGCCTTTTTCTTATTTTACAAAGATTCTTAGCTGCTTTTTTATATCTATCATGGTAGTATTTATATCATGTTTCATTAGTAACTGTGTTCAGTTTATATGCATAATCTTTTTCACATTTTTTCCAATAGGTTTTTTCTTCTTCTAAGTTATTTATTTCTCCATTTTATTCTGAACTATCTTCACTATCTGAGTATTGGTTAATAAAGTAATATTTTCTGGTTTTGTTTTACTTTCTTCTTCAGTTTGACTCACATAAAAGTCTTTATACTCATACCATTTATTATTAATTTCTTTTATTTATTGTAAATTCATAATAAATTGTGTTGTATCTATATATTTTACACTTAATTTTTCCCATCGAAGTGCTTGCGAGAAGACACTAGATGTGGGAATATAAATAAAGATAAGATGGGTATTTGAAAAAATCAAGAATATCAGGTCAAAAAATATTTAAGTAACTGTATAATAATATTTCTCCTTCCATTTTATTCATGAACATTTTAGTATATTCAATTGTATGTTGTTATTAATGCTATTAGTGACTGCTTCATTGATCATTGGAGCATTTTTAGGGATGCAGGTACCAAGCTTGGAAAATTGAGGTACAACTGATGAAAATCATTGGAATTCATCTGAGATGCTATGGTATGTTTCTCTTTTTTATTCCGACTGAATTATATTTACTTTTCGAGTTTTGGGTGTCTGTCGTGTAAACTTTGCAGCGTTAGGCTGAGAAGATATAATATTATTGATCTTATGGTTTTGCAGGCCGATGAAAATATACAACAACAACATATCCAGTGAAATCCATAATGTGAGGTCTGGAGAGGGTAGAGGCCGATGAAAATATTACTATTAGATGAAACATTTCTTGACAAACTACTTTTTTGTATTGCTTTCTAAGTTGTCGAAATAAGGTAGCATTCTAGCTGGACAGTGACCATGTTATATGGATATATCCTGTTTTGGTGTGAATCAACCACCTTTCATTGATGCCTGATAAGAGCTTAGGCATTTAAACATATGTACATATCCAAGCATGAGAATTAATCACTAAAAAAGGAATTGTTTGAATGCTTTTAAGCCGCCCCTAATCTATATTTAGTGATCGCTTAAGTAATAACACAGTATATAATTTTGGTCTGAAGCAAGGTGATGCAGTACCTCTGTAAGCTAGGAATCCTTCATATGCGTTCACTATACCCTAAGCCACAACAAGAGGCAGCCACAAGTAGTTTTGTAATTGCTGATATATCACAGCTACATGTAGTACCAAAAAATGGAACCCACAAAGAATGCTCTACCAACTATAAAGTGGTCATACATTCAGTAACTACAAAAAAAATTCTGTACAGATTATTCAGAGGTCATATATTCAGTAAATGAAATGTCTTTGGTCCAACTATCTGGTGCTTTTAGCTAGCATGTCCTGCAAGTTCATCGGGTAGCACATAGATGTATGTAGGCTGGACCAGACATTTTCAGCGAGGATCGCATTCACAGCATCAGTCGGATGAAATTGGTCCCACCAGATATGGCTCGAGGCGTTACTGCACGCCATTTCAGGAGAAATGCACATTATCCAGCCTTTGTAATCGCCTAAACCACAACATGCCTCATCTGTCACATTGAAACCTGTAGTGAAAATGAAAAAAAAATGTTAGATTGCATCCAGCTCACTGTCAGATGACTCTTTATAGATAGTAGGGATTGCCTCACCATAACGGTCGTGATTCTGAATAATGTCCATTGAACCTTCAAATGCATCACAGAATATGATAGTGGCACCAACAAGCTCCTCATTGAGTTCAGCAACCATATATCTAACTGCAAAGTTGAACTCCAATATCATGTCATCTATGTTTTCCACACACTCCCCGTTTTCGCTATGGTATAGCCATAAGTAGTAAGGTGCACAGCCTATCGGAGCCAGTCCCATCACGACCACTTTTCTTACATTGGCATTGTACAAGTCCTGTTCCACTAGTATATACACATTAGATAAATTTCTGAACAAAAAGCTTTAAACAGTATTATTAGACATATATAATAGCAGAATCAACCTTTTTTCTGCAGGTTGAACTAAATAATCTTGGAAGCAACGTAGAGCCATAGGGGAGGGGGAACTAAATAATATGGTTATAGACAATGAACTTCACTATGACAGCAGTTAATCACTGAGATATGAGTCATATAACCAAGTTTAACAATCCAAGAAGGAAAAGATAATTAAATGACTCAGAAAGTACCAAAAGAGTACAACAACAACAACAACATACACAATGTGGGGTCTGGGGAGGTAGAGTGTACGCAGACCTTACCTCTACCTTGGTAGGTAGAGCGGCTGTTTCCGAGAGACCCTCGGCTCAAGACAAAGTACCAAAAGAGTAAGTAATGTAATCTAAGATCCAAGTAATCTAGGGACTGTGGCCTGTGGGTGATACTCAAGTTGCATTTCCTTAATCTAGATCTTCAAATTTTTTACTAACCAGTAGTCTTCCCTTTATTGTTCCAATGGCTTTCAACACAAATGTCAAAGGTCTTCCCACAGGTCTAACAGTAGTTAGCACCTCTCCATCCTTCCGGCCATATTTCTTTTATCCTTTCTAGTGAATTTCGTTGATTGGAATGCAAAATTTCTTTGGTTCCTAAAGATAGATTGTCATGGCATTGTATTCCTATCATTCTAGGTAATTGAATTCACCCATCGATGGTATGGCAGGGAATTTCTTTTTCAGATTTCTGGTAAATTATAGTTTAATTTACTTAAATGCTTCTTGGAGAATTATAAAACACAAGAGCAAACTCTAATTGATGGAAGAGTAAATGGCAGAGGTGCCTACCAGAAATTTAGGACCACCTGTTATTCGTGAAATGTTTTTCTCAAAGTTTGATCTATCTAGGGGTATTCGTTGAGCTCCTTTAGAGAAGCTTGTTCCTTGCAGCTTATTTTAAACAAAGTGAACAAGTAGGCATCCAAATGAATGCTAGAAAAATTCAATATTTACACAAGAAAAATGTCGACGAAATTATATGATCACAGAAACACAATTGCATAATGAAGAAGCTGTCAAGACTCAAGATCATATAGAGCACTCACTCACCTTAATTTCCTGTTTTATTGTCTGTGCTAAAAACTGGTTGAAACTCCATGGCAGGTAAACAGATTGAACATTGGATACGTTCAGGAGATAGTAATGAATATAGTCGTTGGACCCGATCGAAATGTAGAACACAGAACTTGATATCAGATTAGTTGTTGCTTCCTCACCAATAGTCACTATGAACTGCTGAATGGTGTCAGTAACCTGCTCTATTTGCTGTGCAAGTGAGATATGCTGACCCTGCATAAACCACTAATATAGTTTAAGTACTAATCTAAGCACTAAAATCATCTACTTACTACAAAATAAATCATAAATAATGAAACTATACCAATTCGGAGCCACTTGAGAAAATAATTCCAGCGCCAGCAGAAGCATAATTAACACCAAGAATCATTTCTTCGACTGAACCAGCCTGCCCTAGATAACTAGGCACAAATGGTAACCCGAGACGCAATGCTGATATAATCAAATGCACAAGAAAAAATGTAAAATTAGCAATCTTTACCCCCAAAAATCCTAAGAAAAAAATCAAGAATGCATCACTGAATTCTCCAGAAATTTTTTGAACTAAGAAATCCGCAAAATCAGTACAAAAAATTGAGCTTGGACAGGATAATAAGGCAAGAGATTAACAGCAAAAGATCCACAAACCATCTCATTTGAAAGTTGAATCATTTTTATAACAGACAATTAATCAAACACCTATCAGACTTAAATCTTACTAACCCAATTCAAACAAATTCTCAACTTTTTCACAAAACTCACTTACCCAATTCACAAAATTCTCAACATTTTCAAGAATCCCACTAACCCAAATGAAAAAATTTCAACATTCTCACAAAATCCCACTAACCCAATTGAGAAATCCTCAGCCTTTTCACAAATCTCACTAACCCAATTCAAAAACTTCACAACATTTTCACAAATGTCACAAACCCAAAACGTTTTCACTAACCCAATTGATAAATTTTCAACATTTTCACTATCCCAATTGATAAATTCTCAATAATTTCACTAACCCAATTGATAATTCTCAACATTTTCATAAACCCAATTGAAAATTATCAAGAT
This sequence comes from Anisodus acutangulus, assembly GCA_029783415.1. Classification (NCBI taxonomy): domain Eukaryota; kingdom Viridiplantae; phylum Streptophyta; class Magnoliopsida; order Solanales; family Solanaceae; genus Anisodus; species Anisodus acutangulus. Next base: position 29,177,312 of record CM056512.1, read on the forward strand.
TTTCACTAACCCAATTGAAAATTCTCAAGATTTTCACTAACCCAATCGAAAATTCTCAACAATTTCACAAATCTCACTATCCCCATTTAAACTAAAGTTCTCAAGAAACTAGAGAGAGAAAAATACCAAGATAATCGACAGGGATTCTTCCATTGCAAAAGCGTCCAGTAGGTTGATGTGTATCAAAATCACGACCATAAGGAGGCCTATCAGCACGAGCAAAAGTCCCAAGAAAGTTATTCGTACCACAATCAACTGAAGAATCACCAATAACGAACAATGCCGGAACAAGAGGAGCAGTAGTAGGACGAAAAATTGGAGAGGAAAATGGCGAAAAATCGGAAATAGAATCATGGGTAATGAGATCTTGAGGGTATATTAGAGCTTTAACTTCTGGGTATACGAAAGAAATGAAAATTAACATAATCTTGATTACAGAGATATCCATGGTAGATACAGAGAGTTAGAGAGAAGAAAAAAACTAAGTATACTAATATCAACTGCTTTTGGCGGGGAATATATAACCAACTAATGGAAATGTTTAAATTGCAGTACTTTCTCAGGAATATGTAACCAACTTATGGAAATGTTAAATTGTAGTACTTTCTTTGTTTCGATGTGATATTTTTCACTTTTTAAGATTTATATTTTTTAATTTTGATCGTATAAGTTATTAAAAATTATGTAAAAAATATTATAAATTACAATAATTAGTAATAATTTAAAATATTTAAAAGACAAGAAAAAATTGCGGTCAAAGAATTATTTGTTTGATTCTCAAAAGTCAAAATGGGATCAGAGGGAGTACATATTATAAAGGTCTAAATAATTCCTATATAATTAGAAGTTACTTTATTTTATATTGGTGTTTCACTTTTGATCCGTTCATACCCCGATTTCTTAGGAAATTAAATCTTGTATTTATCCTTCTCGAGATGACAAATATGAGGCTTTTCTCCTTAATAATGGAGGTATGAATAAACGAAAGGTGAAACAAAAGGTGTGTTTGTACGAAGGAAAATAATTGAGTTTCTTATACTCTTTTGTGTTTGATACATAAGCAATAAATATTATTTTAAAAATATTTTTATGTAATCTAAAAAAATACTATGGGGATGAATAGAGCGAGAAGTGGAGTTTGGGGATGACATGGGATGGGATGGTCAAAGAGTGTGTGTTGGAGGTCATTTGGGGAAAGAGGAAAAGATAATGAGCATGAAAGACCACTTATGAAGCTTTTTCGCCCTATTATTTTGTAACATATTTTGACCAACCAACTTTTTTTTCAAAAAATACTTTCTATGTACCAAACAACCCAAAATGTAAAATTAAGTAATTCCAAAAAGGCATAACAAAAATAACCCTTTTCCCTTCTCACAAGTAGGCTAAGAAAAGGCTATTAGCAAACTTTTAATACTAAAATATATTGTAAAATGGAAAAAAAAAGTCAACGTTTACTCACTATCTTGTGAACCGAAGGTTTCAAGACTATGTACTGCAGTTGTGAACTGTGACTAAACAATACTATATGCAGGTGTCTATATAAAAGAGAAAACATTAGTAGGCAATAATATGTATTAAGTACTTTTTTTTTGGTCATGGTTCCCGGATTTTATAGATACCTCTTCATTACTCACTCCGTCTCAATTTATTTGAATGTTAATCAGTTTGAGGAGTCAAATAACTATTTTTTTTGCTAAGAGCTATACTAAAAGCTAAGAAGAGTCAGCCAGGATCAAAGATGAGGTTGCCCTTCTTCACTCGGATTCTATAATGTTAGGCTCAGAAGCGTCAGCCAGGATCAAAGATTCTTCACTCGGATTCTATAATGTTAGGCTTGCCAACAATGGATAGGTTTGAAAAGTCAGGAGTTAAGATGCTCAAAAGCTAAAAGCAAATTATACTGTTTGTAAAATTAGGCCAAGCATTAGAAGGTGGTAGCTACCTAATTGCTCAATTAGAGAACGAAGAGTTAATACATTGGTCATATATACGTCATTAACAAGATGCTATAACAGTGAAACATCAAGCTAAGCTTATTTGTAAATTCACAATTGTTAGGTCCGGGTATGTTATGGAACAATAAAAACAAACTGGAAATAAATTAATTCGAATGTCAATTCAGTTTCCGAATGTCGGCGATAATGTCGTCCAACACCAGTGACAACACTTTAGTAAAAACAGAAAACTTTAAAGAGCAATGCAGCGGAAATTTAAAGAACACAAAGGTTTAAAATTTACATATAATATATTATATAACCTATGACGGTCAGTGACCGAGAATATTATATATATTTATTATATATAAAAATTACAAATTCATTTCTTTACAATTTTACAAGATGAAACAGAAAGGAATTAAATGTTGAAGTCGCAGATGACTTCTGCCTGAAAAATTTATCTAAATAGACATAGACAACTTCTCATTACAAAGCTAATCTAGAATCTAAACTACAATTGTAATATTGGACAGAATGTTGTCAACACGTTCAGACAACACTTGTGATCCATTTTTCTGAGATGAATTCTCGAGAGCTCTCTTGATATTTTTGCAATCTATTTCTGGATGTCGATTCACTCTTGTAGCCTCTCTATTTATAGTAGAGAGTCTTCTTTGAAAAGCTCATCGATTGGTTGAGTAGGTTGAGGGAAAGGTGAGCAACTTGTGTGTTTGTTGGAGAAGATCATGGAGTCGAAATCTCAACAACTTTGACTTGTTCTTCACTTGACTTCTTCCCCAAGCTTTGACTCTTTCTCCCACGTTTTACACAACTCCAATTCCACACGCCTAAGTCATTTTTACCTCACAGTAAAAGTATTATTGCTTACCGTGAAATAAGGGAAAACTGTTATATAAAAATGTTGGTCTGAATGTTGTGACATTTGTTCCAACATTTTTATGCATTCAAATCAGTACTTCAAAAGATATGTTGGGTCAAATGTCACAACTTCAAATCCAACATTAACAATCTCCCTCTTTTTGTCTTTCTTCACAAAACACATTTCAATGGGAACAAATGACTTAGTGCTTTGTCACGGACACTGTCAATACCTGTGACTGTTGACACTCTCCCCCTTAACCTGTGATGGCATACATGCAAACATGTATATGTTAGGTAGATTTTAGTACTGTTTTAGAGTGTGTTTTAGGGAGTCTTTTGTTTGTCTTTTAGTTGTTTTGTGCAGTATTATGCGTGTGTTGTGTGTTTTCAAGTTTTAAGCGATTCAGAAAGGAATAAGGCGAATCCAAAGGAAATAGGCGGTCATTGAGGATAAAAATGCATAGCTAGTCACAAGAAATGAGTCAAAGAAGTCTTGGGAAACTCGGAAAGTAATTTAAACGAAGTTCGGACGAAGAAGGCTGAAGAGTCGCGGCGCGACAGAGCCGCGGCGCCCAACATTAGCGCCACGGCGCCCCTCAAGCAGTGAGCAAGGATGTTTCAGCAGCGAATTAGCGCCGCGACGCTGTGCAACGAAAAACCTAAATTAACAAGGGCAAAAAGGTCCATTTTGGGGGTTTTTCATGATATATATTTGAGGAGACGTTTTTCTGAAAATGGGAACACTTTGGGAGGCAAGAAACAAGAGAACAAGAATCCATTAGAGATATCTATTGTTCAATTTCTTTTTTTTTTCTTTACTTTAATTCAGTTTATGTTGGATATTAAATTAATTAGTTTTCTTAGCATGTCTAGGAGCTAATTACTTTATGAGGATTTTCCGTCGAATCACTTGAAACTCTATTATGATTTGATGCATTGTTAATGTTCTTCTTCATCTATTAAAATCTATTCAACTTGCGTTTATTGAATGATAATTAATTGGTCATTAATTTTCATTATCTATATGATTTCAAATCGAAATCTGAAAAGGGAGATTTGAATATGCTATAGTTGGTTAGACGTAGGTTTAATCTTGAACGAAAATAGCATGACTGCATGTGTAGCGTTTTAGGTTATTGATCTTAATCCTCCTATGTGGTAGAACTTATCATAGAAATATAGAAAATTCCCACTTAGGTTGAGTTTTTATTTATCCTAACCGGAATATAGAACATCTCAGTTAACCTGCTATCTTAATAAGAAGAAGAATCGTTAGTCTTGCATTAATGAATGATAGAGTGGAAAGTTGAGGAGATTGGAAACCCTAATTCCTTCCTTACTGAACATCTCAGTTATGATTATGTCGTGCACTGAAAATATGCTGTGTTATTGTGACAATTCTTATAGACATGCTAATGAATCCCAAAATTTCCAGTACTAATAGTACTATGATTTACTTGGGAGTAGGCTGTTAGTTCAGCTCTTTGATGATCAAAGGCAACTTTTTCTGCAACAATTGATGAAAACACTCATAGAGTGACGAGCGAAAATTGTCCAAACATAAACAAGAAAGAAAACAAAATCACTCCGCTTTGGCTGCATTCTGCTGCAAATATCTGCAGGGGAAAGAGAGACCAAATATATCAGATGAAAAGCATATGCTGCAAAGTTCTATTCGAGTGTAATTGCAAGCAGAAGCTTCGGAAGCACAACACAATCCTCAAATTAACTAGGTTCGCAAGAATATTTAAGTAGGCCTTGGTGGATAGAATTAACGGTACCCGTGCTGGTGAGAGGTAAATGGTACACCATGAAAATAGTCGAGGTGCGCAAGCTGACATAGACACCACAATTATAAAAACTATCTAGGTTTGCAAGAATATTTAAGTAGGCTCTCAACTCCCAAGATCATAGATAAGGCTATAACACCTACCCACACCACCTATCCGCCCCCTCCCAGACGAGAACGAAGTTTGGTGGGGGGATTGCATGTTCAGGAGGACATAGTTAAGACCACAAGATTTAAAAACCTCATTTACTTTCTTAAACTCGGGGTCCAGTCAAACTAAGACGCATCAAATGAAACAAAGGGAGTATTATTGTTCTGCCAAGGTAACAGAATGTTCCACTCTTTTTAAGTGCAATTGATTAAGACACATCAAATGAAACGGAGGGAGTATTATTGTTCTGCCAAGGTAACAGAATGTTCCACTCTTTTTAAGTGCAATTGATCACTTACCCTTGACTTTTTGCCCAACGTGATAGTTGATAGAGTTGCACTGTCTCATTCGAGGCATGGCATGCCAGAAGAAGATAATTCCGAGGTTGTACCATCCATGCAAATCTCATGAACAATCCAGAATACACGCACATTGCTGAAATACCAGAAGGAAGAGAAAGGATGAGGGTGGGTCTAATATCATTTCAAGTCAACGTCCATTCAAGTACAAATTTTCTAAAGAAATTGACATAAATAGTCATCCACCAAAATAATAGCCACCAAATGTATATATTTGGTATATAAATGTTTAATATACATAAAATATAATTTTTCTATACATAATAGTGTATATTTGGCTAGCTAATGTAATTATTTTTGGCGACTGGCGAAATGTGTAACTTGCCCAATTTTCTACCTGAGCTCATGTTGCCTGATATCATCTCTGGTGGTTTCTGTGTGTCGACCAGTCCCTGCAAATCAATGCGACTCAGTAAAAAGAGTTGCGCATAAGGAGCGAATAACAGAATAAAAGTAGATAAGCATACAGCAATGACAAATCCCCAGTTGGCTACAGGACCCCAAAAATGAGTTGTTTTAGGGCCAACAGGGCTGTTAAAAAACGCCTTGAATGCGGCCATTTCTGACAAGCTATATGAAATATCCTGCAATTGGTAAACAAACTTGGGTATATGAACAAAATTGAGACATAAGCATATGAACAAATTTTTTGATAACAAGATTGAGACATAAGCATATGACAATAGTTAGCGATTAAATTGCGTATTGCCAGAAGTGTTAAACACGAGATATCCTGTTACTAATTGGATGCCGTCAAACATAGCAGCAGGCAGCAGCTAATATAACATATAAAGCTAAACAAATTTACTTTTCTGCGACATGTTAGGAATATCAGGAAGGAACTTTAAAATCTCTACCACTAACGACGTATCAATATTTTAGATGCAATAAATAAAAATCTAAAGGGTCATGTCTTTTCTAGTCCTTCAATAATGTTCAAATAAATAAATGAAAAAGCTGAATATGGTGGTATTCGCATTTCCTACTGAACTGTTCCAGCCTCAATTTACAACCCACTACTCTTCAAATGGTTTATAGTTTTAGGTAATCAACGGTATCTCAAAAGAGAAAATAATTCCTCAACTTGTAATGGAAGTAACCAAAACCAAAAAGATGCTTTGGTAGGCATGAATTACTCATGCTTCTAATGATCTCAGATCATCTTACCCTTAATTTCTCTTACTCATAATCCCATGTTTGTACTTTGTTTCCCTTTCTCCTCTTTTTTTTTTGGTTGCTTTTGGAAAGTAGCTTTCGGTAAACTTTTAGGTAAACAATTTCGGAGAAAGCTTTGAGTTTGGATTAGTTTTTGTGATGAGATTTTCAAAAACTTCTACGTTAGCTTTTGCAATACCTACTTTTGGGTTTTTCATTTTCAAAAAATTAAACTATCTGATTTTCGAAGACCAAAAAGTTGTCTCAAGATAATAAAAAAAATCTTTGCTTTTGGTTCTTTGGAAAAGTTTTTGAAATTACTGGCCGACTATGCTTTTTCCGGATCAGTGACATTCTTCTATCATACCATTCAGATTATTGAGCTCTTTTGTCGAGACTTGAGTCCGTACGTCGTTTATTCGATGCTTTGGTATAGAGACGGCACCCACTTGGTGCCAATTCACTTCTCACTCATGCAACAAAGATGCATAGAGCCATAAAGAAATTAAGAAATAATTGAAATATATAGTGTCAATCAATTAACTATGTCTCAATCTCAAACTAGTAGGGGTATCCATTCCTATTGAACTATATGGTGCCAAGAAATAAATTTAGCGAATCTACAACAAAGTCGTTAAAATATAGGATACCAAATATTGATATTTATCTGCATAGTCTGCAGAGACCAGAAAAGAAAAACCTACAGCGCATCACTCAAGTTATGAAAATATTCTTGATTCACTATAATTTCCTTCCATGCACACGATAACCAAAAACACAACTTCCCGAAGCTCGTTCATGAATCGGCATAATTGTCAACTACAAAAATAAATCAGCCCCTCATCTTCAACTCTAGTAAAGGACTAAAATCAGATCCACCACGAACAAGTCACCAACCAAAGAAGGTCCGATGTACAAGCTTCTATGAAAATAAACACATACTAGTAGTGAAAAGCAACATTTTAACTAAGCCAAAAAAACACAGACCTAACACGCACAAGAAGCAGAATAATACTATTTCTTCCACTCCATATACATTAACAACCAACAACAAGAACATACCCAGTGTAATCCCACAAAGTGTGGTCTACCTCTACCTTTGTGGGATAGAAAGGTTGTTTCCGATAGACCCTCGGCTCAAAAGGAAAATAGTCGATGAAGGATTGCAAGGAAAATAAGACAGCAAAATATCAAGATACAAAGCAAATGAAGCAACACATAATAATACACGCATAAAGAGTAGGGATCTACGTGATACCTCAATAATAATACTAGGAAAAGGAGAAGAGGATATTAAGAGGCTAGCCCGCTACCTCTCCCGCACAATATACATTAACAACCATTGAGGGTAAAACTCACAAATTCCGAATCACAATGAAATTTTATTAATTCAATATCCACACATGTCACTGGCTATTTTCAACATATAAACTTAGCCTCAATCCTAAATTATTTGGCGTCTTCTATATAAATCCTCTACATACATTACCCTATATCCGTACAGGCGGAGCTATGTACACCTAACGGTGGTCATTTGGACACCCTCCGCAGGAAAATTATACTGCTTATATAGGTCAACTCGTACTTTATATACATATACATTAAATGTTCAACACCCTTAGCGAAATTCCTGGCTTCATAATATTCGGGCCATTTTATTCCTCCCATTTGCAACTAATAAACAGAAAAATCAAAACTTTACCAACAAAAGAAAGTCCCCCCCCCCCAATCCCCACCCCACCCCAAAACCAATCCAGGATACTGTGGAAATACTGTTAGTACTTCTATGGGGTGCTTTCTTTTGCTAATTAACCAAGTAATAATTAGTTCAAAATTCATAAAGATTATATTCAAACAATAAAGATTGAATCTTTCTCTTAAAGGGATGATCAGAAACAATAAATGCAGAAATTAGATTTAAAAATCCATATGAAATTGTAAAAATTCGAATACCCTTTATTAGTAAATTGATTTAACATGTAAATAAATGGTAAAGATGGCACCTTTATGAGAGATCTGAAACTGAGGGATGCTTCAAACAGTGGCTTCGGTTGGCGATTGTGTTGGACTGTTGGTGGTCGTCAAAGGCAAGGAGGAGAATAATTTTTGTCGAGTGGGAGATATTAATTTATTTAATTTTTAACTTTTTATTGGGAGGTATTAGCTGCTACTAGGAATACTGCAACTTCCCTGGTCTTCCCTCCACTTAATTGACACGTGTGATTGAGACTTCCACCTTTTTTCTTTTTTCTTTGTGTCCTTTTTTTCATTCCTTAATACTAGTTTTTATATACTTTTTTCCTCTCATTTTATTTGATGGTGTTTGATACAACGTAGAGTTTAAGACTATCGAAAGTAGTGGTTAAGTTATATATACTCATCAATCCTTAACCAGGCCTTTAGGTTCAAGTATTGAGAATTGAGTCATCTTTGATAGGGAACACTTTAAATCTCCACATCCATCCCATGAAAAAATATTGAGACTTATTGGTGTGGATCCAGATTAGTTTATTCTCAAATCGAGTATCCAACACCGAAACAAAAATAGAAAATAAGGAGTTTAAGAAACTATTAGAAGATTTTCGAATGTAAGTCAAACATTTGCAAAGTAAACAATTACTTTCATTTTAAATGAGTAGTGACAAGAGTGTTGGATAAATAACACGGGAATAGGAAATAGCTATTACAAGTGCTTCGAAAGGATAAACAATAAAGATTACAATAGCAACAAACTTGTAGTAAATAAGAATTGTGACAACAACAAGTTTGTTGAGTTATTGAATCAGTCTTGAATCTTTATACCAATTACAGAAAGCTCTTTGAATCTTGATAACCTGAAATCAAGAGACACTAAATCTGAAAGTGTTACAATTGTGCTGAGTCGAGTGATGGCACTCTGTCTTTAAGATAAGATTGCCCCGTATATATGCTTTTACGTTAGCGGGCAATAATCACCCAAGATAAAACAACAAACTATCATTTGTGCAAAGCAAACACAAGTGATTCTAGGGAAGAAAACAAATAACAAAAGATTGCTAAGAAGAGAGGATTTGCAACAAGAATTTCAGAATTGTTGTTCTTGAATGTGTGTAGAATTGAGTCAAAGGCCTCAATTTATAGTAGTGTAAGAATGGCCTCTTCAAGTGCTCATGTAATGTCCATTTAAATGCCATGTAATGTCCCTTTAATTCACCAATTAATGCAGCCAAATAATGGCCGATTTATGGAGGAAAAACTGTCATTTTAATGCACCAAAACCTCTCTATAATCAGCCAAACTTTTGGACTTTCGTCGCACTTACTGCCAGTGAAGCGCCGCGGCGCCTCAACTCCAGAGACGCCACTGCCTGGCCGGCGCCGCGACACTGGCCGGAGGTACCTCGGCGCTCCGGCGCCCCGGCTCCGTCCGAGTGGCGCCGCGGCCCTTTTCGGTGTCGCGGCCCTTCCCGACCCGTACCATTTTACACTTTGCACAATCATTCATTCGTTTACCGACGTGGAACACTTGTTATTTAGCCAATAACCATCCATTATTCTATGTCTCAAACATTTACTTACGTACTAATATCTCTTTCACTAACGAAATTTACGATACTGGTACTACGAGTGCACGTGTGTGGAAACGACGTTTCCGATATGCGTGGCTCCAATTGTTCGAGTTATAAATAATGGGATAAACTTAATTTCACATTAGTAAATTTCCAGCAGAGAGTTCATTAAAAGTTCATACCGTCACTGAAATTTGAACTTGTAAGTTACAAGTTATAACATCATAATTTGAATTGTAATCTTCCAATCGCTAGATTTTACAATATCATACAATGTTTGCTAAAATAACAGATAACAAGTATATGAGCACCTAAAAGAACCAGCTTTCACGCAGGATCCAGGGAAGGGTCGCATCCCGAGGGAGCATAATAGAACATCACTAAATTTTGAACTAACAAAAATTACAATTCAGGATGATTATTGATGGCTGCTGGTAAAACCAACATCTTGATTGTGTTCTTCCCTAATGATTGAGCCTTATTAAAACAATCACTCAAATCATCATCACAGGCAATCCATATCCAATCATCTTCATCCACGTAATTTATTCTAAATCTTCCAATTGGTAATTGCTATCTTTTAGCCACTTCCTTGTCCAAATCTTCTTTTCTTGAGAAAGAATACAATTTAAACTTCATCATATCATCTCCATATGTTGCCTTCACAGTGAAACTACTGCTACTCTCATGATCTGTATGTTTTGTAGTTGCTGAAGTTATTGATTTGTTCTTCTTTGGAAGCATATTTGATGGTCCGTTTTGACAATGGCCACCTTCAAATACCATACTTTCTGCATAATCGCTTCAGTGTAGACTGACTAACTGAAACAATAAGAAGAAATTGAGTTTTAACTTCCACTGTCAGGTCAACTAAAAGATAACTATAGGTAACTGTCTAAATAAGTGGAGTTAATAAGGTGAGAATAAGAAAAGCAACCTGCTATAACACGTTAAATTGCATTGTTAGTATAAAATTGTTTACGCCGTAAGTGTACATAAGTTAAATCCAAAGAAATATCACTCGGACATTAAATCCCGTGGCGTCATGCAAAATGGTTTCTCAATACTCAATAGACAAGGTTATTGGTTTGTGTGAACCAACTTATATAAACTCTAATGGAGTACTTTTACTTTTTGCTTAGGTTCTTAATATGCCTCTGGCGTGCAAGTCTTGTGATGCCCGAGAAAAGGTCGTGTGATGCCCGAGAAAATGCTACCTGGTGCCACCTGTGCCGCTTAGTGGCAGAGAGCAGAGGCAGAATTTTCATCAAGGGATTCATCATCTACTGTACATACATAAATAAAATTGGCCTTATATATACAGTGTGATTTTCCGGAGAAAGCATTCAGATGAACTCCCTTCCGCGCCTGGTTTAGACTAATGGCATATTCTTTTCTGTACCTACAACAAGATTGGAATTGAAGAAAGAAAATTGGAGGAGAACTTACCCTGAAGACTTTCAGCTGCATCAGAAAGATTTTTGTTAAAATGTTGTTTGAGATCATCATAGTTTACAGAGTCTTTAGTTCTGGTTCTGCTTTCTTTTTGCAAATGTGTAACACTGACACATTGCTTCTCCGAAACAACTTGTGAATCGGTATTTAAGACATCTGATTGAACCATCGATTGTTGTCCATTATCCACGGAGTTTCGTACCGTGAGCTCAGTCATAGCTGCATATGAAAATAAACTTATCATCACGGATTTAGCAGCATCATTTGTTAACTAACAAAAAGAATCTTCATTCTACCTTCTTTCTCCATGTGTTTTTCGTTGCCTTCCATTAGTTGGTTCCTTCACTCTTCAGCGGGCAATACTTCAGGCATAAACGGACTTGCTCTAGTTTGATATATATGAAAATAATCCACATTCTTTGTAGGGAATTGATTCCTTGAGTGATTTCTGTTAAAAGTCATCATCAACTTAATATCCAAGACAATGGATAATCAATCTAAAATGTTCAAGTAGTTCTAGAGAGTTGAAAGAAGAACTTTAGGATGAAAGTTCTAGAGTGAGGTCTAGAAATAATAATTCTAGAAATAAATAGAAGAGTGATTCTAGAAAAAAATAGTGAGTAATATTCTAGAATAGAATAGTAATTAAGTATCCTAACTTGATTCTTCCATCACCACCTATAAATAGAGGTGGTCTATTCGAGTTGTAATTAAGTGAGTAAAAAGTTTTCTCAAGAAGTGAGAGCAAGTCTCAAGTGTGCATCCAAAAAGTGTATAACAAGTGGAATTAAGAAAAGTGTGTAGCTTAAGTGTGAGTGTCAAGTGTTGGTAAAAATAAAAGAGTAAGAACTTAGTGTATATTGTGGTCAAGTTATAATGTTCAAGTCTTGGTGTAATTACTTTTACAATAATAAAGTAATTACGTTTTTCACATATTGTGTTGTCTAACAATTTCATTCCAATGATAAAATAAATATATAAAGGTATAATGCTAGTCTTAAGGAAGACTTATCTAATTAGCCTAAAATATAAGATACTGATTTACAATCATCCTAAATTAAAGATATTACAATATTCATATGCATGATTAATGGTGAATAGAGATAATTATGAGATTGCCCCATAATTATTCTAACAATTCCCCACAGTCTTAGCGGGAGGTTCTCGTATGCTGAGACTGTTCCTGAAATCATCAAAGAGTACGCGCGGAAGACATTTTGTGAAGATGTCTACAATTTGATAGCCGGACGGTACATGGAGAACATGTACTTGTCCATGTGCAACCTTTTCTTGGACAAATAATATATTCATTTCGATGTGTTTTGTGCGCGGATGCTAAACATGATTACCGGATAAGTATATCGCACTCACATTATCACAATAGACTACGGTTGACTTGTCAATCGGACAATGTAGCTCTAACAGAAGATTACGAAGTCAACATGATTCAGCAACCACATTGGCTACCCCTCGATATTCTGCCTTATCACTTGACAGAGACAGCGTGGATTGTAGTTTTGACGACCATGAAATAAGATTGTCCCCCAAGAACACGCAATAACCGAAGGTGGAACGACGTATGTCTGGACAGCCACCTCAATCCGCATTTGTATAGGATGAGAGACTCAAAATGGAGGACTTATACAGATGCAAACCAAAATGAAGAGTACCCTTAACATACCGCAGAATTCTCTTGAGGGCCCCATATGCTCTTCCTTCAGATCATGCATGTGTAAACATACTTGCTGGACCGCATAGGAAATATCGAGTCTTGTGAAAGTCAGATACCGCATGGCCCCTACTAGGCTGCGGTAATGTGTAGGATCGATGTATGGAGTACCTGCAGAGTTACTCAATTTTGCATTTGTGTCAACCGGAGTATGTGACAGTTTGCAGGAAGACATCCCGACTTCGTCAATTATTTCTTTGGCATATTTCTTTTGACTGAGAAACATACCACCTGCATATTGAGTCACGGCAATGCCGAAGAAATAATTTAACGGACTCAAGTCCTCCATTGTAAATTCTGTCATAAGAAGAGACATAATAGATTGACGAAGTGATATGGATGATGTCGTGAGAATAATGTCATCGACATACAGAAGTATATATGTCATGTCAGCTCCCTTCCTATAAATGAACAATCACTGATCGAACTTGCTGTGACAGAAACCCAATTTTGAAACAAATCCTGCAAACATGTTATACTATGTCCAGGGAGCTTGTTTCAAACCATATAAGGATTTCTTCAATAGGCAAACATAATCCGGATGAGTATAATCTCGGAAATCCAAAGGCTAGTGCATGTACACTATTTCCTGTAAGTGGTCATGTAAGAATGCGTTTTTGACATCCAACTGATGAATGGACCAAGATTTTGAAAGTGTCAGGTTAAGAACAGTCCTGATAGTTGTTGGCTTAACCACCGGACTGAATGTTTCACCACAATCTACTCCAACTTGCTGAGACATGCCGTCACCAATAAGACGAGCTTTGTATCTCGCAAAAGAACCATCATAATTCTTTTTATGATAAAAAAAACTCACATAGACCGAATTATGTTCACATTAGAATGTCGTGGCACTAGGTCCCACGTCTTATTTTTAATAAGAGCATCAATTTCGTCTAATATGGTAGCTTTCCAATTCGGGTCAGATGAGGCAGCTTTGGGATTTTTTGGAAGTGGTGACGGTTGGACGTAGGCTGTTAGGTTAAAATGACACTTAGGTCAAAAAATTCTATGAAAATATTTAATGGATTTATCACCATTGTCACTTTGAAAACATTTATTCTTTCTAAGATTACAAAAACATTTGGCTCTGATACCCCCACTCTCACTCTCACCCCCACCCCCACCCCCACCCCCCACCCCCCACCATTGTCACTTTGAAAACATTTAATGAATTTGTCAAATTGAGTTTTGATAAAAACACTAAATTATTTTAAAATGGTATAGGTATGCAATTTATTTTCCAAGGGAAATGTCCACAGAAAATTCGAATAATCATTTAAAATGAGCAGATAATATTTATGACCTGCAGAACTCAATGCTGGTGATGTCCACAAATCACAATGCAAAAGATATCAGCCAGTTAGCTTATCATTCGTTTCGGGCCTAGCCACTCCTGCCATTGTTCTTTATATTTCACTTTTTATTCCCGACTGGCATAGAAGTCTCTCGCGCGGGCGAAGGAGATGCATTTCTGGTACTGGTGGTATTGGACAAGCTTTTATCAAATGGCATAATGGTATGTGAAGTAGATGATGCAAAAAGAAGTTTAACTTGTTTTCCAAACACACAAGTTTGGCAAACAGAAGAGTCCAAAAGTTTGTTATAAGAAAAAACATTATTCTTTCTAAGATTACAAAAAATATTTGGCTCTGATACCAGGTAGAAAATTGATTCATTGAGTGATTTCATTACAATGGTAAAATATATATACAAAGGTATAATGTTAGTCTTAAGGAAGACGTATCTAATTAGCCTAAAATATAAGATACTAATTTATAATCATCCTAAATTAAAGATATTACAATATTCATCATATGTATGATTAATGGTGATTATAGATAATTATGGGATTGACCCATAATTATTCTAACATTCTTATCTGAAGAAGCTTTAATAACTTGAACACTAGAATCATTTTCTAGTTCTTGACCGGAAGCAAATTTGAAATTCCGAAAATGTTGTCCCATTGTAGACAAAATTGATCCGAGCAAGATTGTTGGATCTCCGTTATCAGGTGACAAAACCAGCTCCAGTAGGTAGGCATTGGCATCGTCTCTATTCATCAAGCAAATAGCAAAAGAAGTAGTCAATCCACACCAGCGCGCATAATGTACTAAAGGATACTCGACTATGACAAATTCAGTTATGTTCTCGCAATAACACAACTTGCCAGAAAAAAAACGCTTTCCCAACAACCCCTTTCTGCAAAGGTTGTAACTTAGAAATGTCTCGGAAACATAACATATCATCGTAATAATAATCGTCATAAACATGGTCATTAGCATCCATTTCCTCGTCCGCGACATAGTAAACTTCATTACTAGAAGAAATGACATGCTCGGTGCAGCCCACGTACATGCCTTTGTGGTCCATTTCCAGATTCACACAGGGAATCCAGACTCGATCAAAGGGCAACTTGTGTGTTTCTCGCACGATTTTTAACATCCTTTTGATTTCCTCTCTTTCTTTTTGTTTCCCTGCTTCTACCTGCTTACAAAGGTTCTTGTTCATATGAAAATTACTAGTCCTGAGAAGGATAAGTGATCAAAAGTATGAATTTGGAACCTACTTTTCTACCTCTATTGAGATATAATTTAGGACATTTGAGATCTACACCCTGCAAGGACACCAAAATATTAGTCCGTGGGTACGAAATCTACTAGATGGGCACTTAAATCCGATGTTGCTCGGACCCTCTAAAAATGCATAGCTTTTGGAGGATCCTAAACACACTGACAATATTTTTGAAGAGTTTGAGCAACATAACTTAAATCATACGGACATCTCCAACATGTCAAGATTATAACCTTAGTAGCGTGATATTGGCATACAGTTAAATTAGCCAATTAGTTCTTGGCTCGAATGTATGGGCATATACAAGGTATTAGTAGTGGATGGCTCCACTTGAACTATATATATTGATGTTAAATCCGTGCCCTCGACCACAACAGAGTAGTGAGTGCAGTGAAACTCATCGTTAACTTAAAATTATATATATGCGCCTGTTTAAAAGCCAAAAATAAGGAGATAGGGCGAACCTCAAGCGCGTTCAGTACTCGTTCAACTTCATAAGTCAAGTAACCACCTTTCCAAACTGTGACAAGCTCAATCACACCAACGCAATTCTACTCAACAGGTTCAAACACAGGCAAATCCAAATAGGTCTGAACACCACATTGTACAGCATGATCCCTCATCGGGAACTCTTCGTTAGTGTAATACCCCACATGCGTACTTGATTCTGGCAATTTTTGCTGGAAAACTCGTGCAGGCGGACCAAAAGGATGAGCTTTTTCTGTTCCTTGTTCGCCACTTTTGCCCTTATCGATACTATATTTATAACCTTGACAGTGTTTCCTATACCAGCACAATCCTTTATATAGATATCTAAGACCAAATGGTTGTCCTGAAGTTGCTAAAACATTTCTACCTTCAATATTTTCCAGCCCCCAAAACTGTAGTAAAAATTTCTTGGGATGTTTCTATTCTCTGAAGTGCTGCTTTGATCTGTTGCTTTACAGCTTCAAGAAATACTTGAATTAGAAATCACAAAATATGGTGCCAACAGCAAGTTACTGAGTTTAAGTTAGATCTTCTTTTACATGATCATGTTAAGTTTGATGTACAACATGTAACTCTTCATGACAATCCCAATAAGGTAATATAGAAAAGTAAAGTAACATTCCGTGGTTGAAATCAAGACAGTTTGAAGAAAGGGCTTTTTGTCTACAACTTTGGAGAATAGACAGGTCTAAATTATATAATATTTGTGTGGTTACAAAATTATGTCATTAATGGTGTGTTTAGTATGGATGAAAATTCTCATGTTTTGGTTGGTTAAAATTTTTAAAAATTACTTTTTTCTAGGAAAATAAATTGATTAAAAATGAGAAAATTGTAAGGTTTTGTTGGGTTCAAAATACATAAGTAAGGCACAGCAGAAGTTTAAAATTTTATTTCTTACTTATCCCAACAAGTTTTCTGGTATGGTTATATAACAATGGAACTTGTAACATAAAAACATTTACTTACAAGTTGCAATAATTTGAAATCTTTATCTACTGTGAGGTGCACACGCGATTGTCGTTCCAATTGCAAGCTCCAAGCTTCAATGCATTTCTCTTTCAGAAAGCTAGGAAATCCGGCAGAGGTTCGAGAGTATTTGATTCTAAGTCTCTAAGGCTTAGAATGTTTTAAGAAATTGGTGTAGAATAATGAAAATGAATGTCTCTATTTATAGTTGAAAATTAGGTCAAAAAACTGATTAGGGTTTGACCTTGGGCCTGATCCAAAATCGACGCAGAGGCGTCGCGGCCCTAGGGTATGGGCGCCGCGGCGCTTGATGAATTTATGCACTGCGCCGCGGCCCTAGGGTATGGGCGTCGCGACGCTTGACATGCAGTTGCACTGCCTCGATTTAATTTTCGTGCATTCTTAATTAAATCCAAAATTCAATTTTGACTTAATTAATGTAATCATTATTCATTTAAATGTCTTGATTCCAAATCGAAGATTTTAATTACTCTCTCAATACATCCTTAGATCTAAACGGACAATCGACATAGTGTGACCCTACAGGCCTTCTCATATTGACATTAATCAAATTAAGGTCTACGCTGAACTCCTAGACGGCGCCGGAAGACGAACTCAATATGTGAAGTACGTTTACACGAATCCAGTAAACTTAACCTATATGTGGTAAGATAAAATTCTTTCATTCACGACACACCCGATCAAGCTTAGAATTTGTCAAATGTCTATCCAAATGGCTTAATCATTGTATCTCATCTATATTAGTAGACGACTAGACCATATTCTAAATATGTGTATTGTGTTGGCCAACGACTTAGTCAACCTAATATCACTGAGAATTCGAGTGTTCTCTCGAACATACATCCGAGGAATGAATCCTAATCTCGGCTCAACTACCATCTTCAATCCACATCGTAATGTACCCAATACAAGCTGTATCTCAACCTACAAGGCATTTGAGCTTAGGACATGATCAAAGTACATTACTTTGTAGATAAGGCGTGTATTGACCTCAAGTCTAAGGACTTCTATCTCCCACACGCTGATCATACGTTAGACAAGTATAACAAAAAGTATATCAGTAGGGTATACCAATACTTCCAAAGTATCCATGTGTCCATCACGAGTAACCATTACTCGTAGTAGGTGAGACATACTACATCCTCTAAGGATGTGATGCAGACCACATGTCGACTTATCATATATCATCGATATCCCATTCTCGATGATCATTAATCGAGCCTATTTTAAGAGTTACACTCTATCATAAAATATCTCACTCTATTAATGGCAACATAAGCTCAAGGGATGCACATTAATGAATAATTACAAACAATCAAATAATAATTCAATAATTGCAACTGTCAAAATATTAATCTCCATTAATAATAATATGAATGTGTATAAAGTACATTTGTCCTAATACAGATTGTCTCTAGGACATAAATATACTTTCAAAAATGACTTTTCTGGTAATATCATTCTACATTGGTTGTTTCCTTCCCACCTTCCCACCCCCACACCCATACTTCCCACTCAATCTCATAGCCTAAATAATATACAAATATTTTCTGCTTACTTACCAAACATAAGAAAATAAATAAAATACTTATTACTAAACACAACCTAAGAGTAAACTTGAAGCTTAAAGTTAGATGGCTCCTAAATAGAAAGATGTCATTTTTCTTTTGTCAGACTAAAAAGAAAAGTGGATCATGTAAAACATGATAATTAGAATAATAATAATAGTAACCTGTTATAACAAGTTAAATTCACTAGTAGCATAGAACTTTTTTTACGCTGTCAGTGTATAACTAAATCCGAAGCGAAAAAAGAAAAGAACAGATGATTGGAACTACTTACATGTTTCTGTAAGATTGTTTAGGCAATTAGAAGCTTCGTTGTTGCTCCAAAAACACCATTAAATGGAAATTTGTGTTAAATAAGGCAATATACACACAATATACAAAGTGTATATTGCCTTATTCAATGCACAAAATCTGCCCATAATTGGGCATCTCGGCAATATTCTTAACTCCAATTATTCACACAACCGTCCAAACATAGACCCAGCCGAGATGCCCAATTATGGGCAGATTTTGTGCGTTGAATAAGGCAATATACACTTTGTATATTGTGTGTATATTGCCTTATTTAACAATTTGAACGTTCTTCAGAGCAAGATAATGGTGTTCCTATGTAATTCATGAACTCAGATGATGTATATACTTCATAAATATCATCGTTGATCACAGGCAATTGCTTCTGTTCCATCGTATTTGCAAAGTGATGAAAAGAATATTGTTAATCATATCATCTATCCAAATTGGTTTTCTTTTTTTGATCGGTCCACAAAAGTCATTGACTCTATAAAACAAGTCAATGAGTTTACACGTATGTATTTTCCTTTCATTTTACTTCACACTATTTCCCTTCAAGTCAGCTTCAAAAGTGTTCGTCTTTCCAAAATTTGTAAATAATTTAGCTTAAATTGTTCAATCTATTCTTAGTGATAATTTTTTTTATTACTACACGTATATTTTGATATATTTAAAATCTTTAATTTATTACTTTGTATTCAATTCAATATGTTCACATAAAATGAAATAATATTTTTAGTCATTCATCAATTGTAATAACAAAGTCGAGTTACCCTTGTTGAAGGATGTCAATTGGCATATCTTTACACTATATCGATAGGTCATCTTTGTACGTAGTCTTTTTGTCTTTGACTCGATATGAAATAGAAAAAATAAAGAAATTTTTTGAATTCTATCGTCTTAAACAAAAAATTATTGGGAGTATAGAATTACTTACTTACCAAACATAAAAATAATCTTTTTAAAAGATAAAATCAAAATAAAAAAGAAAAATAAACAAATTGGAACAGGAGAAGTATTTATCATTTTATACTTTAATATCTCAGTAAAACAATTGGCTCGCCACTAATAATATTTTCTCTGTTCCATAATAAGTGTTATTTTTAGCTTATGCACACTCCTTAAAAAATTGTTCACTCTTAAAAAATTATGAGTGTTTTTACTAACCTACCTTTAATTAATGTCTAGAAAGGAACAAATTACTTAATAATTTTTTATTATATAAATAAGAATAATTTTAAAAAAATAAGATCATTTTTTTCTTGAAATCCTAAAGCACCACTTATTTTAAAATAAAATAAAAAATCTAAAATAGAGCTTATTATGGAATGAAGGGAAGGGAGTAACTCAACTTAGCTGCCATGGTTGAGACGACGAATTCTAGATTTTAGTAGTGGTTCACTGAATTCACGACACCTATCAACTCACTTTCCATCTCATCAGTGGATTTTACATCAAAGTTGTCAAATCCTATAGTATGAATCATCAATTTATTTTATTCTATGTTGTCATTAGGCACTAAAACTGTATCTTTTCAATGATACATCTCCTCATTTTGTTCCTACTGTACACTTCAATGTCCAACAATAACAACAAACATACCCGATAAATTCCCGTATAATGGAATCTAAGAAGAATAAAGTGTACGCAAACTTTACCCCTGTAGATCTTCAATGTTCCAAACAATAACTAACAACATATTTAGTGAAATCCCACAACGTGGATCTGTGGAGGATAGAGTGTACGCAGACTTTACCTCTACGTTGGTAGGTAGAGCGGCTGTTTTCGAGAGACTCTCGGCTCAAGACAGAGCAAAGCAAAGAAACGGTCATACCCGATCAAAAAAAAGGTTGTAGCCTCTTTTTTTATGTATGAAAATGTTGGTATCAATAGCGAATAAGTCATGATAGCGTATTCTAAAAAAGTAAGCAGTAACTAGCGTAGGTAAATAAGCTAAACAAAGTACCCTAAAGACACAGCATCAAATATCAAACTACAGGGGACTATAAAGCAATACTGCGCATATTAGTATGATAGGCTAAGCGGGCTTACAATAATAACACTACAACTACCAGTTTGCAAGCGTAAGGAGGACTACGCTCGACTACCTACCATCCTTCTACCATAATCTGTGTCCTCCACAACCCCCTATATAAGGTCATGTTCTCAGTAAGTTGCACCTACGCCATATTCCGTCTAATCACCTCTCCCCAATACTTCTTCGGCTTACCTCTACCCCTCCTGAACCTCTCCCCAATGTTCCAAACAAATAACCAGAAAATTATGCTTCTCTCAGAATAGTTGAGATGGGCTAGACGAATCTTTTGTATTCATAGTAATATTCAAAATGGAACAATATAATGGATATTGTGGAACTTACACCAACAAAAGCAAAAAACTTATTTCCTTTAGGCTTGCAAGATGAATACAATTGAAAAGAAAACTTCCTACAATTACAGAGGAGCTGCCATAACCAAAACCTACACTCCACATATAACAAAAACCCTAGCACTACAAGAATGATTTCACTAGTTTCACATATATATTTACAACCTAATTCTAATCATTCACCTGAGCTCTCACATGAGCTCCCAAGGTTGGGCATTATATCATGAACTAACAATCTTACTACATTGCTGCCTGATGATCTTGAGATATCGACGCATTCTTGCAGATCTGCATCACACGCGATCAGAACCCATTCGTGGTCATCGTCTAGGTACTTGATATCAAAAGTTCCCACCTCTAACTTTAGCCTCTTGGCTACTTCCTCCTTCAACTTAAATATACCGGAATTCAAACAAAGTCGAAATCTTATGATGTCTTCCCTATATGTTGCTTTTATTGTAACGGATGTTACTTCGGGCCTGGTAGAAAACTGTGGCATCTTCTCAGTAGGATGAGGAACCTGATCTTTAGTAATTCCATTAGAGCATGGCGGGTTTGTCCAACTGTGTTCCGGGACACGTTCATCAAACATAGCATCTCCAGCCGGACAAAGATTTCTCAGATCATGTGAACTGCCTGCATCCTCAACTAGCATTCCTCTAAATTGTTGCTGGGTGTGCTCTGGAATATAAAGCCCAGGCATTAGGAATGCAGTGGATAAATTTGTTTCTCCTGTGGTCTGACGAGCTGGTTCCAAAGAGCCTTCCACTTTCATGAATGACTCCTGTATAGGTGAATTGACCAGCTCATTCTGAGGGGAGGAGTCATTTGCAGGGGAAGGACTACCTTGGAATGATCCATGGGAGGTAGGTGTCCCCGTGCTCTCTTCTCTCGAGAAGCTCCCGATTCTGGACCTATGTGACCCTTCACGCACAAAACCATTCTGCTTTGAGGAGAGCTCTTCGTTCCCAGTAATCCTGCTTCCCAGCATTTGATTCGAGGGTTCAGCTTCTTCATGACTTCCTGGTGTTTCATGGTTGGAGAACTCATTCTTCTCTTCTTGGTACTCAGAAGCTTTACATGGCGAACCAATCATGCCTGCAGGCCAAGAAATAGAACCAATAGCAACAGGAAGTGAATTTGGTGCAAGTGAAGTCAGACTGAATGTTCCATCAGCTCCTTGCACAGATTCAATTACACGTTTTAGCTTTGAAAGGGACCGGTTAACCTTGTTTATCTTGCGAGATGGCCATCTAGAGATCCCATGCTGCCTGCAAATGCGCTTCATTGTAGTTGGACAAACTGTAATTGAGAGAACATTAACAATAATAGTCAAATCAGCTATACCACTGGGAAAGGAAAAAATGACATTTTAATGTAAGCAAAACACAGTGAAGAAGTTCTTAATATTTTGAATAGCATACCACCAAGAGACTTCGCAGCATCCTTAAGACTTCCAGCAAAATACTGTTGCAAAACCTCTAAGCTTATTGTTTTCTCCGCTTTTCCACATTTTCTCTCTGATTTCTTACCAGTTTGATTATTCTCAGACAAAGAAGCATGGATATGGGCTTTAGCTGTGCCATTTACGCCCTCTGCACCTTTTGCCACATTCAATGCCACTGGGGACTGCTGCTCTTCCATTAGATCAGGATGTGTACTTCCATTTGCTACACTAGAAGGCTGAGGAAGAGATTTGGTGGTTGGCACATATTCAAACCTCAAACCGAGTTTTTCTTCCGTGGATGCTTTGATAATCTCAACTGAACCCCAGTCATGCTCAAGTTCCTCTCCAGAAGCAACCCTAAGACTCCTAAAGTGCTGTTTCATCGTCAATAAGAGCGAGTTCAGCAAAGCCAGTTGGTCAGGGTAGTCTCCATCATTTGGTGGCAGAAAAAACTCTAAAATATAATCATCGTTGCCAGTGTAAGTGCTCCGTAAGCAGATTGAAAAACAGCGGGACAACCCAAACAAACGTGTATAGTGCACCAAGGGGTACTCTGTTTTGCAAAACTTCCCTATATCTTCACAAAAGCATGATTTTTGAGAAGCATATGCCCTTCCAGCAACTCCCTGTCCCTTTTGTAAGTGATGCTCGGCACAGGCCTCACGGAAGCCCCACATGTGTGCATCAACCAGATAAAATGCTACATCTGTCGTGGACATACAGACTTGTCCCATGCAGCTTCCATCAAAGCTACTACAGCTCTTTTTAAACCCACCGCCATCAGCCAGAACACTACGATGCCTGCATGGAACCCATGTCTGAGCCAGAGGCAATTTATAAGTTTCACATACAGCTGTTAATATCTCCAAGATTTCGACCAATGCATTCTGCCGACCTTCATTACAGATCTGGTTCATAGAACAGCCAACGACAGACTTATTCAGACAACAATCAACAACAGCTTAGATGATATGTCTCCAGAAAACTTTTGTTTTCCTCACCTGATGGTTTGGGTAGTCCAATATCTCTGAACTTTTCAGATTCACTGCCTGCAGAAAAACTGAAATCATTTAACAAAACTGGATTTTTTTAAGCTCATCTTCAATGTAGAATAAAAGGATTGAAAAACATATGCATTTGGTTTACATGACAATGCATCTTACTGATAAGAACTTCTTAATAACTACACAAGTACCTATCAAAATAGTTGAATCAACACTAGCTGATAATTTGATATCCCGTGCAGTGAAGAGCACATGCACGAATGCACCTTCATGAACCAGCAAAATATCAATCACAGCAGAAGAGAAAGCAATTTGTTACATGCATATAGCAGCAAAAGACAGTTGTAGTCTTAAACAGGGAGATTCCAGTTTCATCAAATCGCATCTAACAGAGTCACAAAATATCCAAAAGAATGATGGTTACACTTAAAGAAATATTCTCAGCAGTTCACCAGCTTTGGCTCACCACAAGAGAGAAACATCCCCTCCAGTCTGTGATTCTAGCATAAACTACAGACATAGCTTTATAGTATATACTTACAAATCACCTGAGATTCATTCTAAATAGCATCACATACTTATTTGAAACTGACACAGGTTATTCATCCAGATGCTCTAAAAACATTGGACAATGGCCTGTTGATAGTCCAGTTTGAGATTTTGGCACCAATACACAGCAATCAAGAGCAAGATATCAGTTTTAAAAAAAGATATTTTAAACTGACTGCTAGAAAGATAATACAGCAAGCCAGAAAACGCTTCAGTTAAGTCTATCTAGTAAACCGGCTTAACTTAGCTGTTCTCTTTTAACACAAATATGCACTACCACAAAGAAGCATAGAATGATGGACGGCACATCACTTACTGAAAAGTTGGAAAACTTGTCACCGCTTTGATGAATGAATATAACCTCATCTGTTAACGAGTATGATAATAAGATTAATAGATAACTGTAGCATTTATACATCACAGAATTGATGCAG
Organism: Anisodus acutangulus; assembly: GCA_029783415.1. Lineage (NCBI taxonomy): Eukaryota > Viridiplantae > Streptophyta > Magnoliopsida > Solanales > Solanaceae > Anisodus > Anisodus acutangulus. The sequence goes on from CM056512.1 coordinate 29,202,056, forward strand.
CAAACAAGCTATCGAGTGTCAGTGAGAGACATACCATCTTCAGAGAGATATGCAATAGAAATGATACAAGAACCAACCTCAAGTGCTTTGATTTTCTGGGAGGTCATTATGAGCTCCAGTACACCAACACAAGATTGACCAGATGGTTCAAATACTGGCAAAGCCAAAGTCCCTCGAACATTGTAATGCAGTGCGTGACTAAGACGAGGGAACTCTTTACTGGAATAATACTGAACATTTGGAGTCCATTCTGGCAACTTTTTCCGATAGACACGGCCCGGAAGTCCAAGAACTCCATCAGTCTCCCCGTCAACAGAAAACATATACATCAAAGAAACCATTCGATATTGATGAAGCCCATTACAGTCGGGGTCAAGAACAAAGGGCTGCCCTGAAGTTGTAAGCACATAACGACCGCCATTCTTAACAGGTGCCCAGATCTGAGCTAACACACGTTCTCCCGTTGATTCCTTGAAGTATCGAAGTGCCTGTGTCATCCTCTCCTTGATTATGCAAGACCCTTCCAAATAATCTAAAGGGGTTAATCCCATAATTGGTGGAGGGATTCTTTTCTTATTGTCAGTGACAGACACATGTTCAGCTGCAGCCTCATGATCACCAGTATCTGCTCCAAACAGAAAAAGATAGCATATGAATCTTTCATTGGTCTCAACAGCCAAAAAAACCTTATATTTCACTTAGCAAAACAACTACGACTACGACTTACTCCCAAGAATAGTTGGGACGGTTATACGAATCATCTATATCATTTATCTGCTTTACATGATATAAATTAAAGATGTCTACATTAATCTCTTGGTTTAGCTAGTCCAATGTAGTCTAATTGAAGAAAGACTAGTGCAAGTCATAGAAACACTAATACACACATAATCAAGTCCTTGAACATTAAAAATGGGTGTTATCGGACAAAAAGTTAAACCTTTTGCACTTGTCAAAAGAAGAAAAAAGCATAGTTTGATCACGTGCTATGTCAATGTTCAAGGACATACACCTATTATTGTGTAATCTTCAGCCTATAGTGTTGAATTTGCCAATAGAAAGCCCATTTTTCAACAATTAAACCAAATAACTGGTATAACTTGTAGAGTAACTTTTATTATGTACTGAGCTAAAAGAATTGTTACTATGGGTGTTAGTACCCTAATATTCATCATATTCCTTCCTTTTTCAAAGAGACCAAAAATTTTGCAAAGTCACCTAAACTTCACACATACCTTCGTCCTAATTATTACTATAGATCATCTAACAATTGAAATCAATCAAACATATGTACTTTAAAAATGTGCAGCCACTAACAATTCCTTGAAGTTTCTAACTCAGTAACTAATAATAAGCGTAAAATAGGTATGAATGGTAAACTATTACTTGGTTATTCAAACTGGATATCTATTGGAAAGGGCAGAGAGGGAGTGTTCCAAAAATATTGGAAATAATAAGTATTAAGCCCTAAGGCTAATATCTAGGTAACTCAAAACTGCTTGAGGTCTCATATTAAAATTTGACATTATACCAGACGTCCTTGACTAAACTTAATAGTTACAAAAATATTGGAAAATGACAAAGTATTAAGCCCGAGGCTTACAAGTGAGAAATCTAGGGTAGCTGGATAGCCGTAGACTGCCACCGGAGAGAGCATTTCCGGTAGGCGGCTTATCCTCGTTTTCATCAGTAAAAGCCCAAAGTGGAGAACAAGGCTGTTCAGAAGCAGTATTCGAAGCCGAAGCAGCAGCCGCGAAGATCTGATCGAACGACCAGGAAGCATCCATATCCATCATCAACGGCCGCGGAGGTGAGAAGTCCTTAGGTGTTGGACGGAAAAAGTGATTATTCATTTCTTCTTCTTCCGTCTCCAACATTGAAGAAATTTCGTCCTCTTCTTCTTCTGATATATGTATATGTGTTGGCGAGATGAGAAAGGTGACGATAATGGTTAATTTTTGCGGACTGTGATTCCATTGAGAATTGGAATCTAATAGTTGTATTAGCTAAGCCTAAGATTAATAATTTAAATTTATGATCTTGTATATATATATATATATTAAAAAAATTATTAAATTCAAAAATTATCTTGAATGCGCCTATATTGAATTAAATCAGTATCCTATGATTCACTTACTTAAAGTAAAATGATTAATTATATTCGATACTTTCGATCAAAAGTAAATAATCACATTCCTCCCACCTAGTACATATTTGTCTTAATCACTTGTTTGTTGTTTCTATAGCCTTAAATAAAATCAACATGCATTAAAATGATTAGTACATATTCACTAAAAATATGACTGTTTTTGTAGTAAATGATTGATTAATAGTTGGACTTTGTGTTATTTTGTTTCTTTCTAATTTTAGAAGTGTACATTTGATTTGGTTATTTGAACAATTTTGATTATTACTTATTATAGTTCTCAGTCTTGTTAAATAGATGTGCTAACACGAAACCAAAATAAGTTTGATTTGTTTTATTTTGATTTGGCCCTCTAATTAAACTTAACTATTTTTTTGGTTTTCATACATTCCAGGTTAGAGTATACTATGTAAACTTTTAAAATTTAATTATTCAAAATTAATTAAAAAAACAATTGACTAAACCAAAGCATCGTACAAGTAAGTTTCTCACTTTAGGGTAAATATAAAAATCATGATAATATGTTAAAGTTTTAATGTTGTATATTTATATTCTAAATAATTTTATTTTTTAATTTTCTCTAATTTCGGTATTGCTTAAGAAAATCTTGTGAACGTCAAGATAATTCTACATTTTCATTACATGTATCTTTCACACATCGGGTCTATTATCCAAGGGAAGAGAAATTAATGACGATGTCACACATCGTATTGAGTCAGTGTGGATGAAATGGAGGCTCGAATTTGGAGTATTGTGCAATAAAAAGGTGTCACTAAAGCTTAAAGGCAAGTTCTATAGGGTGGTGGTTAGACCAATCATGTTGTATGGGGCGGAGTGTTGGCCGGTCAAGACTTCGCACACCCAAAAGATGAAGGTTGCGGAGATGAGGATGCTAAGATGGATGTGTGGGCATACAAGGAGGGATAAAATTAGAAATGATGATATCAGGGACAGAGTAGAAGTGGCCTTGGTGGAGGATAAGATGCGAGAAGCTAGGTTGAGATGGTTCGGACACGTGCAGAGGAGAGACATAAATGCCCCAGTGCGGAGGTGTGAAAGGTTGGCTATGGACGGGTACAAGAGGGGTAGAGGTAGGCCGATGAAGTATTGGGGAGAGGTGATTAGACGGGATATGGCGCAGGTGCAACTCACTGAGGACATGACTTTAAATAAAGGGTTATGGAGGACACGTATTAGGATAGAAGGATAATAGGTAGTCCAGTGTAGTCCTATCTATGCTTACAAACAAGTAGTTGTAGAATTATTATTGTAGGCTTGCTTAACCTATCGTATTGTCTTATAGTCCCTTGTCGTTTGATTTATGCAGTTATGTGTATTTTGTTTGTCTTATTTACTTGCATTAGTTATTGCCTCTTTTTGCTTCTTTCTTTTTCAGAATGCACTGTCATGACTTACGCACTTTGTGTGTCTTACTTTGCTTGGCCTTGGGCTTTGTCTTGAGCCGAGGCTCTCTCGGAAACGGCCGTTCTACCTACCAAGGTAGAAATAAGGTCTGTGTACACTCTACCCTCTCCAGACCCCATATTATGGGATTTCACTGAATATGTTGTTGTTGAATCTTTCACTATAACAATCTAGAAGTTTTTGAAGTATTATCTACATTTTTTATTGGTTATTTTTTCAATTTTCATTACATTTTCCTCTTTTGTTGGCCATCGAATATATTCCGTCTCTTTTCCCTGTTCTTTTTCCCTTTTCCCCTTCACTTTATGGAATGAAATATATGTTTTTTAAAATAAAGATTATTACATGGAGGGTAGGGGGTGAGGAAAATAGGGGAGGGGATTACAATGTGAGAATTCGAACCTTTATTAATAAGTTGAAAATTTATATAGTCAAACAACTGAGCTATTAGATACATGCTAAAAATATATGTTAGAGATTCTCTTTCACCTCTTTTTTTCATATCATAGTTTGCCATTCGTGGATTACATACTCATTTTGGTCTTTAAGTACCATATTCTTCTCCCTCTTTTTAAAATTTAAACCGTCTATTAATTATTTATAATTAAAGATAGTAAAATTAGTTCATAAAAATATGACACGGCTACTCGTTCAATTTAGAGTGTGTGAATGATCCGTCCATTTATTAATCCAACACATTTGATCAGCACAATTTAGCTCATTTGCTTATTTAGGCTAAATAGATAGCTCAAATTAACTTATGAGAAACATTGTTGCAATACTTTAAAGTGGTTTTTTGGTTTAAATGTTCTATATTGTCATAATAAAAAAAATGTTATTAAGCAATTATACAAATCATAAGAAAATAAAATAAAATTGATAAGAGTTGACGGATTAGATTATCACTCATTGTTTACCTATTTTGACTCAACTTATTGTAGATCAAGTAATATTTGGACGTGTTAATGATTGACTCATTAAGAATACATGTTATACTACGATTTTGAAATATAAGATAGATTTTAAGAAATGGTATGCAAATTTATTCACTCTATCAATAATCGAGCTGGATTTTGTGTGTTATAAGGAGTTTGCCTTTTCTATTGAAGTCATGAATGAATTGAAAAAAGAAATTTCAATTGATTTTACCTCATATTAATTAATTTAATTCATTTTGATTCGTCTAAATTTTATTATCCTCCTCATTTGACACCCATAACTATGATGATAAGATCAAGGGCGTGGATTGAACGAAAGTTGGAGAATGATGATAGACATTCCCTAAGAAAACCTATGTTTAAAGTTACTCCAAGTGGAGTTTATTTATATCATAGCGCGCATAAGGAACAGGATATTCACCTTTTTTTCTTTCTTTCACGACACAAATAGCAATAGCTCAAAGCCAATAGGGTGCTCATCCGCCAAGAAATCAAATACGAACTATCACTTTGGGAAAAAAAATTATTCACATCATATATTTACATCAAATAAATAAATATTAAAACTATGTATATGTTTTCTGCATCATTTTTATCATTAATTATGATAAGAGACAGATTCCGAATTTGAATATTATAAGTTCAAATTCGAATTCTATCATATTTTATTTAATTTACTAAGTTCAAAATCTCATTTTTACTTGTTTAATAAATTTTTTAATACATATGCAAGGTCCGAGCCAAAAGTTTTTGAGTTTGGATGAATCATAAGTTATATATAAAATCCGCGACAGATTAATGATTAACTAATTTATTAACTTACTCATTTTATTTCTTCCAAATTTAATTAACCAGCTCATTTCACACCCCTAATAAGTTGGAGAATGGTAGTAGACAAATGCACCCTAAGAAAACCTTTGTTTAAAGTTACTCTAAGTGGAATTTATATCATAACGCGCATAAGGAACAGGATATTCACCTTTTTTTCTTTCTTTCACGACACAAATAGCAATAGCTCAAAGCCAATGGGTACTCACCCGCCAAGAAATCAAATACGAACTATCACTTCGGAAAAATATTTTTTAAAGTATGTATGTCCTAGAGACAATCATTATTATGGACAAAACATACTTGAACACATTCATATTAGTAATAAAATTAATATTTATGACATTTGCAATTATTGAATTATTATTTGATTATTTGTAATTATTCATTAATGTGCATCACTAGAGCTTACGTTGTCATTAATAGAGTGAGATATTGATGATAAAGTGTAACTCTCAAAATAGCCTCGACTAATGATCATCGAGAATGAGATATCGATGGTATGTTATAAGTCGACATGTGGTATGTATCACATTCTTGGAGAATGTAGCATGTCTCACCTGCTACGAGTAATGGTTACTCGTGATGGACACATGGATACTTTTGGAAAGTATTGATATATCCTGCTGATAAACTATTGTTATAAATGTTTGGAGTGTTATCAGCGTGTGGGAGATACATGTCATTTGACTTGAGGTCAATACGCACCTTGTTTATAGAGTAATGTACTTTGACCCTGTCCTAAGCTTAAACTCCTTATATGATAAGACGCGGCTTGTGTTGGTGCATTATGATGTAAACTAAGGTGATAGTTGAGCCAAGAATAGGATTCATTCCTCGATTGGATATTCGAGAGAGCACTCAACTTCTTAGTGATATTAGGTCGACCAAGTCATTGGCCAATGCAAGAGACATATTTAGAATATGGTCTAGTTGTCGACTAATATAGATGAGATAAAGTGATCAAGCCATTTAGATAGACACATGGCAAATCCTAAGCTTGATCGAGTGTGTCGCGAATGAAAGAAATTTATTATCTTACATAAAGGTTATGTTTGTTGGATTCATGTAAACGTACTTCATATATTGAGTTCGTCGTACGACGCAGTCTAGGAGTTCCGTATGGACATTAATTGGATTAGTGTCGATATATGAAGGCCTATAGGGTCACACTATGTCGATTGTCTCTTCGATCTAAAGGTGTATTGAGAAAGTATTAAATATTCGATTTGGAATCGAGATATTTAAATTGATAATAATTATGGGATAATTTCTATTAGATAGCAATTATTTAATTAAGTCAAAATTGAATTTTGGATTTAATCAAATGTGCTGAATATATATTAACGAAACGGGAACGAAAATGACGTAAGGCGCCGCGGAGCCTGCTAGGCTGAGTCGCAGCGCCGACCCGACAGTGGTCCCAGTCAGACTGGCCCACTGCACCTCAGTTTTTGGGTCAGGCTTAGAGCCCAATCCTAATTCGTTTCTGACCTAATTGTAACTATAAATACAACACTAAACCATTGTTATTATACTCCAATGCTCATAACAATTCTAGACTTAGAGTCTAGGATAAAACTTTCTCAAACCTCTGCCAAGATTTTCTGGCTTTCTTGACAGAGGAATACACCGTAGCAAGGTGCTTGCAATCGAATGGTACATTCACGTGTTCATCCTTTAGTAAAGACTCCAGATGTTACAACCTGTAAGTATTCATGTTTTATGTTACAGGTTTTGATTGTCATATAATCATACCAGAAGAAATTATTGGGGTAAGTAGAACAAAATTTTAAACTTCCGTTGTGCTTACTTTATTTGTGTTTTGAACCCAACAAAACCCAACAATTTTCTCTGACTCAATTTATATGACATTTTTTAGTCAGTCCAAAAAAGAATGAGACATTTTCTTATTTGACAACAACTTAACTTTAAACTTTACATTTTACGCTTAACGAGATGATCTATAACTATACAGATATCTTTGGCTTGTTTTAGATCACAAGATTGAAAAGACTTTTTTTATTTTTTAAACTTTGTGCCCAGTCAAACTATATCATATAAATTGAGATGGACGAAGTATATGTTTTATACGTCATTTTTATCATTAATTATGATAAGAGACAGATTTCAAATTTGAATATTATAAGTTCGAATTCGAATTATATCATATTCTATTTGATTTACTAAGTTCAAAATCTATTATTTTTACTTGTTTAATGAATCTTTTAGTACAACCAAAAGTTTTTGAGTTTGGATGAATCATAAGTTATATACATTATATTTTTTCTTACCCATGGTTGATTAATATTTATTTTCTACTGAATTTATGTGTTATTTAACTATGATAAATTGATGCACGTCGGTTTAATTAATCCCTGAATGCGGGGTAAGTATTTTTCCTCCGACCTCATTCTAATTTATTTTGCATATATTAGACACGAAATTTAAAAAAATAAATGTATGATTTGTAAGCAAATTATGGGTAATACATAAGAAGAACGACGTAGAGAATTCTTTGGATTTTGTATTTACCGATGTCTTTAACAAGTCATATCAATAGTAAAATGAGAAAGTATAAAAATGATTTCTAAATATAATACTGTAATAATTTACAAGTCAGACAAAAACTAAAATAAAGTATAGTAATAAATTGAGAGTTGGAACTTGGAAGTACTACTACTAAAGAAGTGTTTAATAAATGAAAAAGCAACATAATTAACGTTACTTACCAAATAAGTAAATAAAAGTTTTTATTCTCTTTTTATTTTGTTCTTGATCTTAGATGAAACTTGAAAGTAGGTGACCTTTTACAGTCATTGAATCAGTAAAATCCAAACATTTTGACCAATCTTTTTATTTTTTATTTCTAAATTAAATCCTTAATTTTAAATAGCAAGTGACGAGAAAATGAAATTGTGAGTGGAATCTGTCGTAGCCTTAATTAATATTAGATTACGGGAAATGATTAGTTGAATTGATTGATAAAAAGCGTTAAAGCTACTTTAGCTGTCTTGAGTGCTACATTATAGATGGTGATTAACTCCTACTACAATTTTTTTAATTAAATGACGATAATACCCGCTAACTATCTCTTTTTTGGTACTGCAAAATAGTATGGGGCAAGGTTAAATTTGTCAAATGTGTACCCTTCTTGCAACTCATCATAATAATGGATCAAAATATTATTTTATATTAATTAAGTGCCTGCCTCAATCATGTGGAGCAAATATCTAAAGTTTTCATTTTAGAGTATACCAGAAATCGGTTTATAAAGCTAATTGATTGCTTACATAAAGTGTATCTTTTGAAAGTATTTTTCTTAATTAAGTATAATGGGTCCATGGATGTTGAAGGAATTCGTCTTTTAATAAATTAGAAAAATTAAGAGATGATTAAGTTCGTTGAGCTAGCATTAATCCTCTTCAACTTGCCTCTTGTTCATTTTTTTAGCACCACCCTAAGCGGTATTTTCCTTAATAAACTATATTTTTTGCTATTTATACCTACCCATAGAAGACTGACAAAATTAGAAATTGTCTTATCACACCAATAACTTGAGTAATATATATAAAGGATAACTTATTTATTTTTATCTAAGATGGTTTGCTCATATTTTATGTAGAGCTCCCTATATATTGGTCTTTGAGTGCGACATTTATTAGGATGAGTAAAAATATTAAAAAAATATGAGAAATATTAAATTTACGGTAGAGATCGGTTATTTCGAATTCAATACCTAGAGTGTCATAACTAATACGAACTCAGCTAAAGACAAAAATCAATAGAAACAAATGATCTATATAAGTAATACAACTTAGTTGAGATTAAAAGTATCCTGGTAGAAAGCGTTTTGTTTCTTTTAATATATCTTCGACGGAAATTGAATTAATCAAATATTTAGTATGAAAATCAGACTTAAAATGAAATAAGAATATAAAGATTTAGTTGTAGTAGATGCCACATTTAAATTAGTTACTCTGCTTGTTTAAAAATGTTATACCGTGTAAGACAAAATATGAGATTTAGAAAATAGGCAATTGCCACATAAATTGATAACTATAATATATATATATATAAAATAGACCCGATATGTGTATCATTGCAAATCAATCGTGGATAATAGTGGTAAAGAGAAAAAAAGGCAAAAAGAAGTTAAAATAAGTATATAATAAACAAACATGCTTTTGAACACCCTTATCCTTTTGAACATTAGATTCTTAGTATTCCCATGACTCATTAGAGTCACACATATCGACGTCTCTATTTAAAAAAGGAGTAAAATAAAATTTTAATAAGTTTATACTTTTTGCAATTAAATATTTTTTTAACATAATAAAAAATCGTATAAATTCATGAATGATAAATTATCATAAAACAGTAGTGTCAAAATGTGTTCAAACATTCGCATTTTATTGCTAAAGAATAATTTTAATTTTTTAAAAATATTTCTTTTATATGTAGTACGTTTTTATTTATATTTTATTCCTAATGACATCCTCTTATAAAACGAGATGACAATAATTTTGCCTAGTAATCAATAAAACACCTTGAGAATTTTGAGGTAATTTTATATATAAAGTTTAATAAAATCAAATATATTAGGTGATTTCTTGAGTAGAATTTCGAACCGGTGGCTAGTGATGGGTAAGAATATTCTCTTATGAATCAACATGACAAGGGTCAAGGAAGGAGTGTCTTACTAAAGTGAGTTGAGAATTATGACGTTTCACGTTAAATTTTTTAGAGAAATAAAAATACGAGATGCATGTTTTATTTTATATATTTAAATTTTAGTGAATAAAATTATTTTTATATATTCAAAAGCGGTTCCAGAAACCTAATTACCGATTCACGTAAACGGAATCATTTTAGCCATGCCACGTGGCCTTCTACCTTCACCATTTCAGACCCGCCACACACTATATCTACATGCTAACGTACTGACGCAAGTATGAAAAATTGAGATCTTGGGTGTGTTCGGTCTAAAAAAATATTTTTCATCATCGTTTGGCTAAAAATTTTAAAAAATATTTTCTTTAAAAAAATAAATTATTTAAAAATAAAAAAATGATTTTCCTAATAAAAGAAAAAATAAGTTACACAAATAATATTCAATCAACTATTGTATCACCATTCAACCCACCCCACCAAACCCCAACCACTTCCACCATGGTATGCACTTGCCTAAGTTGAAGCGGAGCATAGTGCGCTTTAGGCGCAGAAAACCCAACCTATACAAAGAGCTCTTTTCAGCCCCTACTCCTAACAAGTGAAAGTTGCTGGCACCATCCATCCCCCTCCCCAGTCCCCCCACCCCAAATCACCCCACCCACCCTCTAGCCCACTTCCCCTTCCCAAAAAAATTGTAAAAAAGTTTTAATTTTTTTTGGTTTTCTAACCCCATCCTACCTCTCCTCACCCCCCTCGCTCCTAAATTTTTTTATTTTTTTTTAAAAAAAATCGGTTTTCTACCCCCTTCCCCCTTATGGGCCCTCCACCCCCCAAAATAAATTTTTTTTTTTTATAAGTTTGAATTTTTCTTTGGTTTTCTACACCAAATTCCCCCACCACCACACCTCCGAATTAATTTTAACTTTTTAGAAAAAAAGTTTTCAAAAGTTTTTTTTATTTTCTACAAACCCCCCCTCCCCCGACCCCATCACTCCCCCCTCCAAAAAGATTTAACTTTTTTTTAAGTGAGTTTTTTTTATTTTTTTTGTTTTCTACACCCCCTCTTCCCTCCTGAATTTTCTAGTTCGTATATTTTATTTACTTTTATAATTTTTTATAAAAAATGAAAAATTTGATGTGGTTGTGGTGGTGGTGGAGATGGGTTGGGGGTGGGGGTGGGGGTGGGGGTGGGTGGTGGGTCGGTGGGCTTGAGTGAGTATCGTTAAAAAAAATTATAATAACCAACCAAACATGAGAAAATAAGTAAGAAATTCACTTATTTTTCACTAACCAAACGAACATAAGAAAATAAATGAGAAGTTCACTTGTTTTCCAAGAACTTATTTTTCAGGCAAATATTTTCCTCCATACCGAACACAACCAAACGAACATAAGAAAATAAATGAGAAGTTCACTTGTTTTCCAAGAACTTATTTTTCAGGCAAATATTTTCCTCCATACCGAACACAACCAAACGAACATAAGAAAATAAATGAGAAGTTCACTTGTTTTCCAAGAACTTATTTTCCTCCATACCGAACACACCCCTTATCTTTCGACTTCTTTCAATTCTTACTCTTACGTACTTTCTGAAAACGTGAGTTAGTATTTGCAGAGTATGTTTATTTTCATTCATGATGAAAGCACTTTCTACTAATAGAGTTTTTCTTTTTTATATTAATGTTCGAACGTGAGATATTTGATTTAAAATGAAGACATCGTACTTAGCTTACTGGTTATAAATCGTGTTTAGCTTACCAGTCATAACTCTTACTGATAATTAGTTCAAATTCGCGTCATATATTGTACATTAAAAAGAAAGCACTTTCTATTACTAGAATCTTTCATTCCTAAAGTTTGATTTTGAAATCTTTAATAAAAAATAGAAAAGAATTATATACATTCATCATAATTTTTGGTGATGTTCCTGTGCTTCGACTAGCTTAACAAATAATATTTCCTTTGTTCAATTTATGTGATGTTATTGATCGGATGCAAAATTTAAGAGTAGAATAAAAACTTTTTTAATTTATAGTCTAAAATAAACCATATATATTTGCATAGGAATACAATATCTCATTAAAGGTAATGATGATCAAATTGAAAGAAATAATCACCTTAATTATTTTCACTAATTTAAAGGTATTTTCACAAATATTATGACAGGCTTAAAATCACAAATTTAAAATATTTTCATTTCTTTCTTAAATTTCATAAGAGTCAAATTATGTCAAATAGATGGAAACAAACGAAGTACTAATATTTATTTATTCCCCCTTATCCAATTCATGCCTCATATGCTCCTAATCCGAATTCGACACATAATTTACTAACTTCTCTAATATATTCTTGATCATGGCCTCTTGACTATTTTTCATTCATAACAGTGTTTTCCCCCCTGTTTTCTTCTTTGTATACTCTTATTGCAATTTGCACATTGTACAACAAAATCAGTTGGCCATGACATAATTTCCAATTTATAAGGGAAACTTCTTTGACATTTTAAAATTACCTTTCCAAAGGGGAGGCCTACCACCAATTTTTTGTCTTGATTTATGAACTTAGGCATATAGGCTAATGCCAAAAACATAATGGGACCGCAAAATTGTGTCTCTAGATTTACTTGTACTATAGTCTATAAACTTACGATCAAATTCACAATTATAATAATTATCTTTGACTATTAATCTCTTATAGTATTTCCTATTATTGGCTTTTGCTTATTAATCAGAAAAATTGAAGGTTTTGATTCTTATCATAATCCTTTATCATTGAATAGTATATCCCTTGAGACACAAAAGTTTTATGGAGTACAAAGGTAAAATAAATGATTTGCTTGAATTCCTTCCATTGTTTAATAATTATGGTATTTGTTCAGTTTATGTGCACCTCAATTAATCTTACAGGTATCTCAGCTAAGGCTACATTAATTCTTGCAACTAGAACTATAATTTTTGGGTTAATTTAATTGCATTGGATAGTTACATACTCGACATTTACTTAATTGCACCAAATTTACTTAAACAAGTTTTTTGAAGAAAAGTCACTCAACTTTATACAAGTATCACAATAATCACTAAATAATTTTTTTTAACAAAATGGTCACTGAACTTTGCGTAAATATATTTAGCAGATTGTCACTAAGAGGAACTGAATGCGTTTTGATAATTCATTAAAGTTAGAATAACTTTTTTGCTACACTAGATTATTAGTGACTTTTGTGATATTTAGATAAAGTTGAGCTATATTTTCATTACGAAAATTAGTTTTGTAACTCTAATGCAATAAAATAAAAGTTAGTAACTCTTTTACTACAAAAAAATAGATTATTGACTTTGGTGATACTTAGATAAAGTTGAATGACATTTTTGTAACAAAAACTAATTTACTAGCTTTAATACGATAAAGTAAAATTTGAGTTACAATTAATAAAATTACTTTCCGATAAAACCCAAATCTTTTAATTCAAATTCGCCTCGAGTAGATTAACTACCGGGGTAAAATACTCCTGGTAAGAGGTCTCGTGTAATTAAATAAAGAAGTCCCATTATACCTTTTCAAAATACTTTTCCAAAGAGGAGGCGTACCACCAATATTTTGTCTTGATTTATGAACTTAGGCATATCGGCTAATGCCAAAAACACAACGGGACCACAAAATATGTGTGTCTAGTTTTACTTTTAATATATAGTCTTAAACTTAGGATCAAATTCACTATTTATAATAATAATAATCTTTTACTATTAACATCTCTTATAGTATTTGTTATTGTTGGCTTTTGCTTATTAATCAGAAAATTGGAGGCTTTGATTCTCAGCATAATCCTTTATCATTGAATAGTATATCCTTTGAGACAACAAAAGTTTTATGGAGTATATAGGTAAAAGAGAAGACTTGCTTCATTTTCTTTATTTTGTTTGAATAATCATAGTATCGGGGCTATTTTGGACACTTCAACTAATTCTATGAAATATCAGTTAAGGCTTGCATCAATTCTTGCAACTAGTATTTTTCTTCTTTTGGATTCGATAATCGGGTTAATTTCATGAATAATCACTCAAGTTCTATTTTATTACACCAAAATTGCTAAACTGTATTTTGTAAAGGAAAAATGTCTCGACTTTATTTAAGTATCAAAGAATGACTCAACTATATTTTGTCTCCAAATAGTCACTCGATTTTGCCTAAGTGTAACAGAAAGTTACTAGAAGAAAACAAATGAGATATTTTCTTTGATACTCATGTAAAGTTAGAGTAACCTTTGAATTACAAGAACAGTATAGTAACTTTGATAATACTTAGATAAAGTTAAGACGTTTTTATTATGAAAAATAGTTAAAAGAATTGACGTAATAAGATAAAAGTTGATTGACCATTAATATTAGTGAAGTTACTTCTCTAGTAATTGAAACTTATTAATTCGAATTCACGTCAAGTAGATTAACTAAAGAGCTGGGTAAAACGTTTCATAATAAGAGGTATTGTTTTTCTCTTGTAATGAAATAAAAGAGAGTCCATTTATAACCTGTTAAATAGCTTGTCAAATAGGATAAATTAGAACTCGAATAGCACTGAATTGTGTCAAGGAAATTATGCATACCCCGTGTTATATTTTAGTCTAGACCAGACTAAAATGTACTGATGCACGGCTTAATTTTTTTTATGATCAGTACATAATTTGCTTAAATGTATAAATAACTCATAATATTTAATCAAGATAAAATAACAAGTAGGCACGACATTACAGCTAAATAATATTTAACAAGGTTATGATACAGATATTAGTATTAGTAAATTTATAAAAAGTTAAAGAAATTGATAAAGCAATGTGAATATATATTCTTTTTCACAAAAAGACAGCTGGATTCTGGTGTAAAGAACAGTGTGTTAGTGGACAGCGATACCAAAGTTTTATAATTCATTTTCTCTTCTTTAAATACACAAAAATATATATAATAAATATATAACTATTTTAAACATTTCATCATATTTTATATAACTTCTATCAATTATAGGACCACCAAGGGGTAGGGGGTAGAATATATCTTCCACGAAAGAATCAATATATTGATGGTTGTCAAATTGGCATCCAACAACTTCGAAAAATCAAAATCAAAATTATAATATCTTATGATTTCTTCCTGAAGAAAACAATAATTAAAAAAATCTCCAAATTAAATAATATGTTGTTTATTTTTCTCCTCCACTTATTTTGGAAGTCTTAGTATTAAATTTTTGCTATTTGCATTGAAGAAGCCTATAGAATCAATGCTTATCTGCACATACTATTCTACTAATATATTGACTATTTAAATAAATTCCTAGAACAATGATATCACCGTTTCTGAATGATTGCGATATTGTTTAATTTTTAATGTCTTAGAGTAAATATCTCATATTTATTTTGAGTATCGGTGGGGGGGGGGGGTTGTTATTACGTAACTAACAATCTTAAAAATTTACACCAAGATCTATTTAATTTAATTAACTATGGAAAAAAGTTAAGCAATCTTAGAGAAGTGAGCTGTTAATTAGCAATAATTAATCAAAGTGGTACAACTTTAATTAGTGCATCACCACATCACTTGAGAGTTGAGACATTATTACTATGAAAGATGGCCTCTTTTGACAGTATATAATTGTATAGTCAACCATATTTATTTCTAAAAGGGTGGTTGATTATGAATCTTCATTTTTCTATAATTATGTTAATCACGAGTCTTATGACAAAGTGGAGTTGGAAACTGAGCTGATGAAACAATGACAATAACTAATGGACTTTATATTTAAACTTTATTTATACATATCGATGTTGTATTCTTTTTTATATGATTAATATATCAAATGATTCAAGATATATCTACAGATAACCTTCATAAAAAATTGAACTTGTAATCTTGAAAATGTATCCTGAAAGATCGGTCGTTTCATAAAAGTATATCCCGCATAATCTTTTCAAATTTAAATTGGTTGGATTGAATTATGAGTATTATAACGATCTAGTACAACTCATTTATTAATGTAACATAATATTAACTACATTATTTTTATTATAAATATCTTAGCATTTATTATTTGAACAATTCCCAAATTTCAAATATAAAAAAGTTGATAAGAAAAGAGAAATTTGAAACTTTCACATAAAAAACTTTAAGGAAATAACTTGGGTGTTAAAACTTAGAACCAGCAAATTGCAAAACAATTTTGAAGGACTCGAATGGCTACTTGACCCTTTATTATTTTACACAAATGATTGTAAGTAATGATAAAGATATTTAACTCTATCATAATCGTCATTTGATTCTATTTGGATTAACAAATATTGTTTAAACAAAAATTACTAAACCAGAGTTTTTGCTTATGTGTACACAAAATAGTACCTCCAGGGAAGCCTAAAACGATAAAAAGATCATAATTTAAATTGTAGTCTCACAAGTTTGAACCCTAACGATCTCTTAACTATCACTACTTGGTTGTTATTTATTTCTTATTTTTATTATTATTTGAAATAAAAAAGTTGATGTATATGATCTCGTGTTGTAAAAAAAAGCAAATCATCAGAATTCAAAAGAAAAAAAAAACACATTTGGTGAAGATCTGAACCTTCTCCATCTAAGTAAAATGATAAGTTGCAACAACTAATGTGCAACTCCGATATCCATACACTGATGTTAATGATGTGAAATAATTTTTTTCTTAAAAAGTGAAATTAAAGAAAATGAAAGAAAAGAATACACGATATCCACTCATGCCAGTGGTAGCGCAAAGTTACCCATGTAATTAGAAAATAAATTACTGTCACGGAGCTTCAAATTTTATAGGTATAATTTCATGACGATAGGCATGAGTTCCACTTGTGAAAATTGAAACTCCAACTCAATTTACTATTCTTCCATTAGATGAACTAAAAAGTGGTTATTTCTGAAATTTACTCTCTCCCATAAGCAATGTTGGACTACATTTCAAAACAGAAGCATTGGACTTAAATATGAAAGCCCACATTCCATCATCTCTGTAAAAGGCCCAAAAAAGCCAGCCCAGTCCATTGACTTCCTTATACCAACAAAACCAAAATTCTGCAAATCCCTTTACTCATTCGATCAGATCAACAATTTCAATCTTCATTTCTCTCCTTGATCGAAGGTACATTTCACTCATCAATCATCATTTTAATCGATTTACGGTTAAAAGTGATTTCAATTTACTTGTTTTTGTTAGAATTTTCTGTTTTGATTTTTTTTGCTCTCGATCGATTGGAAGTTTATAAATATTTTTTTGTGTGTGGTTTTGAAGAGATGTTAAATATGGATGGTGAAATTAAGAACATAAAGAAGTGGAATATAGTGTATCCAGTTTATATAAATTCGAAGAAGACGATAGCTGAAGGAAGAAGAATTTGTGTTACAAAAGCTTGTGAAAACCCTACTTGTACTGAGATTAGTGATTGCTGCAACTTCCTCAAAATTCCTTGCGCAATCGAGGTTCGTTTTTTCATTTTTTCTATACTTTTTGAAAGATTATATTTTTGTATGATTACAATTATGATTATGTATGATGTATGTTTGAGTGTGTACTGAGATTAATGATTGGTGCAACTTCCTCAAAATTCCTATCAATGTAGATATTAGGGCAAAGGAAATCTGTATACTCTCTGTCTCAATTTATGTGATACAATTCATATTTCGAGAGTCAAACAAGAAAATATTTTACCGCGATTTATTCGTATGCTTTTTAAATTGTGAATTATTGTGACTTATACTACTTTTTGTGTAGTTTCAAAATATGTATATTATTTTTAAAAAACTTAAAAGATTTTATGTCCGACTTTACAATCAAAATAAAGAAATTTGACTCTCGAAATCTGAAATGTATCATTTGGATTATATTTCTGTATGATTATGTCTATGTATGATGTATGATTTAGTGTGGACTTAGCCCTATGTAGATAATAGGGCAAGAGAAGATGTATATAATGATCACTCAACTATGCGTTGGTCCGTAAATAGTTGGGTTGGTGATATGAATCCTATGTATTTATCTGCCCTAAGCAGGCACATTTCATTGGAATACTTGTAATTATTGATTTATCGAGGTTCGTTTTTTCATTTTTTTTCCTTTGCTTGTTAAAGATTATATTTTGTATGATTATGTATATGTATGTTTGAGTGTGGACTTGGCCCTATGTAGATAATAGGGCAAGAGGAGATGTATACAACTATTACTGAACTATGCGTTGGTGCGGAAATAGTAGGGTTGGCAATATGAATCCTATTTACCTGCTCTAAGCAGGTCCTTTCATTGGAATACTAAAATGATTCATGTATAAAGGCAAATTAGAGCTCCCTAGATTCTTTATATCTCACATTTCTACACGAACATACAAACACCTACCCAGAATAATAAGACTATGGGCACCCAATTCCACTCGTGTTGTCTAGTGGTCAATGAAGTGAGGGGAATCATGAGGTCTCAGGTTCAAATTCTAGCACAGACAAAAAACTCAAGTGATTACTTCCTATCTTCTCAAGCCTTGGTGGGTAGAGTTACCCGGTACCTGGATTGTGGGAGGTAACATGTATGCGGTGAAATTAGTCCAGGTGCATTGTAAGCTGGTCTGAACATTACTGTCTTAAAAAAAAAAGAATAATAAGACTATGAAGTAATTTTTTTTGAAACTGGGCTATGAAGTAATGTAAGTGTAATAACAACAACTAAGTCCTAATCCCAAGTTCCCAATTAGTTGATATCGCATGTATGAATCCTTTAGTTTCATTGTATTTCATATTTTTGTTCTTTAGGGCAACAAAGATAAAGAAAAAGGGGGAAAAAGAAACGTGCAGGCATTAGAATTTTGAATAACAGCTGGAATCGACCACGCTTTCTAAGTTCATTGAATCTCCTGAACCCTGGTAAAGGCGCTTATCACCGGGTGATTGATTGGGTTAATATTTACGCGTAGGAGCAAATTTTTGAATAGAATGTTGCACTTCTATTTTAATGCTCCCAATGGAAACAATGGTAAACTGTTTAAAAACAAAGCGTATTTGTTACTTATGAGAAATAAGCTAATTGTGGTGATGTCTGAAGCATCCTTAGTCCCTTAAGACATGATGTACCTTTAAAAATAAAGATGGCAATTTGCGAGCAATACTGTTTCTATTGATGTTTCCTGAACTATTGAATCAGTAAACATATAAGATTGAGAAAAGAATTTGTTTATAGTTATATTCTGGATCGGTTGTAACAGCTTGATAAGGCATATCCACGAGATTTCATGCAAAGAGGAAGAGTGAGAGTTTTGCTGAAGCGGGAAGATGGAACCCCTTACAATCCGGTCATCTCTTCACGTAAGAACATTGCTTTTCATTTTTCTTTCTTTTTTTTGGGTGGCCATTGTTCTATCCTCTAGTTTTGTTAAAGCTTTTGGCAAAGCATTATAGTTTCATAACATCTTGAGTGCCTTCATCCTTTGTTTAACCTCTTTTTTAAGCTTTAAACAATGAGCTTGTTTGATTTATCTGGAAAATTGTCTATGCTCTTAAACTCTGGGAAAAAAGTCGTATGGGTGAAAACGCTAAATATTTCATGCATTGGAAGTGAAATCCATTTATCTTTAACCTAAAACTGTTCTACGCCAATTTTATGAAGCTATAGCCACCATTCTTAACTGATGTTATCTTTGGCAACTCTACGTAGTGCAATTGGAATCTACTGTGTCATAAAAATGCTGGTTGACAACAACAACTATGCTTCAATCCCAAATTAGTGGTGGTATATGAATTATTTCTATCGTCTAGAGTTCCTTTAAATCTTACACCTGTCCTTACACTGACAACTAATAAGGGTTTGGGCCAGCATTGGACGCAATGTAAGTATATCATCAGACTAAGTTTTTATCCCCACTAGTTGGTATTATCTACATGCATCTTTTCCTTTCATTGCGTTCTATTATTCGTTCGGTCCATATGGATCGTGAGAAGTTGTAGGTCTCCATGCCAACTTCCTGTAGGGGAAGGAAGAAAAGTAAAAGAAAATATACTTGATTGAGAAGTTGTAACTTCTTAATTAAGGATAGGAGTTTGGAGTTCGGGTGTATTTACTTTCTATAAGGCCTGTTGGGAACTTTATCAAAAAAAATAAAGGGCCTGTTGGGAAATGTTTATCAAGATCTGGTGGGTGGATGGATTCCTTTCTTCATGTAACGTTTTGGCTTACACAAATAATTGAGAGCCTCTAGTTATATGAGGCTTTGTGTTACATATGCTATTGTTTTCAGTTATGAGAGACGCCGTTGTATGTTGAAAGAAATCGAGTAACACAGGTGTGCTCGTTGGGAAAAGAACATGTGATACAGTCAGCTTTAAATGATGGTTTTGGTGGTAGTGGTGGATATTTCCTCATTTTTTCTAGTTCAGCTCCTGTAATTTGTTTTCCTCTCCAGTGGAACAAGATTTTATAAAATTGCATGGGAGTGTTTTGTCTCTAGTTACTTTTTGGTGTACTCACGAGGTCCCTATTTGTATAGAGGATTGGATATCTTTCATTGAGAACCATATTTGATGTAGGTTCTCTTCTTTTGATATATGGCTTGTATACAGAGTTTTCCCAATTGTTAATAAAATTATTTACCTTATCAAAGAAAAACTCCTAAATTGTTTTCCTTTCTAAAAGCTTCATTGAACCATCTCTAACACTTTCTAGGGTTGTATATTGCAGGGAAACAGTTCATGATCCAGGTTGCAGAATTAGTTCGGAGACATCCTAATAGGACTAAGAAGCAGGAGCCTGCATCCTCTTCTGCAGCTGGTTCTTCAAAATCTGGCAAGGGAGGTAAAAAGAAGAGATAGACTTCAGGAGACAACATTTCAATTTCTTCAAACAGTTCAGAGATCTTAGATCTATTTTTCTCGGAATATTTAGTCCTTTATTTTTGACTTGATTTTGGGTGATTCTTGCAAAGAAGAAAAAGAATGTATCCAAGAATGTGCCATATTTGTATCATCGGTCCAGACATTTTTGTTGTTCTTTTTTACGGCTTAAACTTAGCTGGTGATTGTTAATATTTGCTTTTGATTACAACTATGCTTTAATTCCAAACAAGTTGAAGTCGACAATATTTATGTCTCAAACTAGTTGACACCAATGATATGAATGCACATTTATCCATTCTCAATACGAAGAGGCTACTGGCATGAACTGATGCTTTATCTTGTTTGGTAACATAGAAAATGCCAAATAAAGACTTAGGTGATTGTTCCATTTCTTTGTTGAACTGTTTGAATCTGAGTCTACTCATATCCAGATGCGAATGAACTTTCAGATCCTCTGGATCATGGTCTAGTAGTTTAAGCAAGGACGTTATATTCTTCTCTTTATCTGGGTTTATGTTCTATATTTTTTGGCATGAGAACCAGTACCTTTTGATTTCATATGCGCAATTAATTCTTTCTTACGTGTTTTTTGAACCGTAAAGTTGCAAATTTTTAATCTTAAAGAGCCTTTTTGATGGAGGAGTTGGTCCTATGTATTTCAAATTCTGAGGGTAAAATGTTTCTAACCTGTTCCAACATAACTAAGAAAGTTTGGACTTGAGATACAAACTCAAATGACCATTCAGCAGTCTGTATTTGTATTTTTGTTTTGTTCAGAGTACTACTTTGACTAAACTTAAAAGCTTAAACACAAAACGCATAAGGGATGCTCAAGTTTTTGTGAATCCATCTCCTGTTTAGCAACTGAATACAAATATGTGTACAAATTTATAATGTCCAACCCAAAAGTTATGTTTGCTACGTGATTTTAGGCCTTGCAAACATTTCCCCAAGAGGGATAAGTAGAACCAAAAGACTTTTACAAAGTGTATCCCCTACACTTTGGCTCCAAATCTATGACCAAAATGCACTTACTATATAGTTACAAAATATATATTTACCATATTTTGTGTTGTCTAATTATGGTATAATTGAGATCCTTATTATAGAATGATTCAACATTGTACACCTATATATATTTTGTATTAATGAGAGAGGCTCCCCAAGGAAGATTAATACAATCTTACATGGTATCAAGAGCCAACAACACCCTAAAAAAAATTCCTCTACCGCCATACCACACACCCCCCCCCCTCGGTCGGAATTTTACAATTTTTTTCTCTTCCCTTTCACGAATTTCTGTGATTTCGTTGAGCCACTATGTCTCCTCCCACCTCTCCTAATGCTTATGCTTCCTCCTCATATGTCATTGATAACCCATCTCCCTCTTCAACACCCTCATTCCATCATGCTTTCACTGTCACAAATATCAAGAATCATCCCGATAATTCTTGATCAGAAAGACGGTCAATATTCCTCGTGGGTTGAACTCTTCAACATCCACGCTTGTGCGTACAACGTACTTGACCATATCGACGACTCTATCCCTCGCCCTTTAGACGTTGCAGACTCGAGATGGCGTCGCCTTGACGCCATCGTTAAACAGTGGATTTATGACACCATATCTAAAGACTTGCTTCATATAATCATGAAAACAGGTGCCTCGGCTCGTGAGTTATGGGTTCGATTGGAAGAAATATTTCAGGACAACAAAAATACTCGAGCCGTGTATTTGGAGGAGCAGTTTAACAATACACGCCTCGAGAATTTTTTCAACGTGTCCGAATATTGTAAGCACTTAAAACTGGTTGCGGACCAACGTAGGAACGCCAGTTTCCGACACTAAAATGGTCCTCCAACTTGTTGTGGGCTTACCAAAGGTGAATATGATACTCTCGTAACAATGAGTTTGCTGGCTTGTTGGCTAGCTCGTGCAATCAAGGAAAAAAGCCTTCGCCTTCTTTTTTCAAAATGAATGATTCAACAAGCCGACCCACTACTGAGTTTCAACAAGGCACACTCACAATTGCTATTGAAAGAAACCAGACGCGCCAAACAGGACGAACACAACCAAAATGCATTAGCGGTTGAAGTTCCAGGGCCAAACAATGCCTCCACCACCCAGCCGTCACCACCGGAAAAGCCGCGGTGGCAGAGGTGGTCGTGGCAGAGGAGCCGGCAAAGGGGTAAGGCTATGGTCGGCAAGGCCCAAGAGCAGCCAACAAAGGATGCGGCGCCATCGCCGCTGGCCTTACCCAGTTAATTGGGCGGCTTACCCTTATCAACAGTCACATGCCCAACAACAGTTCCCATCGTTTGGTCTTCCGGACCCAGGTCCAGGCCCAAGACCACACCCAGCTTCAGCAACAGGGCAACATACCCACGTCGCATACCCAGTCTAGAATTCGAATCCAGTGGGACTGGCCCCCAGTGATTTAGGCCAGGCCTTCAGCTCTCTAAATATGCAGCAGCCCGACGAAAATTGGTACATGGATACGGGGGACACATCTCACCTCACCCGCTCTGCAGGTAATCTTCCCAAATTATTTAGTTTAACGCAACCTCAATATATTACTATTGGTAGTGGCAACCGCATTCCAATTTCGGGCTATGGTACAACCCACACCTAACCACCTCACCCACCCTTCTCCGTAAATAACGTCCTATATGCTCCCAACATCATTAAAAATTTAATATCTGTCCAAAAAATTACTCACAATAATTCCGTCTCTGTTGACTTTCACTCTTTGTTTTACTGTGAATGATCTTCATAGGGGACACCTCTTACGAGATGCAATAGCACGGATGATCTCTATACTTTCCCATCCACATTAGTTGTCAGCTCGTGCTCACCCTTATCTCTTGCTGTTATTTCCTCATCAACTTGGCATAATAAGCTTGGACACCCAGGAGCTCATGTCTTTAATTTTCTTAGAAGCAATAATTTTATTTGATGTAATGGGAAATTGGCCCAAAATTGTTTTTCTTATCAATTAGGCAAACATATTCGTCTTCCATTTAAGTCATCTCTTAGTGTTACGTTTGCTCCTTTTGACATTGTGCATGCTGATTTATGGACATCTCATGTCCCTAGGTCACAAATATTATCTAGTTTTATTAGATGATTTTTCTCATTTTATTTGGATTTATCCACTCAAATTCAAATCTGAAGTCTTTGCCAAATTTCTTGAATTTCATATTTTATCCACACAATTTGAAAAAGCCATTAAATCTTTTCAGTGTGATAATGGTCGTAAATTTAATAATTTCACCTTTCACAAATTTTGCAAAAATAATGGCATGGTGTTTGGTTTCTCGTGTCCCCATACCTCCCCTCAAAATGGAAAAGGAGAACAGATCATCCGCATAATTAATAATATGGTTCGTACTTTCCTGTTTCATGTCTCCCCCCCCCCCCGTTTATGGTCTATGCAGTTAAAATGGTAGAATACATCCTCAACATTTTGCCTACTAGTACTCTTCATAACATGACCCCCACCGAAATCTTATTCCGTCAGATCCCCTCCTATGACCACCTTCGAATTTTCGGTTGCCTTTGCTTCCCAAATCTTACATCTATCGCTCCTCATAAATTAGCACCTTGAACCACTCTGTGTGTCTTCGTATGTTTACAGTCTAATCATATGGGTTATTTATGCTATGACTTGTCTACTCGTCAAATTCACGTCTCTCGTCACGTTACGTTCGACGAGATGACTTTTCCTTTCGCAAATATTCAAAAATTTCGTAACACGGATTATACCTTTCTAGATGAGTCCGACACGTCCCCCGTCAAACTCACCGAGCTTGCTCGTGCCACCACCACTGCCACAGTGACCCCACACTGCCATCTACTACTTCTACAGTAACTACGTCACTGCCACCCACCACTGTTTCGACAATGACCCCACATCTGTCGCCATGAACTGCCAACTCATCATCCCCACCGTTTATTCGACAGAACCTCCATCATTTGTGCCCTATTCGCCACTCATCGTCGTTTCCCACACCTGACCAGACCCGGTATCATCGACCTCCCTCCACTGCTCCGAATCAGAACCCAAAACTTCCACCGACACCAACCCCTCCCCCGATCATCACAGTAACCCGCCACCATCTTCGGCACCAACTACGCCCTGGAAACTTTCCCCGACATCAACCGACACTCTCCACCCTTAGCCGTCACCAAATCACTGTCGACTCGTCATCCCGCCACCATTCCCAATCGAAACCCCATCACCGACCTCCGTCTCACAGATCCCTGACACCCACATACCAGAAATTAACCCGATATAGACCCCACCTCCAACTTCCCGACACCAACAAACCAGGCTACCCCTGACCCCACTCACCACATGGAAACCCATGCCCGCCACAGGATTTTCAAACCCAAAGTTCACTTTAACCTATGTACACAAAACATATCCCCAATTTCCAAAAAATCAAAGTTAGCCAAACAATACCCAAATTGGAATGCGACCATGTGTGAGGAGTTTAATGCTTTAACAAAATATCACACTTGGGATTTGGTTCCTCGATTGGAGGAGGTGAATGTGATCTGATGCATGTGGTTTTTTGTCACAATTATAGAGACAGTGGTGACTTAGAAAGGTATAAGGCTAGACTTGTGGCTAATGGCACTAATTAGTAGGAAGGTATTGATTGTGGTGAGATGTTCAATCCGATTGTGAAACCGGCTACCATTCACACAGTTCTGAGTATTGCTATGGGTAAGAATTGGCCTATTCATCATCTTGATGTGAAGAATGTGTTTTTACATGGTGACTTGAAAGAAACTGTTTATATGCACCAGCCGCTTGATTTTGTCTATTCAGCAGCCCCTCAGTATGTATGTCATCTTCGTAAGTCACTCTATGGTTTGAAACAGGCCCCTCGAGCGTGGTATAATCTTTACTTTTCATCGAGGTAGTAGCATTGCTTATTTATTATATGTGGATGATATTGTGCTTACTGCCTTCTCTGATGTGTTGAAAAATGAGATTATTGCACTATTTAAAACCGAATTTGCTATGACTGACTTAGGGAAGTTGAGCTATTTTTTGGGGATATTAGTGACTCATTCTACAGATACTATATTGTTATGTCAGCACAAGTATGTATAGGAGACAGTGTACAGGGCTAAAATGGTAAATTGCAAGATCATATCTACTCCAGTTGACTCTAAATCAAAGCTTAGTGCTTTGGATGGTGATCCAGTGTCAGATCCCGCTCTCTATCGGAGTCTTACAGGTGCCTTACAGTACCTTACTTTCACCAGACCTGATATTGCTTATGTTATTCAGCAGGTATGCTTATTCATGCATGCCCTTAAGGAGCCTCATTTTACTTTCCTTAAACGTATCATTCGCTATGTTAAGGGCACACTTGATTATGGATTACATATCTACCCCTCAGCACCGACCAGGTTGTTGTCATATACGGGTGTTGATTGGGTAGGCTGTCCGGACACGCGGCGATCCACCTCAGGCTATTGTGTGTTCTTGGGGGATAATCTCATTTCTTGGTCTGCCAAGAGACAAGCCATATTATCCCGTTCGAGTGCAGAAGCAGAAAATATAGATATTGCTAATGTTGTTGCTAAGATTTGTTGGCTCTGAAACCTTCTTTTGGAGCTTCAGTGTCCGTTGCTTAAGGCGTCTTTGGTCTATTATGATAAAATATCCGTCATCTATCTATCTCATAATCAGGTTCAGCATCAGCGAATCAAACATATTGAGATGGACATCCACTTTGTTCGTGAGAAGGTTGCTCTAGGTCATGTCAAAGTATTACATGTGCCTTCCTCTTATCAATATGCGGATATATTCACAAAAGGCCTTCCTAGACAGCTCTTCATTGACTTCAGATCCAGTCTTAGCGTTCGACCTCCTCCCGCTCAGACTGAGGGGGTGTATTAACACGTGTACAAAACATATATTTATCATATTTTGTGTTGTATAATTATGGTAGAATTGGAATCCTTATTATAGAATGATTCAACATTGTACACCTATATATATTTTATATTAATGAGAAAGGCTCCTCAAGGTTGATTAATACAATCTTACAAATGTACCTTCACAGAATTTTCCTTCCGGAGTCACCTTTGAATGCTCTATCATCTTAGCCTCGATAATTTTCCAATTGCCAAAAAAAAACTAAAGGAAATGTTCCTTGATGTTTATTGATGAATGATTTACAATATATATAAAGTTACAAGAATATTTACTTTGATACAAACTAGGTAACTAAGTAACCTAATTACAAAAGGATTATAATTCTACCTAAAATAGGAGATATACAATTAATATAATTAATGAAAAATATTGGGAAATATTCTATTATACCCCCGCAGTCGAAGCGGGAGGTTCACGAACACTGAGACTGACTCGAAAAATCATAAAATAATATGCGCGGAAGTCCTTTGGTGAAGATGTCAGCAATCTGATATCTGAAAGGAACATGAAGGACACGAACTTGACTACGAGCCATTTTTTTGCGAACGAAATGAATGTCCATCTCAATGTGTTTATTGCGCTAATGTTCGACGGGGTTGCCGAAAAGATATATCGCACTAATATTATCGCAGTAGACCAGTGTTTCCTTTTAAATCGGGGAGTGAAGCTCAAGTAGAAGGTTACAGATCCAACAAGACTCAGAGACGACGTTGGCGACACCTCTGTACTCTGCTTCTGCATTGGATCGGAATAGTGTAGGTTGCCTTTTGGAAGACCAAGACAATAGGTTATCTCCAAGAAAAATGTAATAACCATACGTAAAGCTTCGGGTGTCAGGATATCCACCCCAATAAGCATCAGAATAAGCAGTGAGACCAGTGAGAGAAGACTTGTATAGATGTAATCCGAAGTGAAGTGTACCTTGAACGTATCGTAAAATACGTTTGAGGGCATGGATGTGTGCTTACATCGGACTGTGCATGTGCAAGCAGATCTGTTGCATGGCATAAGATATGTCTGGTCTCGTAAATGTGAGGTACTGTAGTGCCCCCGCCAGGCTACGACAGTGAGTCGGGTCTGAATATGAACGACCGGAATCACCGCTGAGCTTGGAATTGGTGTCTACAAGCGTGTGAGATGGTTTGCAAGATGTCATGCATGCACGGTCAATGATCTCTTCGGCGTACTTCTTCTGACATAGAAATAGGCCGCCAGAATGTCGAGTGACAGAGATGCCCAAGAAATAACTCAAGGGGCCTAGATCTTTCATAGCAAACTCAGAGGAAATGAGAGATATAATGGACCGGCGGAGAGCATCATATGATGTGGTGAGGATGATGTCATCAACATATAATAATAGGTAAGCCATATTTGTACCCTTGTTGTAGATGAACATGGAATGATCGAATTTGCTGTGTGAAAAATTGATAGATGAGACATAATTGGCTAACCGCTGGTACCATGCTCAAGGAGCTTGTTTCAGTCCATAGAGCGATTTTCGCAACAGACACACATAATCTGGATGAATAGGATCCCTGAAACCCATAGGTTGATGCATTTATACCGTTTCATGAAGATCCTCATGTAAGAAAACATTCTTAACATCAAGCTGATGAATGGGCTAAGACTTGGATATGGCAATGCTGAGGACGGTCCGGATGGTTGCGAGCTTTACGACCGGGCTGAACGTTTCATCACAGTCCACTCCCACCTGTTGAGACCTGACATCACATACATGACGAGCCTTGTACCTCTCAAAAGAACCATCAGATTTTTTTATGTCTAAAAATCCACACTGAACGAATAATGTTAGCATCAGGTGGACGGAGTACTGGGTCCCACGTCTTATTATCAATAAGAATATTATATTCGTCAATCATTGCGACTTTTCAATTAGGGTAGGACAAGGCATCATTCGGGTTACAAGGGACAGGGGAAGGGACAACTGAAACGGAAAGGTTAAACAACCATTTAGGTTTATGAATTTCATGCATGGCACGGGTTTCCATAGTTCGATAGTGTCTTGAGACGCGGGACGGGAGAGGGGTTTGCCGCTGGACTGCCGAAAAGAGGAGGAAAGGCAGGGGTGATGGTACTAGCTGGCCGAACCTCAGTTTGTCGAGAGGTGGCTGCGGAATCACCCTGAGGCGGGCTGTTCTGATCCACCGTCGGTATAACCGGGTGGGCAGCTAGTCCCTGACTGGCCGAAGTGGTGGCGGGTGCCGCGATCTGGGATGACGGACTATGTAAATGGTGAATTAGAAGAGGGTTTAGGCAATCATCTAGGAAGTCGTAGGAATGTCGAGGTGGCAAGTGTAGAGAGGCAATGGGGAATTGAGACTCATTAAATAGGACATGACGTGAAATAATAATTTTACGGCTTGACAAGTCATAGCACGAGTAACCACGATGATTGGCAGGGTAACCTAGAAACACACACGAGGAACACCGAGGTTGGAGTTTGTGAGTGGTCGAATGGAGAGGGTAACAAAGACATCCAAAATTGCGCAAGTGTTAGTAGGAGGGGTTCATACAAAACAGAACTTGGGTGGCGACCGTTGAGCTTTGAGATTTGTTTGGGATTATGTTTAGGAGATATGTAGCCATGGAGAGTGCGTAATGCCAGAATTGAGGGGGAATTGAGGTGTGAGCAAGTATGGCACACATGAGGTTGTTTATGGTTCGGATTTTCCGTTTGGCTTTACCATTTTGGGAGGATGTGTGAGGGCAGGAAAATCAAAAGTAAGATCGTTTTGGAGCAAAACTGTTTGAGTTGGTTATTATCAAATTCACTACCATTATCACATTGAAAACACTTCATGCTCTTTTCAAATTGTGTTTTTATGAAAGCACTAAATGAAGAAAAATGAGGTAGACCTGGGATTTATTTTCAATTGGAAAAGTCCATAGAAAGTTGGAATAATCGTCCAAAAACAACACATAATATCGATGGTCAGCCATACTCAAAATAGGAGATGTCCACAAATCACTTTGTATGATATCGAAAGGCATTAAAGTATAATTTGTGGATGCAGAAAATGGTAATTTGACATGCTTCCCAAAAACGCAAGATTCACATATAGGAGTCCTAGAAATACGATTGCAATTAATAAAATTATTTTTCCTAAGGGAGCGTAAAACAGAGTCTCACGGATGTCCTAACCTAGAATGTCATAGGGAAGACGAAAGAGCAGCAAATGTTGATGGAACTGAGGCTGGATTGTTGACGGCGTTTGAAATAAGGTAGAGATATTCGGTGCTGTCACATCTCATTATTAGTCTCCATGTCGTAAAATCCTTTACAGTAAAACCAAAAGAATCAAGTCAATGGAAACCCAATTGTCAGTTGTGAAACGTCACACGGAGATTAGATTCTTAATGAGTTTAAGGGCATGAAGGACAATTTTTAAGATTAGTGGTCGATGTGGTGGGGATAGGCAGGAATGACCATAACCACAGAGGGGAATGACTTGTCCACTACCAACAATAAGATTCTAATTTAAATTACTCAAATTGGAATAAGACGAGAGAGTACCTTGTGATGCCGTCATGTGAGATGTGGCGCATGTGTCCATATATCAATTTTCATCTGGAGTCGGTGCATAAGTCGATGAGGGGGAGCTGTGTTGTGTAGGTATGTTGTGGACATGAGCCAAGTATGCCAGGTTGGGCCTGTCGGTTCTGAGATAGAATCCACAAGGATGTCGGATACGGGCAAAGAGAGGAGGCCCATGACAGTGGGGCCCACCCAATTCATGGCGAGTAGGCAGTCCACGACGGAGGCTGCTGCCACTGCCGCCACTACCGCGGTCGCTGCTTGTTGTTTTCGGCCGGCGGGGACTGCCCCTTCCCGCCGCCGTTGTTGCCGGAATTTCTTCCGTCGCGGCCCTTGCCGGACTGCCTGCTCCGGCGGTTGTTACATGAGGAAGCGGACTGTTGCGGGTCTTCTGATCGACGGTTCTGGTTGCCGGAATAGGAGGCCCTGCCATCGGCGGAGGGCCCGACGATGGTGGTGAGGGCGGTGTCGGCAATGCTGGCCCGAGTGCTGTTGCGCTTGATTTTCTGGGTTTCCTCAAGGATGAGCTTCGAACGGGCCTTATAAAAAAAATTATAAGAGTTCTATGATTTATTAGCAAATCTCTTATGTTATATTTACTGATCTCTTATACAAAAAATCATAAAACTAAAATAATATTTGTAATGGACTACTCTCTCTGTCCCAATTTATATGATGTAGTTTGACTGAGCTCGAAATTTAAGAAATAAATAAATATTTTTGTATCTTGTGGTCTAAAACAAACCAAAGATATATCATATCGTCAAGCGTAAAATGTAAAGTTTAAAGTTAAATAGTAGTCAAATAAAAAAATATATTATACTTTTTGAAATTATTAAAAAGAAAAACGTGTCATATAAATTGGTACAGAGAGTACAAAACTAAATCTCTTAGCTCTAGCCTTCATCGGTGGGCTCACACCACCATTTTTTGTTCAAACGATATATTTACATATTTAAGTTAAGAAAACGTGTATGTATAATAAATCTTACTTACTTTGAACCTATCTGACTTTAAATATTGAATTCCTATGTAAATAGAATGATCATATCCTGAAGACAGGATCCTTGGCACCTCAAGCTTGGTAGTCTAGCAAGTTCTATTGCATCTTTTTTTGTTTGGAGAATTTTTTTTGTCAAAATACGTTAATCATTATTATTAATTTCAATATTTCTATTCAAATACATAATTATCTGTTAATGTTTATCGGTTACTTTTAATCAGCTAACATAAACGGGTTCTTCGCTAATCCCCTTAAACGGAGAGCAGAATAAAAGTTTGATACTAATAATCTCTCACTTTTTTTTCTTCATGGTACTACTAAAGGTATCCTTTATGTTGTTGAAAGAAAAGGTAACTTCATTTGTGAAAAATCAATGTAGTCACGGACTTATAGTGATTATGAGAATCAATCCTACTACTTCTGGTTCTGGGGTTTCCACGCTTGAAAAAAAAAACCTGGGGCGTGTCGTCCAAATCATCGGTCCAGTACTAGATGTAGCCTTTCCTCCGGGCAAGATGTCGAATATTTATTACGCTCTAGTAGTTCAAGGTCGAGATAGTGTTGGTCAACCAATTAATGTGGCTTGTGAGGTACAACAATTATTAAGAAATAATCGAGTTAGGGCTGTAGCTATACATTAACGAAAAGGACAATAATAGGATATGATTAGCTAAGTGCACTTATTTGGCAGTTGAGAATTATTTTTCATACTGTTATTATAGCTGTAAATATTTATTCATCAATTAATGTTTTCGTTGCGGCTAATAAGTGCATTTCAAAATTTTCATACTGTTGAATAAGTCAAGTTTCTACTTGGCTTCATTCTCACATTTTCTTTTTTGTGCTGCAATTAATATTGACTTATATGGCTTATGATCAGATTACATTTAAATGCGATAGCAATAGCACGTGCGATAAATCACGAATCTTTCCCAACCAACAAGACTATAGTTGTGTTAATTATTTTCTAACATTAGTCATTCTTTATAATATGTAATTGATCACCTTCCACGATTCTTTAAGAAAAATTCTGAAACAAATTAAGGTTATGACATCAATTACATGACCTCATTGGAGTATTGTTATCCATTAACCAAGTTTAAATATTGGCGTTGTCTTATCATGCATGACAATTATTACCGTAGTACAAATTTGAGGTGTCAAATGGAATGGATGAGCTAACTAACCCACCCAAATTTTGCTTTGCTGAGATGACCTGAGTCGAGATATGTTAAACAGCGGGTCATAGCTCAACCCGTCAATTCTTACCTGATTTTAATTTCTTTATTTACTTTTACCAAAAAGTATTTTCAGAACAATATAGATATAAATTAAGCCTAAACACCAAAACCAGGTGTACTTGAGAAGAAATAGTAAAGATACAGATACTAGTCCCCGTAGCACATCCTTTTCATCATCATTAACTCGTAATGGAGGTTAAAGGAATAATAATTCAACCAGAGCAACAAAAAGGTTCAATTGCTGAAAATTCAGTATATGGAAATCACAAAAGGAGCTGAGTGGCATATCCTCTCAGACAATACGCTCCAACTCCCTTGCATAGCTGAGTGTTTGAGTGATGAGCTGAAGGGAAGGTATTTCCCTGCAAGGCACAGAATCTTTTACTTTTTGGAAGATGATAAACCCGTCTTTGATCTCCCACTCAGGATGCTCCTGCACGACACCTCTCTGATAAGATGATTTCAAGAAACGGAAAACAAGCATGTACTGGTATCGATTGGTCTTGTAAGCAAATAATTGGTTAAACTAGCGAGTGAAAACAGAGACTAGTCTTAATGATAAAAGAGAACAATTCCAAGGCAAATACACAACTCAAACACCATCTATCAACCGGTTCAATAACTGATAAAACGAGAAGGGGGCGCCTTCTTTTATTGCTTTGGTCCTCAAAAAGGATCAGTGGAACACCAATATCGGAGATTTTAGGCCTATTATCTTAGTGAATGCAACATCACTACCAAGCTACAATACTAAACAAAAAGGCTGAACAGTAATATACGCACATAAAATGCTTTTGTGGTAGGGAGACAGAATCTAGATGTAGCATGATTCAATAGTCAAGAGCTAATAAGGTATCCGGGCTGTTGTAATTCAATCTAGACTGGGAAAAAGCCGACAGTACTCTTTGATCTGAATTAAGCAGAGACTGGATTTGACGTATAGGCGGACCAACATTCAGCTTTGCTCATGTGAGTTTCTGTACAGAATGTAACACACATTTGGGGGGGGGGGGGGGGTCAGCATGGTAATAGCTTTGTTGCAGGAGTGGGGGAATAAATGAGTTTCAGGGAGGAATAGTGGTGTGGAGAGAGGTATTCAGAGAAGATCTTTCTTTAATGAGGTATTCGGAGAAGATATAACAATCTTTCGCCATTGTTTCTAATGCTTTAGGATAAAGGATACATTGTCATTAAGATAGTGACTACAAGCAAAAAAAAGTCTCAATTTTTTTATATAACAAGGAATTGACTGCAACCAAAACCTTTATGCAAGTGGAGGACTTTCAGGAGCTATACACCTACAGTGAGGAGATAGGGTAGGAAGGAAAGACCAACAGTAGTGGACCGGAAAGAGACAAGCCTTTTGTCCAGTCTCTCTATAATTTTCTATTTGAAGGAAGGAGTGTGATATCCACACCTAGGGCCCTTTAGTTGTGGCACCTCGACAGGTGGCTTGTTTGTGTAGATAGCAGCCTCGCAAGCTATTGTAACAAATCTTGTTTTGATAACCAGAAAACCAAAGAACGGGGAGAGGGAGACAAGGGGAAGTAGTTTACCTCCTTAACATATTGAAGAAGTTCTTGATCAGATGAGAACAGCAACATTTGCCGAGCATCACTAATTGAAAGACGGTCATAAGCCTTCTCACTGCATCCAGCTATCTCATCCCTACCAAAGACAGGAGTTGCACCATTTCAATCTAAAGACTAACATGTAATGTAAGACAATTGGATATAATAAGATTTCTAAGGTGATTGACCACTAATACGCAGTCACCACAGATATAATATGTATGCATATAGTCTTTTTTTATCAATGCATATCTATGTATAAATTCCCAACTTGTTTAGCATTGTGGAGCAGTTTGCTGCATATCTATGTATAAATGTCCCTATGAATATGGGGAACGCGAGAGCTTCTTGACATGCCATAAAAATTTAAAGAAAATGGGATTCTAGGAGGCTACTAAATGGCCGTACATTCAATGTATCCAGCTTATGGGTCAAAAGGAACATCAGATGTTTTGCTTGGAATCTCTTCTCCTACCCATCTAAAATCTAGACGCCCCATAAACCTTATTTGCTGGAGTAAACAATATACTGTAAAAACTGAGATCAATTTTTTGACTTTGTTGAGCTCCCTAGTAAGCATGTCTCTACACTGGAGCTAACCCATTTAGCTTTTGCTTGTAATTTTAAGCATCTACCGGATGCAGTCTTAATGAAATTTACATTACCTGAGGAAAGAAAAAGTTGTAGATGTAATTGGAATTTCAATCTCCAATGTAATTATTTTTTCTCAACTTTGGTTTTTCATTTTAACTAAGTAGTGTAGGGAATAAGTAAATTCTGGAGGAGGAGAAAGTGGATTTCTATATTCCATTAGAGTCCTATATTTCTAAGTTTCTTTATGTTGCTTGGAATTGAATAATTTCTTCAGAAAGCTTTTTTTTAGAATTTAATATCTTCAGAGAGTATTTCCCGTAGATACTAATTAATCCTTAAAAGGTCTAACTCTTTTAATTAAGCAATAAGTGACCCTACTAACATGTTCGTAACTTTACTCGTGAACATATAGAATATTAAGGTTAGGCAATAACCATAGTTCTTACAAAAACTTCCTTCCAAGTACCAGAGGGCAGAGAGTAAGCGAAAATTACAGTCACTATCTACAGTCTTTATCAGCCGAGTGCTATTATTAGTATAGAATATGGGCGAAACGAATTTACCTCACAGTCTTTGCAAGCAGATCCATGAAATAAGCATAGGTTGCATCAGGCACGGTCTGCCGTGCACTCAACACCCGGTGATAGGCCCCTTCCATGAAGGATTGCTCTAATTCAACAGCATGCTTTATACATGGGTTATCCAAAGCACTTTGAGAAAGTAACTCAAGTTCGGTGTGGAATTCAGCAATCCTGTTCTGAACAAGGAGTCTCAGAAGGTTGAGACCTAAGATAGGGTATTCCTGCGGGGAAGGTGGAAGACGGCCACTGCATCACAAGAAATAGAAGAGGATAAGCACCTTCTTTTCAAATCAATTTCTATGCATCTATAAAATAGATTCAACCAGCAGGCCTTACTATGACAAATACAAAGATGTCACAAGAATAACTAGAATGCCACTAACATACCCCATCCAACCTGTGCCCCAAGGCATTTCCCCCCTCGCCCTAAAGCATCAACAAGTTGAAATTGGGGCTCCAAAACTAGAAGGAAAGCGATCTAGAAATCTAACTCTGCCACCTCAGTTGATATATGTATTTGCTTTCCCCTTTTGTCAAATAAGTACAGAAGAATGAAATGGCATATGGAACTAAAGCTTGAGTAGACATTTACCTTGCATCTGTGTAATAAGGTTTTAGCTGAAAGAAGTCCCTCTCAAAAGCATCTTGGTCCTCCATTTTCACAGATAAGACAACTGCATGCTCGTAGATATCTCCTGTAAATTGTTATACCATTGAATACTATTGGTGTGAGAACCATAAACTTTCACCAAGCTCAAAATATACATGGCTTAAATCTATCACATAGTATTAGTAAGCCAACAACAATCTCGAGAAAGCAAAACTAAAGAGTATTACAAACTGAAATCACAGACAATCAAGCTACGCAATGTCATTCCTAACAAAACCTTGATGATACTTCACTTGAATTAGCATTCCAGTTGAGAAAGGAACATAAAATTGAACTTTTTCCAACTAAAATTG
Organism: Anisodus acutangulus; assembly: GCA_029783415.1. NCBI lineage: Eukaryota > Viridiplantae > Streptophyta > Magnoliopsida > Solanales > Solanaceae > Anisodus > Anisodus acutangulus. The sequence continues at coordinate 29,238,404 of CM056512.1, forward strand.
GTCTTTGGTTTAGCAGCTGAAGGTTTCATTCGTCTTGTGGTAGATGAGTTTTTTTTAATAAGGCAATGTAACTTTTATTGATAACCAAGAAATCCCAAAGGGCCACTGGTGCATGGTCCGATACTCAAAAGAATAAGGAATAATGGGCCCACCCCTCTACACTCAACTATTAGGCTTTGGTCTGCGGCAGAGTGTTCGAACTTGTGACTTGCTCTCACTAACCCACACCACATATGGCGCTCTTACCACTAGATCGAAGTTGCCCGGGTGGCAATTTAATTTTATTGAACCTAGTAAGGTAATGCAAAAGACACAAAAGAGAATTACAACTGTTCCAACTTTCAACAAACATTAGCTCATTGAGTCTAGGAAGGTAGATGAGCGTTTACATCCCCACCCAAGTCCTCATGGAATCATGTCCTGCATTCTTGGAGGATATTTTCTATTTTACTTCTAAATAAATACCAAATGTATCAGTTTGTTCAAACGCGCTATTCCTTTTCCTTGTCCTGCATTCTTGGAGGATATTTTCTATTTTACTTTTAAATAAATGCCAAATGTATCAGTTTGTTCAAACGCGCTATTCCTTTTCCTGGTGTGCCTTTTATTTTAAATAGCTTGACTGCCTCAGATTACACTTCCAATTTTAGAGCATATAACATAGTAGTGAAAGAACTGAACATTGTACCCCCAAAATAATGTACTTAAAATCCAGAGATAGACAATCAGCAACCAACCACGGCACCTTCAGAAGCATATAGGCAACATAATGAAACAAAATTAAGATAAATAAGAGTGAGGAACATTACTTGCAATTGTCAACTCATGGATGGCATTAGATGTTTCTTGGAATAGAGGAGGCAGGCTCTTGAATACAGTCATCAGAACCTAAAACATCAAAATAAGATAACTAAAAGTTTTAAAAAATGTTTCTAAAACTAATATCAACAAGGTAGAGAAGTCCTTTATCAATAAAAAAATAGAAAAAAGGTAAAAGATTATAGTTAGTATCTTGAATATCACACAGACAGTATATATTTGGTACCTTATCTCCTCAATCAATCAACTATGCCTCAATCCAAAACTAGATGAGGTCAGCTATACTGACTCCTTTACATAAGTTCTGCCTTGTTTGGTTCATCTCATTTCAATACTCCATTTAGGATTTCCCTAAAACCAGATGTTCTCTACATCTCACACTTATCAGTGGATCAAAACTCTAGCTTACAAGACCTGGATCATAGAATATATCTGAACCTCCACATTATCCTTTTTTATATGTTCACAGCAAACACGAGATAGGATCAACTTTGTAAATTGAATGTCTCTCATTTGAATCACTTTAATGTTCGAACATGCTATTTGATGTACTGCAAGTCTTTTAGCCACAGACAATCTTCCTGGAATAACCGGCAAAGGTAAGTTATCCATTGTCAAAGTCTCCGCTACCTTATCTCCTACCAAATGTAAAACTTGCACCAAGTTCCCTACGCTCTTTAAGTTAATTGCTCATGTTAAACAGTTAGACAACATGGACAAAATTATCAAACTATAAGCTTGAATATGATGATGAAGATTATCATAAAGAGAAATATCTTTTATAACCAAGAAATTTCCTGAGAGGGCTCAGAAGAGCCAAGAATATCAAGAAAAATCCATCTCTCTGCCCTACTCCTACTTAAACACCAAACTTTGAGTCTCAACATGATTCGAGATGGTGGGGTGTGCCTTCCATACATCTAACAATGTACTTCCTTTATATTGGACCAAAGCCTTGGTGGCTATATTAAAGAGAATACTTTTAAGGCGATAGGATTGAAAGCATTCATTGATGGTACATTTCAGAACATGAGCTAAATTATGACAACTAAGGTTTTGTACGAGTTTGAGCTATGGTATTGATATCGATTACCTTGAGCTAGCCTATTGCAAGTATCAAAATCATTCCTAACAAAATGGTTGAACTTTGTGATAAATGCAATCATAAAAGAGAATGCTTTTGCAGGTGACATAGGAGAAAACTCTAAATCTAGTACATTTCATAAGATAAGTAAGACTGTGACATAAAAGCTAGGGTTTTTGGCAAGTTTCGCCTATGGTAGAGCATACTGATGCAATTACCTTGAGCTAAGAGAGTAGCCTACGAAAAGCATCACAATCGTTCAGCATAAAATCGCATACGTATCATTATAATTATAACCACAAGGATAAGATTTTTAAACGAATTAAAGAGTAACACTTCTAATCATACTACATTTTCAGCAAGTGAGCATAATTAAGAACAAAAAACTAGGGTTTCGAATGAGTCTGAGCAACGGTAGATGATGACTGATGTGATTACCTTGAGCTGAGAGAGTAGCCTGGTACAAGCATCAAAATCGGTATATATATCATTATAATTATCACTATAAAGATTAGATTTTTAAAACAATTGAAGAGTAAAACTTCTAATCATACTACATTTGCAGCAAGCAAGCAAAATTAAGAACAAAAAACTAGGGTTTTGAACGAGTTTGAGCAATAATAGATGATGATTTGATGCAATTACGTTGATCTAATAGAGTAGCCTCGTACGAGTATCAAAATCCGCATATATATCATTATAATTATCACCATAAAATAAGATTTTTAAAACAATTGAAGAGCAACACTTCTAATCACACTACATTAACAAAATTAAGAACACAAAAATAAGGGTTTTGAATGAGTCTGAGCAATAATCACGTGACTTCTAACAACTTCCTCCTAGCGGACACTTAACTAATTAATCGATCTAACTAATTAGCTCAGTTAAATATCTAATGACAGCTGTAAATTGAATGAATTAAAACAACAATTCAATTATAATCTAACATGTAACAATGATTTGATGCGATTATACCTTGAGCTGAGAGAGTAAGCTAGTGCAAGTATCGAAATCGTTACGCACAAATGCAGCTTTGAATCGTTCGAAAATCTGTGAAAGCTTTGGATCCATGTTTGATTCTTCACGAATTTGGTCTCTGTAAACGATTCTCTTCTTTTTCTACAAGTAATTGGAGGAAGAGGAATGGATGATTTTCGTTGGGATTTATAAGAGGGGCCTGATAGTCCACGAAGAAGAGTTCCTGGGCTTTTAATTTGGGCTGATCGATGTAATGGATGTTGGTCCAATAGGTTCTCCCCTCTTGTATGGACTTTACGGATACCTGATTTTGACATTGTCATTTAATTTGTGTTCAGTTTTAATTCTTTTTACACGGACAATTTCAGATATATTTTGATAAAGTTTAACATCAGATATAATATCTGAAATGTCATATGGCTAAAGTTTCATCATTTTTACCTCACTTTAGCTATCTTTTATTGAACTTTAGTTATATAATCATTGTTGCGTTACTTCAGACATATATGATTGAAGTTTAATTATATCATTTTAATCATTTCTTGCTCAAACTTCGGAGTTAAATCATTTTTACTTGATTTAATGCACATATAAATATGGATGAAGTTCAAACAAAAATGACTCAACTTCTAACGTTTAGGAAAAATGATTGAATTCCAACTACTTTTTATGAACTCCGAGCAAAAATGTATGAACTTCACTCATATGTAATTTATATATCTGAAGTGGTCATGTGTGTAAAAAAATAAAAATATGGTATTGTATATGTTAATTAGCAATGTCAAAACATGTTGTCTCGTAAAAAACTTGCGGACTCTTTCATCCGTCTTTTTTCTTGTATATGTGTACAACTATTATTTGAATGAAATGAAGAAAATTGAAACAATTAATCTAATGAGTTATCATATATAGTTTTATTGTTTTATAAAGAGAAAATGACGATTTTAGTCCCTATGTTATAGTGTTATCATTTTCCATTTTATAAATGTACTTAATAGATAAGTCAGTATGCCATGCTTTTCACTTACATTGGAACTTTCATACCTGAAATAATTCTATATTTTTCAATCACATAAATAGAAGATCTAGTAAATAAAGTTAATTAGAGTCTAAATTTTGATGCAGCTTCATACATTGAGGAGTTGATGGGATTATTTGGGTGATTATGATTGATTTCTTTTCCTTTTTATCGTTTATTAGTATTCGTACATGCGCGATGCGTGATCAACTAAAAATAGCAATCATGTTAAATTGTAATCTGTCTTATTTGAATACAATAAATTATATCGAATATGAAATATATTCAACAACAACAATAACGTACCCAATACAATCCCACCAGATGAGGTCTAGAAAGGTTAGAGTGTACGTAAATTTTACTCATACCTTATAAAGGTAAATAGGATGTTTTCAGTAGATCCTCGGTTCCTTTGAAATATATTCATTGTGACACCCTAGCTTAGAGTTCCACATCGGCAAAAAAGGAGAGATGTTGGGTATATAAATAAAAAAGTCTTAGATCCTAGTGATGAGTTTTAAAGTTGTACGGATCTAGGTCCAAAGTGGAAAATATCACTAGTGGATTGGACTGTTACAAATGGTATCAAAGTCACTCTTGTGCCAGCCTTGTCGGTGTGGGTCAAAGTTAAACTGAATTTAGGCAAATACCGGTTAGGCGGGGCAAACATCAATGATGAGTCTAGGCAAATCTCATGCAATGGGACAAACCTCAGCTAGAACGATGAGTCTGTAAGAGGGGGTGTATGTGACACCCCAACTAGAAAAATCTTACATCGCCGAAACACATGAGAGATGTTTGGTATATAAGTAAAAAGACCTTAGACTTTAATGACTTGTTTTAAAGCCGTGCAGGTGTAAGCATAAAATGGATAATATCACTAGTGGGTTGGGTTGTTACATCCATGTCTCTATATACTTTTTTTATCTTGAAATATTATTCATCGGTAAACTCTTATTCTATTGTTTCACAATTCTTCTATTATCTAAATTCATCAATAATGTTTTGAGTATTATTTAGTTACTTAATTCTATTTAAAATTTAAAGTTTAGATATACCTTCGTTTTGGTGGTTATGATAAATTTCTTTTTCTTTTTACCTTTTATTTCAAAATTAACTAACATAAATTATTAAATATTTGATACTTTAGTGTCTAACTTTTAACAAACTTGAATACAAAAGAATACTCAAGGGACTATTTCAACCTCATGTCAAACATAAGAGACCATTTTTTTTCTATTGTTTAGATTGTAGATCTGGGTTCCAAATTAGCGTTTCGGTGCTGATCGTCCCTCTTCCTCAATCGTCAGGTAAGAAAAAATCCGTTGAAAATAAGTCAGTTATATACACAATAAATGAATCGAGACTAGTTCCAAGCGTGATTTGGATTATTATTCTCTGTATTTGAACTCCATGCACTGATTTCTGCTTGTCAGAGGTGTGCTTGAGATTCTGTTCAGTTATCGATTTTTCCTCAAGAGCCTTGTTAGAATAGATTACTTGAATCTGCTTCTTTCATGTTTAATGAGTATGCCTATAGGATGTTTTACTGATTATCCTGATGATATGGAACCCGCAGCCGCTACCCTTGTGGGTGCGCACAGGTAAATCCAGTTCCTGTGCAATAGCTCGCAAACCACACAGGCACTAGTCAAGCCCCGTGTGACGAGCTCGACCCAGAAGGATGTTTTACTGATTATATTAATCGGACACCACGCTTATTGGTACCGTAGCATTTTTTTGAGTGCTAAACTGTAGAGAGTTGGAAATTTATCCTTCAGTTTCCCTGTATCAATCCATCTGTTGGTCAAGAAACGTATCTTTCTTCCATCCCCTACCTTTAGCGTAATATAATTCTTGCAATCCGCCCATAATTTGTGAATATGTTTCCAGACTGCAACATTGGAAGGATGTTCACAGGATTATGAGTCCACTGATCCTTTTTACCACATTTAGTGATAACAAGCTCTATCCAAAACTCCTTTTTGTTATCATTCAGTCTCCAGAGCCACTCACAAAGCAAGTTCTTATTTTGATGTTTGTTTTACCACTGCCGTCTTTGTTCCTGTCACTGGTTTCCATGTTATTAGGTGAAATCTTTTTCTATCTGAGCTCCCCTCCTATAAAAACTCGTCCCTAATGCTGTTAATTGTTTTTTCTCTACACTTGCTGGTATAGGCATGAGAGACATCATGTAGGTAGGATGCCATCAACAACACTATTCACCAGCGTAAACCTTCCACCAAAAGACATAATGAGTATTTTTTTTCCCCAAGGGATGAGCTTCTTCAAGCACTTACCAATAACACCTTGCGATGCTGATATATCTTTATTCCTGACACCAAGTCACCAAGTGTCTCGAAATATACTGTAGGGAATTCAAGTCAACATCCCAGATATCACCCAGCTCCTGAATATGATTTTCTGAATTTGCAGCAAAAACACTTCTCTTTGCCAGGTGTATTTTAAGGCCAGAAACAGCCTTAAGGCAAGCAGAATAGCTCTTGAGAGAGTTGATAATTATGAAAAATTATTACTTTACTGTTTCCATTAATTTTCTAGTCATTTTGAATTGCTACAGTTTTACTCAATTACTTTATTTATTTATCGTACATTTTCTTAACTTTCTGTGTTATTGGGTAATCTTTATAACATTTTAGCTGATTTAGAAAGATTATACAAATAAAGTGAGATATGAGAATAGATTCTTGTGAAAGGAGATACTAATATAATATCAACATAATTCAGGGCATGGGTTTGTGGACATTGCTCGAGGGCTGCCTGCTTCTTGCAAATGCACTTGCAATATTGAACGAAGACCGTTTCCTTGCTCCGAGAGGATGGAGCTTCCAGGAATATTCAGGGGTCCGGAGAAATTCATTCAAGGGCCAGCTACTTGGTCTTATTTATGCAACTCAATATCTGAGAGTTCTTCTCATACTCCTCAACACACTCTGTATTGTCGTAAAGTTTGTATCTGGATGATGATTCTTGGGTGAGTATGCATGTTTAACTTGGTTGCTGTATTTTGAGCTTGAGGTGTATTTGGTCAATTATTTCTAGTTACAAATTAACAGAAGGGCTAGCAGAACACTGTGATGAGAATTCAGGAAATTGGTTTTCATTACAAAAGCTATATGTGGAGTTGGCGTGATATTTAACTTTTGAAATAGTCCAGCTTTCCGAAGTACAGTTTGGTTAACTAAGATAATGTGCAACAGTGCATCCAGAACATATCTTTGTTTTTTTTTTACATGCCATGACATTTGTTTCACTAACAAGGAGATTGAGTAATAAAGTAGTTACAATCAAATAGGATCAGCCATTATGTTTAATGCATTTCATATTTATCAATAACAGCATAAAATTGATTTCTTCATTTATAATTAGACCAGTCTATTTGTTGAGTCAATAATTTTTGTATTACAGACACGAAAGTTCATAGATGGATGAGTGCAGAAGCTTCCTTGAGGAAAAGCCGCAAATCTAGTCACATTTTGTTAGAAACCCTGATACAAGCTGATCCTCTTCTATTAGTTTTAGATTAAAATTACTTTGGGCCTTTATGAACAACTGTTGTGAAATAGATCATCAGTGCAACTACCTATTCTTATTCAAGAATTATCTTCTTAGAGTGAGCTCTCTTTTGGGTTGCTGCAATTTTTCGATTGCTTTTGAGATATTGTCCTGCATCTCTTCTTAGCATTTGCTTTAACAGGATGTTGCTTTTATGCGAATCCAATTCTTGTAATGAAAGGGAGTCTTGTAGTTAGGATTGTAATGACGATGAATATAGGAACAGGAAGACACGTTTCCAGAATACGGGTTGAGAAGGGGGAGCCCCATTCGTTTAACTTAACCTTTCCTTGTGTTGAAAAACCTGAACCTTATTATGTAGTTTCATATGTCTGCGTACACTCTATCCTCCCAGGATAGGGTTAAGGTCTGCATACACTCTACTTTCCCCAGACCTCACTTGTGGGATTACACTGGGTTTGTTGTTGTTGTTGTTGTATATGTCGACTGGTATCTTCATTCAATGCCAGCTTCTAAGCTTATTAAAGATGTGCCAGTGTAGAACTTGTGTACACTCTTCATGGAAATAGCTAAGTCCCCGAAATGCTAAAAATTCGAACTGCAGTGTGACAAGTTCGAATTGTAATAGCCCTCCTTACTCCCCCTATTAACCATGTGCAGGGGAAAGAACTCTTTTGCTGTAGATACTGATATATGACCTATTACTAGTGTAGAAAATAATTTTGAATACTGAATGCTTCTAGGAGAGTGATAAGGGGGCAAACAGGACAGGGAATTAGACTTTACTCTATCCTGACTAGTATTAATTTTGATCTTTCTAGCATAGTTGTAATCATGTGGAGCATTTGCATCAGGTACAGCCAATTAAGGCCAAGTTTTAGAGTTTATTTCTAATAACAAGTTGCAAAAATGTTGGGTTAATTATATACCTTGCTGCTCATGAAAATTCTTCTAGCCTATCTTTCCTGGAAATTTTAAGATAGCTAGAAAAATATGACATGTTGGTCCAAAAGTAGCTCTGTATGACATTTAGAGTTAGCATAAACAATAAACACTTGATTTTCCAGAAACTTGATCGAACAGACTATGAGTTTGATCCACTTATCTTGCACATTTCGAATTTGGAAGTATCCTTTATCTTCACAATTCCATAAATGGAAGACCAATGAATCTGTTCAATTAGACATTGCTTATCTAGATGCGGTGTTTGTTCCTTGAAGTCTCCTTGAGTCAAATGAATCAAGGCTAACCTTTAAACTTAATAGGTATGTGTTGTTTCTTGGCACGCTCTTGGATTGTCGAGTCTTATCACATTCATTTTCCTTCAGTTCTCATTCATTTTCCTTCAGTTCTATTTGAATTCCAGCTGTATAAATAGAAAGATATTAGGTCAATCCGGTGGATAGCAGCATGGGCAAAGCACTCTGCTGCGGCGAGCAGCCGGTTCTACACAATAGAGAGTTGCCAGCTAATAGCTAATAGGATAGGAAGCAACCTAAGAACCGAGCTACTAGGAAAGAAGACAACTAGCAGCTAGGAGAGGAACTCTAAACTAGCTACTAGAGGAAGTCAATAGAATTACCAGCTCTCGGTAGGATTTGTTCTGTCTTATCACATTCATTTTCCTTCAATTTTATTTGAATTCCAGCTGTATAAATAGAAAGATGTTAGGTCAGTGGATTAGCATCTCGAGGTCCTTTGATGGGCATAAAGAAATCGTCGAAGGCGACTGAACGCATTTTATGAGAATCATGCCCAGAAGCGTGACAAGTCATTCATCAAGTCCATTGCCAATACCATGATTATGTATTGAAAAGCCTACACAAGCATTGCAATTTGACTTAACATGTATAATAATGCTAATTTTTGTCTCACTAAATACCGAATAATATTTGATTCATACTCATAACACATTACCAAATCATACCTTTTCTGGAAAAGAAAGTTAACATTGAAGGGATTAAAATATTAACTCTCTAGAGATTAAACGTTAGTTCGCGATTCCCTGTTCATCAGAGATCACCAAATTCTTCATTCAACTTTTGCTTACTTCTCAAGGGATAACAACTTTTTTGGTCCTTCAATATTGATAAATTTTAATTTTGATCCTCATGATATCGAACTGAATCCATTTAATCTTTAATCAATCAAAATATGTATTTGTAATCCCTTTATGTAGAAAGTAGATTACATTTGAAGTACCTTTTAGAACTATATTACAGTTGAACATAGAGCAATAGTATAAACTTAGCATAAACTCATGCGTAATTAAGTGGTCGAACAATTAACAATTATTGCAACTAAGGGTGCGATCTATTAGTCAAGATTCAATCGCTAGCAAAGACAAAAAAACTAGGTGATGTTTTGGTGGATAGAATTACCTGGTAACACAGTTATAAGAAAACAAGAATAATTAACATTTATGATAAATTTGAATATTCATAATAAAATGATTAATAGTGCTATTTCAATTAATTAAAGATAAAGTTACTTAATTAAATATCATAAGGACCAAAGTTAGAATATAGTATACAGAGTACTACTTTATTTTAGGGACTAAAAGTGCTATTAATTTATTACTTAAATTTTGTGAATAAGAAGCAAAGTAGCATTTACAAGTCTTGTGGGTGGTTAAACGAAACCCAATAAATTTCTCTTCTACAGTTTCACAATGTCTGAACTGGAAATTAGAAATTCCCTCCTCCTTATCCTCATCACTTTATCCCTCAACAACAACAATGGCGTCTTCATCTTCATCAATACTCACATCTCTCACCTCCACACTCTCTTCTTCTAAACCTTCAATACCCTTAACCTTCAGTCCTTTCACTAAAGCATCCAAAAGGGTCATCAATTCAGTCAAAATCTTGAAATCCCAAACTCTAGAATTTTCTGGTTCGTTCTTCGAAGGTGGATTCGGAGAAAACAATGATGATCCACCAACTACACCATGGTCGGGTATTTCCAACGTTGAAGATAAAGAGGAACCACAATGTCCACCTGGGTTGCGCCCTTATGAAACAATGGCGGTTTTAAGACCTGATATGTCTGAAGATGAAAGACTTGCTCTTACCCAGAAATATGAAGAGGTATATATGAATTTATTCATACGTATATTTCCCTTTCTTTAAGAAGAACTAACCTAAATAGCTAAAAATTAGCTGACGGATATATAATATATGTATAATAGATGTATACTGTATGTATAACTGTGTATAATCAGTGTATAATTTATTTATATCGGTTAGGAAAAGTAAACATTGAATCCAACCGGCTGTTTGTGTAAATATCCCATCTTCTTTGATAATTCTTGGTACCCATGTGGAAATTGATTTATCTGTAAGGAGATTTTGCTTGTTAACTTGCAAGCCTAAGCTCAATTTGGTACTGTGTATAATCAGTCCATAATATATGTATACCGGCAAAGAAAAGTAAACATTGAATCCGACAGGCTGTTTGGGTAAAGATCCTTTTTTTTTATTCGTTTTGATAATTCTTGGTACCCATGTAGGAGTTTATATAATCTTCTAGGAGAGTTAGTTGTTAATTAGCAAGCCTAAGCTCAATTTGGTGGATTTGAGTTTGCAATTGCTGATTACTATTTGGGTATGAGAGTTGAAGTTCAGAGTTCTAAAAATTGATCATTTGTATCTAATATTCTATTTGTTCCCAATTTGTTTGGCGCTTTTTGCTTATTTAAAGTCGATTTGACTAGCTTTTGAGATAATTGAAATAGACTAATTAATTTTGCAATTGCTGATTTTACTATTTGAGCTTGAGAGTTGAAGTTCAGAGTTTAAAAATTGATCTTTTGAATCTAATGCTCTATTTGTTTCCAATTTATTTGGCGCTTTTTGCTTATTTAGAGTCAAATTGACTAGCTTTTTGAGATAAGTTGAAGTAGACTGATTCATTTTGTTTAAGTAAAATTTAGTTATTTCGTATGAGGATGATATAAAATGAGCTTAAGTGAAGAAGTGAGGACTCATATAGCCAACACAACTTGTTTGGAACTTAGCTATAGTTGTAGTTGTTAATTAAAATTTAGATGTTCGAGAACTGCGGGAGAAGTATTATAAATTGCAATTTTCTGTGTATCCTAATGTTGAAAGAATAAATTTTTAATATGTTTGTCGTAGTTCATGAATGAGAAGTGAAAAGTGCCACACATTAGGACTGAAGGAGTAAGTATTTTAGCAGAAGTAAAGCTGCATATTTTGTCATTTGATACTCTTCACCTGATTCCAATGTGAATTGAGAAATGAAGATAATTATGCTCATTTGAAATAGGGAGATGGCTAGGGAAACTGAATAAGTAATTGATATTCGGTTTGATCATGATAATTATTTCTTCCATTCCTGTCTCTTGGCTAGAAAATCTGTTTTTCTTTTCCCGCTGTGAAAGGGTGAAGTATGAAAGCAAAAGAAGTTTCGAGCTTTCAATTGATAATTTAAGCACAAGATTGTCATTGAATATACTTCCTTTTTTTTGTCTACTTATTAGAATACCATTCTTTGGAAAATCTGAGCTTTGGACCTACTCTCAGAATTTGGGTGCATAATTCGCCATTTCTCTATAATTTAAGCTGACATGGACATGATCTAAGTAAAAAGAAAGCTATTTCTTAGCTTTTGCTACAATTTTCATTCTTCTTGTTCATTTTAATCTTATTCTTTTTTTCCATCTGTTTTTCGAGTCCAGAAGCTTTGATCTGATGCTATTTATCACCTTATCATTCTTCCTTGTGAACAATGATAATAATTGCCTTTTGGTTTGCCCATCTCAGTTCTGATGTTATAGTCGACGTCTGTTAGAAAAATAGGCATGTGCAAAGCTGCAGAGAACAATGATAAAAATACTTATAGTTGATGAGACTATCTGTCATTTTCCACATACAAATGATTGGGGAAACTCCCATTTTGTTAAATGCTTGATAAATCAGAAGAAGGAAAAAAGTTAGGCATCATTTATGTTTATACTATGTTTTTTCCAACATTTACAGCATTTCAGCTTTTCTAACTATCACAGACTTGTATCATCCTTTGAACTCAGAGCAACTCTTAGTTTACTTTTTTTTGGCTCCCATTTCTATCTAACTAGAATATTGTTCCTTTCACAATCAATTCTCAACCAGGTTCAATATCTTCCTGTTTCCCTTCCAGAGTCATTAACTGATTAGACATACTAAAAGAAAAGCTAATCATCTGATGTTGTCAAATATGTCTTAATAAGTTACGTGACAAGCTCCTAAGTCTGAACTTTTTAAATTAGAGAAATCTGCACTGTTCCTATTTCTTGGATTTTGCCTGAAGCTAGAAAAAATTTCTATGTTGTTATTGAAGTTTAATGCTTCTATTGAAGACATAATTAAGAAACTCATAATGTGATCTCACTAACAACTCAAGCTTTTGGATGAGATAGTCACACACTTCAACATGATATCAGAGCAGACTGTCATTGCCACCCATTTCCAAAAAAGGATTTTCACGTGCTTGACTCATAACAAAAGAATCAAGCCTGGACGTGAGAGGAAATGTTAAAGTGTATGACCATTTCATTTGAAAGTTCACAATATAGACTTATCGCAACTGTGTTATGGAGTTAACGTTTCTAATATTGTCTCCCATCAATTTCAGTTGCACCCGGTACCGGCTATTTGACGATGCAAGTTTTAATCTTTAGACTAAGTTTGTTTTTCTTTCTCTTGGCAGTTGTTGGTTGCTGGTGGTGGTATGTATGTGGAGGTCTTCAACCGAGGGGTTATTCCACTTGCATACAGCATTAGGAGAAAAAATAAAGCTGGAGAGACAAATACGTACTTGGACGGGATTTACCTCTTGTTCACTTATTTTACTAAACCCGAATCCATCTCAGCCCTTGAAGCAACACTGATAGCTGATGATGATGTTATCCGATCGTCCACTTTCAAGATTAGGAAAAGGAAATACTAGTTTGATTTGTTAGTTTAATTTGTATTTGTTTAGCTGTAAAAGACGATAACAGGGAGGATGCTGGTTAACCTCGTCGCACCTCTCAGATGTTCAAGTATTACAGTCTTTTCAAAGTATATCAGTATCAATTTGTAATATTGCTCTATATTACTGAAAGTTGCCATTACATTCTGCTTTAGTAACCTCCAATTTGACTTAAATATAATAGTAGCATTATTGAGCACTTGATAGTCCTAAGATGATCCTTGATTTTTTTACTTTTAAAATTTCTTTGGTTGTCAAGTCAGATTACCATTTCTCTTAATTATGGAATTTTTTACATGAGAAGGTGGGCTAATGTAACTCAGGGTTGTGACCTAGTGGGCAATAAAGTGGGTTGTGAACCATGGAGTTTCAGGTTCTAATACCAGTGGAGGCAAAACGCAAGGTGATTTCTTCTCATTTGTTCAGGCGTTGGTGGATAGAATTATTCGGTACTTGTGCTGCTGGGAGATAGCATGTATTTTGTAAAATTAGTTGAGGTGTGCGTAAGCTAGCCCAGACACCACAACTATATATATATATATATATATATATATATATAGTTGTGTGTGTGCGCGTGCGCTAATGTAGTCTATGCTCCTCTTTCTCTTCCCCTCTCCCCTGTCTGACCTCATAGTTCATGATTTCCTCTTCGCTCTTAACATTTTGGTTTTACACCATGCAGGCAATTGGTACCTTCCTAGCTTTTCATCAGGTAAGTTGCCAATTCAACACATTGCCAGTGGCATTTTGCCTGTAAAAGTTCACTAATGAATCAGTATCTCCTTTACTTGAACACGAGTTTCGACTTTCTCTCAGGACTGCTGTAGCTCGCTTCGCTTACCGCCTGCGTCTTTCGCCAAGGCTTTTGCTTCATCAATGTCCTTAAATTTGGTGGTTGGTAGGGGGATTTTGTATATTGGACTATGTTTATGAACCACAGTTGACTGTTGGTAGTGAAGGAAGTTGAGAAACAATATTTTCCTTCTTTTTGTTGCTTCCAAAAGCATGGCTGACCATTTTTGTGGGTCGTGATTTTAGGTGCTTTTAAGCTAAAACAGTTTTTAAGCACTTAGTGTTTGGGTAAAACAAAAAAGTACTTTAGAATTCCTAGTTTATGACTTTTGCCAGCCCATCCAAACGGGCTCTTAGACATGTGGTTCAAAAATTAGTGTTGATTGCTTTAAGACAACTGTGTTGGATTCCACCAGAACATCTATCATTAAATAGTCATTTTGTGTTGATTGCTAAGAATTTTTCCAAAGTCAGGCCTACTTAGTAGATAAGTTCTTTTGCTTTATCTTGAGATTCTGATTTAATGGTGTAGTTTGAGGATTACCTCATTTCCCACTTTAAGAGAGGGAAATGAAGAGAATCTCCACACCACAAAGAACAAACAGAAGTTTATCCTAAGAAATTCCCACATGAAATGAGATTGCATCTTTGTAAAGTTCGTGAAAAAGGATAAGTTATAAATTTAAAACTAGTAAATGGAGACATAAAGAAAGAGCAAGTAGGCTACATCCAAAGGTGTGAGCTTAATTGTCAATAAAGTGAGATGAAAATTATGAAAAATTAGATATTCGGTGATTTGTCCCGATTTGTAATACTCCATTCTCGTATGCCTAAGCTTTGATGAGTAAAATTATCTGATATTTATGTGAAAGAAACATGGGTAGAACTAGAGGAGCAATGAAAGTGTGAAGCCTCCCAATTGTCTGAATTACAGGGCTGGCTAGCCTACATCAAAAGATTAAATCCCACCCAACTTGGCGCAAGTCGAGGAGTTCCAGTTCTTAAGATTTGAAAATCATATTACGCTATTACACTTGATAGATGTGCACAAGTTGTGATGACCCCATTCGTAAAAATTCCGTGAGAGAAATGATGAACCCTTTCTGAAAATCTTACCTCCACCATTTGGTGGAAGTAGCATTTATTCAGTAAAACTTATGCAGAAGTAGCTCCATGTACTCAATAAAATAATCGAGATGCGCACAAGTTGATTCAGAGACAGAATGATATAAAAAAAAGCTAGTAGGTTTAAATTAGTTAATGTAAGGGATTACCCCGTCATCAACGGCTAGTGCTCACTATCAGGAAACAAGATCTTGCACTAATGCATGTCCTTCTCTTCATATACATGTTGGAACTCTATGGTACTTTATAATGCAGTACGAGAAGTAAATAACTATTACAAGTATTCGAAAGGATGAACAAATGTTCAATCTTCAGAAATTGAATCTTGTTGAACAAATAGGCCAATCTTCTTTTCTTGCCGCAAGCTTGTTGTGTCTTGAATCTTGATAACCTGAAATCAAGAAACAACTAAATCTAGATCGTTACAACGTTGTGTGTTGAGTCGAGGAAAACCCTCTATCCTTAAGACAAGATTGCCCCGTATATATGCTTTTACGTTAGCGGGCAATAGTCTCCCAAGATAAAACAACACTTTAATCTCAACACTACAAAGCCAATAGGTTGAGCCTGACGAAGAAAACAAATATGACTCGACTTGCTGAAGATATGGAATAGGAAGGAAGAGTTTCTGTCTACTCTTCTCTTTTGTCTCTGTGTATATAGTGTGTCTCTATAGTGTATATCTTGTGTATACGTGAGGGTTTGGTCACTGTTTTTGACTAATTTTCAGCCATCAAGCTTTGAGCGCTTTTGCTCACCGATTTCGTGATTTTTCACCGCTTTTGTCTTTGCAATGTTGCTGTATTTCCCGTCTGTTTTCAGCATGTTTCTTGCTACTGTTTTGAGCCAAATGAAGCTCAATATATAGCATGAGGAGGGGCTGTCCAACAGCCACAAACAAGGCTGTAATGGCCCTTAAAGAAGGGCTGTAATGGCAGGTTTTAATGCCATGAATGAGGTGAATTAAGGTCATGAAGGAGGCTGCTCAATTGCCCAACTAATGGGCTGTTAATGGAGAGTTAATCAGCCAAGTAATGGCTGATTAATGCTCCAAAACGCAGTCCAATGGCCTTCCGTCACCTTCCCAGAAACTCTGGGGTCCAAACTGTAAATATTGAAACTTCAGGGACTAAACTGTACATATGAAAGAATTCTGGTACAAACTGTATATATAAAACTTCAGGGATCAAACTGTACATCTGGCAGAGTTCTCTGGTCCAAAAAGATAATATTAGACAGCCCGCACTCAAATGAACCTGACGGACAAGCAAGGCGTGTGGGCTTAGCCTTGAACCCAAGCACATCTAGGTCTTCCCTCCTTTAAACACATGGGATACCCCTTGGGGTCCCAAACCCTTTACCAATTAGAGACTTATATAGAGAGCAATTCTTCCTATTCCCACCGATGTGGTAGATTTGTCCCACACCACATTTCCATGTCTCAAACACCTTACTTCGTAGACCAATGTCTCTTTCATTTCTCAACGAAATTAGACGATTCTTGGCCCTACGGTCATCTACTCACTTCGTAGATCATGCATGTGCGAAGAGATAAGGTCTCCAACATGCGGAACACTAGTGTTTAATTCATCAAAGATGGGTGGAAGCATCTCCCCGCCAAAGGCTAATTTCCAACAATACATACAAGTCTCTTAACAATTGATAAACTTGTCTTCATATGTAAAGTTGAATCACTTTATGAGCACATGATTGAATTGAGTTGACTGACTTAAAAGGTCAATCTCTTCATATTCCTAGCTTTTCTTTTTGAATTATAGTATTATTCAGGTTAATTTAAGCGCATTTCACTATTTATCGGTATATGTTATCTTCTATCACTACAAAACAGTGGATATATGAGACATTATATAAACGTCTGTAAAGCTGTTTAAATGTTGCAAATTCGATTACCGACATTTAATTTATATTTGCATCATATGTCGTATATTTGTGTGTCGGGAATTTTCCGACGTTTATGTTAATATCAGTAAGAAATAAACGACATTTATTTGCGACATATATAAAATGTCACTTAATTTTTTTTGACATTTAGGTAAATATTGGTAAGAAATAGACGACATTTAGTTATGCAATATATATAATGTCACTTAAAATTTATGACATTTAGATTAATGTTGGTAATTTTTTTACGACATTTACTTGTGGCCCTTATGAGATGTCACATTAAGATTTGACATTTTGGTCAATATCAATAAAATAAATTTACGACATTTATGAAATGTTGTTTCCACATTTACGTGAATGTCAAAAAGATTAATGACATTTTCTATTTTTTTTTTTGCAAATGTCGAATTAAAATTCTCAATATTTCAATTAATATCGATTTCAAATTTATTAAAAGATCATAAATAATCGACTAATTAATTTTTATCATGACATAAATATTTATATTCAATTTGAACATTCATAATTGTCAACCTTTACAAACATGAAATATATGTAAAGTAAATGCATTTTAATACTATAATCAAAGAACAAAGTAACAATATAATAAGTACTTTGAACAAATTACAACAAGAAGGACAACAAATAATGTGAAATCAAATAATTTATTCTCTCAAGTAAAATCATATAAATCATAAAAGACAATAATTTCAACATCTAACTACGTTAAGATCACTCCTTGCTTGCAGAATAAATTCTGCAACAAAACTTCATGAAACCAACTCTTCCGCAAGTAGAGCATTTCATTGTCAATAATCGATCTCACTCCATTCAAAAAGATGTTGCACAAAAAATTCACATAAAAAACTATAACTATATAATATAATAAAAGAAAATTGTCTTGTAATTTTTTAAAACTTACCCAGCTCTTTTCTTTGCGTCAACTCCACCATTTTCATTAAAAATGGAATCACCGTTGTAATTTTAACCATGTGGGATTGAATTTTTTCCGTCTTTAGTGACTTATGTGCTTTTGACCGCCTCGCCTCCAAAGAGAAAGGGGGATCCGACGCGGTCATCAACGTAATGGTGATTTTCTGAATTGATTATAAGTTGTTAAAGAGTCGTCACCTAATTATTCTATTAGACCATATGGATGCTTGTCCCTATTTTGACTCTTGTATTAGAAATCATAATAAGTGTAATAGTAATTGTTTGGTTAAAAAGAGAAATATCTGCAGGAATACAACAACGTATCAAATCTAGGATACCTAAATATTAATATAAACACTGTAAAATAAACTCTGATTAATGATCTGTGAAACTATGAAATTCTAGGTAAGAGCTCTCAATTATCCTAAAAGGAAGGAGTTAGACATCCTTTAAGATCCGCTAACTTGCGATTGTATGATCAAACTTAGGTAATTATTATGCTAAAGAAAAATGCATGTATAAAAATATGAAATTAAAAAAAAATGTTGCAAGTAGTTAATTAAAATATGCCAAGGAAAAATGCATGTAAAATTAATTTTTTGGAAGAAAGCATGCATTTGTATGACATTATTTATAAAATAAATATAAAGTGAATTTTGGATAAATGTATACATTTTTATGATATTATTTATAAAATACATGTTTTGTAATTGATAGTAAAAGAGATAAGCAAGTTGTTTGTAATGCAAAAAAATATTTTTTATAGAAATCATTTTGAATTGCAAATTGGATGAAAAATGAAATTTTATTTGCATGATTAATAATGCGAGTAAAGGATGACCAAATTGTTTTGAAAGTTTTGAATATACATAACGAGCCTAAAATAAATAAGCTAGCGGCGAATTTCCAATTTTAAACTACACGAGCCTAAAATAAATAAACTAGCGATGTGTTTTCAAATTTTAAACTACTCTTTCTAGTTTATCAGTTCTAGGCCTAATTCTTCTAAATATTCAAACAATCACACAAACAGAGTAATTAAATTACAATATAAAATAAAAGGAAGGCGGAATTAAAAGAAATTACAACGGTAATGGCCAAGGCGATGATAGTGTCATCTCTTGGGTTTTGGGCGCAAGTCCGACAATCTTGTTCTCTTTCGTCGATGTAGAACCCCACTTTG
This sequence comes from Anisodus acutangulus, assembly GCA_029783415.1. Taxonomy (NCBI): domain Eukaryota; kingdom Viridiplantae; phylum Streptophyta; class Magnoliopsida; order Solanales; family Solanaceae; genus Anisodus; species Anisodus acutangulus. The sequence continues at coordinate 29,257,757 of CM056512.1, forward strand.
CTATCCTATATTGTTTAAATGTTCCTAGCAAGGTATAAAAGAAAAGATAGTTAGAAATAAATAAATGCTAGTAAAACCTTCGGATCCGTATAAAACAATAGAAGTTTTAATTACGGAAGGCTTAGACTTATGTTTTCTTAAGCAAAAGAAATTACATTCCTGTCATGGCTGCGAACTAGAGACTTGTCGGTCAATCTAGTTGCCTTGCCAACGCATGTTGGTTTCTCCCATGTGATTTTATTATAAGTCTCATCATCGCCCTATTCCGAAGGAGGCAAACCGAGGGACAACCTTTCCGGAAGGGGCATGACCTCAAAATTATTCTCATCGGCCCAAGTGTAGTATTGTGTTCGCATCAGTGATCTTTCACCAAGTGTAGTGATCTGTTCTTTAAAATAAAAGACCCGTTCGAATCAGTTTAGGTGTCCAAGGTGTAGCATCTGCTCTTTTAAAAAACATAACAACAACCTTTATCAAGTAGCAGCTTCGACAGAGGCATCAAAGTGAAAGCAATTCAAAGATCAATAGTATATCGAGCATAACCACGAAATGCTTAAAGGTGCAGCGATTGAGCCATAGCAACAGAGAATAAAACGCAGCAGTAAAACATTCCCAAACGGAGGTGTAAATGGCCAAGATTGCAGCAGCTGTTTGCGGCAAACACAGCAGCAAAATAATGGCTCAAGAATGCAGTAATCAGCCCAAATATTGCGGCAACTGGCAGTCTCAGAATCAACAGCCAAAAGGGAACAAACCCATAGCAAGAACTATTTAAAGACGACATGTATCCAGAATCTCAAGGTGCAGCAGTGGTTAAGCTAAAAAATGTCTCAAGGTGCAGCAGTGGTTAAGTTAAAAAATGTGGTAGTAAAATACGCTAATAATTTAGCATCAAGATGTAGCAATTGCTCAAAAACAGTAACCCAACATTAAAGTTATTTGTTGCACCAACAAGCAACCATAAGAGGCAGCCACAACAAACAACAACAAAGCAGAATACAAGAGAGTATTTGGAGCATAACAGTAACTCCATCAACAAGCAAAGCAGCCGTTGCCTTTGCCACATATTGCAGAAAATAGCAGCAAAGCAACAGTAACAAGTAACATCAAACATCGCAACAAAAGTAAGAAATTTTTACCTTCCTAATGGTAATAAAGTAGTCTTAAAGTGCAATCGGGCAACAGCAACAATACCTCGGAAAAGCAGTCACAATGGGCCAAGAAATACAGCAAGTAAATCATCACAAGGCTACAGCTAAGTGCAGCATTTTGGACTCGGACCCGACCCGACCCGGAAGCAGACTCGAAACAACCCAGAATTATGAAGAACAAAAGGGGGCTTTTAGATTGAAAATTTAGGAACCGAAAAGGAGTATTTTAATTAAAAATTAGAACAAACCAGTCTTCCTTTTTTCGGACCTTCGACCGGAAACAAAACCACAAAAACCGACCCTTGGACCTTGAAAAACCCATACTTCGGACCCGACTCGAACCTTGGATTTTCAAACCTCGAAAATCGACTAATTTTTTTTTTGGACCGGAATCCTACCGGAAAAAAGACCGCGAAAAACCCCTCAAATGAAGAACAAGGGGGGGGGGGGGGGTATAGATGGATTCTCCCCCCAAAACCGAGTTTGAAATTTGAATAAATGGTAAAAGGACGATTTGGAGCGGGTTTTAGGGAATAGGGTATGGTGGTGTCAGGTGTAGGTGGCCGGCGTCAGTGATGTGGCAGGGGTATGGGTCGGCGTAGGTGTGTCGGGTGGTAGGTGCGGCTGGTCAGGTTTGGGGAATGGGTATGGGGGTGTGCGGCGCCAGTTTTGGGTTGAAGAGAAGATGAATTTTTGTTTTTAGGTTAGGTGTAGGGATAATGGGAAATAAAGGGTTGGGCCTCCGGTTGGGTTTCGGTTTGGGGGAATTGGGTTTGGTCGATTGGGCTTAAAAACGGGGAAGTGGGGAGTGGGCCGATTGGGTTTTGGGAAAATGGGGTGAAGAAGGAAAGTGTTTTGGGTTTTGTAGATTAGGTTTAGGAATAAAAGGGGTTTATTATTATAAAAAAAATGCTTTGAAGAAATGTAAATTATTTAAAATAAAATAACGATGTGATACTAATAAAAACATAATATTTATGAAATGCTTAATGCTTGATTTACAAATAGAAATGCGATGCCATTTTGCAAAAATAAAATAACCCAGAATATTAGGGTAAAAACTATGATTATATTAAAAAGCAACTAATAATAATAAAAAATGTGAATAATAATAATAATGATAACAAATGAGAATAAACAACGATATTAAAAGCCTTATATATATATATTAAAATTGTTATGAGGTGTTAAAATATTTAAAATTGCAAATAAATATAGAAAAAGAGGGGACGAAATAGTTTTTATTTTATTTTCCACCATCAGAATAGAGTATCTATATTAACATGTAATTGTATATAGTAATTGTAATTTGATAGTATAGACATAAACTATGCAAACATACTAAAGGGCAGCCCGGTGCACTAAGCTCCCGTTATGCGCGGGGTCTGGGGAAGGGTCGGACCACAAGGGTCTATTGTATGCAAACATACTATAACATATTAAAAATACATTGATAATAATATATAATAAACTAATGGTATTTTTACACAAATATCCGACTGAGTTTACTTTTCACTTTTCCTATTAAGTTTACATAGATTATACACTGATTATTATAGTCGTCTATTTTTTATTTAAGCAGTCTGGGGGACGACTATTTAGGCTAATTCCTCTTAACACATAAATCTTTTTTTAACGTTTAGCACAAATATGGTTGTCTCATCTAATTGAAAAGTTTCATGCAACTTTTAGCATTTAAATTTTCTCTTTATGGGTTTGGTTGAGGAAGCAAACGGTATGAGCTACAAGCTGAAGTTGATCGTTGCTTAAATAGATATTGTTGGAACTCTGTGGTACTTTATAATGCAGTACGGGAAGTAAATAATTATTTTAAGTATTCGAAAGGATGAACAAACATTCAATCTTCAGAAATTGAATCTTGTTGAACAAATAGGCCAATCTTCTTTTCTTGCCGCAAGCTTGTTGTGTCTTGAATCTTGATAACCTGAAATCAAGAAACAACTAAATCTGGATGGTTACAACGTTGTGTGTTGAGTCGAGGATAGCCCTCTATCCTTAAGACAAGATTGTCCCGTATATATGCTTTTACGTTAGCGGGCAATAGTCTCCCAAGATAAAACAACACTTTAATCTCAATACTACAAAGCCAATAGGTTGAGCCTGACGAAGAAAACAAATATGACTCGACTTGCTGAAGATATGGAATAGGAAGGAAGAGTTTCTGTCTACTCTTCTCTTTTGTCTCTGTGTATATAGTGTGTCTCTATAGTGTATATCTTGTGTATACGTGAGGGTTTGGTCACTATTTTTGACTGATTTTCAGCCACTGTTTCGAGCAGTTTTTGCTCACTGATTTCGTGATTTTTCAGTCTGTTTTTGTGCTGCTATGTTGATGTATTTCCCGTCTATTTTCAGCTTGTTTCTTACTCATGTTTTGAGCCAAATGAAGCTCAATATATAGCATGAGGAGGGGCTGTCCAACAGCCACAAACAAGGCTGTAATGGCCCTTAAAGGAGGGCTGTAATGGCAGATTTTAATGCCATGAATGAGGTGAATTAAGGTCATGAAGGAGGCTGCTCAATTGCTCAACTAATGGGCTGTTAATTGAGAGTTAATCAGCCAAGTAATGGCTGATTAATGCTCCAAAACGCAGTCTGTCCCAGAAATTATGGGGACCAAACTGTAAATATTGAAACTTCATTGACCAAACTGTACATATGAAAGAATTCTTGTCCAAACTGTACATATGAAACTTCAGGGATCAAACTGTACATCTGTCAGAGTTCTCTGGTCCAAAAAGATAATATCGACAAATTTCACCCGAATCTGACGGATCTGGCAAAGGTCATGCCAAGGCAGCTGGCTTAGCCTTGAACCCAAGCACATCTAGGTCTTCCCTCCTTTAAACACATGGGATATCCCTTGGGGTCCCAAACCCTTTACCAATTAGAGACTTATATAGAGAGCAATTCTTCCTATTCCCACCGATGTGGTAGATTTGTTCCACACCACATTTCCATGTCTCAAACACCTTTCTTCGTGGACCAAAATCTCTTTCATTTCTCAACGAAATTAGACGATTCTTGGCCCTACGGTCATCTACTCACTTCGTAGATCATGCATGTGCGAAGAGACAAGGTCTCCAACATGCGGAACACTAGTGTTTAATTCATCAAAGATGGGTGGACGCATCTCCCCGCCAAAGGCAAATTTCCAACAGATATTTCATGGAAATTAATTGTAGAGGAAATAATCTTCTATTATCGGTATAATTTGGATGAAAGAAATGATCTCATAAAAATTTCATCATGTATTATAAGTGCGGATCTCATGTATTAACTTTTTTACTTATTTTCTGTAAAAATAATCATATAATTAAAAGAACATTTGCAATGAACTACAAAATTGATGTCAATCTTATTCTATAATGCTAGTAGAGTTTCTTGCGACTTGGGTATCAATATTTGTCTTAGTTTTTTCAATTGTAGAATGACATAAATGGTTTTGGCCATGTTTGCAAGTAAAACACAATTCTCTTATTTAAAGTGATGAAACCACAAGAACAGCTACTTAGCTATATGCATGTCATTTTGTCAAGCCCATAATTCTCTTTCTCTATCTCATTCTGTGGATAAACCCAGCCCATGTTCTCTACTTTACTCTTTTGGAATGGAATTTGGGCCGAAGCCCGCCAACTATCCCTTTAAGTTTAGGACAAGTTACACATTTGACCAATCAACCAAAAATTATTACATTTGCTAGTCAAATATACAAAAAACATATGCTATGTATCATAATGTATATTTTATATATATATATTATACATTAATATACAAAAAATATACTTTTTCTGGCTATTATTTTGGTGAACGGTTATTTATATCAATTTCTCAAAATAAACAATTAAGGGAAAAAGACATAAGTTGTCATTGACATCAAGAACAACAAACAGAAAAAAAATTATTTTCCCAAATTACTCCCTCCGTCCCAATTTATGTGATGTACTTTCATTTAGCAAGCACATTAAGAAATAAATGAAGACTTTTGAATCTTATGATCTAAATAAGTCAAAGATATTTGTGTGGTTATAGATCATTTCGTTTTGCGCAAAAGGTAAAGTTTAAAGTTAAATTATTGTCAAATAAGAAAATATATTTATTCTTTTTGGGACAGACTAAAAAGAAAAGTGAGTCATTCTTTTTGGATAGAGGGAGTAGTAACTTTGATACTCCAAGAATCCAACACAGTTGCTATCTTTCAAAGACCGGGCCGAAAAGTAGCCGGTGGATGCTATTTCTGTCCAAAATAATAATAATAATCTAGTGGATAAGAGCTTTGTTGCATAACTAATTCATCAATCTTTATAACTACTACTACAACAACAACAACATAACAACATACTCGGTATATTTCCACAAGTGGGGTCTAGGAAAGATAGGATGCGCGCAGACCTTACCTCTACCTTTGTGGGGTAGAGAGGTTGTTTCTGGTAGACACTCGACTCAAAAGAAGTGTAATGCAGGGTTGTAAGGGAAATAATACAACAAAATATCAAGATACAAAATAGATGAAGCAACAGATAATAAAACACATGGAAGAGTAAGGATATCTAGATAATACTACGGAAAAGCAGAACTACACCTTATTCATCAATTTGATATATGAACTATGTATGATAGCTTACATTTTGAATAAAATTTGAGAAAGTGGAAAATTATAGATGTTGTAATCTTCACGAAAATAATGAGCTATCCCAAAATAAGCGGAAAACTGCTTGTCTTGAACTTTTTTTCAAGGCTTGTAGGGTGCAAAAACAACCACTGAATTATGCCCTCCGAATCCGAACGAGTTGGAAATACCTGCAAAAGAAGATGGAAGGAAAATGAAAATGTTTATCTGACGCTACTTTAATGCTATGTTGCTCTGACTCCATAAATTTGCTGCACTCGTGTCGGATCCTCCAAAAATACGCTACTTTTGGAGGATACGACATGCACCTCACGGCATTTTCGAAGAGGCCAACTGTCTGTGTATAAGTGATCTGCCTTTCATTTCTTCTCATTCTTTCTTTGTTTTGTGGGTACTTTATTACTATTAGCTAACTGTTAAGTAAGAATTGTGCATTAGGATAAACAGACATACCGACGTTCACTTTATGTTGTTTCTTCACATTTGGAACGGTGTCAATGTCAACCTGTGGTTCTAAGTTCTACACATAAAAACAGACAGAAATGGATGTCAGAGTGGTTAAAGATCAATCTCAGGATATTGGATAACCAGAACGTGTTTAAAAAAAATGGAGTTGGTGAGTAGTACATATTGATTGATGGTTGGATGAAGCCATCCGGTTTTGATTGCCTTGATGGTTGCAATAGCTTCAATTCCACCTGCAGCCCCGAGTCCATGACCGATCATCGACTAAAAAGACACAACAATAACAGATGTAACTTGATTCAGTTATTAAGTAGCTATTGCCATTCAAATATTCGGATCTTGTAATGCTGATCATTCAATACATCGCCCATTGTCCTACTTAAAAAGAAATGATTGTTTGGGAGTAGCAGTGGCAACATTTTTGTTCTAGTTTAAAATGAGTTTCGAATGTATTGGTAGATAAGACTAGCATTTGTATGATACTCCCTCCTTCCTAATTTATGTGACACCATTTGACTTGACACGGAGTTTAAGAAATAAATGAAGACTTTTGAAATATATGGTTCAAAACAAGTCTTATATAAATGTGTGACTGTAAATCATCTCATAAAGTTAAATTATTTCTAAATATAGAATGTGACATTCTTTTCGGGACAGACCTAAAAGGAAATAGTGGCACATAAATTGGGACAAAGGGAATAGTTATTTAGTCATTGTAAGCAAAATAACGGTGGTTTTCACCTTTGTCCCATTCATTTTGATTTCTGAGGTATCCTTGAAGACCTTCTTGATGGCATTAACCTCAGCCAAATCTCCAGCAAGTGTTGATGTTGCATGAGCATTTATATAGTTCACCTATTCAGAATTAAGAGTGCAACAATCTGTATATCAGAATCTAAATAGTTCATTTTGACTAACAGAAAGGTATAACGTTTTCGATCAGAAAACAAACTAACAGTATTACCTCTTCTGGTGAAATTCCCGCATCTACCAAACTCTTAGCAATGCAAGACGAAACTCCAAGTCCATCTGCACGAGGATCGGTCATGTGATGAGCATCACACGTGACTGCACCTCCCAAGTATTCTGCTATGATAGGAGCACCTCTTTTCAAGGCGTGTTCCAAACTTTCCATGACCTGTTCGTGTGGATATAACTCGATCAATTCACTATAGTAATACCAACTGATGATTTTGAACAAATGTGACAAAATAAGAGGTGGAGCAAAAGAAAAAGTAGTTGAATCTGTATACCAGGACACCGGAGCCTTCACCAATGACAAAACCATCACGATTCGTGTCCCATGGCCTTGAAGCCTTTTTGTATTCATCATTTCTTTGAGACAAGGCCCGACAAGCTATGAAGCCACCAACACCAGTAGCCGTAAGAGCAGCTTCTGTTCCACCTGCTACCATAATATCCGCGTCCCCCCTTCTAATGTGATTTGCAGCTGCGAAAAAGCAGTAATTGGCAGTTGCACAAGCCGTTGAAATCGAGTAATTAGGTCCCATTAGTCCAGTGTCTATAGCCAACAGTGCTGATCCCATGTTGGTGATTGAGTAAGGAATGAAAAATGGACTAATTTTCTTGTATCCTCTTTGTACCAAGGTTTCCACCCCATCACTGAAAACTTTTAAACCGCCCATACCCGACCCCACCAAGACACCAATCCTCGTTTTGTCCATCTGCAACACAAGCAAATTCAAGATCCTCACAAATTTACGCTTTTTAACCATTTACAACTCAGAGAATGAAAATGAACTAGCAATTAATGAACTCACAGTTTCAAGAACTTGTTGATCGAGGTTGGCATCGTCAAGGGCTCTTTTTCCAGCCACAAGACAGTATCTCCAGCAGTCATCTAGACGACGATCATTTTTCCCGTCAATATATCCTTTGGAAGAGAAATCACGAATCTGTCCCCCGAACCTAACCGTGTAATTTGAGGCATCAAATCTGTCTATTAAACTGATTCCACTCTGTCCCTCAAGAAGTTTGTTGTAAAAATTGTCGATATCACTTCCAAAGACTGAAACAAGGCCCATTCCGGTTATGACAATCCTTTTCTTCGGATCAGTCTCTCTCTTGGGAGCTGAAACTGGAGAGGCCATGGCTCTGACTCTTCCACATTTTACAGCTATTTTAAAAAAAAAATGAGTAGATTAGGATCCTCGACGACCAAAGTTTGCCACAATGTTTATTCTCATGATAAAACAGAAAACTAAGAAGAAAGAAACACAACAACTATGATAATAAGAAAAATCCAACATCAACACAAAATTTGAAGAGTCATTGAACTGATGAAACATTGATAACATAAGATTAAAATTAGTTAAAACAAACATCCAGAGTAGAAGTGAAGTTACATTATTCATAAACTGCAGTATTTGCAAATTACTACCTATTGTGGTTTCTACCTTTTTTTTATATATTCTCATATTAATATCTAGAAGTTGCATTTCCATTTTCTCTTTTATAGGTCATACGATACGGAGACAACTTATTAAAAAAAAAAAAACATCAAAGACATCAAATTCCCACATTTTCTCCACATTGTTAGGCCAATTATCATACTCCACTATTTATACCTTATGTCACAAATCAAGATATCTAGTCCTACAAACGAGGTGGATTTTGTGGGGCTCAACTGAATAAAAAATTAAAATAAAATAAAATGTGTCATATATAGTAACATCACACTCATTCCGAACCCACCTACTCTAAATCCTAAATTTGTCATCAAAATACTAGAAAAATATCAAGAAGATCATAATACCTTTTGGCTTATAAGCAGCAGAACTAGCAGGCATTTGCACTGTTTCAATAGCTCTAAGTCCATTGTATTGTAAATGAGATCCTCCATTGATTCTTGATTCTCTCTTCTTCAGTATCACATTAGAATAACAGCTACCAATAATGCTACTCATCTTCTAAAAAACACAAAAAAAAATGTTTTTTTCCTTATTATAATTTTTGCCTTTGCTTAGACCAATTAATACTCTCTTTAATTCAACTCATCGTTTGATGAATATATAAGGAAAATAGAAAGCCAACTCATAGCTAGAATTACATAAATTGAAATAGAGAGATCCAAGAAATGGAGTAAATAACAAAGTTAATTTCTTAGAGTTTTCTTGCAAATGAAAATAGGAGAGTCCGCCCAAATATATATTTGCTATAACAAGAAAAACAAATAGTGTCGATGAATGCAAACCATAAAGGGGGGGAAATAATTATGATTTTTGTGACAGTTGCAGACTTCAATTCATAAGACCAAACAAGTGGTGTAACATGAATGCAAACCATAAAGAGGGGGAAATAATTATGATTTTTGTGACAGTTGCAGACTTCAATTCATAAGACCAAACAAGTGGTGTAACATTAATAGGTGTTTGGTAATTTGGTGTACGGGTTTAGTTAGTTACATGGAGACTATATAAAACAAGTAGTGTACTATTATTTAGGGAGTAGAAATTATTAAGTAGTATGAAGGGGGAGCTCTGGGAGGTCATTGATATAAAACGTGTATGAATATCACGGACAAAACAAGTATATTTAGGTTACTCACAATATTTTATAAAAAAATTATATAATTATAATTAGGATATTAGTATTATAGTAGGAATATGATTTTTCATATTTAGAGATTGTATAATGTATATATATATAGACCTCTTTATTAATGAAAATAATCAATAGATTATTCTCTTTCATGGTATAAGAAGTCTATGGTTAAAATACCTTCTCCACAACAAGCTTCCGCTGCCCATTTCTGTCCTAGGAATCCGAGTCGTTTCTATCCTCGGAATCAGAGTCATTTCTATCCTCGGAATCCGAGCCCTTCCCTCCCATCTTCCCAAATTATCTTCCAAATCCCTGATTCTACTCTTGTTGTTTCGTCATGTCTACTCAAAGAACCGTTTCATCATGCCCTTACAATCGCCAACATCAAGAACCACATCTCTATTGTTCTTGAGATGGAAACGTTCAATACGCGACGTGGGAGGAATTATTTAAATTTCACGTACGCTCGCATCAAGTCCTTCATCACATCATCCCATCGGTAACAAGCAAGGAGACGGTGCCTACCCCCGAGGATGACCCTACGTTATGGATGACTCTTGATGCTACAATTCTCCAGTGGATTTATTCCACTATCTCTATGGACCTCTTGCAGACGATTATTGAGTCCAGCGTTACAGCGATAGAAACTTGGAATATGGTGCGTGATATCTTCCAAGATAACAAAAATTCTCGTGTTGTCACTCTTGAACATGAATTTTTCCATGTCAATATGGAGGATTTTTCGACTATCTCAGCCTATTGTAAAAGGCTTAAGGAATTGGCGGATCAACTCAAGAACGTTGGTGCCCCGTCACAAATGATCGTCTTGTTCTTCAGATGGTTGCAGGCCTATCCGATGCTTATAATGGCGTTGTGACACTTCTTCGTCAAAGTAATCCACTTCTGCCGTTCTACTAGGCCCATTCTATGCTCACGTTAGAAGAGGCCGGTTTGCCCAAATAAGCGACTACCAAAGCTAATTCCGTCATGATAATGGCCACATCCACTGACCCTCACTCGTTCTCGGATAATTCTAGCCAAAACCGTAATAATTGTGGTGACAAAAAGGGTTAAAATCAAAAAATTAATGGCAAAAATCGTAGTTGTGGCCGCGACAGTGGCAATGGCGGTGGTCAGAACAGTGTCGGACGTGGTGGTAGTAGGCCGGTTGGGCCACAACACCACTGGCTGCCGCTTTGGCCCAATGCAAACTGGTCGTGGGGCTGCTGGGCCAGTGGTCCAACACAGCCTATCCCACATAACCAGCATATCTAGCGAATTGGGCTGGCTAGAGGCCCAATTCCCAATGGCAGACGTCTTAGCCCAGGCATCAGGCAGGCCTGCTTGGGCCTCGGCCTCAACAGGCCTTCACTGTTGTGGGCCTAGTTTTCGGTCCGACACCTATGGATATTGAGGCCGCGATACACACTTGGATTAAATCCCCCGAACGCAAATTAGTATATGAACACCGGAGCCACTTCTCATATGATGTCCGCATAAGGTAACCTCTCGTCTTATTTCAATTTGAGCAAAAATCGTGACATAATGGTTGGTAATGGAAATTCAATTCCAATTCGTGGTTATGGTCATACAAATTTATCCCCCCCCCCCCCCACATCCATCTCTAGTCCTAAAAAATGTCTTTCATGCCCACACTTAATTAAAAATTTGGTGTTTGTCCGAAAATTCACCACTGATAATTGGGTTTCTGTTAACTTTGACCCCTTTATGATGGATTTCACAACGGGGATACCTATAATGAGATATAATAGTCGTAGAGAGCTTTATCCAATCACCACCACCACCATTTCCACGAGTCAACCCACTCCATCAACGTTTGCCGCCCTTGCTCCTTCTTTGTGTCATGCACGTTTGGGTCATCCGGGGTCGACTATTATTTCTTCTCTTCAAAATAAATTTTTTATTGATTGTAAAAGTATGCATAGTACTCAAATTTGTCTTTCTTGCCCATTAGGGAACACATGTTATCTTACCTTTTGTAGCCTTAGCCTCTTCTTCTAGTAGTCTTTTGACATTATTCATAGTGATTTATGGACATCTCCCGTTTTAAGTTCTTTGGGTCATCATTATTATGTGTTATTCTTGGATGATTATTCTAATTTTTATGGACCTTTCCTTTGTCGAAAAAGTCTCAAGTTTTTCAACTTTCTTAAAAATTAGAGCATTCATCTGTACCCAATTTGAACGGAAAATTAAAAATATTCAATGTGATAATGGGAGGGAATATGATAATGGGCCATTTTAAGAATTTTGTGACACTAATGGCATATCTTTTTGATTTTGTTGTCCTCATACGTCCTCACAAAATGGAAAGACTGAAAGAAAATTTTGTTCCATCAATAACATTGTTGGCCCATGCTTCAGTACCTCTTTCTTTTTGACATCATGCGTTACAAATGGCTACCTACCTCCTTAATATTCTCTCTAACAAAGGTTTAGCATATCAATCCCCACTTAAAATTCTTTACAATAAATATCCCTCGTATTCTCATCTTATGGTGTTTGGATGCTTGTGCTATCCACTTTTCCCGTCCACTACAATTAATAAACTTCAAGATCGGTCTACCGCTTGTGTATTTGGGTTTTCCATCTAATCATCGTGGTTATAAATATTTTGATTTATCTTTCAATAAAATCATAATTAGTCGTCATATTTTTTTTATGAAACCCAATTTTCATTTGCTAAAATATATAATTCTGTGTTGAGTAATTATAATTTTTTGGACGATGCTCTCTCCCCGTATATTCTCCAACAGTGGGCCCACTCTACCCATGAGTCACATCTGTCAGCAGGCCCACTGCATGCTGGCCCACATAATACCGACCAGTCCCATGACCCAGGCCTAGTAAATCACCAACCTGACCCTGTTTTAAGGCCAACTGGCCCACTGCCTGCTGGCCCGTCCCGCGGCAGTCCCCCAACGTCCCCGGTCCAGTTAGATTCTGTTCCGAGTCAAGGGCCCATTACTCATAGCAAAAGTGGTATTTTAAAACCTAAACGACATTTTAATTTAAATTCTAATGTCATTAAATCACCCCTACCACGTAACCCAGTGTCTGCCCTTCATGACCCGAATTGGAAAATGACCATGGATGATAAATTTAATGCTCATATTGAAAATAAGACATGAGAGTTGGTGCCCCATCCACCTGGTGTCAATATTGTTGACACCCAATTTTGTCCCATCTTTTATGATTTTATTCGTAATTTTTAATATTTTTGACACTTTTAAAATAATTTTAAAATATAGGCATATATGTGTGTATCTTCATATTATTATTATTATTCGCATATTTTATATCATTTTGCATTTTTATCCGAAATACTATATTATTTTATTCTCGCAAAATTGCATCGCATTTCCCTTTTATTAAGCGTTAAGCATTTCGCAAAAATTATATTTTATTATTATCACGTTGTTATGTTATTTTAAATAATTCACATCTTTTACAAAATATATATATATATATATATAATATCTTTAATATTAAACCCCTTTTATATTTTTCAATTCCTAACCCATTTTTATTTCCTAACCCAAAACAATCCCTACCCAACCCAAACTAAAACCCATTTTTTCGTCCAAACCCAATCCCCAAATTAAATTCCCACAAGCCCAATCCCAAAATAAACTCCCAAGCCCATTCCCTTATTTCACCCTTCCAACCTGACCAAATTAACTCCCCAATTAAATTCCCACCAACCCAAATCGCTCCAGGCCCAATCGGCCGACCGTCTACCAAACCTCTCCCCTTTAATAACCCAATACCCGCTTCCCAGGCCCACTCACCCGACCCGTCGCCTCACCCCAAATCCCTTACCCCTTTAATCCCCCAAACCAAAAAATCGAAAAGAAAAAAGGGAGGGACCGAACCCTACCTTACCCGAAGTCAGCCGACCCCACACTCCCATACCGGCGACCCCACGTCGCCGGCCACCTCACCTGCCGCCACCAACCCCTCTCACATTCTGCGACACCCCTAAGACCCGCGACCCATGCCCTCAAATCCGCGATTTTCTTTACCTTTAATTCAATTCAAACTCGATTCTTGGGAATCCATCTATAAATACCCCCTTGTTCTTCATTTTGGGAGGTCGGAAATCTCCTTTAAAGGTTTGGCATTATATTTTGTTGGTGTTGTTCTTCATCAAAAGAAACAATCCAAATCGCTTAAGAGTTGTTTGTTCTTGCATGTGTTCTTCAACTTAAAAATTCAAATATAGGTTGAAATTATTGGTTTGTGGTGTTAAAAATCTGGAATTTTTGTTCTTTCCAATCGCTTTCTTTTGATTCCTGTCGGGTCACTTCCGCCCGTCAAATATCGTAAATGTAAAAGTCAAGATCCAAAATCAAGATTCCAAAATCGACAAAAGATCGATTTAAACAATAACTTCTCTCGAGCGGGTCGACGATTCGAACGACGATCGGTCAGCCGGAGAAGGTAAGGGTTTATCCCTCTCTGTCTTTTTGTAATTTATGCCGTGTTTGTTTTAGTATTTACTTAGTGAAATTATAATGTAGATTAGTTCGTGATTAGTATAGGGATACATGTGACGCTTTGTTTTACTTTAAAGATCATGATTTGTGGTAGTTAAGGTCCTAATATATTATTGTGGCCTGTTTTTGCGTGTCTCTATGATCAAATGAGTAGTATAATATAGGTTCAGCATCGATAATTTATCGATATGCTTGTAAATCTATGTGTATGAGTTTGGAGTAGTGAAAGTGAGAGGTGGAAAAAGTATTGTGTTGTGTGGATGTTTTCTCTGGTTACTTGTTGATTATGCTAGGCGTAGATAATATTGAACCATGCTTTATCTTGCCGAGTCCCTTAACTTATTCACTTCTTTTAGGGTATTAGTTGCTTATTAGTGTGATATGCTAAGCTAGTTGACTTGTCATATGCTTGATCATCAACCTGATTATATACACCCTGTTTTGAGGTGTCAATATTTACTATGCCTAATGAATATTGTGATAAGGTTTAGCTCATACATAGGAGACTCTGCTCATCTGAACCTCTAAGTGTTTATTTCCCATTTGTATTATCTTATATGTCTACTGAAATGGTTACACACATGCTTTGTATATTGAATGATTGAATCAACATCTGCATTAGCATGATATACTTCCTGATTTACTTGTGTCATATCAAGTTGTAGCCTCTGTTGCATTCACACTTGAATAATAATGAAGGGCTTCATGTAGTAAGACATGTATAGGGAATAATTTAGTATTGAAATTATCTAACTATAAATGGAGGAATCTAGCAAATGGCTTGAGTAGGACATGTTTAGGAATAAAAATGCCTTGATGCATTCTTTGGTTGTGCACACATGCTTAAAATTATCTATTTAGGATTATTGTGTTTGTTTCTATAGCTGTATGAATCTGTCTATGTGAGAATGCCTAGTATTTTACATAAAACAAATTGTTAAACATGAGATAGGTTGGAAATGATCCAAGATTCGATGTGTCACTATTGTCTAGTCTCCTTGATATATGTTAAGGTGCTATAGTTGTTTTGGATTGATTCCTTCCCTTGTTAGTTTTCTGTGAAATCTGGAAAATATCGAGACTTCCCTTTTTTTTTTTTACTTTTGATTGAAAGCATGAACCCTCTGTGTTGGTTTAAGAAGGTTGTCGACAGTTATCTTTCCATTTATTTTTTTTTCATTCCTTGTCCTGCCAACTATTAAATTAAATTTTACCAATCCTTTACTTTTCTTTCGTTTTACCTGAAATGCATCGGGAGTAACGAAGAGTCTCGTTATGAGACTCATCATGACTTCGTCTAAAATTAAGACCCGCATCCACATTCCTTGCATTCTTCTACTCGGATTCCCAAACAAATAGGGCGAGACGACATCGCCATCCGCTTTAGTTTCCTTCCATTGTTATTCTTTATTTTCGTTATTTTTATCCTGGTCCTGTAATAATTATTTAATGCTTGTGGTTCTGCATACTTAAGATGTTGTTTCCACATGGCCATGTAAATCTCTGTTTGTTTATCTTCCATGTCAATCTTGAGCTGATTATGCACCCATTTTTGCTGATCTTAGCGTAAGCTTGATCCTTGTGCTAGCATGAAAGTCCTTAGAGCATATTATTAATGTACGTTGCTTACCTTAATAATATATGCATTTTTTTTGGCCCAGATTAGACAATTCTGTGTCTAAATAATATCATCTTTTGGATAGTTAATTCTGTTTCAGCCCGTCTGTCAACCTGTTGAAGTGCTAAGTGCCTACATATATCATATAAAGTCTTTTAAGTTATCTTATATCATGCTATGTTTACTAACTTGATGAATGATATATGTATTAGCATTTCGCGCGTATTTGAACCAGCTTTGTGTCGTGTTATAAAACTGCCCGTATGCATTCTATGTTTATTGCCGAATGTTTTCTTTCATAGTTGCCTTGTCGAATCGTCCTATTATCTTAATATGTTGGTTGAAAGCCAAGACAAGCTTCGGGTTGGGTTTAGCCTTCTTCGATAGCCCGCCATGCCCAAGGTTCAAGAAGCCTTTTGAATCTTGTTGCGGCATCGGAAATGAATGGTGGTAGCCCCCTCTTGTCTTCTTATCTTTCAAATTTGAAGTTTAGAGGATCGTCTTTAAGTTTACCTCTCCTTTATGTCTTTGTCAGTGCTACCAATAGTTGTGGTATCCAAATGCACCTTGAGATTCGGATATATGTCATCTTTAAATAATTCTAGTTATGGATTTTGTTGCATTTTGGTCACGATTCGAGATCGCCATTCTTTGCAATACTTGGGCCGATCATCGCACTTTTGAGCCATTATTCTGCCGCAATCTGGACCATTTACACTTCTTTTCTAAAACATTTTATCGCCGTGCATTTTGAGCCCATTTGATGTCTTATCACCGCCAGTGTTTTCAACACAATTGTCGCTGCTTTCTTGGCTAAAAGCACGCTACTTTAGGTCGCTTTGACAAATCGCTTCAAGGCTTTTAACCCACTCATCAAGTATTTTTAAAACCCAATTGTCAGCTGTTTTTTTTGAAAACAAATTGGTTTAAAACCGCTTTGGACAACCGCAATATTTCGACTTTATCGCTTTTATCGTTTTGAATAAATACCGCGCCTGCTCGGCCGCTTTTTCGCTTTGCTCGCTTCAGATTACTCCATCGCTTCGCGTTTCAAACCATTATTGCGTTATTTTAAAACCCATTTTGTCATTGTTTCTTGGTCAAACAATGCTTTAACATCGCTTTTTCGCTTTCGCCATCGCTCGATTTCAGACATCAAGCATCGTCTTTACCGTTTATCGCTTTTAAAATAAACACCGCACTTTTCAGATATTGCTTTCTGCTTTGATCCATTTGTTTCAAAGATTAAAATATCCGATTTATCGCTTTTATCGCTTTTAAATTAAACACCGCGTCTTTTCGGAAATTGTTTTACGCTCGCTTTTACGCTCACATATCGCTATCGCTTCTTTGTTTATTCGATTTAAAATTTTGCTGATTTGAACACGATACTACACCGCCGATGAAAAATATCCGTCGATTTTGAGGCCTACACAGCTTGCAAAGACGGAAATATAACTTCGGGCAAGGATGAAGACTTAAACCTTTATCCGAGATCAACATGTTTAGTAGGCGAGGTGACTAAAATAACCAACAAGTTATATATTCGCAGCCACGACGTGATTATAGTGATCTTTTTATTCCATCCGAGAGACCGACATCGTTTAGTAGGCGAGGCAATCAAAATAAACTACATTAGTCATATGTTTGCAGCCACGACGTGATTGGAATGTCTTTTCAAAATTTAAGTTCGAGCCTCCGCGATCAAAACATTCACTGCTTTGAATACGGATATGAAGTTATTGGTATTTAACTGTTTCTAACCGCTTGTTCTTGACAAATATAGGATTAAAGTAAATAAATATTCCTGAGTTTATTTATTTCTTTCTTTAATTCAGCTTTTATTTCGCTTTGTATTGTAATATTATTTATCGCACTTATGTAATTATTGAAATGCTTAGAATAGGCAAACTTAGGATTTATTCATAGGGTAGTTTAAGATTTGAAACCCGTCGCTAGCTTATTTATTTGTAGGCTCGCAAACTTAGAAATCCTTCGCTAGTTTATTTATTTTAGGCTCGCCACGCGAATTCAAGATTTTCAAAACAAACTTTTGTCATCTTTATTTGCTTTATTAATCATACCGAATAAGTTTATCTTTTGTCAATTTACAATTTATGATTCCCAAAATTTTGCTTCTTTGGCATTATAAAGTATTTATTGTCACAAATGGATGTTTTCTAAACACTTTACATGTATCTTTCTTTTATGTCATCCGAATACGTACTTGTATAAAATGCATCATATTTACTTATATAAAATGCATCATATTTACTTGTATAAAATGCATCATATTTTGCAAACATCTTTTTATCTATCATATTTGTAAAACATGCATAATTTCTACCAATAATTAACTCCGAGTTTTACCTGATAACCGCAAGTTAGCGGATCTTAAAGGATGCCTAACCCTTCCCTTTAGGATAATAAAGAACCCTTACCTAGAATCTCACTAGTTTCGCAGACCATAAAATTGGAGTTTACATTGCAGCACTTAGTTTAAATATTTAGGTGTCCTAATTCACCGTAAAGATAATTAGGTGGCGACTCCTCAATCCTTTACCCAGGAATCACCCCATACGTCCGAGCTCCGCTTTGACCCGAGCGAGGTCGAAAAACGGCGTCAGACAAAGATGGCGACTCATTGGGAAATTCGTGTTCTTAACCATAACAAGTTCAGGTTAATCATTATTGTGCTTTATATTGCTCCTTATTTGATCTATTATTTTTAATTATTTTCTGTTGAAATTTTGTATGCATAAACTGCTTTAATTACTATATTCTCTTACTGCTTTCCTTAAATTGGCATTTCGCTCATATTTCTTCCACTCTGGAAAATTGACACTATCACACATTACACGCGAGGTGTGTTTTCAGCAACCGCAAATTTCTTTCAATCTACCAAATTTTAGGAGAGTTGGCGTATGTGCGGAGTGACCGGACCATCTGGTGGCCGCGTAGCCTTCTCACTCGAGTAGTCCGCTCGGGAACCTTGTGTCTAGTCACCAAATCTTAGAAAAATTAAGATAGAGCTATACCACCCTTTATTATAAGTCATGCATGCATACACCTTAGGTGGGTCGATCCTTGGTATCGACTCCACAATTAAGAAATCCGCCAAAGATGTCTACTGTCTCACAACCCAACGACCAATCATCATATTATGTGTAGCGTGATAAGGATAGACTAATTCAAGACTAATCATGACATGCTGAAATTGGAAAATGTACATTCATTTTGTCTCATTTCCGACAAAGCATCATAGCTTTAGCGACTTGGATCAAATCTGTGTAATCCCGCATATCTGGCGTTTAGGCCCACCTCTGGCATAAGAGAGGCCCCTTGTATATTAGGACGCGCATATACAATTTGCTTGCTATTTTCTACTGCTTTCCACTCTGTGTATATTATTTAAATCAATAATTACTCACCTTATACTAATTTGGTTTTCTTCATTTTTCAGGAGATTCATTTTGCCTTATTTATTTCCTCAAAAGTTGATTCGTGTTGACTAAAACTGGCAGAGCACCCCATCTGTTATTTCCCAATCATGTCTGCCCAAATTGTATTAGTACTTAATGAAGAAGAAAAAACGCTATTTAAATTGAGGCCTAAATCGCATTTATGCATTCTAATGTATTTTTGCCTCTACCTTTTGAAAGCTTAAAATGACAAATCTGCATTGCTTTTGCTATTATAAAATATGTTTTGTTCAATAATTCTCTTTTCTTTTTTCATCATTGCAAACTAATTTATCGGCGGTATGTGACATATAATGAAACAAGCAAACAAGCAAGGCTTCGAAGAATATAAGGAAGACTCACAAGCGGAAGAATTGAGGCATTTTTGGAATAAGTCGAAGCCAGATTTGGATGAAACATCAAGATGGTTGATAGTTACAAGCATTGGCACGGACGTTTGCCATTTGTACTCTTGGGCTACCACACTACGATCAAGACTTCTACTGGGGCAATGATATATCTTCCGCAGCCAAGTGGATACAAAATCATGTACGGAAAGGCTGATGAACACAGTTGTCCGGGGCAAACCCGAACTACGTTATGACCTGATTCCCTCGGCGGGATACGTAGGCGGCCACATCGGCTTCGGTCCCATCTTTAGAAAAACCCTTACAGTTCCCTTTTACTTGTAACATGAACTACGTTACGACCTGATTCCCTCGGCGGGATACGTAGGCGGCCACATCGGCTTCGGTCCCATTTTAGAAAATCCTTACAATCCTCTTTTGCTTGTAATGAACTACGTCATGACCTGATTCCCTCATGGGGATACGTAGGCGGCCTAAATCGGCTTCGGTCCCACCATTAGGAAATATTTTCTCCTCTATCTCACAGAAGACAAAATGCACCCATCTGATCACCCTGATAGGCGTGCAATCTACACAAGACTTCGGTTGTCCGCTCAAAAGATCGTCATTCTCATATATCGACAATCGGGCATTTTTAAGGGATCACTACCAGGACGCCGATAAACATGGAAAACCATCGGCAAACTAAGTCTTCACGGAAGAATTTTGGATAAGACGTTTGTTTTGTTTCACCGCATGTCACCGCCGATGATATATATATATATGTGCGATAATTTTTATAAGCAAATTATTTTCAACAAACATTTTCATCAAAATTCGATATAATTTTTATGTTTCTATTTTTTAAGATACATTTCTACAAATTATTTTCGAATGTTTTCATTAACTACCGCCAAGACTGGAAGCGAGAGAGGGCTACGGTCCGAGTTAGCAGGACATGCAAATACCAAGACCGGCCGCAAAGTCAACGCGAATCAACTCCCCCTCCCAAAACTCATAAATTTATTTGAGTACGTGTTCTTCAGTCGAAACAATGCAGGAAGTCGCAACATTTATGAGCAGATTCGCAAGGGCCTCCGTGATCGCAACTCACTACAAGAATCACTTTCTGTTTGGAGATTGTACAAAGGCGTCATGTTAAACTACATGTTCCCAACCGTGTTGTGTCCACTAAAGAACGGTATTTCGACTTACAGGTCGCATTCTCATCTACTCAACTTTTGCATCGCTTATGTCCACACATTAACTATCATGGCATGGCAATAGGGCCCCACTTTACATTTCGTCAACACGACGACACAAATCAGCGCGCCACCTTCTAATGCGGGTATGTTTTAAATCAGCGCCCACCTTCTAATGCGGGTATGTTTTAAATCAGCGCCCACCTTCTAACGCGGGTATGTTTTAAATCAGCGCCCACCTTCTAATGCGGGTATGTTTTAAATCAGCGCCCACCTCCTAACGCGGTATTTAAATTTCAACAGCGCCCACCTCCTAATGCGGGTATTTAAATTTCATCAGCGCCCACCTTCTAATGCGGGTATGTTTTAAATCAGCGCCCACCTTCTAACGCGGTATATTTTAAATCAGCGCCACCTTCTAATGCGGGTATGTTTTAAATCAGCGCCCACCTTCTAATCTTGGTATGTTTTAAATCAGCGCCCACCTTCTAACGCGGTATGTTTTAAATCAGCGCCACCTTCTAATCTGAGTATTTAAATTTCACCAGCGCCCACCTCCTAATCGCGGTATTTAAATTTCAGTCAGCCACCTTCTAACGCGGGTATATTTTAAATCAGCGCCCACCTTCTAACGCGGGTATGTTTTAAATCAGCGCCCACCTTCTAATAACGCGGTATGTTTTAAATCAGCGCCACCTTCTAATCTGGTATGTTTTAAATCAGCGCCCACCTTCTAATCTGGGTATTTAAATTTCACCAGCGCCCACCTCTAACGCGGTATTTAAATTTCAGCGCCCACCTTCTAACGCGGGTATGTTTTAAATCAGCGCCCACCTTCTAACGCGTATGTTTTAAATCAGCGCCCACCTTCTAACGCGGGTATGTTTTAAATCAGCGCCCACCTTCTAACGCGGTATGTTTTAAATCAGCGCCCACCTTCTAACGCGGGTATTTAAATTTCATCAGCGCCCACCTCCTAATGCGGGTATTTAAATTTCATCAGCGCCCACCTTCTAATGCGGGTATGTTTTAAATCAGCGCCCACCTTCTAATGCGGTATTTAAATTCAGTCAGCGCCCACCTTCTAATCTGGGTATTTAAATTTGATCAGCGCCCACCTCCTAATGTCGGTATGTTTTAAATCAGCGCCCACCTTCTAATGCGGGTATATTTTAAATCAGCGCCCACCTCCTAATCTGGGTATTTTATTTTAAAGCAGCGCCCACCTTCTAATCTTGGTACTTTATTTTAAAGTGTAAACAAGCGCCCGCTAACGCCATCATCTGCACAACATTAAGCAACGACATCATTTCAACTTACAAAGTCATATTCTCACATACATATCTTATGCAATCAATTATACACTAACTTTTATCTTAGCTCGTCCACAGAATTGAATCGGCGGGAGCTTTCAAAGATAACATGGAACTATATCTCACTACGAACCAAGGCAATTTGGTCAAAGCGACCTACTTGACGTCGATCCGCTCTTTCCCATTAATTTCTCGTGTCTGCGACCGGTGTCATCCTAAGTCGACACCAGGGCATTGTTTCTTGAATGTGCACCATCTTTTTGCAACTTCTATACCCCTCGGGATTCTATTTCTTACCATGCGATCCGAGGATCGGGGCAAAATTGGCTACTCAGTCAACTTTCTTTGGCAAAACTCTTTCATCGTCTCCGCCCAAAGAGGGCATCTGTTGACACCCAATTTTGTCCCATCTTTTATGATTTTATTCGTAATTTTTAATATTTTTGACACTTTTAAAATAATTTTAAAATATAGGCATATATGTGTGTATCTTCATATTATTATTATTATTCGCATATTTTATATCATTTTGCATTTTTATCCGAAATACTATATTATTTTATTCTCGCAAAATTGCATCGCATTTCCCTTTTATTAAGCGTTAAGCATTTCGCAAAAATTATATTTTATTATTATCACGTTGTTATGTTATTTTAAATAATTCACATCTTTTACAAAATATATATATATATATATAATATCTTTAATATTAAACCCCTTTTATATTTTTCAATTCCTAACCCATTTTTATTTCCTAACCCAAAACAATCCCTACCCAACCCAAACTAAAACCCATTTTTTCGTCCAAACCCAATCCCCAAATTAAATTCCCACAAGCCCAATCCCAAAATAAACTCCCAAGCCCATTCCCTTATTTCACCCTTCCAACCTGACCAACTCCCAATTAAATTCCCACCAACCCAAATCGCTCCAGGCCCAATCGGTAGGCCGTCGACCAAACCTCTCCCCCTTTTAATAACCCAATACCCGTCGGCCCCGGCCCACTCACCCGACCCGTCCCCCACCCCAAATCCCCTTACCCCTTTTAATCCCCCAAACCAAAAAAATCAGAAAAGAAAAAAAAGGGGAGGGGACCGAACCCTACCCTTACCCGAAAGCCGCCGACCCCACACCCCCATACCGGCGACCCCACGTCGCCGGTCACCTCACCCCTGCCGCCACCAACCCCCCTCTGTTACGCTGACACCCCTAAGACCCGCGACCCATGCCCCTCAAATCCGCGATTTTCTTTACCTTTAATTCG
This sequence comes from Anisodus acutangulus, assembly GCA_029783415.1. Taxonomy (NCBI): domain Eukaryota; kingdom Viridiplantae; phylum Streptophyta; class Magnoliopsida; order Solanales; family Solanaceae; genus Anisodus; species Anisodus acutangulus. The sequence goes on from CM056512.1 coordinate 29,281,313, forward strand.
AATTCAAACTCGATTCTTGGGGGGGAATCCATCTATAAATACCCCCCTTGTTCTTCATTTTGGGAGGTCGGAAATCTCCTTTAAAGGTTTGGCATTATATTTTGTTGGTGTTGTTCTTCACTGAAAAAGAAACAATCCGAAATCTGCTTAAGAGTTGTTTGTTCTTGCATGTGTTCTTCAACTTAAAAATTCCGAAATATAGGTTGAAATTATTGGTTTGTGGTGTTAAAAAATCTGGAATTTTTGTTCTTTCCAACTGTTTTCTTTTGATTCCGGGTCGGGTCACTTCCGGGTCGGGTCAAATATCAGAAACAGAAAAGTCAGCATCCAAAATCAGCATTCCAAAATCGACAAAAGATCAGATTTCCAAACAATAACTTCTCTGAGCGGGTCGACGATTCGAAACGACGCATCGGTCGCTGCCCGGAGAAGGTAAGGGTTTATCCCTCTCTGTCTTTTTGTAATTTATGCTGTGTGTTTGTTTTAGTATTTACTTAGTGAAATTATAATGTAGATTAGTTCGTGATTAGTATAGGGATACATGTGACGCTTGTTTTACTTTAAAGATCATGATTTGTGGTAGTTAAGGTCTGAATATATTATTGTGGCCTGTTTTTGCGTGTCTCTATGATCAAATGAGTAGTATAATATAGGTTCAGCATCGATAATTTATCGATATGCTTGTAAATCTATGTGTATGAGTTTGGAGTAGTGAAAGTGAGAGGTGGAAAAAGTATTGTGTTGTGTGGATGTTTTCTCTGGTTACTTGTTGATTATGCTAGGCGTAGATAATATTGAACCATGCTTTATCTTGCCGAGTCCCTTAACTTATTCACTTCTTTTAGGGTATTAGTTGCTTATTAGTGTGATATGCTAAGCTAGTTGACTTGTCATATGCTTGATCATCAACCTGATTATATACACCACCTGTTTTGAGGTGTCAATATTTACTATGCCTAATGAATATTGTGATAAGGTTTAGCTCATACATAAGAGACTCGCTCATCCGAACCTCTAAGTGTTTATTTCCCATTTGTATTATCTTATATGTCTCTTTGAAATGGTTACACACATGCTTTGTATATTGAATGATTGAATCAACATCTGCATTAGCATGATATACTTCTGATTTACTTGTGTCATATCAAGTTGTAGCCTCTGTTGCATTCACACTTGAATAATAATGAAGGGCTTCATGTAGTAAGACATGTATAGGGAATAATTTAGTATTGAAATTATCTAACTATAAATGGAGGAATCTAGCAAATGGCTTGAGTAGGACATGTTTAGGAATAAAAATGCCTTGATACATTCTTTGGTTGTGCACACATGCTTAAAATTATCTATTTAGGATTATTGTGTTTGTTTCTATAGCTGTATGAATCTGTCTATGTGAGAATGCCTAGTATTTTACATAAAACAAATTGTTAAACATGAGATAGGTTGGAAATGATCCAAGATTCGATGTGTCACTATTGTCTAGTCTCCTTGATATATGTTAAGGTGCTATAGTTGTTTTGGATTGATTCCTTCCCTTGTTAGTTTTCTGTGAAATCTGGAAAATATCGAGACTTCCCTTTTTTTACTTTTGATTGAAAGCATGAACCCTCTGTGTTGGTTTAAGAAGGTTGTCGACAGTTATCTTTCCATTTTTTTTTTTTCATTCCTTGTCCTGCCAACTATTAAATTAAATTTTACCAATCCTTTACTTTTCTTTCGTTTTACATGAAATGCATCGGGAGTAACGAAGAGTCTCGTTATGAGACTCATCATGACTTCGTCTAAAATTAAGACCCGCATCCACATTCCTTGCATTCTTCGGCCTCGGGATTCCCAAACAAATAGGGCGAGACGACATCGTCATCCGCTTTAGTTTCCTTCCATTGTTATTCTTTATTTTCGTTATTTTTATCTGGGTCTGTAATAATTATTTAATGCTTGTGGTTCTGCATACTTAAGATGTTGTTTCCACATGGCCATGTAAATCTCTGTTTGTTTATCTTCCATGTCAATCTTGAGCTGATTATGCACCCATTTTTGCTGATCTTAGCGTAAGCTTGATCCTTGTGCTAGCATGAAAGTCCTTAGAGCATATTATTAATGTACGTTGCTTACCTTAATAATATATGCATTTTTTTGGCCCAGATTAGACAATTCTGTGTCTAAATAATATCATCTTTTGGATAGTTAATTCTGTTTCAGCCCGTCTGTCAACCTGTTGAAGTGCTAAGTGCCTACATATATCATATAAAGTCTTTTAAGTTATCTTATATCATGCTATGTTTACTAACTTGATGAATGATATATGTATTAGCATTTCGCGCGTATTTGAACCAGTTTGTGTCGTGTTATAAAACTGCCCATGTCTGCATTCTATGTTTATTGCCGAATGTTTTCTTTCATAGTTGCCTTGTCAGAATCATCCTATTATCTTAATATGTTGGTTGAAAGCCAAGACAAGCTTGGGTTGGGTTTAGCCTTCTTCGATACCCTGCCATGCCCAAGGTTCAAGAAGCCTTTTGAATCTTGTTGCGGCATCGGAAATGAATGGTGGTAGCCCCCCTCTTTGTCTTCTTATCTTTCAAATTTGAAGTTTAGAGTGACTGGTCTTTAAGTTTACCTCTCCCTTTATGTCTTTGCTGTGCTACCAATAGTTGTGGTATCCAGCTGCACCTTGAGATTCGGGATATATGTCATCTTTAAATAATTCTAGTTATGGATTTTGTTGCATTTTGGTCTTGATTCGAGATCGCCATTCTTTGCAATACTTGGTGATCAACGCACTTTTGAGCCATTATTCACTGCTGCAATCTGGACCATTTACACTTCTTTTCTAAACATTTTATCACTGCATTTTGAGCCCATTTGATGTCTTATCAACTGCTGTGTTTTCAACACAATTGTCTTTGTTTTCTTGGCTAAAAGCACGCTACTTTAGGTCGCTTTGGACAGCCCATCGCTTTAACGTTTCTAACCCACTCATCGTTATTTTTAAAACCCAATTGTCTTCTTTTTTTTTACCGAAACAAATTGGTTTAAAATCGCTTTGGACAACCGCAATATTTCGACTTTCTTGTTTTTCTTGTTTTGAATAAATACCGCGTCTGTTGGCGCTGTTTTCTTTCGCTTTGCTCCCGTTTCATTACCCATCGCTTCTGCGTTTCCACCATTATTGCGTTATTTTAAAACCCATTTTGTCATTGTTTCTTGGTGAAAACAGTCGCTTTAACATCGCTTTTTCTGTTTGATTCAACGCTCGATTTGTACATCAAGCATCGTGTCTTTACCGTTCTTCTTGTTTTAAAATAAACACCGCACTTTTCAGATATTGCTTTCTGTTTGATCCATCGTTTTGACATTAAAATATCCGATTCTTGTTTCTTGTTTTAAATTAAACACCGTCTTTTTCGGAAATTGTTTTTACGCCATCGTTTTTACATATCTTTATCGCTACTTCTTTGTTTACATTCGATTTAAAATTTTGCTGATTTGAACACGATACTACACTGGCCGATGAAAAATATCCGTCGATTTTGAGGCCTACACAGTTGCAAAGACGGAAATATAACTTCTGGGCAAGGATGAAGACTTAAACCTTTTATCCGAGATCAACATGTTTAGTAGGCGAGGTGACTAAAATAACCAACAAGTTATATATTCGCAGCCACGACGTGATTATAGTGATCTTTTTTATTCCATCCGAGAGACCGACACGTTTAGTAGGCGAGGCAATCAAAATAAACTACATTAGTCATATGTTTGCAGCCACGACGTGATTGGAATGTCTTTTCAAAATTTAAGTCTGAGCCCTCCGCGATCAAAACATTCACTGTTTTGAATACGGATATGAAGTTATTGGTATTTAACTGTTTCTAACCGTTTGTTCTTGACAGCTTGCAGGGATTAAAGTAAATAAATATTCCTCGGAGTTTATTTATTTCTTTCTTTAATTCAGCTTTTATTTCGCTTTGTATTGTAATATTATTTATCGCACTTATGTAATTATTGAAATGCTTAGAATAGGCAAACTTAGGATTTATTCATAGGGTAGTTTAAGATTTGAAACCCGTCGCTAGCTTATTTATTTGTAGGCTCGCAAACTTAGAAATCCTTCGCTAGTTTATTTATTTTAGGCTCGCCACGCGAATTCAAGATTTTCAAAACAAACTTTTGTCATCTTTATTTGCTTTATTAATCATACCGAATAAGTTTATCTTTTGTCAATTTACAATTTCGTGATTCCCAAAATTTTGCTTCTTTGGCATTATAAAGAATTTATTGTCACAAATGCATGTTTTCTAAAAACTTTACATGTATCTTTCTTTTATGTCATCCGAATACGTACTTGTATAAAATGCATCATATTTACTTATATAAAATGCATCATATTTACTTGTATAAAATGCATCATATTTTGCAAACATCTTTTTATCTATCATATTTGTAAAACATGCATTATTTCTACCAATAATTAACCTGAGTTTTACCGGATAACCGCAAGTTAGCGGATCTTAAAGGATGCCTAACCCCTTCCCTTTAGGATAATAAAGAACCCTTACCTAGAATCTCACTAGTTTCGCAGACCATAAAATTGGAGTTTACATTGCAGCACTTAGTTTAAATATTTAGGTGTCCTAATTCACCGTAAAGATAATTAGGTGGCGACTCCTCAATCCTTTACCCAGGAATCACCCCATACGTCCGAGCTCCGCTTTGACCCGAGCGAGGTCGAAAAACGGGCGCGTACAAATATTATTCGTTCTATGTGGATTTTTACTCATAAGAAAAATTCTGACAGTTCTTTTGAATGACATAAGACCCGTTTTGTAGGTGATGACAAAACACAACAAGTTGGCGTAGATTGTGGAGAGACATTTAGTCCGGTGGTCAAACCTGCAACTTTTCACACTATGCTTAGTTTGGCTCTCTCGAAAGCATGACATATTCATCAGTTGGATGTGAAAAATGCTTTCTTACACGGTGATCTTAAGGAGACAGTATACATGCATCATCCCCTGGGTTTTAAGGACCCCAATTATCCTCATCATGTCTGTTTGCTGAAGAAGCCCTTATATAGGCTTAAGCAGGCCCCACAGACTTGGTATAAGAGGTTTGCAGATTATGTGTCTACTATTGGATTTTCTCACAGCAAATCTGATCATTCTCTGTTCATGTATCGTCGTGGTACTTCTATAGCATACATTCTGTTATATGTGGATTATATTATTTTGACTGCCTCCTCTGATAATTTGCGCTACTCTATCATGACCCTTCTCAGTTCAGAGTTTGCTATGAAAGACTTGGGGCTCTTGAGTTATTTTTTTGGAATAGTTGTCACTCGGCATACTGTGGTTTATTTTTATCATAGAGGAAGTATGTGGCTGAGATTATTGAGAGAGACGACATGTCATCTTGTAAGTCATATTCTACTCAGGTTGATACCAAACTGAAGCTTAGTGTTACGTCTAGCACACCATATGAGGATCCCACCCACTATCATAGTCTTGCACGGGCTCTTCAGTATCTTACATTCACGAGACCAAATATTACATATGCAGTTCAGCAGGTGTGTTTATTTATGCATGATCCGTGGATTGAGCACATGCATGCCGCTTAAACGCATTATACGATACATACTGGGTATACTTGATTATGGGTTGCATTTATATCCATCATCCGTCTCTACTCTCGTGTCTTATACAGATGTAGATTGGGGTGGATGTCCAGATACCAGACGTTCAACTTCTGGTTATTGTATGTTTCTTGGTGATAACTTGGTCTCTTGGTCGGCAAAATGCTAGGCTACTTTATCGCGATCCAGTGTGGAGGCCGAGTATCGAGGAGCAACCAATGTGGTGTCTGAGTTATGGTGGTTGTGTAATATTTTATTTGAGCTTCACTTTTCTATTCAGAAAGCTACCTTGGTCTACTGTGATAATGTTAGCACCGTCTATCTATCTGGAAATCCGATCCAACATCAGCGCACTAACACATATCGAGATGGATATTCACTTTGTTAGCGAAAAGGTAGCTCGTGGACAAGTATGTGTCTTGCATGTCCCTTCAAGGTACCAAATTGCTGACATATTTACTAAGGTTCTTCCCTTGATTCTGTTTGAAGATTTTAGGAACAGTCTCAGCATACGACAACCGCCTGCTATGACTGCGGGGGTGTGATAGAAACCGTGTATGAATATCACGGACAAAATAAGTATATTTAGGTTACTTATCATATTTTGTAGAATTCTTGTACAATTATAGTTATGATATTAGTATTATAGTAGGAATATGATTTTTCATATTTAGAGATTGTATATACATCTTCATTAATGAAAATAATCAAGGAATTATTCTCTTTCAGTCGTCTATTAGGGTAGACGGTTAGTAAGTAGTTGAATGTTGTCCCATTGTTTCTTTCATATTAGTAGTCATAGTTCATTCTTGTTGTCCCTAGTCCTTCGATTTATGTTATTATTTTTTGTCTCATGCACTCTGATTATCGTAAACAGTCTCTCTACTTCCCAAGGTAGGAGTAAGGTCTGCGTACACTCTATCCTCCCCAGGCCCCGTTGTTGTTGTTGAAGGGGAGCTCTGAAGTAACGATAAATTTGCATTTGTATGATTTATAGGTCGCAAGTTCAAGCTATGGAAGTCAGTCACTCATGCTTACGTCAGAATAGTTTGCTACATCACTCTTTTGGAGGCGTAAATGCAGGATGCTGCATGTACTGAGCTGGTGGCCTTTTTAATTAGCATGAAGTGCATTATCATATGTAAATTAGTATGCAGTGAATGAATAATAATACACGAATTATTTTGTAGAAATTGTCTAATTTAAGGGCATTGTTGCCTTCAAATACTCTTACTCACGTATCCACTAACATATACGTATTCTAATTTCACGTTCAATCATGTATAACACAACATATAAATTATCGTATATAACATCATTAGAGATTAGTTTGTTTTTTTAAGATTCTACATAACTCATGGAAAGTTAATTAATATCGAAAACCAAATGTTCTAATTTATGCGTAATTTTAAACAAGAAACCACATGTTGTATGAGTAATAGTATAGCATTTTATAGCGATATCAATTTTTTTGATATTTCAAAATTCAAACCAAACGACCTAGCTCTAACTATTCGCGGGTTGCTTATTTTTCCAATACAAAGTTCATGGGAATACAAATTATAAAACTTCTAATATATGTACTGTCTATAAATAATTACACGACTTAACTATGATTAAGTTATATGTATTTTCATCATAATTTTTATCATATAAGGCATTTTCTTAGTTCGATTAAACATTGAGAACAGATTAGTATTTACATGTTGAACAATGTGAGTGTCATATTCAAATTTGAATTATTTGAGAGTAATACTTTCTACTATATTAGGTCAACAACTCACGTTTGAGATGATTCTTTTTCACGTAAGTCAACGTGTAATAATTTTCATTTTGAAATTATGTTAAATATAGGGTTTCAAACCATATCACTTATATATATATATATATATATACACACACACATTAATGATAATATTTATGAAAGGGGTATATCAAATTCAAAGACCAAATAAAACAACTTCCCTTTAAACATTTACGTTCTTTGAAAAGAAAGTTACAGAGTGAATATATATATATATATATATACACACACATTAATGATAATATTTATGAAAGGGGTATATCAAATTCAAAGACCAAATAAAACAACTTCCCTTTAAACATTTACGTTCTTTGAAAAGAAAGTTACAGAGTGAATATATTATTTGTATATAGAGTTATTATGTACTTATATTAATAGTGAATTATAGTAGATATTTGATAGTAAAATAATTGAGGTACAACATACAAGTTGACTTGAATACATGTAATAAAAATTAAATGAATGCTTGTGATGGACCACTATATATTGACGAAACTCAAAGTCTCTACTATGAGATTTTTCAGTATTGGAACTAAATAATAATTAAATGAATGGAAAAAGGAAATAGGGGATTAAAAAAAACAAAGAAGGCATAACGTGTTAAGTTTCTCTTCAATTAGATTGAATATTCGAAAGAATAATTTCTAAGGATTTGAATATTTGACTTGGTAATATAATAAAGAAAATAGATAGTCCCCTACGATTTTGTAAGATATGACATGTTCTATTCGTGCCTTATTTAATGACATAAATTTGAGACCAATTCTTCTTTCTGTGTTTTCTCTCAATAGTTTTAATAATAATTGGTCTTCATTTTCTCCATATTTGTCATGATCACCTTACTTGAATTTAATTTCTTAACACAAACTAATCGTCACGAACTTTAAACTCTAAATCCTAAACCCTAAACTCTAAACCAAATTGATCATGACACGAATTGTTTGATTTGGTCTACTCTAAACCCCATAGATTTTGAAGAAGCACTTCGATATCGGAGCCTAAATGACACATTTTTAAAGCCTAAAAACAAAAATGGTATGTTTATATTTTACATATCGAAATGGATTGTTTGTGGGTAATCCACTAATTATGACCTCTTTTGACGGTAGACATTAAACGTCGTTGAACCAATTAAAAAAAAAATTAAATACAGTTCGTAAAACGAACTGTAAAAAAATATTCTTTTAAATTTTTTACAGTTTATTGGGCAGTGTACGAAGCAATTTAATTTTTTTATTTTCTTTTACCGTTCGCTGAGCAGTAGCCGAACTTAGTTTGAAACTGCACTCACTACTAACCATTGAAATTATGAAAGACTCACTACCGTTTGAGAAGTCTTTGTTAAGAGTCTCACATCGGAATGGAATGAGAACATGAACTCCTTATATGGACTTGAACAATCATCACCTTACAGGCTAGCTTTTGGGGTTGAGTTAGGTCCAAGATCCATTCTTTATATGATATTAGAGTCAGACTCATTCCAATTTTATGTTCATCGATGTTGGGTCTCCAAATTATGTCATTCACGCTCCAATTAACGGGGTCTGAACGTGCATGAGAGTGTTAAGAGTCCCCCATCGAAAATGGAATAGGAACATGGACAATACTCATCCATTATTTACATGCTTGTGTACCAATTTTTAGATGAAACATTAATTGCTCACATATCTGCAAAAAGCTTGTGGCCCTCTTCCACTAGTCCTCCATGACTGCAAGCTATGAGAACACCCACAAACGTGACGTCGTTTGGGGGGTTTTTGGTGTGGGAATTTTGTGGGGACTGAAATGGATGGAAATGGAAGTGCAGGGGTTACCAACATTTTTTAAGTAAGAGTTAGGGACTTGGAATTGGAATGTTTAGTCGGAAGATGACACGTGGTGCTGTTGTTCGAGCTGTGCTTAAACACGTTCTGCAAACTCTGTTGTTGAGGGAAAAAAATGTAAACTCTTGCTTAAAGAAAAAAATGAAAGAACCAAAATACAAACAATTTGTATTGTAGCTACCATCGGGGGCGGAGCTAATGTTCGGTTGAATTCAATAATTTTAATTTTATATTTATATTATTTAATTTATAACTTAATTAACTTTAAAAAAAATAAAATCAGACGCATAAACTTTAAATTCCGCCACAATGATAACTTTGTGCATCTCTTCTAAAGAGAGAAAAGAAAAATGAAGGCAAGTAAGCTTGTGTGGGCTTACTTTTGTCCTTTTTCCAATTTCTACTCTTTTATTTGTCACAATTTATGTGATGATATTTGATTAGGTACGAGTTTAAAAAAATATATTTAAAACTTGTTATTTAAATTATTTTTGTCTGTAATGCATATTTTCATCTATAAATCGATTTTCTTCTCTATGAGTGAAAGTCTCAATAAGTAGTAAGAAAAAAAAGTGAGGAAACTCATTCAAATCGAATAGCTGAAACTACTAGAATCCTATTTTTTTTTACTTCGAGAACGATCGAACTAGCGTCGTCGAAGCATGTCTTTCCATTCTTCGAGTGCAGTTCCTTCTTGAGCCTTTTCTTTTTGACTCCTACCGAAGAAAGCCTCAAATCATAAATATTTGTATTGTTATAAATAATTTATATTTAGAGTATCTAAATATTTTAAAGTTAAATGGCTAAATGACCGCATCTTCGACTTCGTTCGACCCACTACTCCGCAAACTGTAAAAAATTTATATATATTAAATTGTAGTTCGTGCACTGCCCAACGAACTGCTAAAAATTAAAAGATAATAATTTTATTGCAGTTCAAGAGTTATTGAACGAACTATATTTAATTTTTCTTTTTTTAATTGGTCCAACGAAGTTTATGAAATAAAATAATCCTTTGATTATTTTCATTAATGAAGAGGTATATATATACATGCGATACAATATTTAATTATGAAAAATAAATCTACATTTTCCTAATACAAGACTACTACCATAATTATACTTGTATAAGAATTCTATAAATATGGTAAAATATATACAAAATATGGTTATGTGATATACACGGTTTGGGCCGTGTATATCGGTGGACTTTCACACCCCCGCAGTCATAGTGGGCGGCTGTCGTACGCTGAGACTGTCCCTAAAATCTTCAAACAGAACTAAGGGTAGACCCTTAGTAAAGATGTCAGCAATTTGGTATCATGAAGGGACATGTAAGACACGTACTTATCCACGAGCTACCTTTTCTCGAACAAAGTGAATATCCATCTCGATATGCTTAGTGCGCTGATGTTGGATCGGATTCCCAGAGAGATATACTGCACTAACATTATCGCAGTAGACCAATGTAGCTTTCTGAATAGGAAAGTGAAGCTCTAATAGGAGATTACGCAGCCAACATGACTTAGACACCATATTGACTACCCATCGATAATCGGCATCCGCACTGGATCGCGATAAAGTAGTCTAATGTTTTGACGACCATAAGACCAAGTTATCACCAAGAAACATACAATAACCAGATGTCGAACGTTTGGTATCTGGACATCCACCCTAATCAGCATCTGTATAAGACACGAGAGTAAAGACGGAGGATGGATATAAATGCAAACCATAATCAAGAGTGCCTTGTAAGTAACACACAATGCGTTTGAGAGCATACATGTGTCCGCCTCGGATCATGAATAAATAAACACACATACTGCACTACATAAGTAATATCGGGCCTTGTGAAAGTAAGACACTGAAGAGCCCCTACAAGACATCGATAGTGGGTGGGATCCTCGTAAGGTGTGCTAGAAGTATCACTCAACTTCGGTTTGGTATCAACCGGAGTAGAAGATGACTTATAAGATGACATGTCAGCTCGCTCAATAATCTCAGACGCATACTTTCTCTAAGATAAAAATAGACCACTTGCATGGCGAGTTACAACTATACCCAAAAAATAAATCAATGGCCCCAAGTCTTTCATATCAAATTCTAAACTGAGAAGAGACATGATAGACTTGCGCAGTTTATCAGAAGAGGCAGTCAATATAATATCATCCACATATAACAAAATGTATGCCAGAGAAGTACCACGATGATAAATGAACAAATAATGATCAGACATGATGTGAGAAAACTCACTAGTAGATACATAAATCTGCAAACCTTTTATACCAAGCTCAAGCGGCCTATTTAAGCCCATACAAGGACTTTTTCAGCAAACAGACATGGTTAAGATGATCGAGGTCCCTGAAACCCAATGGATGATGCATGTATACTGTCTCATTAAGATCATCATGTAAGAAAGCATTTTTCACATCCAACTGATGAATGGGCCATGCTCTCGAGAGAGCCAGACTGAGAACAGTGTGAATTGTTGCTGATTTGACCACCAGACTAAATGTCTCTCCACAATCCACGCCAACCTGTTAGGTTTTACTATCACCTACAAGACGGGCCGTATGCCTCTCAAAACAACCGTAAGATTTTTTCTTATATGTAAAAATCCGCATAGAACGAATAAAATTGACATTAGGTGGACGGGGCACTAACTCCCACGTCTTATTTTCGATAAGAGCATTATATTCATCATTCATGACCATTTTCCAATTCGGATCATGAAGTGCAGAAACTGAGTTACGAGGTAGGGGTGATTTAGTGACATTAGAATTAAGATTAAAATATTGTTTTAATTTAAAAATACCACATTGGCTACGAGTAACGGGCCCTTAACTCGATATAGAATTGGATGAGATTTGGGTAGGTGTTGGGTCGGCGCGGGACTGGCCTACAGGCAGTGGGCCTGTTGGCCCATTAACTGGACGCAGGGACGACGAGGTTAGGCCAGCATGCAGTGGGCCAGCTGGCCGAGACGTGATTGGAATGATCTTTTCAAAATTTAAGTCTAAGCCCTCCATAATCAAAATATTTATTGTTTTGGATACGGATCCGAAGTTATTCATATTCATTTGTTTCTAACCGTTTGTTCTTGACAGCTTGCAAGGGATAAAGTCAAAGAAGTCAAATATCCCTCAGAGATTATTTATTTTATTATTGTTTTTTTTACTTTCTTTAATTCTGCTTTATTTCATTATGTATTGTAATATTATTGTACTCCTGAAATTATTGGAATATTTAGAATAGGTAGACTTAGATTAATTAATAGGGTAGTCAAAAACTTGAAACCCATCGCTAGTTTATTTATTTTAGGCTCGGTTAGTTTTAAAATCGAAAATCGCTAGTTTACCTATTTTTAGGCCCGTTGCCCATAAAAAAATCACCTTGCATATATTTTTATCAATTTTCATGCATATGCATATTTATTTATTTATTCTCTCAACTTTACATGTACAAAATTCATCATTTTATTTTCTACTTGCAACATCATTTTAACTTTATATTTTTAAATATGCATTTTTTTAGTACAATAATTAACCTGAGTTTGATCGGATAACTGCAAGTTAGCGGATCTTAAAGAATGCCTAATCCCTTCCCTTTAGGATAATAGAGAACCCTTACCTTGAATCTCATTAGTTTCGCAGACCACAAAATTGGAGTTATTTTGCATTTTTTAGTTAGTATTTAGGTGTCCTAATTCACCTTAGAATAATTAGGTGGCGACTCCTCAAAACAAGCATTTTTATCCAATCCAGAGGCGATCGACGCCATCGCGTCGCGAAGCCCGCAGGTCAAAATCGGGTGCGACAGGTCCGTAGAGATAGTAGAATAAATCCACTGGAGTACCGTAGCATCAAGAGTTTCCCACAACTCTATGTCATCATCGGTGGAAGACACCTTCTCTTTGCCTGTTGCCGAGGGGATTATGTGATGAAGGATTCGATTAGACCGTATGTGAACTTTAAATAGTTCTGCCCATATCACGTATTTGACGTTTTCCATCTCAAGAACAATAGAGATGTTATTCTTGATGTTGGAGATTGCAAGGGCAGGATGAAAGGTGTTCTTTGATGTAGACATAATGAAAGAACAAGAGGAGAATTAGAGATTCGGGAAAAAAAAAATTGATGGGAGGTGTAGTAGGGGCGGCGGAAGCACGTGATTGGAGAAGGAAAATTTGTCATAGACTACTGATACCATGAAAGATAATAATCTCTTGATTATTTTCATTAATGAAGAGGTATATATACATGAGATACAATATTTAATTATGGAATATAAATCTACATTTTCCTAATACAAGATTAATACATTTTCCTAATACAAGATTAATACATTTTTCTAATACAAGATTACTATCATAATTACACTTGTACAAGGACTCTACAAATATGGTAAAATATATACAAAATATGATTAGGTGATATACACGATTTGGGCCGTGTATATCGGTGGACTACCGTGTATATCGGTGGACTTTCAGTTTAACGTTTGCTGTCAAAAGAGGTCACAATTTGTGAATTAGCCATCGAACAACCCATTTCGATAAGTAAAATATTTTATATACCATTTTAGTCTTTAGGCTTCAAAAAGTGTCATTTAGGCATCGAACTCGAAACACTCCTTACCAAAAATTTCTCCATATTAGAACTCGGACCCGAGACATCTGGTTAAGGAGGAACAATCTTATCCGCTGCACCACACCTTTGGTGTAAGTAACTTAGCTGAACATGACATTTATTAACCAAATTTAATTTTTATACACTGATAATTTAAAAATAATTAATTTACCAAATTATTAATAAGGATAAGTAAAAAAAGAAAACACATGACTTTTTCAATATTTCCAGATAAAAAGAAGAAGAATAAGTTTTTTGCAATTTATGTTTTGCAATTTTTTGGTCAACTTTGGCAATTTTATTATCAAAAATATTTTGAACCAAACACCCAGAAAGAAAATAGAACGCATGCCTACTACTTAATTTCCTTTTTTTTAAAAAAAGTCAGATACTACTACATAGTTAACACAAAATTGTAGTACCGAAAATACCCTTGGACCGAAAAGTTACACTTATTACATAGTTAAATATCTAACAAATATATACAAATTTCCCGGCATCCAAACTTATACTTGTTACATTATTTGGTACATTGGCCATTGTCTGTAAATTACAAAAATTTATCCTATGGTCATAAGTTTGTTTCACTACGTCCTTCCAAAAAATATTTACAACATAAGAGGGTGCAACAAAAAAAATCGCACTATCAAAAAATTTCTTTCTTGCTCCCTCTTTACTCAATGCATCCGCCACTATGTTTTGCTCACGGTAGATGTATTTTAGTTCCGAATGACCCAACTTATGCATCAAAGACCTGCCTTCAGAAATAATAGGCATGTAAAGAAAATGTCCTTGTTTGATCATCGTGATTACCTCCTTAGAATCACAGTTGATCTCCTAATTTCTTATCCAGCCTAAGGGTGGCCAATGGGTCGGGTCGGCCCGATTCCAACCTCGCCCCGATCACCCTAATTTTTTTTTACGGTGTCGGGACTCGAAATTGGGACGGGACCTGGGCTCGTCCCGCACGGGCCCGTCCCGCTTCATCCCGATCCCGATCCCCCCTCCCCCTTTGCAAAACTAACGTTGCAACAACGTCCAAATTTAGATTTTGGCCGTCGTGCAACAGTTCCAACGACCATTTTTTTCCCCCCCAAACCCATAAACTCCCTATCCCCTTAATATTTATTTTTAACCCCTAAGTTAGTATATTTACACTTTAACCCAATTTTCAACTATAAATACATTATTTTCTCTTCATTTTATCTCACAAATCTTCCTACAATCTCTTTAATCTCTCAATCTATCTCTCTACAAGTCTACATTGCCTACTAAATATTTTATTTTATTTGCTCATTTATATAATTGTATCAAAGTTCAAAAATTGGGACTGAAGTTCACAACTAGCTTGAGGATCATCCATCGAGCAAAGTTTCAATTTTCAACATCGATTACACGTCGACGTTACGTCGGCGTTTGGTACATTCATTTCTTCTTTAAATTATTATTGTTACTTTATTTTAATTATAGCACTTAATTACATTATCTTTAATTATTTATTTGCATAATTAAAATGAAAGAATTTAGACGTACGATTATGGGTAAGGGTAAGTGTGCTTCTTCTAGTAGGGGTAACAAGGGCAGGGGTACTACCTAATGAACCAACTAAAGAAGAAGTTTTGTCTAACATACACGATGAATGCAAAAAAGTATATATGCATTACCAACAAGAAAGTGCTAGTAACCAACTGGCTTCTATACAATCTTCTTCTTCTTCTTCTTCTTCTTCTTCTTCTTCTATACAATCTTCTTCTTCTATACAATCTTTTGTTTCTGCGGCTAGTATTGAAAGCCTTAGAAATAGAATGTTTAGTGGTTCCACTGCTAATCAAGTTAGCGAGTTTGATGTTTTTGTTTTGCAGGATGTTGTACCGTACCAAGCAGTTCTCAATGAAGAAGGACGTGAGGACTTGCTTAAATACTGGAGGGAAAATGAGAAGACATTTCCGATACTAGCAAAGATGGCCCGAGATGTGTTGAACATTCAAGCGTCATCAACAGCGTCTGAAAGCGCTTTTTCTGTCAGAAGATTTCAAATAGGAGAGCACATACACTCATTAGCGGGAAAAAACTTGGACATTGCAGTTTTATTCAGAGATTGGATACGAGCGGAGCGTATAAGGTGCGGTCAACCAAAGATCAACGAAGAAGACGATTTAAACTACAACGAAATCTTGTGCGAGGGAACTGAAAACGACGTCGACCAATTTGACCAACAGATTTCAATTCCAACCGAAGAACGACAAGACATTGTGAAGAAATTAGAAAATGTGTTTATAACTATGTAATTTTTTACTATGTGATTTGCAACTTTTAAACAATACCACAAAGTTGCAATTTTGAAATTGTATTACAAAAAATCATATTTCTATTAAATAATATAAGAGGTACAAAAGCAGCATTGAAATATTTTTATTACACTATCTTGTTCAATTATATAAGCGTTTATATTCACAATTTTTTTGAAATTAAGTGTCTAAAAAAATAATAATAAAGGAATCCCGGAACCGACCCGACCCCGCCCCGCCAACACTGGTCCCTTTTTCTGTCGGGATGAGGGACGGGACGGGACGTTGGCCAATCCCGCCCGTCCCGTCGGGACCCTCCCTGCTCCGCCCCGTACCCGGCCCACTGACCACCCTTAATTCAGCCTAATTTGTTGAGTAGCCATTATATGCATTGATGCAGTACACCCTAATACAATTCCAAATTACAGCTAATGAATGCATAATTATAGCTACATTTCGCAAATACATAAAATGTAGCTATGTTTTGTAATTACGTTCTAAACTATAGCTATCTAAACTATATATCTCCAATTGATGACATTTTTAGCAAAACATTTTATTGTTTTTTGACAACTTTGTACTTACTATTCAAGATATGCAAAAATGAAATAAAATTCTATGATTTTTTGTAAAAACAATTTATTGGAAGGTTTGAAAAATTTCCTAAAAGTCTTTTCAAAAGTTATAAAAAAAAAGCCAGAAATAAGTTTTTGAATTCTTTAAATTATTCTGAGAATTTTGAAAAGAAAAATTGTGTCACTTGTTTTTGAAATAACGGAAAAGGTCTAAAACGCCTTTAAATTATGAAATTTGGTATAAAAATGTCTTCCGTTTACCTTTTTACTCTAAAATGTTCTTGCCTTCTCCTTATTTTGCCTAAATTATCCTTATTTTAACGACCTATTGACGACAGAGACATTTTAGAGCGCAAAGGTAAACATAGAGCATTTTGTACCAAATCCCATTGTTCGAAGGTATTTTAGGCCCCGTTCCGTTAAAAAATGTGCTCTCTCTCTATACTTACCAACCCCCTTTGACCCATTCTGTTCTCTCTTCCATTTTGGTTTTCTTCCTCCATCAACCCCTTCCTCCTCCAATATTTTCTCCATTTATTTATTTATTTGCTCATTTTTTTAAAAGTAAACCATTTAATTATGTAAAATTATTTTAATTATGATAGAGCTTGAATATGATCATAAGTTTTTATCATTTACTTAATTATTTAAGTTTCTTTATTTAATGAACTAAAATATTATTTATTAATTAAATAATTATTTTCACTATATAATCTTTAAAAGTTCCAATAAATGCCTTTAAAATTATACACTCCCCGTCCTAATTTATGTGACATCATTTGATCGGGCATGACGTTTAAGAAATAAAGAAAGTCTTTGTTATGTTTACTAAGTTGTCCTTAATTTAGTGCCTACTTTGTTGACTTTTCTTCATAATAAGTATTTTTTTTTAAAAATTAAGTGTGACACAACAAGGGTAAATGGCGACATTAAATAGTTGTCAAATAAGAAAAGATGACATTTATTTTGGACAAACTAAAGAAAATGATGCCACATAAATTATGACGGAGGGAGTAATAATTAGCAAATATATACATTGTATATTGTTAGGTGTATACAATTCACCACAGTATATACCTTCGAGTTATATAATTCACATATTATAAACAACGGTGTGTTAATATCACGATTCAAATTACGGATTGTGAGGGCACCCGCGCTACTCTCCCTGGTGGACGGACCCTTCCCTTAAACTGAAACATTTAAAGAACATGTGAAAATATAAGTCAATTAAAGTTAAATCATTAATATAATATAGAAATCAACATAAGTGCGGAATACTAAGTTCTACACCCCAAAAGTTAAATCATAATTATATGATTTTAAAGGCATTTATTGAAATATTTAAAGATTAAATAGTAAAAATAATTATTTAATTAATTATATAAGTTAACTTATAATTAATAAATAATATTTTACTCCGTTAAATCAAGAAGTTTAGATAATTAAGTAAATGATAAAAATTAAGGAAGAGATTCAAACTCAAACTAATTTAATTATTTTAGTCATAATTAAAATAATTTTGCATAATTAAACAATTTAATTTTAAAAAATGAGCAAACAAATAAGTAATTGGAGAAAATATTGGAAGAGAGGGGGGGGGGGTGATGGGAGGAAGAAGACTAAAATGAAAGAGAGCAGAGAATGGAGTTAGGTGGGCTGATGAGTGTAGAGAGAGAACGTTTTTATTTTTAAAATACCCTCAAATTATGAGATTTGATATAAAAACGCCATTCATTTACTCGTTAAAAATAAGCACAATTTAAACTCAATAAGTTGACAACAAAGGTTATTTTAAAGCGAAAAGATAAACAAAAGATATTTCTATACTAAATTCAATAAATTTAGTGGCATTTTAGGGCCATTTCCGTTGAAACAAAGGCATCTAGAAAGCCCCACCATGGTTGGATACAACACATCATCCTTACTGTTTCATGTGACAGCACATAATTAAAAACACGTATAAATTCCATGTCACAACTCATCACAAGTATATATATACAAGTCTTAACTTAGCAACTAAGCACCAAAAAGAAAAAAAAATCCCATGAATTTATCATGTGAACACAATTCTTTTCAAAGTTCAAACATCACTTTTTCCCTTTTAGTTTCATTGAATTGGAAGCTACTAGTATATTAGTAACAAGATTTGTATGCCCTTCTAGAAATTATCCTTATCCCTTTAGCTAAGATAATTCTTTACGTTTATCTCGAATAATTACTTATAACAAAATATATTTGTGTAATTTTATAAGTAGACTCTGAAAAAAATAATATGTACGTAAAATTTATCTTTATAATTAATTATTATACTTTAAAGAAAAATTGTATAATTTTGATATGCTTTTCTATTAGAATTTTTACGTCAACTAAAAGTAACTCTATGTAACCGGTCATAATATATAATAGTAGTAAATTAAAAAACCCAAATATATACTTACTATGACATGTTAAGCGACAATATAGTGTAAAAATCTTTATACATATATAAAATAAGTTCATTAAGAATCAAGTTAATTTGAATAATGTTTTGTTAAATGCTTTTGCATGCCACATTTACTTTAAAGTTTAAATAAGTAGATGAAATTACTTCTACCAAAAAAAAAAAATAGATGAAATTATTTCATGCCATAATTGAATCTAATCAAGTTATTAGTACCTTAAAAATGCAAAAATGCAAAAAAAAAAAGAAGAAGAAGCAAAGATGATAAATGCTTTGGTAAAGTTTCAATAAATGAAAAAAAAAATCATAATTGGAGATGATTGAGCATATCTTCTGGAAGAAATAACAAAAAGGACTAAAATTGACAACAGAACAAAAGTTTAAGGTCCCTATTAGTATCTCATAATTATTTTATCTTTATTTCTTTTCGTCCATATTAGTCTTTATCTTTTCTTTTTTTCATCTAGAAAAGAAAAGAACTAAAAATGAAACACCAACTTCATGTCGCTTTGTAAACCGCGTTGTTTTGTTTTTGTTTTCACTCGTAAACTCGTCACCTCTCTCTCATTCGCCCACCTAAAAGAGCTTCAAATTTAATTAATTTTTAATAGTAGAGGAAGTTATTTTTCACAAGCTGAAAATAATTTCTTCAAGTAGTAAAGCATATTTTAAAAACTTGATCAAACATAAATTATTATAATAAAAGTACCAAAGTAATTCTCAAATTGATGTTATTATCCAAAATTACTTTTTGAATAACCTTGATAAAAAATATCTTTTAAATAAGCAAATTCTAAAAGTTTAATGAAATAAATTATAAGTTAAGTGATAATATAAAACATATTAATACAATAAAATATCATTTTATATATAAATTTTAGTAGAAGTATAATTATTAGATTAGATAAAATTAATAATCATATCAATGGATTAAAATACATCAAAATCCATGACTAAATATCTTTCCTTTTTCTTTGTCTTTTGGTATTACTCCTACATGTTTACTTTTCCACACTCTCCTTTGACAATCTCATACACCCCCACCCCCGTAACACCCCCCACCACCCCAACATTTCCTTTCCATCACCCCAACCTCTTTCTAGGAAATTTCCTCAACCTTACACCTAAATCCCATATAAACTCACACACCTCCATTTTCTCCTCTCAAACACCATTCTACTGTAAAAAGAGTCCACTCTTTCAACCCAAAGTTTCAATCTTTACACAAATTCCTCATCTAGGTATTCAAGAAAATTGCAAAAAAAACCAAAGCTTCAATCTTTATACAAATTTCTCATCTGGGTATTCAAGAAAATTGCAAAAAAAACCAAAGCTTCAATCTTTATACAAAGAGATCCCAAAAAACTATGGAAAACAACAACAATCAATCATCTTTCTGGCAATTCAGTGATCAACTTCGTTTACAAAACAACAACTTAGCAAATCTCTCTTTAAACAACGATTCAATTTGGAGTAATAATTATGGGTCCAAAAGACCTGAAAATAGAAGAAATTTTGATATAAGGGTAGGTGGTGACCTCAACAACAGTACTAATTCAAGTTCCAACAAGTCAAATTACAATCTTTTTAGCAACGATGGCTGGAAAATCGCCGACACGGCGGCGCGTGGAGGCGCGTGCGTTGGTGTTACCGGAAAAGGTGTACTTGGGGTTGGTTTAAATGGTGGGTTTAATAAAGGGGTTTATTCAAACCAAGTGTTGAACTTTAGTTATAGTAAGGGTACTAACAATATTGCAGTTGGTACAAACAAGAAAGTTTTTGGAGATAATGAGGTTGTTGTGTATGGGGGTAAAAGTGTAAAGAAGAATAATAAGTGTGTTAAAGAGAGTAACAAGGATGTTAATAGTGAGAAACAGAATGGTGTTGATAAAAGGTTTAAGACTTTGCCACCAGCAGAATCTTTGCCAAGAAATGAAACAATCGGTGGATATATTTTTGTTTGTAATAATGATACTATGGCTGAAAATCTCAAAAGGGAGCTCTTTGGTAAGTTTTTTTAATATTATTATTCTCAATTTTTTGCTTGATTGGTATTTTTCTGTGTTTGATGTTGTTTGTAGTTAAATTTTTTGACCAGTAGGTGGAAGTAAGTTTCTTGAATGGAGTGTGTGCCTGATTTAATAGGCAATTGCTAAACGTTTTGTTGAAGAATTGAGAGACTTAGCAATTGCTAAACGTTTTGTTGAAGAATTGAGAGACTTAGCAATTTTAGTATAGATTTATTCTCCTTTATGTTCCAGAAATTGGTTGATAGTGTCCAAGTGTTAGAAATTTTGATCAATTGTGGAGTTAAGCTTTTTGAATGGAGTATTTGCCTGATTTAGCAGGAATGATAGTAGGCAATTTGCTAGATTAAGCAATTTTAGTCTAAAGTATTCTCCTTTATTCTCTAGAAACGAGTTAGTGTCCAAGTTTGAATCTTTACAGCTTTCTCATTTATTTGCTTGATTGTTCTTGATTGGTATTTTTTCTGTGTTTGATGTTGTTTGTAATTATATTTTTTGACCAATAGGTGGAATTAAGTTTTTTTGAATGGATTGCTTGCCTGATTTAATAGGACTCATAACAGGCAATTGCTAAAGATTTTGTTGAAGAATTGAGGGACTAAGCAATTTTATTCTAGATTTATTCTCCTTTTTTGTTCTAGAATTTGGTTGACAGCGTTAAAGTTTGGATAGTAAAGTTTTTTTCCCTAGTATCGATTATTCTCATTTTTTGCTTGATTGGTACTTTTCCGTGTTTGATGTTGTTTGTAGTTTTTATTTATATTTTTACCAAAAGGTGGAATTAAGTTTTGTTGAATGGATCTTTGACTGGTTTAAGAGGATGCTAATAGACAATTCCTAAAGATTTGTTGAAGAATTGAGATACTAAAGCAGTTTCAATCTAGATTTATTCTCCTTCATGTTCTATAAATTGGTTGATAGTTTCCAAGTTTGAATCTTCACAACTATTAATGGTTTTTCTAGTATTGATTATTCTCATTTTTTTTGCTTGATTGTTCTTGATTGGAATTTCTGTGTTTGATGATGTTGTTTGTAGTTAAAAAATGTGGCATTACGTTTTTTGAATGGCGTGGTGGCCTGATTTTATAGGAATGATAAAGATTTGTTGAAAAATTGAGTGACTTAGTAATTCTAGTCTGCGTTTATTCTCCTTATTATGTTTATTACATAAGATTCTGTAATCCGACTCCAACCAATTTAGAATTGAGGCAAGTTTATTCATTGATCAGTGGAGTTTACACTATTTTAGTTCCATCAAGATTGGTGCTTTTTTTCTTATATCTACTACTGCAATTATATTTCAGGCCTGCCGCCACGTTACAGGGACTCGGTTCGACAAATAACGCCTGGGTTGCCTCTTTTTCTGTATAACTACTCGACCCATCAGCTTCACGGAGTTTTTGAGGTTTATATCTCTTGTAGTATTTGCATTACATGGTTGAATGAAAATGGATGAATTTTGTAGTACTATCCCATTATTCTCTTCTTTGTTTCGTCGAACTAATGTATAAACTGCTGCAGGCTGCAAGCTTTGGTGGGTCAAATATTGATCCGTCGGCCTGGGAGGACAAGAAGAACCCTGGTGAATCTCGCTTTCCTGCTCAGGTAAGAAGAAGTTAGTGAATTTTGTTAGTTCTCCACATGTAATTTCTGTTGGATTTGAATTTAGTTGGGAGTATGTTTCTTTCGGATTTGAACCAAAAGATACGTTGTACCAGTCAGTTAGTTGTCGTTATGTTCTAATCATGTTAGTATGTTCACTATAGGTTATTTTTATGTTGTATATTACATGGTTTAAGAGTGAGCTTAAGTGGAGCGACATGATCAGTGTTCACGTAGCCAGTCCAACTTGCTATATTTTTATTTTTACTATATTGGTTTCAATTACCAAACCAAAGTTCTACAGTGTGTACTTGGTTCGACTTAAAGATGAATTATAGTTTATCTAAATTGGAACACGTTGTAGACGTAATGAAGTTAATAAAAGTATGCTCTTTCTAATTAATCTATTAGATAGATAGCCTCACACTTCAACATAATGTTTACTAGAGTTGTATTTTGTTTTGGTTTTTGGGAATGTTGATTTATGTCTTCTTGCTTTACAGGTTCGTGTTGTGACGAGGAAAGTCTGTGAACCACTTGAGGAGGATTCATTCAGGCCAATTCTTCACCACTACGATGGCCCTAAATTCCGCCTCGAGTTAAATGTTCCAGAGGTAATTACAATCTCATTAACAAGATTGGATTCTAAATATCGATTGATTGTTCTTTACATAAACTAAGGGAGTCTTGTTTGACATGAGCTCTGTGATTTGTGTTTTTGCAGGCCATTTCTCTTCTGGACATTTTTGAAGAAAACAAGAACTAAATGAATGTATAGTTCTTGTACAGCAGAGAATGGACAATACCATTATAAAGGAGAAAAAGTTGGACTAGAGAGAGAGAGAGAGTGGTGGTAATATAGAGGAGTTTGCTTCTAGTATACTGAAGAGTTTGCAGAGAAGGAAAAAATATATATATAGGCAACATATATATGGTCTGGATAAACACTCTTTATGTGGAGACTAATATTATATACTATTGTGTAATCCAGCAGAATTGCTGCATAATAAAAGTGAAATATGAGTAGAGCCCCAATTCTTTAGGCATGATTCTTAAGATAAGTTATATTTATGTTTGTTCTCTTTTATAATTATGTTATTGTTATGGATTCAATGTTTGATTACTACCGATCTTTCCTTTTATTGCTAGCTAAAATGCTTTTATTTTTTGGGTACATTGGTGAAGAGCCCGCGCCTAAAGGGCATGTTTCTTAAGTCAAAATTTCAAAAGGGATTGTGAACTACATGATAAATCAAAATGGGTTTAACGCCAAGGGTTTGAATCCCCAATTTTTTTTAAAATAAATTATTTTACTTGCAAATCTTGAAATCTTACACGACTTGCAAAGCAATTTTTTTTAAAAAACTAATACAAATCGTGTAGGAGTACACGATTTATTTTTTTTAAAAAAAATTTTGCTCGCAAACCGTGAAACCTTATACAATTTGTAAAGCATTTTTCTTAAAAAAAACTAATACACGAGAGGAAAATTTTCCTTTTGCAAATCGTGTACCCCTGCACGATTTGCTAACCCAAATTGCAAAAAACTAATTTATTTTGCCACATCTTGAATGAAGTCACTTGTTGCATTTAGTACAATGTTTAAACTAAGCATATGATTTAAGTGCTGCTTCTTGTGTTTTCTTCTCAAGAAAAGAGTGAATACAGCCATTTTCAGAACTAAACATCCTCACACATAAGAAGGTTTCTCATTGTCCCTCCTTCACAGACCTGTCGGACCGGGGTGTGGGGCTTCTGGGGTGGGAGATTCCACCTTTTGGAATAAGGTTTCTCATTGTTATTTTATTTCCTAGAATTTTATTCTGTTGCTTTAATTGATGAAAAACAGTCTCAAGAGTTTCAAGCTGTTGTTTCTCCTTTATTCCCTTATCCTATGTTTCTAAAAGCTGAACTTAAGTTGGCAAATCTTAAAAGCTGATGCCATTTGGGTAGGCAAATCGTGTACTCCTACACGATTTGTATTAGTATTTTTTTTTAAAATGCTTTGAAAATCGTGTAGGGCTCCACATTTTGCAAGTAATTTTTTTTATATTGGGAACTCACAGATGACGGGCGTTAAAATTATGCTACAAATCGCGGAGGGCTACACGATAAATCATAATCCCTTTTGGAATTTTGACTTAAAAAACATGTCCTTTAGCCGCCGGACTCTTAAAATAGATTTGAATTTGTTCTCTAATTAGAGGCAAGCAAAAAGTTAACAGCAGATTGTTAGCAAGATTTTGAGAGATTTAGGGTTATTCACACATATTAGTACTTTTTTTTGTCCAACGCATATCAGTTTCTCGATGTTAAGTTATTCATCTTTGACTCAACTTCCATTTTCCAAATTGAGCCTAAATGTCATTTAGTTCATAAAATATATCATACGGCAATATACTTGCGTATATAATTTTTTAGATACTTATCCAACGTAAAAATTAATCATAAATGTCAGAATTGAGTGGATCCCCACTATATTTAAATTTTCTAATCATATACTACATGGTAAAGCATCTAAAAAGATCATATCCAATAACTTAGTAGTGATAATTTTTGTAATTTCTGCTATTCCTAAA